>OY101130.1:277323-877323 GCA_956465555.1 Nitzschia sp. pyKryTriq1 | reverse complement strand
CCACGGTTGACAATCTCGTAAAGATCCTCAGAGATGGGTTTCATCGCAGCTAACTTTTCCAACTCAGCCTTCATCTGTGCACCGCGCTCGGGAGAATACTTTCGCCATTGAATCAGCGAGCTGGCCATTCGGGAACTGATCTGTGGGTTCAGCTTGTCCAGTTCTCCCAAAATGTTGCCCAAAAAGGTATATCCTTCGCCACTCTCGTCGTGGAACGCCGTATTCATGGTAAATGCACCAATGAGCGAGCGGCAACGATTGGGGTTCTTCATGGAAAAGTCTGGGTGCTCCTTCAGCTTTTTGACCCGATCCAAGACATCGGGCAAATCTGCCATGGCCTGAACGCTGAACCACTTGTTCAATACCAATGCGTCGCCATTCGCGTCATGGTAGAAGGTTTCGATTGCCTTATCCCGTGCATCTGCGCCCTCCCCGTCCATAGACGCGAGGGAGGATAGAGCCGCCATCTTATCCGTCATCCCATTGGCCTTTTCAAAGTGGGCAGTTGCGAGTTCGGCGGCTACCTTTTGTTCTTCGGGTGTTTCCTTGATGGAGCAGAGGTACTCCAAACAGACATTGCGCAATCGACGGCGGCCAATCGAGGCAGCATCTACCTTGAACTCGCCGTCGTCCATGGCTGCGGTCAATTCTTCGTATCGTTCTTTAAGTTCCGATTGGAATTCCCTTGCCAGCGCCTTCTTGATTGTACCACGGGCCTTTTTAATGGCCATGGGGTCAACGACTCCCTCGACCAGCTCGGCCAATGTGCCTTCCGACGGAAGTATAAGCGCGTACGCAATGATGGAAAAATCAGTCGATTCTTTCTCACCTAAGGTCCTTCCGAAGGCTTCTTTGACAAACTCCAAAGTCTTTGGTGCTACTTCTGAGTCCATTTCTTGGAAAATAGCTGTCGTGTAGAGTTTTTGTCCCGCATCCCACTTGTTGAAACCATCCGTATCCCGAGCCGCCAAAAAGGCCAAGTCTTCTAGGTTGTCTTCGCCAGTCGCAGAGACTAACTTGACGGGTGCGGAAAATTGACGAAGGATCGAGGGTACCACATCGCCTTTCAAATTGTCAAAGGTGAAGGTTTGCTTCGCTTGTGTCAATTCCAAGACAGTGGTAGGAACCACTTCCTTCCCTGTAGCCTTGTCCAATAATCCCACCGAAACGGGAATCAACAGCGGTGACTCGCTGTGGCTCGACTGAGACAATTCTAGAGTCAAGGTCCCATCTAGGTATTGAAAGTCGTAGGTTACGGTCGGAGTTCCATTGGTGCTATGGGCCGATGGGTTGTGGAAAAAGAAGGATGAGCTACGACGCGACAAAGAAGACTAGGAAAGTATGCAGCTTCCTCGTCGAAGGGCGTATCTCAGTGCAATGGCCTGCAACTTACCTATACCACAAGGCGAACTGCGACAGGTCTTTGTCATTGGCATCGCCCATGGCCGCCAAAAAATCGTCACACGTTACAGCTTGTCCATCGTGCCGTTCAAAATACAAATCCATTCCTTTACGGAACCCTTCGGGCGACAAGAGTGTTTGATACATTCGAATCACTTCTGATCCCTTGGTGTAGACGGTTGCCGTGTAGAAGTCTATCAAGAAATATCAATGGTGAGAAGAGGGAAGCTATCGAAGTCTGGTCGTAAAAACATCCAGCCGCAATGATTGCGCATACTTACTGTCCATTGAAATACTGAGGGAGGAAACGAACGAAACAAGAAATGGTTGTGAGTGAGTAGCAATGGATTAGCGATGAATCGATCAAAGATAATGAAGTCAAAGAAAACGTACTAGGAATCGGGTCGAATAGGATGGCTCATCGGCCCTGCGTCTTCTGCAAATTGACGTGCCCGTAACCCTCGCACGTTTTCAATTCGGTTCACCGCCTTTGAATTCATATCACCGCTGAATTCTTGATCTCTAAAGACTGTCAGACCTTCTTTCAAAGTCAACTGGAACCAATCCCGGCACGTGACCCTATTTCCTGTCCAATTGTGAAAATATTCGTGTCCGATCACGCCTTCGACTCGTTCAAAATCCGTGTCTGTCGCCGTCTCCTGGTCGGCGAGAACATAGGCTGTATTGAATACGTTCAACCCCTTGTTTTCCATGGCGCCCATGTTAAAGTCGTCAACAGCCACAATGTTGTAAATATCCAAATCATATTCCAAGCCATATTTGTCTTCGTCCCATTTCATGCTCCTTTTGAGGGATTCCATGGCGTAATCCAATTTGTGCACATTATGGGGCTCGCTGAAAACTGCTAATTGAACTTTTCGGCCGGATGGCACGGTAGTATAGGTGTCTTCAATTTTGCCCAATTTTCCAGCCACGCAGCAAAACAAATAGCTGGGCTTAGGATACGGATCGCTCCAAACGGCGTAGTGCCGACCATTCTCCAACGATCCTTCGTCGACCAAATTGCCATTCGCCAAGAGGACGGGGTATTCCGCTTGATCTGCCTCTAGTCTCACTTTGGTAAACGTTGCCATATTGTCCGGGCGATCCGGGTAATAGGTGATGCGTCGAAAACCCATAGCCTCGCATTGCGTGCAGTACATGCTGCCACTCTTGTAGAGACCGGAAAGTTGAGTGTTGTCTTCGGGGACAATCTCCACCACCGTGGTCAGCTCGCTACTCGGAGGAGGGTTCTTCAAGATCAACTTTCCAGGCGCTAGTTCGTAGTCGACGCCCTCTTCCAGATCCTTGCCATTGAGTTGCAAGCTCAGGAGCTTGACGCAGGACTCATCTCCATCCAAGGTCAACTCAGTGGAACTTCCTTTGTAGTTTGGATTCGACTCGAGCGTGAGCTTGGAGATGACAGTGGTCTTGCCGGGTTTGATTTGGAAATCCATCTCGACATTGGACACAACCAACGGCAGAGGCTCGTAATCTTTGCGAAAGATTTCCACAGGTGCGGTGACTTCTTCCGCGCTGGCTACCGCACTGTTGAGTGCTGTAGAAGACGACGTCGAAAGACTCGCACCGCCGCGGGTAGCCAGGGGCCTCAGGTGGGGAGCGAGCGAGAGACCCGCAGACGCCAGTGGACTTTTGTTGGAAGCCAAACATTGTTGGCTCTGCTCTTTTTGGCCGTGCAGTCCGTGGACCACCACAGACGACAACTCGCGACGGCGACTACCGAAATTGAGCGGGCGGAATGCCGCAGAATACGAGCCTCTCAGAGCCTCGTGAGAGGTCAGCAGGAAAAGTGAGAAAGAACGGGATCCAATCTTCATTTTGCAGCAGAAAAGATAAGGAATGGATTGACAATACTTCGTACAATCAAAACAAAACTTGTAACGTTTCAAGATCGCTGGAAGCAGTTGATGATGTAAATGCTGAATCATCATCATCATCAAGCAGAGCATCCGCAGGCTCTATTCTAGACTATTTACGCGAGAGACGAGAGGAAGCAGGAAGGAGAAGCATCGAGAAATCCACAAAAGCAGCGTCATCGTGTGAGAGAATGAATCATCGCGTTGTTTCGTGCGTGAGTCGCATTCTTGAGAGAGCAGAGATCGCGACCTTCTGTGACGTCAGCACACAAAGTTCGATTAATTAGATTTGTCTTTATTCAATCGTCCGTCATGCGTTGGGCACGCACTTGCGCCATTAATTGCCGTGCCAGTGCGCTGACACCGAAGTTCTTTGATTTTTGCTTTGACTTCCTCGCCTCCACGTGTGACGTTTTTATGTTCGACAATGTCCGTAAATATATTTGAAGGGTCCGTCCGGCGGTGGATTATGTTTACCCCTGAAGTGGACAGTGAGATGGATGTGGCATTTAGAGTTTCGTTTTTTGGTCCAAATAGTCATATATTAAGGGGTAAAAAAATTGCGTGATGCCATCCTTCACCTCACGAATGGCTACGTGGCGAGAAAGGGTGCTAAATTGCAGCCACCTTCAACACGCGTACCTGTACGAACGACCCCCATCATCGGCTTCAAACCGCAAACGATGATGTCGTAGATGATCGATTCATCTCAGAAGAGATCGGAGGAGTAGCGAGGCCTTCTAAAACATGAAGCCACAGTTGTGTATCAGATATTCTCACTGAAACATTACTACACATACACCACCCTATTTGTAGGCATCCTTTCGTTCCCATCATTATTTATTTTCTAGTTAGGGATTTTCCGCTACGCACAGAGTTTTGGATGCCGAAGAGTGGAAGTTTGGCCCTTGTTTGATTCAGCGCAACTGTGACACCCCCGCGCCGTATACAGAAGCAACAACGGCAACAACAACAACAACAACAACAGCAGCAGCCGACGATATCCAATACGAGTATTCAATATGATCACAATGACAACCAGATCCTCTAGATTCTTCGTTGTCTTGCTGCACCTGGTGGGCGTTTCGACGCACCTACCCACCTCGTTTTCAGGGGGGAGAGGCATCGTCGGTGTGAACCCTCTCTCGATAGTACTAGAAACTTTGGACCCTTCCTCGCTAGCGCCCGGTCAATTCGACAGGGACAACTCGGATTCGAGAATACAGCTTTTGCATGGGCAGCCGCACTGGCTACAAGATGCGCTGGGCGATCAAACCTGTTTAGATCCGATGGGTGGTTTCTCGGAGTGTGGAGATGCAACTTTGTGGCTGGTGATACCCAAGAAATCCTCTCGGCGACAGGCCCGATGGCGCAAATGGGTCACCTGGGCGACCGAGGAGGAAGAAACTGAAGAAAACACTTCCAACTCCAGAATACAGGGCTACGCCTTGCAACTGTATGATGACACCCATCAGCAACATATTACTCAGCCATCGAAACGCCAAGTGGAGCCAACGAGCAGCATGGATGAAATCGCATCGTCTCTAGCTTCATCGTCCTTTACTTCCCCTTACATGCATTATCATGCACCACCATCCAAAGATGATTGGTCGGACAAAGAATGTCTGACAAGACGGAGGAAGGACAACCAATTGATTTTGGTGCCGTGTTCACAGGATCGAGCATGGGCGTGGCATTTCAATGAGTTTGGAATATTGCACTTCAAAAAGCCCAAGAGTAGTTCACCTCTTGGTGGAAATAATGGAGAGGGTGATGCTGAGTTAAAGCGTGAAAAGCACAAACGGCTACTCAAAACGAATGGGAAAAAGACACTGGAGTGCATGGCAAGGAACGCTTCCCAAGCCGCCATTTTAATACCGTGCGACGGAAGCCAAGCGACTCCCTTATCGGAAGCAAGGCACCCAGAGCGCGTTCTTCAGATTGGCTTGGTACGACAGGCCACGGCAGACTCGACGTTGGCATCTAAAAAGGGCCACCGTCCGATACCAGCCGAAGTCCACTCACTTGACGAGCAGACTGCTCTAGGATCCCAACCTGGACAGAGGCTCCCTCCCTCTCAGAAGCACATTGCTTATAACCACGCATCTGCACATACGGAACGCGTGCAGTCTTTAAAAAGATCGCCGAGTCTCGCTAGCCTCTCAGGCAAACACTCTGTGCCCCCTCCCTCGGGGTCCACAGGTGCTCTTCCACTCACCTTCTTCAAGAATTCGAATCCCATTCTCTTGGCAAATGACCATGTCGGCTTATCAGGCAGCCCAACGAAATACACCAAAGAAAGCAAACCACTCGTAGCCAAGTCTGGCAAAAGAACATCAGATTCCGCTTCATCGTCAGGTCCTGCTGCTAGAGCCAGGCCAATGGTTCGCAAAATCCAAACCAATCCCTATATTACAGAATCACAGAACGAACGATGGACAGATCCACTGACTGGACTCGTATATCATACTGATTTATGTCACTACCTGGGTCATGATCGAAATGAAGTCGGTCGACATACTCTGACCGGTGTTGGGCAATACATGAAAACAATTTTCAACATCAAGGTATGTTATCTCCCGTCTTTTAATTGTCGCAATTCCAATGGTCTACATTAAGCGCTCATTGTTTTTTCTCTACAGGTATATGGAGTCGCATTTTATGTGTCGAAGCGGGATTTGCTGGCAGATCCAGTCATGGAGCAGTACGCTACTCATACGGCGGATGAATTGCGACAACAACCTGACTTTTACGAAACGCTACGCCACATGACCCCTTCATCCAATAAATTCGCGGGATCCTTCGATCGAACTCTGTTTTTGAAGACAAATATGCAACTCGCAACAGACACAATGCGCTCAAGCTTGGATGCGGATTGGAAAATGTTAACGCAAGAAGCCAAAGATTTGATGATCGGATCTAGTATGAAACCGCGGCCGGCTAACGAAGCTATGATGGAAGTCATTCAATCCCCGGACAATCCCAGCAAATGCTCATGCGCTCAAGTGGCACCAGAAGAATATCAGGCGGACCCAGCGTGCTGCGCCCGCGGGACGGAATTGGTGTTTACTTGGAGAAAGTCTGGCGCTTTGGAAGTTCGTTTGAATGGTAACTTGATGGATAGTTTTGATCGACCAGACATCGCGGCGGCTATTTTCTACGAGTACTTGCGGACTGATGATCCCATGTCCTTTGACTTTTTGGAAAAGGTAGTGAATGGCTTTCCGATGTTATTGGGGCCCCTGGCACAGGTCAAGGGAGTCAGCTCCCCTTCGATGGCCCATAGCTCACCTCCGTCATCGTCACAAAAGGCGTCCAGTGGCCAAAACCCACTGACTCGAGCGTTGGAAGGGTTCGGTGGGGCGCTCTCCTCCGGAGCTAGCAATGTTGTCGATTTGGTTCATCATGGAGCTACAGAGTTAAGCACCGGCGCCATGTCGGCCGCACGTTCCATGGGTGATGCGGCAAAGAATCTCGGAGAAGAGATGGAACGCCGTCGCGATTTAATTGGGCAGCATGTTTCGCATTTTGCTCATCAGACCATATCATCTATCTACGGTGGTGGGAAGGACCAAAAGACAGTTGCTACCCTGCCTAAGTGGCTCGAAACGATGCCCCTTGATATTCCCTTTCGAAGCGAAGTCGACTCCACCACAAAGGCTTCTCGTGGTCGCATTTTCAAAGATATTCCCATTCTTTCAAAACTCTTTGGAACCTCGGAAACGGCCAGTATGGCTGCACCGGACGAAATCGTTCCAATGATACACCCCTCGGCAAATTCAACGCAACGGTTGTTTTTGGGTGTTGTCCATCTTTACTTGCTCCTCATATTGATCGTAAGCTTTCCGGCTCCCCTGACGACTCGTACCAAGTTGGTGATCAGTCGAAAATCTAAGCTTAATGGCGTACAGCCAGTATCAGACTCGGACAGCGAAGAAGGGTCCTCCATCGAGTGTGACCAGAACGGAAAAGCACCAAAATCCAAGGTTGGGATCAATCGCGGATTCCCATCCTTTGGGCAGCGGCCATACCTCTCCTCCAATCTTTAAAATTTGTAATGCTCAATGCAACTCCAGTACAAGACTAGAATAGCAGCGGCATGAAAACCCCACGCAGCAATAAGATAATAAAGTAAGGAGTCTTTCTTTAAGCCTCTACTCGTAGGAGGCGGCCGTCTCGGAAGCACTTGACTATGAAGGTCGCGGAGGTTCTTTCTGAGGCTACAACCCCTCACTTCTCATGAGGCATCACTCTATGATGCTAGTCGAGGTGGTTGCAAATTCGGTGCGGATGCGCCCTTTATTATGAAGGGTGGTACTGAATGTACTGTGCAAAAAAGTCTTCTGTGCTCTAGTAGTAGCTCTTGTGCCTCGGGAGAAAGAAACGTAGCGGGAGATTGAAGTATTCGCCCTTTCTGAAATGATAATGGATTCGTTCCTCTACTCCGTTTTGCCAGGCCAGGCCGGGTGTTGAATTGACCGCAATTCGTGCTCTAGTTCCATGATAAGTTCCCCTGTTTCCATATCCACAATATCCTTGAATCTGAATTGTTTTTCTTTCCTGGCTTCTTCCAACGAGTCCACTTGATCTTGAAATCGAGCATTGCACCACACAATATTGGCCACTTGAGCATTTTTGAATGCCTGTTCAAAATCTTCTGCCGACTCCCCTACGTACAAAGCAACATGATGGCCGTCGTACTCTGGAATGGACTCCTCCTCGTTCGTTATTTCCCGAAACAATATCGATTGATCGGCTCGTCCCTGTTGGTCCACATTTCCCACTGCCACAATGGCAATTGATGACCCGCTACCAGTATCAACGACGGTGGTAGTCGCATCTAAGACCGATTCATAAAAGAGAGCAATCTTGGAAGCAGTCCCTTTGGGGCAATGGAATTCCACATAATCAATGCCTTGACAATCCGTCTCTACGCGTCCGTACTTGGTCGCTATCTCGCCCCATTCCTCTGTTTCGTCCGGTCGAATAAAGGGCTGTCGTAGTAGATGATGGGTAGAAGTAGTGGAAGTACTGGTAGTATCTGGCGACATTTTGGCGCGACAGACAAAGACATTTCCATAGTGATCAGTAATGCGAATATATTCTCGTCCACTTCCAGGATCCTTTCCACTCTCGGCCGTGGCATAATGCTCCTTCCAAGTCTGCAATCGTTGTAGGAGTCCTTCTAGCGACTCGAACCGCAATCCAATCTGCCCCGGAATGCGCTGTGCCGTGTCGCCAAAGGGTAAATGAAATTGCGAGGCTCCGCAATTCGCCCATAACGTTCGTTTTTTGGCGTCAGGCGCCAAATTGGCCGCCTTGCGAGGATCCATGCCACAACCAAAGAGTCCAAAATACAACGGAAGAATGTGGTCATGGTTTGGCACATTCAAGTTGACATGCTCGAGCAAGGTGAGGGTGGACCGATCCAATATTTTGTCTGGAGACGAAGAAGAAGAATCTTTGTTTTGATTTTGAGTGGCGGCACCGAGGGAAAAGGGCGACGATGGCTGGCTCGTCGCTCCAACAAAACTCTCAGTCATACTAGGAAACGCAAGAAAGAAGAGCGCTAGTGGGAGAAGAGTCATCGTCGAAGGCAAGTGCGACAGGATGAACGTATTATGACACTGTAGGGCGTGCACTAAGAGAGGCGCATGAAGCAGATGATGATGATGATGATGATGCAGGCGGAGAGACGAGGGAGATCATGAGAAGATGATGGACGATCGATGATCGATGATTGGAAAGAATACTGTGCACCTAGCTGTACCGGTAGTATGCATAGTGTATGCCGCTCATCTCTCCCGCGCGCGCGCATGACAGAAGAAAGCATCTCGGCGGTTCGACTACTTCGGCCGGACCGCGCTCATGCATACGCATGCGCACTCGGCGCTCGGCGACTTCTAACGTCATCATCGACTACTTCGACCGGCGTCTTTCTCCCCCGTTTTCGAAAATTCAAAGTTCGCCCGCAACGGTTACGGTGAGATGACGATGATGTTGTGTGTGATGCTGTCAAAATTCGTTTGTCAAGACAATGAAGTAAAGCACAAAACCTTTCCATTTCAGTGCTTGTAGTCTGTTTGACAAGTCTCGCTACTCAGCTTGTAGTCATCCTCTTCCTCCCGTGCAGTACACACACACACACACAGTGCAAATCATTCGACGAGACGCCGCAACGCAACACGCCACCATGCAAGGCTCGGAAGATGACACTTCTTTGCTCTTGGATTCGTCCCTGTATGCGCACTTGCCGGTGGAACAGCGAGAGGAAGTCTCGGTGGCCGCAGCGGACAAGAAGCGCTTGCTGGAAAAGATTGCCAAATTGAAGAAAAAGGTCGGAAAGGTGAAAGAAGCGCGAAGAAAACTGAACCAACTAAAGCAAGTGCAAGGGGGCGACGAGAAGGCGAAACGGGAAGCCTGGGAGGAGTCTTTGCTGAAGGCCGCAGAAGGAGTGGAGGAGGCGCCACTGTCTGCGACAGGGAGAAGGATTGTACACTTGCAGGGGGAACATCGGAAGTTGCAAATTCGAACAAAGACCATTGATGGGATGATGAAGCCGCTGCAGAAGAATTTCAATTCCCTCATGGAAGAGAACAAAGAGCTGCGAAAGAAGTTCGCCGAGGTCGCTGAGCGAGTCAAGGCGGCGGAAGCAAACAACAACGAAATGTTGCAGCGGCGTATTTCAGCGGACAAACGAGCCGAAGATTTGAAAAAAGAGAAAGATGGCTGGATGAACACTAGAGCCGTCCCGCAGTCCCAAGGCCGGGGCGACTTTCAGGGAGCAACAAGGGGGATACTGAAGATTCTGGAACAAGATGGAAGGGACCAGCAACTGCTCGAAGATGTTCGGGAAATGATCAATAAGATGAACGTAGACGCACTTTCCGAATCGAGAGGATCGTTAAACACTTCGCTTTCGAGCTTGGGGGCACTGAAGACCCCAAACAGCAACAAGTCTAGACGAAGATTGTTGCAGGGATCACTTTCTGAGCTTGCTACGTCGGATATTGTCTCACCGGCTCCATCGGCGTCATCGCATTCAGGTTTATGAGTACATACAGTAGCGAGATGGGGACTGAAATATTCGTTTAATTGCCGAAAGGGGCCTTGGGATCATGGGGATTTAGAGCTTTATCTGTGAAATGTTTCTTATTCTACTAAAGCTACCAGTATGGGAACTTCATCGTCTATTTATCATCGGACATTGCGACTCCAACCAGGAGGAAGATCATCTAGGTTCAGCTGGCGGTACACTGCTGGGGCCATGTTGTTGGGTTCGAGATCCAATAGGGACGCAACTACATCCGGAGGCGTTCCAGCCAAAAGGCGCCGTAGGGTTTCAGAGCTGACGAGACCATCTGCCTTGCATTGTTCAAACGCAAGCGTGACGCCTTTGGTGCGAATGTCTCCCATAGGCAGCAAATTGTTGCAACATTTGAACCAAAAAGCGTATGTGTAACTGTCTGGTGTTACGTTCTCCCGCTTTCGAAGATCATTATACGTCTGTGCCGCCGATTGAAAAGCCTTGATTTTCTCTGTCGAGGAGCCGATGCAGTTGGCCGCACAGTTCAAAGCGTAATTGAATGGAAACGCATTGGGAGCAAGGTCGGCGTCTTGAGTTTCGTCGTACGATTCCAGCAACTCCACAAGCAATTCTCGCGCCGTTAATACATTCTGGAGGGTAGGATTGGTGCCTATGGCCGAGATGACCATGGAATAAGTGCGCATATTCGGCATCATCTGAGGATTCTTGGTTTCTTCATAGATCGCCGTGGCCTGCCGAAGCAGGTCGATGCTAATGTCAGCAGCTTCTGGATCGTTGGATTTGGAAAAACATTCAATCACCGAAGTGTAGGTGATAATATCTGGTTGGCACTCTTTGCTTGTCTGCATCTGTAACATGAGCTCGTACGCCTGACGGGCATCCAAGTGCTGCCTGCTTTTTGCTAGCGCATTGATGACAATATTGTAGTGGTGGTTGGAAGGTTTCGCCGCAGTATCGCCCAGAATCCATAGCTCGCGCATCTTCGTCAGCGTCTTAACAGCTTCGAGGGCTGCCTCGGGTCGTCTGCTCTGGACCCAAGCCTTTAGAACAATATTGTAGGAAAAACTATCTGGCTTCATCTTGGGCTCGTCCAATCCAGCCTTTTCCATATGCTCGACTATCGCAAGGATCTGATTCAAAGCCTTCGATTTGTCCTTGCTTCGGAGATGAGAATACAAAATATTATTGTAGGTGAGAGCATCTGGAGTAAGTCCAGGACACTTTTCAGATACCCGCTGCAACATAGACAAGACAGTCTCGGCCTTGTCCACACGCCCAATCCTGCCCCAAGCGCTCAGTACTCCGTTGAACGCAATCAACTCTGGTTCGGTTCCTTCCGCAAATCCACCTTGTTCAAAAGACGCTACAGCCATTTCGAGTAGCTCGTGAGCTTTGGATGCAGCAGCTTCGCCCCGTGCTTTGGACCAAGCCAATATTGCATTGGAAAAGGAATTTGTATTGGGGAACATGCTGTCAGGATGTTTCTCGCGCAGTTTGATCATTTCTCCTAATATCGCTTCGGCTTTTTCCTTAGCTCCATCGTCCAAGCTCTTGGACCAGGCTTCCAGAAGCCAGTGATAACTCTGCTGTAGTGTTTCAACACTTGGAGATTTTTTCAGGAGGAGTTCAAAATTTTCCTGTGCCATGCGGGCACATTCCCCCGATAGCATATTTTCTTGTTGCCACGACCAAGCATGGACTACGTGACCCAAACTTTCCGCTGTTATTTCCACTCCGTTCTCTTCCATTTTCTCCAAAAGGGCTTGCGCACTCTTGGCGTACTGGCGATTGCCTCGAGGCGTCGCACAAACAGCATACGCCTGCAAGGCTAGATTACAAGTTTCTGTCGACACTTGACCATTCTTCAGTCCCCATATCTCATGCATAATCACTCCCACTTCATCGGCCGCGCAGACAATCAAGGAATCCTCCCGTCGCCATCGTAGTCGGCCTCGGTGAACGAGTGCCTCGAGTGCTATCCGATACGATTCTTCGGTCGCCACTCCTATTGATACCATATGCCGCAGCATACTCATGACTCGTTCCGCTCCGTCTAAATCTGTTGTCAACACTTTGGGTCGCTTTCTTCGCTCCATCGGCTTTAAATCGATTTGAGAGGACAAGTTGCGACGTGATTTCAATACGCGGTGCATGTCGGAATGAAATCGTGCGGCAGGATCCACCGGAGTACTGACTGCCATCATCAGACTGAATTCGGATTTCTTTATTGGCGAAGATCTCGTGCGGAACCCATGCTGACTGTGTGTTCCAACGAACGAGTCAACGGGAGAGGAAACACAAAGGAGTCCCACAACGGTTGCCAACAGAAATTTGGGTAGCCGCCGAATAACACCACCTTTACGGTTAAACAAGGGCATTTTTTAACAGAATGATGATTGGCGGAATACTACTTGCAAGTCGATCGATATTTACGAGGGAAGTGAATGCTCGCTAGAGGGACAGACTGAATGACGAAATGATTATTCGTCGCCTAGTAGGAGTACAAAAAATGAAGCAGGTGATCGAGAAGAAGAGTGAATCATTATCATCATCTAAGTGGGAAAAGCGTAAAAAGTGATGGGTCCACAGTCCATACCGGTACATGTACTGCTAGAGAGACGACGCAGATGCTGGTGCCCCACGGGGAACGACGTGAGCTATGTTGACTGATAACCCAATTAAAATCGATTCAATCGAACACTTCTGTCGTTCGCTGGCTGCCATTCATTCATTCTTCATTCATTCATCTTTGGATTGGAGCTCACGCGCCGAAACCGAAGAAATCGAACCGATGCGAGAATTCGGACATGACGCACGAAATCGTCTCCCTGGTATCCCTCCCCAATGATCGACAAATTTTGTCGAATGAACCAGAATTTCTACGAAAATTGCTACGGGACCAATCCATATCTTTTCAACTTTTCCATCGAATTCTTGCTCTTGGAAATAACGGTGCGTGGAGACAGTACCTGGTAGCGGTACAGTAAAGTGGATGAGGAATGAGGAAAGTTCCCAGAACGATCCCGGCAGTTAGTATCGGTTTTTGGCTGGCTCGACTTCGTTTCTCAACGGAAATATACTTAAAATGTGTTGGCTAAAAAAATGTTCAATGAAACGCCAAGACATTTGAAGACGTTAAACACGATCGTTATGGAGGACTTACCAGCCTCGTATTTTGAATTCTGCGTTCTGATTGGTGGATTGGAGAAATAGATATCTTTGGATCCAAATTGCTACGTGGCATTCCTACAGTGCGCCAGGTAGAATACAGGGAACAGGTCATTTTCGCTGTCTACGAAGGAAGTGGTAGGATTTCTACGCAATGACCAATCTTTCGCCGCATTGAGCCTTCACCCCTTTTTTCGATTTCTCATTTTCTGAGTTTGAGCTCCAACTCAACGCATCTCGCGCGAGCCACCCCGCCAACTTTTTAGTGGTGGCGGCAGTGCTACTTCTTCTTGCACGCAGCATCGAGCGAGCATTGGTTATCCAATGGAATCAGGAATTTAGAATAGAGATAGTAACACCTTTTGGCTATTGGTAAGTAGAATTCGGTACTAGTCCTACGGAAGACCATCCCGGAGCTCCGATTCCGTCACCAGGATTCCCCCATCGAACGCCGTGAAACGCGCCTTGGCTGACCATGGCGGAACCTTTCCATCGTGCCGACGATGTTGCTGCCTGCTAGCAACGCCCAGGTATGGTTGAAAAAGAAAAGACGATTATGCTGCGTTTTAGAGCTACCCTCACTGGCCGGGAGGGACTTCCTTCCGCTGGATCGTCGAAACAAGACCAATGATCCGCGAGGAAAGGCTCCGAATCGTGTCATGCCCACAATCCAATCGGTTACCATGTCAATCGTGCGACTGGGGGTTCAAAACAACTTCATTCTTTTTCATACTTCGCCTGGGCGTTTCGGATAGCACATCCGTCGAATGTATGTCGTCGCTGGTTTGTTGCGATAGCGTTATCGGCTGCAATGGGATCCATGGTCGGTTCTCGGGAGGGTTTGTTGCTCTCTCGTTGATTGCTGCGTGGGAACGCTTGACGCGAATTTTGCCGCTGGTATTGAAATCTCGTAGAAATTACGTGGGCGAAAAAGTCCGGGCTTCTGATTGGCTGCGACGCCTTCTGTAGCCGTCATCAAGCTCATCTCGGAAGGCAAAATAAAAATCGTTGATGGCCGCCGTTTTGAGTTCTTCTTCACAATTTGAGACCCACTTGACTGTTTCTCGAGAATCCAGAATTCCGTTCGACTCACAATATTCGTTTTGTTGCACAGCCTTTCCACCAGGTACCAAAGGAAGCCCGGAGATGACCTCCGCAAGTGCAAGTGGACCTCAGCAGAGGACGAGCAGTCGTGGTCTTTCTCCTCAGGCACCCAGTAAGGAGAGCCATGAAAGCCCAGCGCACTTGCGGAAGAAAAATATGAAACGGAAGCGGCTAGCTCGGCTTGTCTCCCAAGAGGAACTGGCAGCGGTTCCTCAGGATGACGTGATCGCATGCTTGGAACAGCGATCGATCTCACCGTCTAGCAGCGTTTCGGAATTCGACGAAGCGACTCCCAGCTTTGCAGCACAAGAATCATCGTCCAGCAAGTCGCCCCCTCCGCTGCCTAACCCCTTGGAAGATGCCTCCTTGCTCAAGACGCATATTACCGCTCTAAGATTGGAGGCTGAACTTCACCCTATGCGATTGATTTTGACTCGTTTGATGTCTCATCAAACACACAATCGCCGGGGCGTGTTCAATGTTCCAGTAGATGCCGAGACCCTTGGGCTTGTGGACTATCATCGAATCGTAACAAGACCCATTGATCTCGGAACTGTCAAGCGCCGACTGCATGCTGTTGCATATCAATCGCGGCAGCAGGTGGTAGACGATATCCGGACAGTTTTTAAGAATGCTATGCGATACAACCCGCTTCCCCACCCTGTTCACAAAGCAGCCAAAGCACTCCTAATCTACTTCGAGCAGTCTATCCTCGATCTGCAGATCTCTGGAACCACTGATACGCCGACTCAAAGCGAGATTGAGCCGAGCAGGACAGCTCATCCCGCGACTATTGCTCGCACTGTGTCCACTGTGGAGGATGAGATGTCCAAGCCTCCCTCCAGCAACTCTTTGTCGAACGAAGCAGATGCAGTCGCTTCTGGAAGCGAATCGAATTTGGTCGATCCCGGTTCGGCTGCTGCTGAGCTTCTGGCCCCAGTAGTGTCTGTGGTCATTCCTAAGAAGACTTCCCGGCTTCCTCCATTCCTGCCACATTCTTGTGGCACCTGTAAGGGACGAACTTGTCAAATGTGCAAGCAGGGCTGCCTGTTCCACGAACCCGCTCTCATGGTCTGCCAAGGTGTTCATTGTGGGGGTACTAGACTGCGAAAAGGAGCCGATTACTTTGTCTCTGCTGATGGACATCGTCATTATTGCCAGCGTTGCTACGTAAGCCTTGCGCCAGTCCTTCCTGGTACATCCGAAAACGACCCCTGTCGCTACAAGCAAGACTTGCTGAAGCGTAAGAACGACGAAGAGATCGCTGAAAAATGGATCAACTGCTCGAAGTGCTCCGCTGGTGTGCATGCCATTTGCGCGATGCACAACGGCTACGTTCACGACGGCCATTACCTCTGTGTTGAGTGCCAAGACGACCAGAAGATGAACATTGATTCCATTCCGATCGAAGCTTCATCGACGCCTCAGAAAGTTGGCTACACTTTCCTGAGTGGTTCCGACGCGCCGGTATCTATAGCGTCCTTGGGGATCTCCAAGAGTCATTCTTTGTCCGCCGAGTCCTTGCCTGAGTGCGCTGTTTCATCCTTCATTCAAGCCAAGGTGGGGAAACAAATGGAAAAGATTCCCAATGCCGACAAAACCATCACAGTTCGGGTTGTGTCCGACAGCAGTCGTCATTTTTCTGTACCAGAAGTTGTTCGCCGTCACTTTCGCATGGCGTCGAGTTCCCTTGATGTTGTGGAGCCACCTTCTCAAGTGCGCTACAGGCAAAAAGCCATCAC
Organism: Nitzschia sp. pyKryTriq1; assembly: GCA_956465555.1. NCBI lineage: Eukaryota > Bacillariophyta > Bacillariophyceae > Bacillariales > Bacillariaceae > Nitzschia > Nitzschia sp. pyKryTriq1. The sequence continues at coordinate 860,983 of OY101130.1, read as the reverse complement.
TCTCTTCCAGAAGATCGACGGTCTTGATGTATGCATCTTTTGTATGTACGTACAAGAATATGATGGTGATGACGAGTACGACTCGGATGTTGTCGGTCGAGAAGTCAAGTCCAGCCACGAAAACCGCGTCTACATTGCGTACATTGATTCCGTGGAGCACTTTCGTCCTCGAGAGTGCCGGACTGAAGTTTATCAAGAGATACTGGTGTCCTACCTTGCTACGGCCCGTGCGCGGGGCTATGAGACAGCTCATATCTGGGCGTGTCCCCCTTCACGTGGCAACTCCTTTGTCTTTTGGAATCATCCTTCCTCTCAGCGCACGCCTAACAGAGAACGACTCATCAATTGGTACCACGATGCGTTGAGCCGGGCGATCGGCTGCGGCGTCGTTACCGATGTCAAGAGTCTGTTCGAAAGCGAGTTTGAGACATACCTGATGGATCTAGAGGACAGTGCAAACGGAAACGGTATTAGTACCAAGCGCGGGCGAATGATTTGCCCTCCGCTTCTCGAAGGCGACTTTTGGATCGAAGAGGCCGTGCGAGTCCATGGAGCCTCTCTTGCGAGAAATATTAAGGTTCGGGCACCAACGGATGTCTGTGTTTGGAACGTGACGCCCCTCTCCAGCAACGAGCTGGATCCTTGTCCGGCACTTCAGATTGCCACTCTCCTCAAGGACCGTGTCATGACGCACCCGGCATCTGTGCCTTTCCGTCGCCCGGTGAATGCTGCTGCATTAAAGCTCAACAACTATCACAATATCGTCACCAAACCTATGGACCTCGGCACGATCCATGCCCAGTGCGTGATTGGAGAATACGATGAGCTTCGGCAGGTTGTTGAAGACGTAGAATTGATGGTGTCCAATGCGAAGCGATTCAACCCCGAGGGACATTTCGTCCATGTCAATGCTGATGAAGTGTGGATCCTTTTTTGTCAAGAGCTGGCCTCGCTCGTCAAGATCTGGGATTTCAGCACTGGCGCCAAGACGGAAAGCGACTCATGGAAAACCTACTCGGAAATGAGCATGAGCCTGGACAACACAATGAACGTCTCTTGTCCATCAAGCTTGAAGCCCAAGAGTGTATTCATTGAAGATGACCGGTCTTCTGATGGATCCCGGTCGTTGAACTCCTCTGCCCTTTCGATGCCCGGATCTCCCGTGTCCTCGGTCGCACTATCCAAGGAGAACGAGGCGGACCCCGGAAATAGCAAGGCCCCCCTTGCTCCTTCTCTCAACGAAACCAAGCGCCGTGGCACGAAGGGCAAAGGGCGAGGTCGTCGAAGTTCACGTACAGGGAAAACCGTGGAACCTCCCAATAAACTCGATCTACTTTCCGACGGCCCAGATGCTGTAATGCAGAGCATGGTCGGCGAAGACCACTGGTTGCTGGATAAGCGCACTCACGTTGCTTCCAGTGGGCCGGGGCCAAAGAGTGGCGGAAAGAGACGCCGTGGAAGCGTCGGTTCGACCGAATCAGTGGCGTCCGGAGAAGAGCCCACAACCAAACGCCGTCGGCAGTCTTGGGTAGGCGAAGAAGTGAGCGAAGCTGTGCGCAGGCTCCGCACTAGCTTCTTCACGTGTTCTTTGCTTCCGAAGCTCGCCATGTCCGGAGCGGAAGAAGAAAAGCTCCAAATATTCGAAGCCTACGCTAAGGAGTTTGACCACAGCAAAAACTTGATCGTTAGCATGTCCTCGCCCATTAGCGATGCGCGACACGCGCTATTGGAATTCTCGCAGTACCGCCACTTCGAGTTTGACACCCTGAGAAGAGCCAAGTACAGCACAGCCATGCTGCTATACCACCTGAAGAACAGTGATGCACCAGGCGTAGTGCCCCTTTGTAACAGCTGCAATGAAGCCATTGAAGAAGTACGCTGGCACAAAATGAAGAAATCAGCGGAGAAACGCCGCATCACCAAGTTCATGAAGCCAGTGTCACCTGAACCAGAATTCCAGCAAGAAGAGTTGTGTGGATATTGCCACTCTAAGCATTCCGAGAAGGATGCATTCATTCCTATTCCCGTGTCTTTGAAACTATCTTAGAACGCACCAGCGTCAGAAAGACACATTTCTACCTACCAAAACAAAAATAGCACTTGTATTATAGCAACACCTATGAATGACCATTGATATCGGTACTACTACATAGAGTTCCAAATAGCTTGTTTGTAGACTTTGTACCACGTACCGGTAGTTAGTCTACTGGTCGGGCCTGGTACCGGTATCAGGTGCAAGTAGTAGTCTACTACCTGGTACAGATCTGAGAACTGCAATAACCGGTAGGGTCTGAATCATCGTCATCATCGCGATACAAGTTAATAGAATCGAACGAATCAATCCATCAATCAAACGCGGGCCCGGCCCGCGCCGCGTGTGTCATGTGGAGCAAATTTTTGCAGAAACAGAAAATGTCGCTCTGCAACAATAAAAATCGCATCACGATCGGAACAAGATCAGAAGTCGCAGTTCTATAAATGCTTCCGGCACTCATAATTCGGCCATGCATCATCATTCCCTCCTTATTGCTGCAATTAGGCCTTTGATATCGTGTTTCGTTTCATCCGTTTCCAATTATCTTCTCCCGGCCAGCCATGTATCGCGATAATTGCCAGCTCACGGACCACGCGGAGAATTCTTGCCGACTGCCGACGAGGAGCCCCAAATAGATGGAAAGGCCACCTTGGGGTGCTTCTTCAAACGTGTGGGGCTAAATCATTCAATCTTATAACTACAAACCATGAATGATCCGTCAGTGTTCTGTCCCAAACAAAGTTCAAAATGTGTCCCAAACGTAATTCAAAATGTGGAACCCTTTTCGACTTCAACCACGAACGCCGCCGATGCGCCTCGGTTTCCATTCATCCAGGAAACTTGTCTCACAAGCTGAAGCCTCTCAAAATTTTGACTGCATCGCACACAAGTTCCGGCAGCCATGATTTGTTTTCTCACTGCTGGTACTGGCATCAAGCCATTGGCGTTGGTGCTTGCCATATCGTTCCTAATGGAGTCAGCTTGGGCTTCGAGCCAGAGGCAGGCGGAGGTATGTACGCGCAGCGAGAGCCTCGAGGCCGATGGAGCGCCTACCAGTATTACGATGCGAGTTTCTCTGGTAGTCCCGACTTGTTCGCTCACATCTTTCCCTTTCCAACTTTCCCCGTAACAGAAACCCAAAGTTCTTCGACGTAGACTGCCCCAGCTGGAGGGTTGCATTCTCACCAAGGTTGACATTCAATCGGAATACCAGACTTCGGAAGAGGAATGGCAATGCGAGCTCCAAAATGCTGATGTAGAGCAAGCTGGTATTCACTTCGTCGCTTTGGAAGGACTCGACGGTATTGATCTGGACAAAGAGGACGTTGCCAGTGGTCTTACAACGTTGCTTGCCGAGGGTGCTGTGATCATCGATGGGACTCTCAAGATCCCCGAGGGGTCGAAGAAATCCTGGGACAAGATCGAGAAGCGTGGTCCAGCCGAGAGAAACAAATATCACAAATACTCGCGACTCTTGGCTCCTTCTGCACCCGACTACAGATCTGTGTTGGCAGTTCGTGTGAAAGCTTCTGATAGTGCGACATCTGCAAACCTCCAGACCCTAAGTGACGACATATTTGGAACGAATGGTACTGCCGTCAACTTGAGGGAACGCTTCGAGAATTGCTCCTATGGCGAGACTCAAACACTGCCTTACAACGGCGTAACACCATCGGGTGTCGCTATTCAGGATGGTGTCATTGAGGTACAGATCAGCAACATTGTCACTGCACAGGCCAACGGCGGAATCAGAACTGCTGTTTTGTCCGAATTGTCGGCACTTCTAAATATTTCAAACCTTGCCTCTGAATTCGATCACGTCATGTTATGCTTGCCCCCGGGCACGACCGGCAGCTGGATTGCCTATGGTACGTATTGATCCTTTCGCGAAGTGTGCCCTGTCCTTGAGTCTTTCCATTCTTCAGCTATTTTCACTCACGTTGACTCTCCTCTTGTGCTGCTGTTTCGACATTGCAAAGGTTACTTGCGTTCATGGCTCACTGTTTACAATGACAATTGGTGCCGATATCCATCTTCTCAGGTCCACGAACTTGGCCACAACCTTGGCCTAAATCACGCCGGTGAAGGCACCAATCAATACGGGGATCAGTCTGGAATGATGGGGTACAGTTATGCTTCCTACACGACACGTATGTGCTACAATCCGGCCAAGAGTTGGCAGCTCGGGTGGTACTCTCAAAGACGTCAAACACTCAACTTAGGCGCACAAGTTAGTTTTAGCGAATCCTTGGTGGGAATCGTTGATTACCAGCACAGTGCAGCATCCACTAAGTACGTCCATTTACAAATTCTAGGAAGCAGTGAACATCTTTATGTCGGATTCAACCTCGATGCCGGCTTTAATTCTGGCACAATCGAGGCGCAGAATCAAGTCACGGTCGTGGGTCAACAAGGCTCTGGGTCTTCTTACCTTCGGGCCAAGCTCGGTGTGGGTGGTCGATACACTGTTTCGAACTACCAAGACAACAAAGATCTCATCATCGAGGTGACGGCTATTGAACTGTCGGCCAACCCTGCCTACGCTGATGTCGTTGTGCAACTGAATGGGACAACACCAGCACCGACACCCAACCCCAGTGTAACCCCGACTGCCAAGCCGGCTCCAGTGCCAACGCCACCTCTTACACCAAAACCCACTTCCGCCCCTCCTACCTCACCGCCGCCTACAACCAAGCCGACAGCAGCACCGACGCCAAAGCCAACCCCATTTCCCACTATTGCACCTCCTACAGCCCACCCGACGACACCAACCCTAGCACCAACTCCAAAGCCGACTGTCCCTCCCACTGTCAAGCCGACGCCGACCGTACCTCCTACACCAAAACCCACGGCCGCCCCCACTGTGGCACCACCTCCTACGGCCAAGCCGACGCCTGCACCGACGTCAAAGCCGACCGCACCTCCCACTGGCAAGCCGACACCCGTTCCTTCGCTTGCTCCGACGCTCCGCCCAAGTGAGAGTTGGGGTATAGTTCTGTCGACTCAAGACTTTGAGAATGGTAGTTTTGGGGCCTTTCAAACAGATGGCGCCAGGCTCAAAAAGTGGTTTGGTGTGGATGGTTCTACCTATTCCGTTGAGTTACTCGAATCGACCAGAATCTGGACGGACGGTTCATATTTTGTGGGCGACCGTCGACAACTTAATATCACCTTCTGGTACTGGCCCGATGGGCCTGTGTCTGGTGAGACATTTGTCGTTGAGACATTTAGTAATGGCTCGTGGGAAACCATCTGCACCTTGACGAAAGGGGTGGATTGGCAGAATGACTTTTCCTGGTATCTGGTGGACGTTGTATGGGATATCGCCGATACAGTGGAATGGATTCAACTCAGGATCCGTGCGACTTTTGGGTTCGACAAAGGGAAGAAAGCCAAGGTTTACTTGGACAACGTGAGTCTCTATGGGAAGTAGTCGACTGAACAAGACTATTACAGTGGTTCTACTACCTATGCAGGCCTTGTTTCGCGAAAGTCTAAAAGTAAGCATAACTTTGGGGGAAAACATCGTTTGAGATTCCATCAAAATAGAATATTGCTCATCCTACTAAAGAGTAGACTAAAAGTCTACCGGTAGAAGCTTTCATAGAGTAGTCTGGTTGTGGAGAGATTTGTTTAGTGTACGAAGTACATTACCGGTACCGGTATGTACTGTATGTTTTCTTGGGGACTTTGGACTCGGGACTAGATCGACTTCCACGCGTCGATCAGCCGTTGACTTTTTCGACTCCTCTAAAAAATGCAAGGGCGTTTGGACGTTCGTCACTATTACGAATATTCATTTCCATCGTGAAGCGATCGGCGTGGTGTCAAAAGTCAAAACTCATCCCATCATTCGCACCGCAACAATCTTCCATCGTCCACCATGGTGCCTGCAGAAATGGATCGGTTCAGTGGCCACACAAGTACGACGGGGAAGACGACAGTAATGTCATCAGATAGGCGTAGAATCACGATGGCTGGGCGACGTCGGCGGCGAACTTCAAATGGACGCGAGAGCGGCTTCCCTTCTGCCATGCAGGCGCCGATCATCAGTGGGCCACGAGAATCTTCATCCGAATCATCGTCTTTCCGAGTTTGGAGAGCGCAATCTCGTCGTCCCTGGCGAACGACGATTGTGATTCTTTCGTCGACCGTATTGCTTCTGTGGATGGCAGGTCTTTGTCGTGCCTTTGTACCATCTCTACGTGTAGTACCATCAATCATACCAAGTTTTTTACGTGCCAAACGAAGCAAGAATCGGCGCGGCGACGACGGGATGAGCAGCTGGTACGATGACGTCGACGACAATGCAACTCCAGATGGAGTCTTCTGGGAAGAAATGGAGCGACAGCGCCTCTTTAATCAACTTGGGGGAGAAACCGCTGCAGGCAGTAGTCGAGAACGAGAAATGGCGGCTGCCTCCTCGTCCCAATCTGATTCAGTTAGCTTCTTCGGGGGTGGAACCTCCACTTCGACCACCGCAATCGGCGGCATGCCTGACCTAACAGTGGCTCGCAAACCACCCTCCATGGAAGAAGTCAAGTCAGCCGAAGCCACCTTGTCGGAGTATACGCTCTTTCAAGTCAGTGACAATTGGTTAGACGAAGATTTGCGAGCTTATTTTCAACAGGTAGATTCCATGAAAGAAGAGAAAGAAGTATCCCTGGACGAAGAGACTCGTCGACTGGAAGAGCAGCTGGAAGCTCTACCAGATGGATTTGGGAAAAATCGGGCTAGCATTTGGGATGATTCCGACGAAGAGCCCTGGGACTTCTGGGGCAGCGATGACTCGAAAACGGTGGATCCAGATCGAGCCAACACACTGGTCGTTCCAGAACCTTCCCCAGGTAAGTAATTCTGCCATAGATATTGAAGCTTGGCATCACTGCTCGACTCACCAGTACAAGACTCGGAATTTTTCATGAATTGGGACGAACCCATCGACAAAGCGCAAGATGATGCCAAATTTTGGGAGCGTATGAAAGATTGTCGAACCAACAGTCGTCGACTCCAAAAGGCAGCTGCATCCGCCAAGGCCAAAACCTTTTTTCAACGACCGCCAAATGCTCGCGAAGGATATGAACGACTGTGGGTCTCGGCTATTGACTATGCCTGCTTCAAATCCTTAGTGGGGAATATCCGGAATTACGGCGTCGAGTTTGCCGATAATTTCGGTGATTTCATGGATGGAGCCGTCGAAGATGGACTCTACACCATTGAAGATATGGCGGCTTATAAGGCACGGACAGTATTTGAAGTGACAGGCCTGCCTTGTGTTGCTTCTCGCACTTCCTTTGAGGTTGAACCCGTCCCTCCCGAATCCTTGACTTCCAGTTCGACTACCAGTGGTGGTCCACCCTCAAAAGCATCTGCCGCTACTGGCGTCAACAATCCAAAAGTGCTGTCGGGATATCGCATCAACGATATAGACAATCATGTGGATTATCTTGTTGACGCCCTGCAACCGCTGTCGGAACCCAGTCGACTTACCCGATTCACATCTTGTCTTTGCTTTTACGACGGAGAAATGGAGATTTTTGAATATGGGGTCTGCGACGTAGATATGGCGTTTTGTCACTCGGGTCGTACTTTCATTCCCATGGCACAGGCAATTCACAACATGGTGGAGACGCTTAAAATGACGTTCGATTTGGAATATCAAAAATTCCTCAAGGCAAAGAGAGACGACGTGTCACTGACGGGTACTCGTGATGACGGCATTGGATCAGCATCTTTGAAATTGAGGGATCGCGTCTTACGGGATGCTCGGGTTTTACCGAACGATATCGTTGATGTATCCGAGTTTATGGACAGTAAGGTCGATGTGAATCTGATGGATATTTGTGCTAAAGAACTGGTAAGTTGTATGTCGTGAGATCTTCAAATTTCCTGGATTCTTCCTGCATTTCTGACTTTCCCTTCGACTTGCGTGTTTATTTCAGGCCGATTTGTTCGTGAAACAAAAGCCCACAAAAATTCTGACAGTGGCAACCACTGGTCTAGTTATTGCATTACCAATGGCCAAGTACCTCCAAGTGCCCGTGGTCTACGCTCGAAAGGAACGAACTGTCGTCATGGCCGAAACATATCAAGCCGGGTTCTCGTCGAGAACAGTCGGAAAGAATCGAGAATTACTGGTGAGCAAGAATCATTTGGACCCCACCGATCGTGTCTTGGTCGTCGACGACTTTTTGAGTAGCGGGGCCTCGCAAGAAGCTCTTTTGAGGATTATATCCGATGCCGACGCGACAGCTGTGGGTGTTGGCGTTTTACTCGAGAAAGTATACGAAAGTGGAAGACAATCTTTGAGCGGGTTCAATATCCCCATCCGATCATTATGTCGGGTTTCCTCTGTTGAGGATGGAGTCATAAGACTATTGGAAGAGGAAGGCTTTGAGCAAAAGTAGCAATAGCGTTGACTCTTTTTGATCCTTTCGAATTTCTTCAACGTGAAAACACGCCGACGAGAAGGAAGATCGACCGATCTCAAGTCTCAACGACGAACAAAGCAAGAGAAGAACTAGATCTTAATTTCGTTAGTGCCGGTGACGTCGCCGTTGTTGCCTCCATCTCCGGTATTCATCTCATGGGGACGTATATGATAAGACCAAAGACTCCAGAGTCCCAAAACGGGACCCGGGACTAGCAGAAGAAACAGATACTGAGGGGCGATCGGCACCGAAAGCAACTGAATGGAACCAATTGTGATTGTGAATCCGATACAATTGACTATGGTCAATGCGGTCCCCTTGGATTCTGGAGGTGCAGCTTGGGCGATCAGGGTAGAAAATTGCGGCGAGTCGGCCACAACAGCCATACCCCACAATAAATATGCGGCAAGCATTACACCAACTGGGGCCAAGTAGAGTGCGGGAGACAACAGGCAAAGGCTCCCCGAGACTGCCAGACTACCAAAGGCGACATTTGCACTGCCGTAGCACAAGGAAAGATATCCGCCCAACACACATCCCAAGCCTCCGAAGGCAATGACCAAAAATGTAACCAAACTCGGAGACAACTCCATTCTTCCATCATAACTCGCCAAATAGGCTTCCCAGACCACAGGACACCACGTCCAAAACGCATCTACCCACAGTTAAAACAAAAGCAGAGCAGCACAAGAACCGAATAGTGAGCATTTCGACTCTTGCATTTTAAGCGAAGAAGTCTTTCTGTCGTCGTTCTCTAGACTACCTACACAGTTCCCACATATGACCCCAATAGGCCGTAGCAGCGGAGCGAAATGGGGCATTGTTCTGAAAGAGATTGCACGCGATCGTAGGGTCCAATTTCTGCGCTCCCGCTTTTCGATGGGGTCCCTCGGGCACTAGAAATCCCACTATGATGCCACCCATGGCGGCGATGCCACTCGTTTCCCACAACAAAGCTTGCCAGGATTGAGGGATTTGCCGGAGCAAAAACGGGAAGCTGCTCCCCACTGCTAATGCCCCGACCAGCCATCCCAAGGCTTTCCCCAGTCCAGCTTGATACCAATCGGCGGCCACCTTGTTACACATATTGAAATATATGATATGAGGATGTGGCTGTGACATTCTTACAGCTATCGAAAAGAAGAAGAAGAAGGGCCTTACCTTCATGCCTACGGGATAAATACCGGCCAAAAAGAAACCCGTCGCCAAACGTAGTACCACTAAACCTCCCACCGACTCGGTCCGCTGGCAGGCCGGAAGAATAGCATTGCAAGAGGCCCCAGCGACGGCACATACAAAAAACACTTTGGTCGGCCGAAACCGATCGGCGATACTCAATAGAGCAAAGAGCAAGGTTCCCATAATAAAGCCAAACTGCACGCTCGACGTCAAGTAGCCCAAGCTAGATTCGTCCAGATCCTTCCATTCCTCCACCAGATCGGGCAAGACGGCGTTTCCGGCAAACCAAAGAGCCGTACCCGCGAATTGACTTATTACGATGGCTGGAAGGATATAGCATGGGGCGTTTGCGGCTAGATTCGCAGTTGTGGAAGATTCACCGACATCGACATCGACATCGACATCGACATCGACATCGACATGGACATTGACATTGACATTGACATTGACATTGACATCGACATCGACATCGACATCGACATCGACATCGACATCGGTTGGTTCTTGCACTGATGCTCCAGCAATTTCGTGTTCGTCGGCCCCGGTGACTTCCTTCATTTTATTTGTTCAGGCGGGTGAATCACAGTGGGGAATGCCAAGTCTTCCTTGACTGCTCAGCCTGTGCTGTACCTGTATGCCGGTCTACGTGTATTTGTAGGAAAACGATGTTGATGTTTGATGTGCAAAGCTCCGCTCCAAATCACTGATGATATTCCTTCGTTCAGTTCAAACACCTTGCAAATACAGATATTAATACTGTACAAGTACCTGGTACCGGTACAAGGTCGAACGCTTGATTCGCGTAATCCCTGATCCCTGATTGCGACGCATGGCTCCGAGCAGCCCCGTTGTGTTGGATCCTTCCTTGTTGTCCCCGCGTTGATTCATCCTTCCTCCCCGCAATGCTACTGAATCCCTCCCAGGCACTGTTTTATGTTTTACTTTCAAATGGGGATGCGGGCGCCGCTGGAAGATGAACGCGTCGCGTTGTCGATTTTACGAATGTTGGATCGGATGCTCCCCCACCGCCCACACAAGTATTCCCGCGCGTACTGCTGTACAAGTACAAGTACAGGTATGAGTAATGAGTACTGCAGTACTTGTAAGCAATACACGAACTACCACTCCGTCCGAGACTCCGTACTGGTAGACCCACTGCTCGCTTCCGTCCGTCTACGTCCGCGAGTCATTCAGTTCTGACCGGGGGCTTCTTGCAGTACCAGCTACGTTATGTTGGTACAGTACCAGCACCCGTACTTTTAGTACGAGTACTTGTTGTAGTGTACCGGTAGACTCCCTGGTAAAAGAAGGGGGCTGGCAACGGCACGAGGGGCCTTCAGAATGTCCGAGTGTGGTTTGGCGCTGGCAGCGCGAGATTGCGTAAGTCATGCATGGGAGTGCAGCACGGTGCACGCGATAATACCGAATCAATGGTATCTCAATGGAATCTCACCAAAGGAAGCTGTCAACTGAAAACATGAAACATTTAAATTGTAGCGCATGTCAATAAGAAATAAAAATAGATCAATTTAATATAAAATCGCCCGGTAGTAGATATGTTTGTAGTACAATCTAGAGACAGGTAATGGAATCTCACAATTGAAAACATCCATTCGAAAATACACCCAAATTCAATTGAAACATACGTCAATGTAAGTTAAAAACACATCCATTTGATATATAATATGGAACCTTAAAATATTTAATCCTACACAGTTATCGCTAATAATTGTCGCCAACCAATCAATGGCACCTTTATGGTAGAGCTTTTCCTTAAGATGAAAGAATTATAAAACTTAGCCACTGGAGCGCGATGGTGGGGCCGCTGCCCACACGCGCGTATCTGCGCAGCCTTGGGGGAGAATTTTGGGATTGAAGGGGCGCCTGACAAGTATGTATACCGGTATCATATTGTACCAGTCCGTATCCACGTACCATACCGTATTATGTGTGTCTACTGCACACTTGTTCTAAATACTCGACTTCTGCATACAGTACTGTACCAGGGTACCTGGTACCGGCGTTGTTTGGGCATCAAAAAAATAACTCTCTACTAAGTAGTGACAGTACATAATTAAAATAAATGAGACGTCCCCATGCATGTCCCACCGAGCATCCGTTGAACGCATGAATCTTGATCATAGCGCGCACCTATCATACAAACAAAGGACGTCAACAACGAACTGATGATGTTTTTCGTATGTGTAAATTCGAGTATGTACAGGTACATTGATCAGGATCAAAACCAGCAAAACCAGCATCGGTACTCTGGAGATATTCTCTTACCTCATACGACAACAAAAGCGGAAAAGAAACGTAGAAGCCATCCAAGGTAAAGGAGGATGGACAGGGCCGCCAAGACGAAACGAACCAGGTTGCATCCGTGCTCCATCGGTCTAGTCCTCGTTTGGCTGCTATGCATTGGTCGTTTATCGTCGGCAGCTGAGATGCAAGTGGAATACAATGGGGATATGCTGGCGACATTGGGGATACAGCCTGCCGAAGACATTGCAGCCCCATTATTTTCATCACACGTTGAGAGAAAAACCTTTGTACTTCCACAGCAGCCACCACCGCGCCCCGAGGGTCCACCGCGTGGCGGGGGAAATGGAGGAAAAGAAAAGTCAAAGAGCTCCAAAAGTACCAAAAAGTCCTCGGAAGGAAAAGGAGGACGCGATGACCCAAGAGATCGACCCGATTCTGGAAAGGGGGGAGGGAAGGGAGAAAGGGACGACGAAAGAGATCCCCGTCCAAGTGGCAAGGGCAAGGGAGGAATAAAAAGCAGCAAGTCCTCTAAAAAGTCTAGCAAGTCCTCAAAATCAGAGAGAAAGAGTGGTAAAGGTAAGAGCTGAGGAACCGTGGTAAGATGTTGGTTGTGTTGGTTTCAAGACCACATCTCATTGCAATCGCTTTAAATTATTTCGATTGATCAATTGAACAGGTAAAGGAAAGGGAAACGGGGGAGTGAGACCATGTAAACATCTCATATACAAGTCGCTTTCCAGCGATGACCGATTTCCAATAGCATCTGACTTGAGTCGCACGGGAAAAGGCAAAGGCAGTCGAAGTGGAAAGGGAAGTAGAAGCAGAAGTGGAAGCAGAAGTGGGAGCGGGAGTAGAAGTAGAAGTGGAAAAGGCAAAGGCAAAGGCGGAAAAGGCTTGCAAGCATTTGGATACTATTACTGCGCAGATTCCGGCTCAATTGACGTTGAGGAACCAAAAGAATCGCCGTCAGAGCTGCCTACAGAAAGGCCCTTGTCGCAGAGTCCCTCCATTTCTCTACAGCCATCAAACGCCCCCACTGTATCTGTGCAGCCAAGTACCAATCCAAGCGCAGAGCCAACGAATCCTCCACCCACCATCTCGCCCACCATTAGTGCTAGACCTTCCAGTAGCCCAACACTGAACCCTACGGACTCGCCTTCCATAGAACCAACAAATCCACCACGATGTGTTGTCAAAGCCAACGAAGGTCAATGTACTGAAAAGATTTCTCAAGTCCCCCCTGATCCTGATTGCGACTGTTATGTAAGTGGAAGATCACGCTCGAGACTATCCCAAGGGGGTAATGTTTTGCTTTTGTTTCTAACATATCGTGTACAATTGTGTTCTTCGTTGCATTTCACCTATTTCTTGGTTGCAGAATTTCTGCAATGATGTATACGTGGGTTGTTGTGACTTCGACAGGGAATGCGACCTGGATTGTGTTGGGATCCTAGTCGCTGGATGCGTACAGCCTCCCTTCCCCACAGCGTCACCAAGTGTAAATCCTACGAACTCTCCTAGTGTCTCTTTCGCTCCCAGTATTAGTGATAGTCCAACGCCCGCCCCGACGGTATCTAACGCGCCATCTTTGAGTGAATCACCTACTTCCGCTCCCCGACCGACTGCAGTGCCTGTTCCACCGACCGAGCCAGAACCGCAGTGCACGATCGCAGTGAATCTTGGGCTATGTCCCGAGCTGATTGCCAATCAAGAAGTGGTCCCGGGCTGCAATTGTTATGTAAGTGTCAACACAGAAACATTCTCACCTGGGCATGGCGAAGCACAAACTTACCCAACCGGATCTCTCGTCTACTCCTACAATTAATGCCACTAGAATTATTGCAATGGTGAATTCAATGGGTGCTGCGCCTATGGTCAGGCAGAAGAATGTGAGCAAGATTGTATCGGAGTTGTAGTTGCCGGATGTGAAATTATCACGACAGCGCCCACGGGTACCCCCACGGCATCCCCAAGGCCAACAACTACGGTTCAGCCCTCTGTATCACCTAGCGTTTCCATCGCGCCTTCAGACAGCCTCAGCCCATCAGATCAGCCTTCTTTATCTTTAGCACCATCCGTTAGTCCGCAGCCGACTACATCACCCTCAGCTTCTCCCACGGGTGCTCCATCGCAAACTGTCGTACAGGCCTTGGGCGTGAATCAACGATTCGGCGTTTCTTACTCTACCGCTTGGATTCCTGTTTCTTTTGCCGTGTTTGCCTTGATTTCAGCCATTGCCTTTTTATATGGGAGACGTATTGGAAACAATCTAGCGTCCCAAAAGCATGTCTCTTATGACAAACTCGAGTTCGAACTTTTATATTTGCAAGAAAAATTGGACTGGGCCATTGAAGAAGGAGACAGCAAAGAAAGTGCACGTTTAGAAAAGTTGTTGACCACTAAAAAGAGAAATCTTGAATCACGAAAGGATGCTGTGGACATGCTCGAGAAATCACAAGTTACGTGGGACGCAAAACGGATGAAGGCCAAAATCCACATGCTGGAAGAAAGGCAATCAGACCTTACGGAGAAGAGCAAGACACGCGAGGAAGTCGTAAAATCGTTGCACGAAGACAATACGTTGAAGCAATTGAAGATCGAAATGTTGGAAGAAATTGTCCGCACGATATCTGGTGCTAAGATGGATGAAGGGGGCAAATATGCATCCAAGTCACTACTCCTTTCTCCGTCCAAAGATCGAACACAGGCACCGATTGTCAAAAACGCGTATGCCAAGAATCTGCCCCATGTGATAAACAACCAGAAAGTATTCTTCACGGGTCCTCTGCGGGAGGGTATTCCAAATGGCGTTGGTACGATAAGGTTCCAAGATAAGAGTACTTATATTGGTAGCATTGTGGACGGTAAAATGCATGGCAATGGGGCTTTGTTCATGCACACAGGGATCGTGAAACGAGGTCGATTCACGAACAACGAATTCATCTCTTGTGATGATTCCGAAGATAGTAGTCATGATGATGATACTGCCTCCCTGAGAAGCTCATTATCGTCTTCGGAACGCTCGAGGGTGGGTCCAGACAGTGCGACGAGGCAACTGAGAGGAAGCAGCGGCATTCCGACACCAAAAAAGGTGTCGGTGACTCGACTGGGTAAACAGTAAATTGCCTCTGGGCTCTGGGGACATAATATTAATATTCATAACAGTGTAACGTTAACATCGGGGAAGCTAATCATAGAGACCTACTAATCTCTCTAGCTCTGCGCCGAACTACTAACTACTACTACTACTACTACGAACGAGCGGATTCCGGTATTCCTCTCTACTAGTAGTAGAGTAACTACCGTATTAGTTTGGGGGGCTCGGACTTCAGGAAGAATGAGACGTTGCCGAAGGCACCATGCCGAAGGCACCTATTGTACTGTACGGTACGTGGACTGGTAGGCGCACGCTACGAAGTACGTGGTAACGGTAGTTCGTGACACTCTTGAGGACTAGTGCGCCTGCGAGTGCGCCGGTGAGTGCGCCGGCGAGTGCGTCACTATGTACGAGTGCGCCGGCGAGTGCGCCAGGTGTAATACTGGTTGCAGTGCTACCAATTGGTAATAGATAATAGAGCAGAACATTGTGCTGTTCGCGAGCACGTGGAGCGTTTTCGCTGCACGGTGCTGTTACCCGTGTTTTACACAAAGTACTGGTACAAGTGCAAGAAAAGTTACCTATTCTCTGCGGCAAGCGCGGCGGAGTACCAGCTACTTGTAGCAACCCAACGGAACAAAAAAATTCATCTCGCCTTGCTAGTAGCTTGTCACAAAAAGTAGAGCAGCGGAGAATGGACTACGAGTTCCCTTTGCTTGATTAAAATTATACGTAGTCGTAACGGTGAAGATGGCCCTGCGGGGAGCTAGCAAAATGCTGGTGCTGATATCGGCTTGTTCCTACCTCCTTCTGTTTTGGCAAACGATCACACTTCATGGAAACTTGCTACAATCATCTCAGAGCGGTGACACCGATGGAAAGTTGCTTGCCGCCCCTTTGCATCACAAGTTTTCTGTCCCGACTGCAGGTCATACCAATGACGAGCATGTTGTGAGGTACAATCCGTTCAACAGCAGTGCTACTTGGGATCCCGCGCTACTAATTGGTGCGAAGAAGAAAATCTTGAAAAACATTGTTGAAAAAAGCGAGCGATGGCAGTGGATTCAAGACACATTCCTCCCGAAAGGTGTATACAACACAGCGCACCCTGTCAAAACAGATAAAAGTATGAGCATGCTCGGCTTTCTTCGGGTTCCCAAGACGGGAAGTACTTCCGTCTTGACGTGGGCTGCAGCTGCCAGAAAGATGGGATCTCATTTCGAGTGTTTCTTCGGATCTCTTGACCAAAACTCGGAGCTCCCTTCGCCCTTTTTTGAGCAACACTTCCTCGACTGTCCGCATCGAACCTACGAAGACACAGTGCTGGAATGGGCCGTGGATGTACTTCCAAAAGTTATCGATGGTGAGCCCCACCACAACGGTGTGTCAACTAAGGGGCAGGAACAAAGACGACGGCGAACACGACCCAGAGACTTTTCGTTACGGATTTTTACGATGTTGAGAGACCCATTTGATCGGCTGGTTTCGTATTTCCAATATGTCCATCGGATTTATCCAGTTTGGAGCTACATGTCGACTCCGGAGCAGAATGCAACCATTCTAGCCAACAACATGACGGGCTGGATGCACTTACTAGCCACGCAACCAAGCAAAGCCTTCCATTTGCCGTATCAAAAAGATGCTATGATCGAAGCTAATTTTTCCATCGCAACTGAGCTCATCCAAGGCTCGTCACCACGAGTGTTTACCGTGATTCAGGAATGTTTTGAGGCCTCGGTCCTCTTGTTGACGGAAACCTTCCCAGAATTTTTTTCGGCTTCGGCCACGCAATCTTTTTTGAACTCATCCAATACGAAACATAATACCAAAAGCAGATTTCAAACTCGAGACCAGGAAGGGCTGTGTCGATTGCGTCAAATGGCGGAAATATGGTTTGCCGACGATTTTCAATTTTATGACACTGCCTTGGAGCAATTTCGCCACCGACTGGCGCGTTCCTCGGTCGATTCGAAGGTAATCCAAGATTGCTTTCGAATCTTAGATGGCCGACCCCCCTGCGAAAACAAATAATTGTGCCGAACCGCAATCAAAGAACGGAATCAAGATAGTCACTACAAAAATGCCGCATGATCATCATGACTTGCATTCGGACCAACAGTCGACTCGTGTCCACTCCTGGATGAACCAAATGACTTGCTGCACTGTGGCCTTTTGTCCCATCGACATCGGTATTGTCTGGTCGAGCCAAGGTTGGCCAATAGAAATCCAAGCTGTAGATACTGCTGGAGGTAGTGTGGAGGATTTCTAGCGCTGCTTCATTCAGTACTTTGGTGGAATGGTGCGAATAAATGGAAAGCTGCTGATTTTCGGCAGGCCATCCGAATCCAAAATTGCCCCACCGCATCCAACCAGCATTTGAGGTGCGAAAGACTTTGAGGTCGGCCGGATAACGCTCCAGAAACTCAACAAATTTTGAAAATCCAAACCGAAAGAATTCCAGACAATCTCCGGCCGCGCGTCGGACAGGCGTTTCTCGGCTTTTGGTATTCATGGCGTCGACAGTTGTGGAAACACATCCATCTTTGATGTCATGCAATCCAAAATTGAAAATGACGACGCGGTATTCATCTCGGCTCTTTGCCAAGCTCTCCAACTTTTCTTGAATGACTGGACCGATATATGCAGCGCCCGCAAAAATTTGAGCAATAAAGGTAACATAAACTTCTTGTCCCGGAGTCACAGATAGTTTCAGGTCATCAGCCAGTCGCATCATCTGCAGGTCTTGAATCAGTTTCATGATAGAGAAGCAACAGTCCCCATTCTCGGCCCAAAAGTAAAACTTACATTATAACGTACAACCGAGTCACCAATAATGATAATGTTCAATGATTTCTTATTGGTAGCACCTGGGACACGTTGGGTATCCGCACGAGCACGAGTACGGTTGAAGTCCATGCATCTAGATAGAATATTGTCAGACGCCTTCACAGGTCCCGGGTTCGCAGCAATGATCTTGTTTGTAGGAAGCAACGCACAATCGCGTTTGACATAGTCCGTACAAATTCCCAAAGTGACGAATCCAGTTTGATATTGGTCTTTGGACCCCATGTGAAAATCAGGAATAGGGTTGGCAGCGACCGCTTTTCCGGTGACAATCCACTGGGCTGATCGATCGATTGTTGCTATTTGTTGCATCGAACACCATGGCAGATCTTGTTTGGGAGCAGCTGCTCTTTGTCTTTCAACTACAAGGGAACGTGGAAAGTCGGGCAACATCCATCCTTCGTACGCGGGATCGGGGTCTCCGCCTTTGATATCCTTCATTGTTCGTGGATATCCCTCCAATCCCCATGCATCTCCCTGTTCCAGTACCACTTCGACGGTATATAGACCGGGGAATCTAAAATAAAAGGCAATCTCATATCCTTGTAGAGTCTCTGCGGAAGCGGTATTTTCCACAGATATTTTGTTGATAGATCCAGCCAAAAGGGCTGGCCCATAGGCGCGTGCGTAGAACTGCGACTTGGCTTGTTGACAAGTCTCATATGGGCAGAGAACGACTGTCGTCCACGGAATGGGATCCTTTGAATTGTCATCCACTATAAAGTTCAGCGCACTATCGGATGCACTACTACCGGTAGTTGTATATGTCGTGTCGAAGAAGTACAGCCCACCAAGAGGCAAAGTGTACCCAGACGGGGATGTTGGCCTGGGACCGAAATGAATCGGTCTATAGAAATTCAGTAGCGGTGCCAAAGGTCGGAACCAACCAGTGTACCCAGGTAACTCTCCCGGAGCGAGTGAATGGGTGGGAGTGACTGGGGCTAGTAGCGAGGTGCGATTGCTGGTTGCAACGACCAAAGGGCACTGTCCACTTCCCGGGCGTGCGTGAGAGGAACCCCAGCTTGGCGAGAAATTGTGTCCCACCAAGTTGAGCTGTGGAAATACATCACCACCACCGACTTCGGACACCGGTCTCTTAGGTGCTATGCTGGCCCCTAGCCGCATTGTCGGCGTTGCTGAGAGGAGAGGGTCCCTCTCGAAAGGGGCGAGTGGAAAGGGGTGAGCAACGGCATCGGGTGCTGGTGCATTTTTTGATTCCTGCTTGGCTTGTACGGAAGGTTCGAACAAGAGCCGGTTCTTGTTTTCAAGCATCCTGTACACGAAGAGGGCCACCAGCACCAAATTTACCCTTGCCAGGCCTTTGGGTTTGCAAGCGAGACATTGAGATCCAGGAGATGTACTCGTACTCGTGCGCGCATTCGCACTCGGCCAGCGCTTCTGCACCCGCGTCAACATCTCTTCGGCTTGGGATTCCTCATTTGGAAATGCAGATAACTGCATTATACTTCAAGTATGTCGCATGCTTCTAGAGTAGAGCGAGAGGGAGCGAGAGGAGAATGCAAAGTAGACAATAATCAAGCGCCATTTGCAGCTTTAATTTCATCGTTGTTTGTAGTGATTTTGAGAAGATATCGTAATAACAAAGAAAGAAAACTACAGTGAAGTCTTCTCCCATCGTACTCAACGAATAATGGCGATGAAGGCTTCTGAATAAATAGCGCACAAAGTGCCATGTGTACTGTGCCGCGTACGTACAATTGTGTACGTACGGGACTCCGTAAGGGACTCAGGAAGTCGAATTTCATCTCAGATTTGCTTGTGATGTTGGCCAATGGACATGAGAAAATTGAGAACTATTTTAGTTCCGAACGTCCTAGCTAAAGACCTACCGCACCGGTACTGGTACGGTACGTACCGGTATAGTTTCAGTCAACTCAATTCTATTAGCTACCAGAGAGTAGCTAGTAGAGTAGAGTCGTCGTTCCGACTGTAGTAGTAAGTAGCTACAAGAGTACTACGAGAGTGATCAAATTCTCGCAGGCACAACCCAAGATACACACGATCATGTCTGCGTATCCCCTTTTCGAATTTCCAATTGTGAACGAAAACTAGTTTCCACTCCTCTACTAGTCGACAAAAAGAATTTGACGCATTTTTCGCGAAGGCAATCGGTGGAGAGACAGAGAGGATGCAGTTCTTAACCGCAAGTACAGTAGAAAAGTATATGAAAGGATCGCTGCTATAGAGTTCTTACGAAACTATTCTCCTTTAAAAAGACAATCCCAATTTGATACCCGTCGCCATGTGCGCAAAGAGTGCTACCACGGTAGCCGATCCTATATAGGTGTGAGCGTCTCTTGCCAGAGCTCCTCCCTTCTCAAAGAATCGGGGCAGAATAGCCTGGACGATCATCAATCCGATCGCCAGGGCAGCCGTGACTGCATGCGGTGATTCCAAAATGCTTTGCCCTTGAGTGTCCAACAAGACAAGCCCTCCTTGTCCGCCCAATAAAAAAAAGAACAATGCGCCTCCCATGATTTTCGGGTGTGCTTCGCGAATGGTTTCTCCCAACGTTAGCGAAGTGATGTCATTACCATTACCGAGCCGAATTTGCCAGCCCATGTAGGCTCCGATTACTCCCATGGTCAACAATACAGTAGCCATGGCACCGCCGTGTCCCCAATGCAACAAGAAGTCGGGAGCCAAGCCTGCCTCTTTGGCTTGTTGGAACATGGGTGTCCTTCAGTTGACGAAAGAAAGAGTCATTAGAAAGCCGCCGAATGCACAAGAATGGATGCTTGGACGCACTGTCTTTTACTCACCAAATATTGACGTAGGACTGAACAGGCCCCTTGATGCCATCAAATGCCGACATTTCCATGGCGATGGACGACGCACGCTTCTTGGAAAACGTGTTGGGTGAGACGAATGCATTGGTCGTCATGACTCCTACCATGCAGGAAAGGAAGAGAATGGACAGTCGGGCCATCATTGTGGTAGTTTAGACAATGCAATACAGTTCAGTATCAATAATGTCGCCGCAATAAAGTCAGTACCGTACTGCCGGTACCGTACTACCGGTATCTCTACTACTAGAGGTGACGTCTGCCGACAGACAAATCTTTTTTGGGCCATCATGCGGCGATGATCGATGATGGCCGTGGCTGGCCGGAGCGGATGATCGAAGAAGCACTGCCGATGAAGAGAGCTGATAATTATTTGTGGCCAAGCCTCTGAGTCATCATCATCATTCTGAACATCACAATAAAATATACTACGATGATTCCCGGTAACCAGTAATCTACTGTTGTCAACAGCCATGCATGCGTAATAGTCTAATGATTGCACTGTCCTTCGTCGAACCTGATGTGCTGCGTTTTTTTATTGTCCGTCGACGTCGTCGAGAGCCGCCAATTTACAATTTCGGGGATTTTTCCAGAAGAAAAGGGGAAAGTCATCAGGGTGGTGCCAATTATTTCGGACTAGTACGACCCATTAATTGCATTCGTTACCTTACCGTATCTCAAATCTCCACGCAGTCTCCAACAATACTTGACTATGCAGCAGGAGACCTTTCTTAAATAATTATCCAGCTGATTACTCTCTAGTAGAGTAGGAAAGTCAGAGTTGTCAATTATCAAATAATTGAACAAACCGATACTGATTGTCAACAATGGAGTCGCAGTCTTCAACAAGTGGCTGACATCCCATCATAAACTACCGTTGAATAGCCGTTCTTCTTGGGCATCTAAATACTGGTAAATCAGCTTGATACTAGTCCGTGGTAGCAGACAGCGAGTAGCTAGAGGCGAGGAGCGATACAACTTCGTCTTTGTGACTCGGTTGTATGATTTTATGAAAGTTTTGACACATTTTACCTCTCGATCGTTCCTCTTTGGCCGGTCTACGGGAGGATACGGACACACGAAACAAACCTAGACATAGGAGGGTTCAGTCCATCACGTATCTACTCTTTGCTAGCCACAAAACGTAATTGAAAGTATCTAATTTCTTAGGTTCGCCAATCGAGCTTCCAAATCGTCGGCCACAGGCTTGGCGGCTTCTTGGACCTGAGGTGTCTTCTTGCCCACAGGCCCCGCTTGAGCGAAAGCTTCTCCCAGTTCCAAGTTGTTGGCATCCGCTACCTGCGATATCAAGTCGTCCACTTGTTCCGCTGGCGTCGAAGTGGCTGTTGTTGCATTCATAGTGCCCTCCATATATTGGGTTTTGACGTCCAAATCTTCAAACTGAGATTCAAACTTGTCCATCAAGGCACTGATCTTATTGATATCCATGCTAGCAATACCCTTGTCCATGCCCTTGACTACACCTTTCATCGCGTCTGTAACTTGTCCCATGCGTACTGCCGTTTCGATCCGTGAGGAGCAGGCGTCGATTCGACTTGCCATTTTCAGTTGGTTCAACGCCTGGTTCTTCTCGCGGATGGCATCCTGGCCGTAGATCCGGGCACCTTCGTGGTTCCCCTGTTGTATAGCCTGCAGGTGAAGTAGGTTCACGGATGGGATGAGTGTCAAATGTGGATCCACAATGACAGCTTTCGGTTAGAGACTTACCTTTTTCAGTTTGTCGAGGGCCTGCTTTTCGTTCTTTTCGCACTTTTTCGCCGACCGTTGCATTTGCTTGCTCACTATCCGCAAGTTGATCATTTCATCTTCTAACGATACTTTGTTTCCCATGATCACAGTCAAGATTTAAAAAGGTTGGAACGAGCGATGGAAAGTCGAAGCAGAGGAATGGAAACGAAGAAGCAATACTAATGGAAGGACCGCGGAGACCGGAGACGACGCGAAATTTTCTGTTGTTTCCTCATCATGTTGTTCGGCGTGCTTCGGTCATGGCCTGGTTGTTGTTTCGTGTTTTCCTCCGCATCCGCGTCGCTTGCGTTGAGAAAGTGCTCGAACCAAGCTCGAACGCGCGCACTCGCGTACGCATCCGCCGGGATTCAAAAAATTCGGCCCAGTAAGTGGCTCGACAGCCAGACAGACGGAGACAGAAGGAGTTTCGTCTGGAAGGCGCCCGCGTGAACAGACAGGCGAGCACTTTGAAGAGATTGGAAGTGGTGACCTAAACTGAGACCAGTGACGTATTCTAGAAGAACGAGTACATGCGCACGAATTCGCGACATATGATGATATTCAGGCACACATTCTACGTAGATCGTAGAACTGAAAATACAAAGATCTCGTTGACGGATATCTTACAAGCAACCCAAAAGCAAATAGTTTAAAGCTCACAATATTAGAAAGCAATCGATGAGCAACCCTAGTCTTGCTTTATTGCACAGAGACCTTGGGGAGATTTGCCTCAATTATTTTAAAAAAGAAATGCCACCTTCCACAGTCGGGTTTCCGATCCCACGCACGCCCGCTCCTGGTTCTGATTTAGTTGTTTATGGGCAGACATATCAGAGATACAAAGCAGACACACGACTCACTCACTCATGCGCGAGCTGCGCCCGCGGCGAGCGAGCAACGAGCACGTTGCTTCCAAGATCCAAAAGATGATAATAATAATATTATTATTATTATGATCGATGACGATGACCGTGACCGTGACCGCTCGCTCTCTCTACGAGAAGAGACGTCGTTGTTCTTGTCGTTCGTCGTTGATACGCTGGATTGACGACGATTGACGATCACCAAGCACGGCAAACAACAAGCAACCCAGTGTTCAAAGTACAAGTACCAACATCCATCATAATTTGAATCATCGCAAGTTTTTTACCGCCCTTTCGTACCTTGCACTCTGCCTGTGGCCGATCACCGATCGCTCCTCCCCCACCAGCACGTCCTGCTGCCACCGAAACTTTCCTCTACTGAGTAATTGTAGGATTATTGTTGCGGACATCATGTCCATGCAATATTACACTGAGAATCACCCGGCTCTAAACAGGCCCATTCCTGAATTCCGACCTAACGACTTCAAGCGTGCGGCTGTAAAAAAGGCCAATGCAGATGACGATGTGGGGCTGGTGTTGGAAAAGCGCGGAAAACAATGGTTCATCAAAGAAATCAAGCCGGGGTCTCCCTTTGATCGAATGCACGCGGGATACATAGAGGCAGGACAGCGCATTGTTAAACTCAACGATCAAAACATAGAAGAAAATTTCACGGGAATGTGGCAAATCAACGACTTTATCAAGAAACAGTCCGAGGTTCAAGTTCATGTCGTGAGGCGATAAAAATCACTCGTGGTATTGAGGGCGGCGTGGAATGGCAGATGATGGAATGATAAAATTACTGCAATTTATCTTTTTGTGATTGATAAATGGATATAGGGAACGGTTTCATGAGTGACTTGATCATGCAATCCCTGTTTATGCGTTATTATCATCTGTTACTTTTGCGCCTCCTTCCGCGTCTCCTGCTGAAACTTCCACCTGCTCGTCGTGACTGACTTGCACTGGATAGTAAAAGATCGCTAGCTGAACGGTACAAGCAAAAACAACAACACTCGCAATGATCGCTCCGATGAATCCTACAGAATACATTCCATTGCGATTCGCGAGTGATTCGATGAACCTGACATTCGTGATGTGGGTACCAGTCTCTAGCGCCACGAAGGCAAAAAAGAAACTTAAAAAGCCGAGGCCTCGGTGCCCAAATGTCCTATCTTCTACCACATTGGCCTGGATATTCGGGTTTGCGCATATTGAACATGAATAAAACTTGGAGAATGGCGCCAGCCGTAGCGACAGTTCCGGCTACCGCGCGACCCATACTATCCTTGGACACATCGGGTCTGGAAAAGGTTGAAAAGTGATGGATGCCATATCCAAACCCTGCCAAGGCACATATGAACCCGAGTGTACCAAAAAGCATATGGAAATGAACTCCAAACGAATGTAGTTGGATGCTTCGGCGGTTGAGGTGCGAGAGGGTGAAGATCGAAACCGGCAAAAGGAATCCCCATCCGAACAAGCAAAGTATTGCATGAATTTCAACCTCGTCACTCCATTCGAGGGGGTCCTATACCAACATTCGATTTTCCGATCATGGTTGCATCCGCCATCTTGCTCAACTAAAGTGGCTTTTCGAAGTAGTTGTAGAACTGCTAGCGTGTGTGTGGTGCGTTTCGTTCTCATTTTATGAGTTAGATGTCAACAACAATCTCGGTTGCTTTTCTCCCAGAGTGGACTACTGTCGTACTCGGGATAGGATCGGCTCTCCAATGAAAAGAACAATAATTCTACATTACACCCATGGACATACCCCCCTCTGTCTTTCTACGAACCCTACTACTAGTCGAGAGAGACACCCTCAAGTAGACAGAATCCTGGTAGTGTCAACCGAATCTACGCACCACAGACAGACGACTCACAAATTGAATCATGCGCGAGTCATCATCCGACGAACATTCAAAAGGAATGAGAAGCTTTTGCAACAACAACAGCAACAGCAACAACAACAACAACAATCTAAAATAGCTCACTCTTTTCACCGCACCCCGACGAACATTCAAAAGGAATGAGAAGCTTTTGCAACAACAACAGCAACAGCAACAACAACAACAACAATCTAAAATAGCTCACTCTTTTCACCGCACCTCTACTTTACTATTGTATTGTATCGGTACTGAAAGGACCACGACAGGTAGTAGAAGCAAATACTGGTCTGTAGAGACTTCAGTCAGCAGTCTACTCATGGAGGGTAGAAGGACCGGTACTGCGGGCTACAGAAAAGTTACTGAGTATATCATTGTGGGACAAGTATGAAGGTAAGTAGTACACTATTCTGGTCTATGTTCAACCAATCCCTCAACATAGACTAGAGTCTTCCAGCAAGAACCTGTGGTGCTACCACATCCGAAGGGAATAACACCACGGAAAGGAAGCAAGAAGCCTTCCGTGCAGTCGCGACAAGTACGTTACGGTATGATACCCCTGTACCGCCATATACATCTACGAACAAAAACTGCGAGCGGCCCAGACGAAGGAAAACCTACAAATTGGAAAGCAAGACCACTTCTTCCATGACAGCTACAAACCCCAGCATCAACATCGGATCCACTCTCGGATACACCAAGACTTCTCGATCCATTTCAGTCAAGCATGTAACTCGGGCGGCGTTGGTTGAATCCTGATTTGCCATCGTTTCCCTAACGCAAAAGGCTCGGCTTCGAAAGGTCGACCACACAACCTTGTCGGCTGTGAATTGTCGCCGGGTCTCCGTGAGGCAAGTGAAATTGTAGCATGCGCAGTCGCCAGTTCCCCGTTCCCGCTCGGCGCGAATACGAGCGTATAGAAAAAGCGATGGCGCACCCTCTATCTTGATTGATGGTGGTTGCTTTTCGAAAGAGGATTCAAAGGAATACAGAGTGTACTCGAAGCAGCTGTCGGCAGAAGTTGGCGATGCAGTGGACGGTAGTATCACTCCACATGATTGTCCGCTGTTGTCGTACAAGCGCATCTCGTCTCGGTGGGATGGAAACCGAAGGGACGCTATGAGGTCGCCCCGCCGTGGAGACACGTTCCACGATTCTCCGTTCATCCGCACCATGAGTCTTTGAGAAAGGCTTCCGTTTTCTTTGGCGGTTGTACACAGAGGAGACGTGGCGGAAAGATCGCCATGGGAGTGAGAGGAGGACTCCCCAGTGGAAGCGGTCGAGGCAGAAGAAGCACAAATCCGCAAGGAATCCGATCCATCTTTCAAAGGCAAGGAACGCAAACGCAAAGCCGTTCCATCCGACTGGGCAGACGTGGAAGAACGCCTACCGAACATTCCTTTGCCCCCGACGCAACTGCTATTTGTACCGGTACCGGCAGTGAAGAAGCGTATCGATCGCCCCATGGCTGTATCTTATAATATTATTGTTCTTGCTGAAGATGAGATGCACGAGATTTCAGCAATGCTGCCAGTTCTCAGCCCTTTGCAATCCAACCATCACAATCCAACAACGGATATTAGATGGGAGTTCAGATCGACTGGATGGCGAAAAGTTCGAACCCAACCTCCCCTTGTTGAAAAATTCGAACATCGGTTTCCCGCGCTTTTTGTCGGAAGGCATCGCCCGTCGGCATCAAGGATTTAGGTGTTTTGATTTTGTTCATGTCGTCTGCGACAGATTCGCGACATTGAAAACACACGGTCCGAAACGCAGACGCATGCATGCTACTAGGGCATCCTGGTAACACTGTACCTGACTGACTGTAGACTACCACCTCTACTATTATACTACTCCACTGAGTCAATCATAGGACTGTCTGGCGTGGCTACTGTACAAGTACCCAGGTACCCGTTCTGTACCGGTACGAACTATCGTTCTGGTGGAAGTGAGACGATTCGTTGCTCTCGATCGTCAAGCTAAGATGAAAAACAGTAGAATCCTGTGAATTTACTACTGGGAAATGCAATTGCAATTACTACTGGAAGTTTTTCTGGAAAATCAAGAGTAGCAAAATAGACAATAAAAATAGGCTCACAATTATCAGAAAACCAGCAATCTGTTTCAATTCTGTTACAATAAATTTTCTGAAACAAAAAAATCGCGCGTTTTAGATCGCTTATTGCCCCTCTACTACTAGACTACCAGTTCGAAGATTATTTCTTCGTACAAAGAAATAACATTCAACCAGACAAGGGTTGTAGCCGTGGATCCGTCTTGTGTCCTAGCCTCTTGTGCGATTTTCAAATGCGAGAATGGCAAAAAATGAAATGAACAGCCAGATCGGCGATTTTTAACGAGGACAACTGGGCGCGGGAAACGGATAGTTTGGGTATGTACACTATACGTAAACGAATATGTGGGGGAAAATTTACACGAGGTCGCGTCGATGAGCGCAGGTTGGAGGTACATACCGGTAGGGCAAGGGGCCAGACGTCATAGTTTGGCGTCTGTGCTTCGTTGTTCTACGACCCACGTCGAACGTGCGCTGCTGCGTAGAAATTCCTAAAGGTATGTACAGGTACAGTGGTAGTCAGTACCGGTAGTACGCAGTGCGTACCGGTACTGATTCTTCCAACGGCTTCCTCGGTGGTGGGTGGTGGCGGATCTGGATCGTGTGATCTCCGCCGCGGGGGGGGCTGTTATTTGCGGGCGTTGGGCGGTGGATTTACAACCCTACTTCTACCGGTTCGTACCGGTACGACCGGACGATGATAGCACTTGTGGCATTGTATGAACGAGTTGTGGATTTGAAGATTAACATCCACTGCGCAAATACGAATAAACTTGTACTCCAGTTGAGGTGGTTGAAGTCCAACTATGGACAAGAACTCGCTGATGGCCTCGTTAATGGGCGATGGGCCGGAACAAGATTTGTTTGGCGATGTCCCCATTGCCGACGACCAAGATGGTAACGCTGTTGTTGATGGCGGTGTGAATGGCGACCCGCTAGGAACCTCGGTTCCCCCTCCCTTCGGTGGTCCTGCAAGTACAAGTATGAGTACTGGTGCCGGTGCCGGTGCCGGTACCGCTGGTATTGATACTGGCGATCCGATGGCAGCCTCTGCACCAGTGATTGGGTCGGATCCTGCCTCCTCTGCACCAGCGCCCGCCGGTCCCTCCTTGCTGGCTCAGAGTGGACTCCTGGGCATGGCCGAGGAGTCCGTGGGAAACTGTGGCGGTAGTAACAGCGGCGGTGGTGGGCTCTTTGACGCCGTGGATGAAGAAGAAGCGAGGAAAGAGCAGGAACGCAGAGCTGCTGAAGCTGAAGCTGAAGCTGAGCGGCAACGCCAGCAAGCGGAAGCAGCAGCCCGTCTCCAAAAGCAACGGGAAGAGGAAGAGGCGCGGCAGCGTCAACTCCAGATGCAACAACAGCAAATGCAGATGCAGATGCAGATGCAGCAACCACCAGGTCCCTACGGTTATGCGTCGCAGCCGCAACCCCAGCCACTCGGAACACCGTCGCCCTATCCGCCGCAATCGCTATCGCAATCGCAGTACCCGCAGCAGCAGTCGACAATGATGCAAAGTGCCAATCTCAACTACAACAGCACTCCGCAGCAGCAAGTTCAGGCTGGAATGCAAAACATGTCGCTTCAACCTCCAAATCAGGGATTCTACCGAGAGCATCCTCCTTCGGTCATCAACACCGGGCCTCCTCCTTACTCTAACACCTACAGTGGAGCTCCTCCTGGAAACCAGTATTACTACGGCACCCAAGAGCCGCAGATGCGGCATACGCCACCGCCAAATATTACAGCAGGTATGCATAACGCGACGCCGCCCGCAATGGGATACAACGGTGCAGGTGCAGCACGAATGATGCCGCCGCCCCAACAAGTCCGGAAAATTACGCTTGTCAAACCTCAAGAGGTACCTCCGCTGTATACGCAAATTCATGTCTCGGAGCCAATGTTGATTCAACAGCAGAACTTTTTGATCTCCAGTGCACCATATTGGAGCTACCAAATTTCCACACAGCTCGCACCACCACAACAAGGAACTTGGTTGGTTAGGCGCCGATTCCGTCATGTCGTCGCATTGGAAGAACGACTGCGCCAAGCCTGCCCAGGAAGTATTTTGCCACCTCGACCCGACAAACATGCCACAAGGGCCTTGGAGGAGGCATCCGCCCAACAAAGTGCTGAATTCGCCATGCAACGAGCCCGGGAATTGAACCAGTATCTCAATGCTCTCGTAAAACATCCCGTCGCCGGCCAATCGCAGGTCCTGAGACTGTTTCTGGGGTTGCAAGATGATATTGGAACAGCCTGGCCGGAAGTTTCTGGCAATGCTTTCACCAAACTAGGAGCCGTCGCCGCTGGTATGTCCATGAAAGTGGCTGAAACGACTCAGTTGACAGCAGCCAATGCACCAGCGCATGAATGGGAAGAGGATGCGGAACTATTGGCATTGAGCAGCTCAGAAAATCTAAGGATGGGAGCCGTCAGCCAAGCCGTTCCGAAATTAGAAGGAGCCGTCACTGTCTTGAGAGAACAAGGCGATGCGGCAGGTGCCGTTGGAATGGAACTTTCCAAAATTTCCAAATTGCCATCCAATGAAGATTTTAAAGTATGCGATGTCTTGAGCAACGGATTGTTGAGACACGGACGCCGCAACAAGCGATTGGCTTTGGAATTATCCGCTGCTATGGATTCCTTTCTGCAACAATACAAAATGGTCCGCTACGAAAAAATGGCTCTCCAAGATCGTCGCCAAGCCATTCAACGAAAGGGGACCTATCGACGAGGGGCTGACCAACGTGCAATGTATCTGGCACAACAACAACGGCAACTTCAATCGACGGGACAATTTGGACAGTTGAACCAGCTCGAAAGAAATGCTATTCAAACCGATAGCATGGCCAATGAAATTGTGGGAGAAGCCGAAGAGATTGCCGCTCGTCTGAAATCTGAAATCCATCGTGTCGCCATCGATCGTCGAACCCAATGGAATGCTAGCATGCATACTGTTGCAAAAGCCATGAAGGAGGCGTGCACAGAGCGATTGGCTATTTGGGAATCCACATTGGAAGCTCTTAAGGCTTTGCCCGGTGGCATGCCTTGCGAAGATGGCGGATCAGTCAATGGAGCAGCTCCTAGTGGCATGATGATATCGGGGACTCCGCCATCTCAGGTTGGTGGCGGTATGGCGCATCAAGGTGAAATGAATGGGTCGGTCCCTGTGCTTCAGAACACAAACCAACAGCTGGATACATCCACTATTTATGCCTGATACAACTACCCTATAGCAGGGGAGGCTGTGGTACCCAACGAAGATGAATTCCGTTGCATCAAAACTCTAGTTTTGCAGCAGCACAACAGGAATAACGACGACACAATAATATACAATAGTTTCCTTCAGAATAGTTTCCTTCCTTCTAGCATACTTTTATACTTCAACAACGTAGCCTGCGCCACCGCGGGATTTGAAATTCAGATGGGGACTACTTTCCAGTCGTACGAGTCTATGGAACTAGCAACCGATCGAACCAGGTTTGTTTTCTGGCAACGAGATCAAGTAGAAAGCACACGCACGGAGATTGCCTATAAACAATAGAATGATCCTTCACCTCTACTCCTACTATGGTCCCCCCTGTTTCTCTTTCCTGTGCCTCTCCTCTGCCATCTGTCCAAGTTCTGCGGTCTCAGAAGCTAAGTCGGTATGCCACCGTGCTTTTAGAAGCTCCTTAGATTTGGCTCGGATCCCATCTCGCTTCTTGCTTTTCGTGGGTGTGTAGCCCGCCTCAAGTGGGGATTTGTAAGGAGATAGTTGAACAACAAATGTTTTCTGAGGCGGAGTTGGTGGAGCCACGGGCATAGCCTTGCTCAAGTCGATCGTATCCTTGTATTTGATGCCATAGTCGGCCAATGTCTTGGGATCGTCAAGTTCGCTACCCTTAAACTTGAGAATTTGTTCCGGAACTGGGTGACCTTCACGTTTTTCGATCATTTTTTTGACGTCGTCGATATTTTCATTGGGGTCTACCTCTAGAGTGAAGGTTTTTCCTTTCCAGTCCCGTACGTACACTTTCATTCTATCCAAATTGACCACGTCTTTGTGTTTTATGCCATAATCTTGGAGAGTTTTCGTGTCCTCAAGAAGAGTTCCGCCGCGAATCAAGAACTGAATGGGCTTAGGATGACCCTCTTGCTTTTCAATATTGTCCTTGATCGTATCGATACTGGTATCCGGTTCGCAATGCACTGGAAATTTCTTGCCGTTCCAATCCTTAACAATGATGTACATTGGTTCCATATCAATCGTATCATTGTGTTTGATTCCTTCACTACCAAGAGTCGCCTTGTTATCTTCCAAAGATTTTTTACCAAACACCATCCTCTGCTCCTTGATCGGTAAATTTTCTTTTCTCTCGACGCGTTTCTTCATGTCGTGGATCGTGTCGGTCGGTTCGACTTCGAAAGTGAGCTTTTTCCCTTGCGGCGTCCTTACATGAACAATCATGGGCTCCAAATGTAGGACCGATTGGTGTTGTATTCCAAGGTCATCTAGGGTTTTTTCGTCGGTGCAGGCGTCTCCATTAAATGTAAGACGCTGCGTATTTTGAGGAATTCCCTCCTGGCTTTCCAGTTTCTTTTTGATTTGGTCGATACTGTTGTTGGGTTCCACGTTTTCTAGTGTGTATTTCTTTGATTTTGGATCTTTAACGTATATGACCATGGGATCAAGGTTTAGGACAGATTGATGCACAATTCCATGATCTCTCAAACTCTTCATGTTCAGGCAAGGCTTCCCAGCAAAGGTGAGGCGCTGTCGTTCCTTCGGAATGTCTTCCTGTCTTTCCAGTTTGGACTTGACTTGATCAATAGTATCAGTCGGTTCCACCACAACGGTGTACTTCATATTTTTAGCATCATCTTTGACATAAATTTCCATTGGTTCCAAGTTCAAGATGTCTTCGTTTTCGATTCCATAGTCCTCCAAGGTCGGTTTGTCGTCAAGGGGTTTACCTCGATGCCGTAGCCGCTGCTCGTTCTTTGGAATACCGTTCTTGTCTCTGACTTTGTCTTTGATATCATCAATTGAATCATGTGGCTTGACCTTCAAAGTAAGTTTATCGCCATTTGGCTTTTTGACATAAATCGTCATATCCTTGGGAGGTGGTGGGGGTTTGTCCTCGCCCGGACGATGATAGAGCATTCTCCATCGACCGCCTACATCCATGTCTTCATTCTTCGTGGCAGTGCCAACATGCAGAAATCCTGCTTCTTTTTCTTCCAGGGCGTTCTCGTCTCGTTTCATGACTGGAAAGGTCCAAATGCCCTTCGCGGTAAAGAACTTGGGTGGCTTGGCTTTGGGGGGAAGGAATAACATGTCTTCTGCCGCACAATTATTCGGATCCGTACCAGGCTTGTATCCCCATGCACCGATAGGGTGACCTGAATTCAACAATGAAGGCGGTTCGTCACCCTTCTGAAAGGCCCACAATTCTACAGGATTGACAGCATTAAAAGGCTCGGCCCACACGCCTTGCAATTTCGAAGGAATTTTCTCAATTGGCTCGTCCTTCGCCGACGGCTTGGCATAAACGCTAACGGCTTGCAGCTTATCAAAACCGTCGGGCGTGCCTCCTCCTTCTCTTACCCTTGCAGATACCTTTGGTTTTGTTGGTTTGCTCATTTTCGGTAGTTGTGGCCGGGATCTTGGGAAGGGCGGCAGCTGCAGCTGCTAGCTGCTTTCGTTTCGGCGCGGGCTTCGTCGTCAGGACAACAACTTTCACACCTTTTATTGTACCCGTACACGTCCTCTACCGGTACTCGTCGTATCTATGAAATAATGTATTCAATAAATACTCGCGTATTCGAGAATGCCCGTCCCGCCAGCCTGTCTTGTGTGGCCGTGCGTGTCTTGGTTTGAGCAATTTATCTAAGCCCTGTATGACCCAAATACGTCATCTTCTTCATATTCGTACTGTGGTAGCGTACGCCGTACGTACTGTACCGGCACAGGTACAGTACCAGGTACCGCTCTGCAGTACCAGTACCATACCAGTACCGTCCGGTACCGGTAGACACCAGTACCGTAGTCCTGTACATAAACGCGAACGCCGCGCGATTTGGCGTCGTGGGTCGTGCGTGCGGTGGGCGCGCCTCGCCGCTCTGCTGCGATAGAAAGACAACGCAGCGGTTCGCAAGATTCTTGATTCACGATGACGATAGAGATGAGGATTTTTAATGATCCTGTACTTGTACGCACTCCTACTTCCGACTCCGGGAACGCTCTTCCATTACATTTTCGAGAACCGTCATCTCTTTGCTCTTTCTTTGCCCCCACCATGAATGTTGCACGCTTGTCTGCCATGGTAAGTGAAGACAGAAGAAAGGTGTACCCAGCGAAAAAACGGGGGCGATGGCTCGATTGTTTAGATCGCTGGGTTGGGTGTTTGTTGCAGTTGCCTGTTTCGTTACTCACGTGGCTGTTTCTGCTTTCTCGCACTGCACGATACCGCACAGCGCTTTGCCGCCCCGGCGACCGCGGTCGCCACTGTCTCCTTGTATTCGATGCAAGAAGCTCGCGCAAAAGAGGCGGTGGATCTAGACAAGGTTCGCGAATCTATCGTCAAGGTGATCGAAGAAGACGCAGAAAAGCGCGGAGATGGCACTAGCTTGGCGGGAACATTCATTCGTCTGGCCTGGCACTGCTGCGGAACCTACAAGGCCGCCGATGGCAGTGGCGGTAGCAACGGGGCCCGCATGCGTTTCCCCCCTGAATCGAAGTACGGAAACAACGCAGGCTTGGATTTGGCCCGGGCCGCTCTGGAGCCAGTCAAGGAAAAGTACCCTTCGATTAGTTATGCAGACTTGTACACCTACAGTGGAGTCGTCGCCGTTGAAGAAGCGGGAGGCCCGAAGATTCCCTTTGCCGTGGGTCGCGTCGATGATCTAGACGGCTCCAAGTCCGATCCTGCAGGTAAGAAGACGGATTTAATGTTTTGTACCTACCTGCCCAGAACTTGCATGAATGAAAATCCATCCCTTATCTAATTACCATTTTTTCGTTTTCTCAGACCGCCTTCCAAATGCGGACATGGGGTCCCGTACCAAGACAATTGAGCATATGCGGGCCATTTTTGGCCGCATGGGTCTCACTGATCAAGAAATGGTGGCGCTTTTGGGTGCCCACGCCATGGGGCGGTGCCACACAGATGCCAGCGGCTTTTGGGGCCCATGGACCAACGCGGAGACAACCTTCTCTAACGAATATTTCCGCTTGTTGTTAGATGAACGCTGGTCTCCTAAGTACAGCCACAACGGAAAGGTTTGGACCGGGCCGGACCAGTTTGAGGATGCCACTGGAAATCTAATGATGCTCCCGTCCGATATGGTGTTGATTGCCGACCCAGTATTCAAAAAATGGGTTGAGGTTTATGCGAAGGATGAGGATAAATTCTTTAAGGACTTCGCAAGTGCCTTCTCGAAGCTGTTGCACCTGGGTGTTCCCGTTTCTCCTCTCAAACCTTGGTATCAATTCTGGTAGTTTGCCGTGCCTTTGAAGGAAGCCACATGCTCAGAATTAGAGGCAGAGCATGACCATTTGGTACATTTCGAATCAACTGCTGTCCTTGTACGAAATATGGGAAGATTTCAATTCTCGTTCTGTAACTACTAAATAATGACGTCGGTGACTTTTTAGGCTGTAGAAGTACCGGTAGGATCACATTCAAGCTGAAACGTACCTACTAGTATCTAGACTTAGTGCAGTTCGACCATAGGTCAGGTGGGTAATTAAATTGGTCAAGCATTCCCTTCAAGGTGGGGGTCTTGACTTCGTATGATTCATCATTGCTCGGGGGTACGAAGATAAGATCTTCATCCAACAATGATCTCATGCATGCGCGTTCCGAATTCGACCATCAAGGTCGTAGCTAAAAAATTATACAGAGTACTTTTTCGCTGTACCGCGCAGCTATGTATTAGTACATGAACACTGGATTGTCCTTGGTCATGACCCGAGTGTCAGCGGCTAGTTGCTTCCTTAGGGCTTTGGAAAGGGCAAACATGCGGCCGTGTGTTATCCCGTCGTACATGCGTAAGGCTTTCTCACCATTTTCAACCTGTGATTCAATCAAAGTGTCGATTCTTTCCTTGCCAATGGTTCCCCATTCCTTCGTCACGGTCTCGGATTCTTTCGATCCGATTGGACCATACGCCATTACAAATCCCCAATCACAGCCGAAACTTGGAATGGGCTGACTGTATGGTAGAACGCAAGCAAATACCTCGGCAAGTGTATTACGAATAGGGCCAAAACAAGTAGTATCCTTCTGCCCAGCATTGGCATGCGGCGCCGGGACAGCGTCGGCAATTCCAGCCTGGGTAACAAAGACTCCATTTGACGACAAGATTGTAGCAGCATGCTGATACAGTTCTTTTGTGTAGAGCATGATTCCTGGTCCTGCCTCAATGGGATCCGAAATATCCAAGATTATGATATCAAAAGTTTCCTTACAATTCAAAAGATACTCATATGCATCCCCAATGATCAATTCCAAACGCGGATTGTTCTTGACGGCCTCTCCTCCCCATTCTGGCAAATACTTCACACAAACGTCCACGACTGTCTCATCCAAATCTACCATTACGACCTTTTCGACTTCTGGGTGTCTTAGAACTTCTCTCGCTGTTGCCAATTCGCCTCCGCCTCCAATGAAAACCCTTTTCGGCGCCCTTCCACTGTTGTGGCAAAAACTTAAAAGGGCGGGATGCACTAGACTCTCGTGGTATGCGAATTCGTCGAACTCTGTGCTCTGGGTCTTGCCATCCGTTATCAAAGTTTTTCCAAAGTAAGTATTGATCACATCCACTTGCTGGTATGGCGATTTTGTCGAGTGATAAATTTCTTTGAGCTCCATCTCCAGAACTAGACCCGGGGCCATGTCCTCGCGAAACTGAAACTGGACTTTGGCACGCTGTGTTTCGATAGCATCATTGCTGTCGGTCATCCTCAAAGGATATTTCGCTTTATCGCCTTCAAAATATCTGGTGTAATTGCGCTTTTAGGGTCAAAGTATCGCCTTTGGTTGAATAACTGCAACTTCTACACCGAAACAGAACCGAGTTATACGAACACGGTCGGGAGCAGGGTGCATACTGTACCGGTACCAGGTACCGGTAGTGATGGAGCAAGATGACGCTTTCTTGCGTGTCGTGTGATTTGGAAAATCTATTTTTTCATGTGTCCCCATTTTTTTGTGGCCTTGCATGCTCAATGCTATCTGCATTAGTTTCCTGTGCTTCTTTACATTGATCCATTTAGTCGAAGAAAAAATCGTCATTTTTTTGCGGATCATCATCATCTCTTCTTCATTTTTTATTTTTATTTTTCTTGCTTGCAGACCCCGTACCGGTACCGGTATCCGTCCCCTGCCTGCTGGTGGATGTTCGCATAGCTTCATGAGCGACACCCTGTTTCCAGTTTTCAGTAGTACACAAGTGCAAGTGCAAGGTTCTCGCACAGACTGTACTCGTACAAGACCCTGCACAATACAAATCATGGAAGACTTCGATTACGTTGGAACGGGGGGATTTGTCATTGAGTGCCAGGCGGGCGAACATTTGGGTGTAACAAAGGAGCAGGCACAGGTTGTTCGGAACGAATGCATCTTTTTTCAAAAATGTTTCGATCATGACATGGTGGAAAATCGGGAGAAAGTAGTACGCAAACCGGATTGGTCCCTCTCCGTGACTCGTCATTTGATCGAAGCATTGACCAAAGGGCGGACTACCTTGCCGTCATTGGAGCTTTACCAACACACCATGTCAGCTGCGGATCAAGCTTTGATTGACTTGCGGCTTTGCAGTTTTGTCAACTACATGGATCCGACACAGAGCAAGCACAATCGATTTTTTGATCTAGTCTCTGACGAAGAGCGATACTATTGTTTCAAACTAAAGGGAAAGGTCACGAGCGACCAATGGCTTCGGCTGTTGGAGACTGGAATCCTACTCAATCGAGAAAACACAAACTACGTCGTCCAGCTATACAAAGATCAAACCCTCACGCAAGATCAAATGCTTTCTCGCCGGAAGTTAGATACCCGTTTTTCAGAGTATCGCGTCCATGCTGACCGTAGCATTCAAGCAACCATGGAAATCCGCGAGGCGTTGGCAGACTCGCCTCAGGTGAACTCGTTACAAGGCAACCGGGAAGAGCAGTACTGTGTCTATTTCGAAACAACAGAATGTATTCCGAAAGAGCATAATGAAATGATAGATCGCTTAACTGGCGGACAAGCATATATCCGTACTTGCGCCGACGCCGCTGAATTCCAAACCGAGGGTTATACTATTCGCGCCTCATTGGACGTCCTCAAACGATCCATCGAACCTCTGATAAATGGCAGTAACAGCCTGATTGATTGCTCCCTACGCGTTGACAATCCCACGCCTGACACCCTTGGACGACTCATCAACGCTTGCAAGAGAGCTGAGACATTCCCAGGAACGATTGGCCTAGATGTTGCTATGAATCGTTATTTTTGCCGGTAAGTATATGGGAGAGCTGCAGTGCTTGTACATGTACTGCACTGGTACCGATATGATTTGTCTTCATTTCTCCGTCCTGCTAACTTGTGGAATATTTTATTTTGCGGATAGAAAAACGTTGCGGGACATCTATTCCATTTTGAATTACCTGGCTGATTTCTCGTTGCCGGCCAGGGTACAAGATAAGTACACCATTCATGTCCTTTCCAGCGAAGACGAACCCTTCTAGATAGTTCTTCGCTCAAGGCATTAGCGTTTGAAAAGACATCTGGTGCGCGGCATGATGACGACCGACTTTTTTACAACATGACAGCTAGTTGTTCGTAATTACGGGACCTCAGTCCTAGAAGTAATTTCCATTAACCATACATCGGTATGACCTCTCTTCTGCTCAGTCAGAAGAAGAATGAGTACCATCCTCTGCCCCTTCTTGGGCCGAGTCGAAGCCGTAAACCGAGCCGTAATCGTAGAAAAGCTCCTCCCCGGCTTTAATATCACGAATAGCAAAGAAAGTCGGATGAGTTGACTCGCCGCCAATCGTCAGTTGGTCGAATGCCTTGACATTGCATTCCATATCGCTCCCTCCACCTCCCTCAGTGGCATGGTTCATATAACGACACCATCCGCTGACATCCACGTCTTCACCGTCAATCGTACCGCGATTATCTGACAAAATAAAAAGGTAGGTGCCGGTGCAACTTTGACCACGTTCTCGGCGGCTTTTCTCCCAGGCTTTATCGCCGTCACCGTCCCTGTACTTGCCCCGTTTGTATCGCTTCAGTACTTGATCTTCGGTCAATAGTTCCCCGGTGTACGTGCCGATTTTCGTAAACCTTGGAATGTCCACCGTCGCAAAGGCGCCTTGACCCATGGCCTCGTCAGTGGCCGGACCGACGCGGATCCCTGCCTCGGCGGCGTCGCGCAGAGCAAAGCAGGGCTCAGACTTCTTTCGCCCCACTGCCTCGGGATCCACGGACGAAGTCAGCGGTGCCGACCACGCCGACGCCGGTTGGGGTGAAACAAGTTGCAGCACATTCACAGCAAGTAGACAAACGACTAGTCGAAGCAACAATGCGTGGTGCCTGTCGTCGCTGCGTGTCTTCTTCTTTTCGGAACCAAAATTTGACATGCTTGAGTGTTGGGGCTCTTACTAAAGGCGGAGAAAACTAACAATAGGTACTTCTTCCTTGCCAAAGGAACAAACAAGTGAAACCATAAAATGAAGATGAAACGAAAACACGAAAACCATCTGTTTTTCGGGGCAACGTGGTGGTGGAGTATTACCGGCATGTGGTTCTCTTGTGGTGGGCGAGGTCGATTTTTGATAATGATTATTCCTTCTTCCTTAGCAATACAGGAGAATCCGGGGATCGGTGTGATGGCCAGACCGTCCACTTATTCTGGCCGAGCTGCGACATCTCACCCCTTAAACAAGATGACGTAGTCTTCTGACTGTCAGAAGAAATCGTCTGACGGTCGGTCAGAAGTCAGAAGAAATCGTCTGACGGTCTTGCAAATGTCGGAGGGAGGCTCTTATCTCTGTTTTAAGCAGAGATAAGAAAGTAGGGGCCTCGAAGGGCCGTGTTTTAAGACTGAGAGGCCCCTATAGGGGCCTCGGGGGGCCTCGAAAAAACCCCTTCGAGGCGAAGGGGGGGGGCGATCGGATTGGCGTTAAGACTCACTTCGCCTTCGTAGTTCCCCGGATTTTTCATGTGATACCAAATCTAAAATTTTATACAACATTCAAGAACGTATAGTCTAATCATGATGATTTTGCATGACTACGACGCCAGCCAATCTCCCAACGACGTTCAACTCGGCTGGAACGATGATCTCCCGCCGAAAGCCAGACGAAAAAAGCTGCAGGATGATGATGATGGTCTGCACATACTCATACCGGTACAGTACTTGTATCGTAGTTAAAGAACAAGAGAATATTTCTCTGTTGCTCTGCTGCAACGAAGATGATATCAAGGACTACAAGTACCTTCTGAAGATTGGAAACATAAGAATTAGCCTCTCGTTGCATTTGAAAATGACCGGAAATGAGAGAGAAAGCGTCTCGGGCAATGGAGATACACTTGATTCCCTCTTTGAGTGGACCGAGAAGACGTGCTGTCCCGCCACGATGAGGGAATACCAACCGGAACAGAAGCCAGACACCTTGGATTACGTTTTTGAGCATGTGGTACGTTGTTTTGACTTCTCGCATATTGGCTCGATGAAAAAAGCATCTGATGTGAGCTCATGATAAACTTTTGCTTGAAGGAATCATTCTCGTGCAGGCAGGACGAGAAGGAACCTGATGTTCAGTACACTGAGCACGGAATCATCAAGCGCGACAATTCACTCTTAGAGGCAGATGCATACGGGCGGCCTCTCCCACAACGAATTGAGAGAAAAATTCAACCATTGGGGCAACAAGGGGATCTCGTCGACTACGTGTTTGAAAATGTAGAGTCATACACCTGCAACGAAGGTACGCCAGACGATTGGAAATCTTCGAGGTCTGTCGCCCCAGCTGAGACACCCGATAGCCAGGGCTACAGGGGCATACAATCTCGGATCCAGCATGTCTATGAACCGGAAGATGAAATTCAACTTTACTTTCGACCCAAACGAGGAAAGAGAAGGCGCCGAAAAGGGGAATTTTGAACAACTTCTTGCTCTGAGGTTCCGATAGTATCCATCGTTGCTATTCGATACGGTCGGTATTCGTGCTTGGAGGATACCGGTACAGTAGGGCTAGATCTTAACTAAAGAACGAGGTATAAATGTATCACGTGAAAGATGCCACCTTGCCATCCAAGGAACCTTTCTATTGCATTGAATTCACGGCACTTGTAGAGCATACTCGAGCTACTGCTGTGTAGTTCTGATTCCCTCGTAAAAATCTTCTCCTTCGATGAAAAAACGACACCGTTTCCTCTTCTTCCGCGAGGTTGTGTGCGCCAGCGCTGATCATGCGACCCTTTGGAATGATGACTTCCGTGATGTTGAGACGCCTTACTTGACGTCGTCTAGCATAAGAGGCTGGCATCTCTATTCTACTAGTAGAGTAATTCCGCGAAGCCCTGGAATGTTGGGCCTCAAAAACTTTTTGGCAGTGATCCATGCGCTTCACTCCTTCATAAGTAACATTTCATGTCATCTGTGATTCCTCAAACGCACAGTATTTGGCCTCGGTCGAAGATATCGATCTTCTCTCTGACGCACTCGAATCTTGGTGGTCTAAATGGAACTACGGTTCGGTTGTTC
The DNA here is from genome assembly GCA_956465555.1 of Nitzschia sp. pyKryTriq1. Taxonomy (NCBI): domain Eukaryota; phylum Bacillariophyta; class Bacillariophyceae; order Bacillariales; family Bacillariaceae; genus Nitzschia; species Nitzschia sp. pyKryTriq1. The sequence goes on along the minus strand of OY101130.1, from coordinate 820,003 downwards.
GGCAGGGCTCGAGGATTCCCAGTCGAGCAAGTCGCAAGACACGATCAGAAGTCTCGGCTCCTGTGCAGAGCAGAGTGTCTCGTGTCGATTAACGAAAAGTGACAACTCCATTATTATTATTATTATTATTATTATTATTTCTGTAATATACCGTTGGTGAGCCGATTAGATGACGACTCCTTTTGTTCCTTCCAAAAGCTGCATTCTTTGTCTCTAGAGTCCTGGGGCCGATGCCTCCGCCGCGGCCAGCAAGGCCTTTGCCTCGCTCTCACATTCGAGCGCAACACAGACAACATCTTCGACTAAGTCGGGATCCTTGCAATTGTCTTGGAAGACATCCAGGATCTGCGCCAAAGTTTTTTGATATTGCAATCTGATTTGAGCTTCGGCATTGTAGAAGGCTTGCCTTGCCTTGAGGTCCTCTCGCAGTTTGGCGTTCTCCTTTTTGAACTTCTCGATGTTTGCGTTGATGGTCTTCTGGTTGTTCTGCAGCTTGGAGGCGTTGCTGTTCAACATCTCGAAGGATTGCCCGGCATTCTCATTGGAGTTGACAAGACGTTCGTTGGTTTCCTTTACCTTCTTCATTTCCTTCTTGGCCTTCTCGTTGGCACTCTTTAGTTTCTTGTTTTCTTTCTGCAAGAAGCCGATCAACTTGGCGCTCTCTTCCAGCTTCGTCTTCTGCGCAGCAGCTTGCTTAGCGGGCTCTTGTGCTGCAAATTTCAATTCCGTTTCAAGCTTCTGCTTCAGATCTTCCGTTTCTTCCTTGGCAGAGTTGACACGTTCTTGGGCCTCCTCCAAACGCTCCTCGAAGCGCGTCTTTGCTTCTTGCAATTGCCCATCCAGCTCTTCGAGACGTTGTTCGTACTTCTTGTATTCCTTGTTTGCTCCATATTCCATATCGGCAACCTCTGCTTCCAAGCGCTGCTGGAATTCCCGCTCTTCGGCCTCCTTTTGCCTCTTGGCTGCGTATTTGGCCTTCTCCAGTCGGGCCTTTTCAACCACCTTCAAGGCCTTCATTTTTGCAATCATCGCTCGTCCCCACTTTTGGACCGTAAACACAGCAGTCTTGCGAGCCTTCGCGCTTCCATGAATCTTCTTCTTCGCGAGAAAGTTGCGGGCGACACGTTGCATCTGGACAGCATGGACTTCCAGGCCGGCAGATCGATGAGATTCAAGGAACTCAAGAGCTCCAAACTTGAAATACGACCTGGTCTTTCCCACAACAAAGATGGTGATTGGCTTTCCAGTCTTCGGGTCGTTCTCAGCAAGTGGTGCAAGAGCACAAGCTAGAATGGCACGGCAATCATGTGATAATTTCTCAGCGGGGGGCATGCTCGAAGTTCCCTTGGAAGGAAACTTTTCCTTATCCCAAAGCTGCCAGAACTTGAATCGAACAACGGAGTTTTCCAATCTGTTGGGGAATGCAGACCGCGACAACGTGACGGCCGCAACGACACCGGCACAGCGGAGCTGCTCAACAGCACTCAAGTGCTCCATGAGAATAGGCTTCTTGACCTTGTTTGGCTTGATGCACCGGATGTATCTAGAATTCGTCTTTTGCAAGTTGGTCATAAGCGAACTGAGCTGTCCCTTGTACTTGGTCCACACAGTTGGCGCCACAAGATTGGACTTTGCCCTCTTCGGTGCAGAGCGTGCGGCTGGCGCGACAGTGTCCTTAGTCTTGAAGTTGATACAAGAGTCGTTCGACATGTGCTTCGCAAGAATCTCGTTTTGGCTGTTAAGAGCGGCCTCCATCAAGTCGGTTGGCATTGTATCTTGATTGGAAGCTACGAATCCTTCTCCATCATACATCACTTTCCCGGCATAGTGATGAATACCAAATCCCTGCCTGTTTGTCATGTTAACAAAGAGGCAAGGAGACTTCTTGTTACCGGCAATGGCTTTCTGGACGAAGGCCTCGTCAGTACCCTTGGGACGAACACACTCCTCGTTCAGCATGGCAAGAAGTCCAGTCTTTCCTTCAATCAAATCAAGAACATCCGTGTTGTCGTCGTAAGTGATCTCGTCTAATGGAATTCCTTCAGCTTCGTACTCAAGCTGTACGGAGCGGAAAATATCTTCAGTGAATTTCGCTTGCAATTTCTCGTTGCAGTAGTTGATGCATAGCTGTTCAAAGCGATTGCGAACAAAGGACTCAAATCCAAAAATATCAAGAAGACCAATGATACCAAACTCTGTCATCGTTCCAGACTTGTAGTTAAGTTCGGCCGCTGTGGCATCGTTGATGGAACGTACAAGCCACAAGAATGCACGACCATAGATCTCTCTTGCAAAAGCTTCCGTCGACTCCTTTGCGACCTCAGGGTTCAAAGGGACTTTGTAGGTCTCGTTGCGAGTCTTCATGGTTCTCTCGGTGAAGGAAACTTCCAAGGTGGTTGGGTCGACACCCATGAGATCGCACAGATCACTGAACTCCTTCGGGGAAGAGACTTCAGACTTGTCCGTGTCTCCTCCCTTGGGTTGGTAGGTGACGTTGCCCATTTGAAGGACGATAATAACAGCTTGCATCAGTGTCATCAATCTGTCGCCCGTGACTCCAATTTCTCCGAGGACCTTAACAGTGTTGACAAAATGATCAACGTCTTTCACCTTTTCGATAGTGTCGGTGTCGGTATGGCCAACAAATCTGAAAGATTCGTTCGTTGCACCGGCCAACTTGCTCCAGTAGGTTGTCTTGTCTTTGGCAGCAATGATCTGGTAGAAGATATGGAAGGTCCTTTCAGCTGGCTCATGGGAAGTGACACGATTCTTCTCCAAGAGGTACGCATCTGCCTTGGAACCAGCCAAGACGCAGGTAGCCTTGTCACGGCTGCGGAATTGTCGATCTTGCGCAGATCCCATGTCAAACTGCAACTGGATGTATTTTCCAAAGCGACTTGAGTTATCGTTTCGCACGGTCTTGGCATTGCCAAAGGCCTCGAGTAGAGGGTTGGAGTCCAAAACGCGCTGCACAACAGGGGACATTTCGTCCCCGCTCTTGGCGCCTGGTCCTTGCTGACAACTAGCAATATGGTTCATGCAGATCTTGACGGTTTCTGTCTTTCCAGCACCAGACTCTCCGGAGACAAGAATTGACTGGTCAACATCATCGAAAGCCAGTCCCTTGTAGGACAAGGCAGAGGTCTCATAGACATGCGGCTCAACCTGGCTGCGTGGATCACCCTCGGTATTTTCCCATACCAGAACACGGGCGAATCTGTTCCTGACTTTTTCGGTATAAATTTCAGTGAACCATTGAAAAGGATTCACGGCGATGATAATGTCACCAGTCCGAGTGTAGGGCTTTCCTTTGGCGTGGCGATCCTTGAGATTGAACAAGATGGCAGCCTGTCCACGAGAGAGAATGCAACGAAAATATGTCAGCAATCCAGTCCAGAGTAAGCGCTATCGACGCAGCAAGCCGGGCGCAAGTCTATCATAATCGTACCTCATGCAAGAAGGGAAGCTCCACCATGTCCGCGAAGGGTCTCAACATCCCGGACCCGTCGACGTTCTGCATGGGAAGTACGCCCCTGTTGTAGTCCTTCAAAAGCACCTGTTCTTCCTGGGTACCCTTAGCACCCGCTCCACCATCACAAATAATCGACTGCTCGTCAGGGTACTGGGGGACAGAAACCCGCGCCTTGTTCGAATCCCCGCCGATCTTCGAGCAGGGAATCCACGCATATTCTGGGTCGCGAATAAAAACGAAGGAGCTCTGTTCTCCTGAACCTCCTCCCATGATTGCAACTTTTTACTTTAAAGGAATTTCAAGCAAAAGAGAAAAGTTCGAAGTCGCTTTGCTGTTTTGGCACAGATGCAGCGATTGTGACCATGTGGTAAAGTGACCGATGAAGCCGACCGATGGCTTTTTCACTTCCACCCACCCCTGGGTCAGTCTCAAGATCCTTAGATCTTGCAGGCACGAAAACTGGCATTTGGTGTTTGGTTTTTTGGTCCTCGTCGTCTTGCTCGTATGTGGACGAAGTACTAGTACAAGTACCTGCTGGTGCTCAGTACTACTTGTAGTGGCATGTCGCGTTTGTGACTCGAATAATGACCTTCGCTGAAAAGGTGTCTAACAAACAGAGTGTACTTGTACCGTACAGAGAGTACAGTCTCTACCAGTACACCGTGTCTACCCCACGTACCAGAGGTACGGTACCGGTTCTGTACCGGTAGATTGTCTGTACAAGTGGGCCGCTCCCGAAATTGTCAGAGTACGAGTTGAGTCAAGGTTGAGTGCGCGCGAAAGAAAACTGCAGTAGGTCCACGTGGCGCCGGTACAAACACCCGAATCACGAACACGAGTCCTGCCGCGTCATCGTTTTGAAAGAATTTCTTCCGCGATCGCCATCACGACAATGACAACAAACTCGCACCGACGACTGAGTGATAGAATCATAGCATCCACTTCATCTCTACTAGTGAATACTTTTATACCTTTTTTGCACATTTCATCCAAACATACATCTTAGAAGGCATTTGTTGAAAAAAGGTAGAAAAGTAGTGCAATCGCTTGTTTGACGGTGTTAAGTCCGGTTCCGATGATCGTGATGGTTCGCCCTGGATCTGTTGCTGCTGCTAATGGTGTCCGTTGGTGGTGTTGTCCTGTGTGGATGATTCGTTTGTTGGTTCTTGGGATCATTCTTTCTTCCTCGTGTTGTATTGCTAGTAGGGCTCGCGGTTTCATCAAATCTTCTTTTGTTGTGCGTTTTTCTTCCGTTATGGGGTTGTACCTGTTGTATTTTCATTCCTTTGCAGTCGGCTATCCATGTGAATTCCCTTCCCATTAGATAGTGTCGATTCTTTCGCATTCCGAATAGTCCTGCCCTTGTTTCGCCGATGTAAGAGTGGTAGTCCTTTTCTCGTTCGGTGCACCGTCTTGAGTAGAAAGCTGTTGTTGGTTTTTGATGCGTTTTTCTTCTGATTTTGGGCAGAGGCGAGGGACTTTGACGGTGAGCTTGTTCCAGGTTGCGGTTTCGAATACCGGCATCTCGCTCCACCAGTAATACGAGCGATCATTCTGTTTTGGAGTGTCATGGCGATAATTACTACGAGTACAATACGGCGGCGACGAGGACGAATGTGGGTCGGAAGCGAGGAAAACGCTTCGGCTTCCGTCCATACTTGACCTGGCCGAATTGGATTCTGGGTTCGAATCCTCGGCGGCGATACCACTTAGCGGCTCTAGTGCCGTACTGGCTAGACTATCTAGGTAATCGTCGTCCATTGTCGATGGCGGATTGTTGTGTTGGGTTGGGCACAGATACTGCTCGACGGTCCATCCATCTCTGATGGCTGGCTGTCAAGATCCAAGTGACCCTGTCAAATGTCCTTATGACTACTTGGATTCAGTATGGCGGGCAGTCGCCTATCCGTACACGTTACGGGAGATACGTCAAGAGTGCGTATAGGCTAACAATACCAATGAAATCTGTTCCTAAGACTTTATTGAAAATACTAAGACTTGCTTCCGTGCACAATATTTCTTTTTCACGTAGTATTTCCTCGTTGTTCACAACGTTCATTTCATATTCATATTCAGGTAAGTATACCGCGCATAATGTCCAATGTAATTTGCATCTTTGATTCATCCGATCTGAAGGTATAAAATAATGTTCTCCAACAGTAAACAAGTAATGTTTTTTAACGTTCGGGATCTCCTATTTGTGTCTCTCTAGTAGAGAAGTAACCAGAGTAGTCGATGATCAGCAAAACTTGGTCGGCGTCTGAGCACGTCGAGTTGTAGGTCTAGTCAGAGAGGAGTTTGAAACAAAGTCCTATGACAATTTTTTAATTGAAATTCTAGTTGTTGGCATCTCGCCAATTTGAGAAATCGCCAGCGGCATCCTTGGCTTGCCAGCCTCGTTGACCACCTTCACAGTACGGAACCACTCTACACACGATATCTCTTACTTGTAACTGCCGTCCCAAACTTAGACACTCTTCCCTGCTCCAAGTTCCGAGGCAACTCATGCCATTATCAAAAGAAAACTGTGATAGTTCGGTAGCCTCGTCCAATGGCATTTCCAGAACATAGTTCAAGCTGCCTGCGACGTAGGGGACGGTAATCTTGGGTTTTTCGAAAGTTTGTCCCAAGAGCAAAATGTGGTAGGGGTCGTCCATTTCGCGACTCTCGAACGCGTCCTCCAACCATTCTAAAGAGCCTTGCTTCCTTAGTGCATCTTCAAAGTTTTCCTCTTGGTCACCGAGAAAGTCGCCGTCACCACGCCTTCCGGTACGTCGTTCTGTGTCGACATCTTCTCGCGTCGGCGCTGCCGTCGACATGGAATAGGGTCGGCCTGAGTTCTCTGCCGTTCGTACATGGGATCGAACACTTCGCTGGCGAGAGGCCGAAAACGCCTCTGTCGGGACCGCAAAAGAAAGGATCAAAAGGGCCAGAAAAGGTCGAAGCATTGTATCAATAGAAATATATTTCAACCCCAATCCGATGAAATGACAACTAGGAAGATGACAACTGATGGTAGAGCTTATCGGTGTTGTTGGTTACGAGTATGTTGGTGATGAAGGATGATGATGACTCATTCAACTCTTGTTTCTACAGTACGTACCGGTACCGCAGCGGTACTCTACTACTACCGGTAGAGAGTACCAATACCGTAGTGGACGAGTCGTCGTCGTCTCGCTCTGCCGTCTCGAAAGAGCAGAAGGAATAATGGTACGAGTAGACTACCAGGTACAATGAACCGTACCGCCGGTACTGGTACAGTACCACATCATCTCTCGTCAACTCAATTTTTTTGTTCTCACCATGCCGACCAGACCCCCGTTTCGAAGTTCCATTCGTATCCTTTTTTAACGATGAACTACAACGAATGATTCATTAGATACCATGGTATTACCACGGGGGCGGCCTCCCATCTGCCACGCGCAGCGCCACGACAGTGCTGAAAGCAGCTGCTTTCTTTCTCTTTCCGTTCTGTCTGTTTGTCGGTATATTTTTTCAAAAGGCGTGTGATGCACTTTTCACCTTCCATCTCTTCCAGCGCGATTGTGGATGGGCCGGCGTGCCCATCAGATGGAGGAGAGCTTTCCCGTTCAGTCCCGAGTGTCGTGAAAAGCAGAGTTGCAACTTGGTTGCAATCGACCAAGAAGATCGAGAAGCCCACCGACGGTCGGCGGTCAGCGAATTTTTAAAACAGTCATTCCAACAAGTCACAGAGGACATATTATTATTGGCATCTTGCAGTACAAGTACCTGGTACTGTTTCTACTGTAGAGTAGATACGAAAGAGTAAATGCCAGTTTTCTGTGCCCGCAAGATCTGACGATCTTGATGACAGAAAGAGACTTCGTCCGTTCGACCAAAACCTTTGGGGGTCACTTACAAGGTCACAGCAAATCTTCATCATCACATATTAGTTGTTGTTTGACTTTTCGGTACCGACAACGAAACCACTAAGATGGGAAAACAGGAGGCTTTTGTTTTCCTCAAGGATCCTGAGCAAGCTTGGATTCCGGCCAAGCTTACGAAAACAAGTGGCAATACAGCCGATGTGCAGATCCCCGAGTACAAGGACGAGCAGTCCATCATTTGCGACGGAGGAAAGAGTGCCAAGAATTGGATTGAGGCCGAGGTAGACCTTTCCGACTACGCGAAGGGAGTTCTGCCGATGCAAAATGTTGATGAACACGGAAATATGAAGTGCTTTGCCGATATGGTTGAGCTTCCATTTTTGCATGAGGTAAGCTCGTCTCGGTGACCGCCAAAATGGGCAGGCCGATGACTTGATGGAACGTCGGTATTCTTACGTCTTGCGCTTTGTTCGTTTTCTATCCCGCAGGCTGCTATTCTCTACAACTTGAAGCAGCGTCATTTGGATAACTTTCCCTACACGCGAACGGGAGACATTATCATTGCGGTGAACCCCTTCCAGTGGTTCACGGAAATTTATACTGAGAAGGTGCGCGCAGCTTATTCGAACACCCTTGTCTGGGAAGACCACGAGGGAGATGCTCGCAAACTGGTCGATCCGCACGTCTACGAGGTCTCGTCTCTCAGTTTCAAGGGGCTTGCCTTCGGTGGAAAGGACCAGTCCATCCTAGTTTCTGGAGAGTCTGGTGCCGGAAAGACAGAGACTGTGAAGATTGCCATGAATCACATTGCCAGTGTGCAGCGAGGCAAGACTGCTTCCTCCGACAGTGGCGCTTTCTCAGATCCTGTTGTGGATCGTGTGCTCGAGTCGAATCCCCTCCTTGAGGCTTTTGGTAACGCCAAGACCCGCCGTAACGACAACTCCAGTCGTTTTGGGAAGTACACACAGCTACAGTTTGATCAAGGCGACAAGGCCTCGAGGGCGTTTGCGGACAAGGCTAACACCAAGTGCAAGCTTGCTGGAAGTAAATGTGATGTCTATCTTCTGGAGAAGAATCGTGTCACTTACCACGATACCGAAGAGAGAACCTATCACGTCTTTTACCAGGTCATTGCTGCAGATGATGCCACCAAAGCGTCCATCTGGCCCAAGCTCAAAGGTACTACAAACGAGTCTTTCTCGTATGTTGGCCGATCTACTACCGACACCATCGAGGGAATGACTGATGCAGATCACTTCAAGAAGACTGCGGAGGTTTTGAAGGCGATTGGCGTTTCCGGGGACAAGTTCCTAACTCTAATGCGGGCTATCTGTATTGTCTTGCAGTTGGGTAATCTTTCTTTCATGAAGGACCCCAGAGACGACGACAAGTCTGTTGTCAAGGACAAAGGTGAATTTGCAGCCCTTGCCCAGCTGATGGGTGTGACCGAGCAAGATTTGATCGACTGTCTTACAGAGCGTACCATGAAGACCCGAAACGAGTCTTACAAGGTTCCCCTGAATGCCGACGTCGCAAAGGAATCTGCTGATGCTTTCGCAAAGGAGATTTATTCTCGTAGTTTCTTGTGGCTTGTGCGAAGCATCAATGATGCCACTTGCGCCGAGCTTAACTACAATGGCGGTGGAATGACTGAGTTTGGTATTATTGGGCTGCTCGATATTTTTGGGTTTGAGTCGTTTGTCCGTAATAGATTCGAGCAACTTTGCATCAACTACTGTAACGAGAAACTCCAGGCCAAGTTTACAGAAGATATTTTCCGCTCGGTCCAACAGGAATACGAGTTTGAGGGCATCCCCCTCGATGAAATCAAGTATGACGACAATACGGACGTGCTGGACTTGATTGAAGGAAAAGCCGGACTTCTTGCAATGTTAAACGAGGAATGTGTCCGTCCCAAGGGAACGGACGAGGCTTTCGTCCAAAAGGCTCTGGCGGCAAACAAAAAGTCCCCGTGCTTAATTCAATCCAAGATTGACAGAAGTGCCTTTGGAATCCACCATTATGCCGGCAAGGTCATGTACGATTCCGAGGGCTTTGTTGGAAGCAACCAAGATACACTCCCGACTGATTTATCAGATTGTGCGCTCAAGTCATCGAACGAAATTCTTGCGAAGCACATGAACAATGACAACTCCTCCAACTTGGAACAGGCTCCTGCGGCCTCCGCGAAGAAGGGGCCCAAGCGTGCCAAATCGAACCTTGTAGCGCCCACGGTGTGGACCAAGTACAAGGGTCAGTTGATGAAGCTCATGGGGATGCTTCAGGTAACCAATTCCAGGTACATTCGTTGCGTCAAGCCTAACACGTTCAAGAAGCCGTCGATCATGCAGCACATCAGCACCATTGAACAGCTGCGCTGCGCTGGTGTTGTTGCGGCTGTGACGTTGTCTCGTTCCGCCTTTCCCAATCGTATTGATAACAAGACTGCCCGCTTCAAGTTCTCTTCCATGTGGGACAGAATCAAGTTCCCCTCCAAGTCTACTAAGGACATGGAAGAGCAAGAGAAGCTATCGCTTGACTGCGACGCTCTTTTCACCTGTGCACTCAAGCCTAGGGAGGAACAACAGGGCGGGAAGACTGTCAAGGCTTTTGTTGTGGGCAAGACACGATCTTACTTCCGCATGGGAGCTCTTGAATATCTTGAGGCCAACCGTACAAGGGAAATGGGATCTCAGTCGTTGTCCATCCAGCGATACCTTCGTGGTTGGTTGGTGCGCAAGGGTGGCAAAGAAGCTGAGACGAAGAGGAGAAAGGCCATTTTGAAAGTACAACAGTGGTACAAGGATACCAAAAAGAAAATCCAGGAAATAGAGGACATCAAAAAGGCTCGGAAGGCCAACAAGAAGAAAGCTGAGCGCGAACGAATTGCTCGTGAAAAGGCCGAGAAGAAAGCTGCTGCCGCCCGCGAGACCCGTTTGGCGAAGGAAAAGGCAGAACGAGAGGCTCGTGAAAAGGCCGAGCGCGAGGCTGAAGAGGAAAAAGCCCGAAAAGAGAAAGAAGCTATTGCAAAGCGAGACAAGAAGCAAAAGGAAATGATGGACAAGTTCGAAAAGGACAAGGAAAAGAAGATTAAGAAATATAAGAAGAGTGTCAAGGACAAGGAGAAGGAATTGGACACTAAAGAGAAGCAATACGAGGCTCAAATCGGGGAAGTGGAAGAGGAAGCCGCAAAGGCTGAAGCTGAACGTGATGAAGTTCTGGAGCAAATTGCTGCCGAGGAGAAGAAGATTGCTTCGATTCCCCTCCTCTCCGATAAAGAAAAGAAGAAGTTGGAAGACAGTACTGAGATCATCTCTTACCTGCGAAAGGAGAACAAGAAGATGCGAGCTTCAACCACTCAGCTGCGAAAGGATTTCGATACTCTGCAAGAAAACAACAAACGTTTGCTGGAGGCCAACGCTTATGCTGGCGCGTCGTTCGAAGCTTTGAACGAACAGTCCAAGAAGAACAACAGCAACAATTCGAAGCTCATGCAGAATTTGGACAAGTACAAGAAGCAAAATACCAAGCTGAAGGAGGATCTCCGAATGCGACAAGGTTACTACGATGCCGAAGCACAAATCCGGGTGAACTACCAAAAATCAATGGCGAACATCATGGAAATGATTCAAGACCAGTGCGACGATGCCCAACTTACTGAGGATATCCTTGTTCTCGCTCTTGAGTGCGAGTCTGAAGCCAAGAGTGAGCTTGCAGCTGCTGAGGCGGCGAACAACTAGATCGTATACTGTACAAGTACCGTACGCCGCATCGTGGCGGCCAAACAAGTAAGATCCGAATAAAATATAGTGATTATGATGCATACGCATACTCGTACATTTTTTATTTACTCTTTCTCTTTCAAAAAATTCAATCATTTCCAAGCGTCAAGTCCAATAATGTCGCATGCCATCCTTCTATGAAGACAATGATACCTTCTTCCGGCCTGTACCTGATGGGAATCAGTAATTGGTATGGGATCTTGGCTGATCACTTCCCATGCAATGCCCATTTCCAGGGTGTGATAGGGCCCTACATTACATATGACGCCCTGCGATTTGGTTCGTCGAAGTCAATAATTTCGATTCGTTCAACGGTGATTCAGCAACGAGCGAAGCTTTGGGTCGAGTATTCTCTCGGGAGTGGATTGAGTAGCACTGATTTCTCCCTCGCGTACCGAAGGAAAGATTCCAGTACATCCAGACGCGTAAAATGAAAATAATCCGGTGGGATATCGCTGAATACTTCATACGCGCTAATCCGAGGACCATCTTCGATCAGTCCGCTGTGCATAAGCACTAAATACGTCGCCTCCAGGTCAATTGGAGTCCAGGCTGCAAGCTCGTCAAGTCCTGGATTAATCTCCACATCGCTCAGCCGATTTTGAAAGCTAGCAGTAGCGTTGACATTATACCGTATGCCTGCAGCATAAGGATACGCCCCACGGTCGATCGTTCCTGTGCCAAGCGCCGACTCAAGTGCCTCTTCCAAGAGTAGTACGGCTTGAGCACCTCTGAGTTGTACGGAAATAAGTGAACGCATGCCTGGTATGACCTCCAAGGCATCTTTTGCAGAAAAATTCCCCCTTGGAATGTCTTTGACGCACGAGCCCGCGTTTTGAATGGCGAAATGTGCTCCAGGCAATCGGTGCAACATCGCCTTGGCCACCAGGTTACATACAGCTCCACCACGTTGGCTCGTTTCCTCCCTACTGCAAAGCAGGCTTCGACCGTCGCCAGGAACTTGTTCCATGCAAATATCCACGGGGACAATAGCAACCTTGTCATCAATCATAGATGTCTTATCGTTGGCTGGTTCCATCACCTCTGGTTGGTCAGAGTTCACCCCCTGTGATTTGATGGATGGGACTACAATATCCTTGTTCGCAGAGGCTGCTAGTACTGCTGTAACCCCAGCTATCAACGCAACAACGGCAGAAGTAGCTGCAAATGATATGGCAAGCCATATGCGCCCATAGCGATTTGGAAATTTCGAAGAGCTTTCGGGCATTGGCTGTCGAAGAACATCAATGCCCTGCCCTGGTTGTGGAGTTTCATTCCTGCCGCCTCGTTCGAATTCATCAAGACCATCAGTCCGCACCACCACCACCGTCGGATCGCATTCTGTTTCTGGTGCAGCCAGCTCCTGCTGATCTGGGGACTCCTCCACGACGCCCGGTGGGTACTTGTACCAGATGGAAAGGGGGTCGACAGCGGTAGCGGCAGCAGGATATACTGCTGGCTCTGCTGGTGACAACGAGGAAACCGGCGATGGCGTGGTCCAACGCGTACGAGGATTGGCGTTTGCACCGACTGGTGCTCCCGCAGTTCCACTGGCCGTTGAGTGATGCTGTTTATTTTCGTCGGCCGTTCGTATGTGGTTGGCCGAGACGGGAACAGTCCTGTCTTCCATAGAACGCTTCCTTCCCGATGGGTAGAAATAGCCTTCTTTCTCGGTGCTTTTAATGAGATGTCTGGCGATCGTTTCTTCGTCCACCGTTTCGCCTTCCACCATGGCGACTGCTAAGGCGTAAGTGCGGCTGTCCTGCAAGTCAGAGGCTGGGTCTCGGGCCTGCTGCGGTGGCAGATTTCGAGATTCCATAGTGAGCATCAATTGACTATAAAATCAATACAATACAAGTTGAATTGAGAAGAGTGAATGAAGAGTGAGATAATTTAGAATTTAGAGGGTTGTTTTGTTGTTGTTTTTCCGAACATTATTTTGTATTTTCCGTACCGGTACCTGGTATTATCGGTACTCTGAGACGACTCACTCTGAGATGCTGACTGATGATGAGTTTTTTTATGAGAAGCTTTTGTTCGTGATTTATTGGTCGTCATGACCAGGAGTTTGTCATGACGTGTGTTCGAGTTGGTTCGCGTATGGTCGTGTGAGGAGTCCCGTCGTCGTCGGGAGGAGGCGCGGCACCCCATACCGGTACGACGCGACTCCGGGTTGACGTAGAATTCTACACGTACAGTATAAGGACACTCAATCGAATTGGTCAATCGCACCGAACGTCGGCCGGCCCACCGCCTGCTCTCTTTCCGACATTGAGAGACGTGCGGCAACAAAACACAACACATGCATCATACCTGTATCGTCGGATGCCGGATGACACATACTCATAACAGACAACAATCAACTTCAAAGCACCATAAAGTAGTCTATTATTATTCATTGCGGTCACTGCCCATCGGCGGCATTCAATCGTTGTGCAATACACACGGTCTACGCGACTCGTGCGATCATGGTCTGCCCGTCGTCGGTAGATAATGTCCTGAAGGATCTTCCATGCTAGTGCGCGCCGTGCATGCGCAGACGCCCTAGCCATGACCAGTCGATGACGTGGTCGGCCCGTAATGACTCAGGTGCGTGTGAGACGCGCGACGTTCGACTGGCCCCCAAGCGTTTCGGGTACAGTCCGGAAGAGATGGCCAACATTAAGGCCCGTGTCGAAAAAGCAAAGAAACGCAAGCCTTCCAAGCAGTTCAAGGAAGAACTAAAGAATATGGAAGCACTATCGTTGAGCGACCACAGCGACGACCAACGCATCAGCGACGACGAGAGCGCCTGAAGACCAGGCCAGGATGTGAACGAGACTGGATACGGTAGATTTAAAAGTATAGACGAGTGTCTTAATACCCAACTGAACACTACAAATTTAATTAGCCGCGTCTGTGGCCAAACCATTAAACGATTACCAGGTATTAATACGGGTACAGTACCGGACATCATCGCATTGGGAGCCATGCGCAGAGCTGTAGGCAAAAAATAATTCTGCGTACTGCGTACGTACGTCAAACTCGCAGTCCTAAAGTACTTGCACGGTATCTAAAGAACAACTTTTACCAAAGGGGGGGCTCGAAAAGTCTCTTGGGCCCGATGGGCGAGTGGCCCACCGTGGGCCGCTGGCCCACCGAATGGGCCACTCGCCCACAACTTTTTGGCCGGCTCGCCCACTCGTGGGCGAGCGGCCCAATTTTCGGATTCCTAAAAACAAAATTCCATTCTGTTGAAACTCTACGGTTCTCCAAAAACTGACGAATCTGCTTCTCTTGAAAGGCGAACACACGATGAGAAGGAACCGAACGTCTGTCATGCGTCCTATATATCCGGGTATCCCCATTTCCCGTCCGCTCCAGCAGTTGTAGTAGGTGGTGATACAGTGGTGCTGTAGCAAATTGAACAAGGCACAAACAGACGAACAGAAAAACAACCCAAACCGACGTGATTTTGTTTTATTGTATCGTCTATCGTCTTGCTTTTTCAAAAGTCTTGCACGACTTTGTCTCTCTCTCTTTCTTAGAACCAACACATCTCATTGAAATTCTTAGGAAAGATTCCTGGACCGTATCACAAAATCTTATTCTTCAGCAATATTGAAACCTGACAATGACGGCCTCCACTCCCCCGAGAACCAAACGGCGCTCTTCTGCGCTAACAAATACCAACACCGACACTCTGTGTGCTGGAGATGGACTCATCAGCAAATGTGTGTACCGCTTCAATCTGTGGACCGGACTGTACATGTTGAATCCTTACGAACGATTTGTTTTCCACGCTGTTGGCTGGTTCACACTGCTCGTCTCTATGGCGTACTTTTTCGTCTTTGGGAGTGGTTTCCGAGATGGTCTCAGAGTGGATGGTCCTGCTAGTTAGAAAACAAAGGGGGGGCCTGAAATGCGAGTCTAGCAAAATGCAGAATAACTACTATAGGAGTATCTTGCACGACCTACACTACTCCGAATACCATTTAGACCTTTCTGAACAGTCAAAGCGGGCTGCCATCGTCGTCATTGGCTGAGGCTTCCGTCAGACTTGCCCCGAGATCCACTTGGATTGTACTTCCAATACTAACAGTCTCGAACGGAGGTAGCATAGTCCGCTCTGACTGCAGTGCAGCTAGAAGGAGCAGGGGTGGTTCACTGAGGGGTTCTTCTCCGAGAGCAAAGGTCCCCCAGTGAATGCCTACAGAATGCCGACTCCTGAGATCTTTGTGAATCTGCACTGCTTCTTCTGGGTTGACATGCGCATCCTTGTTCAAGTCCGGGGGGTCGTAAGCTCCGATTGGTATGCACGAAAGATCAAATGGGCCTAGTGTATCTGCGATCTGACGAAACAAAGGAAATGTCGGATATCCGGTGTCGCCGCAAAAAAATACTCGATGCGTTGGGCCCGTCAGGGCAAACGAGCACCAAAGTCGATAATTGCGGTCGAGCATGGTTCGTGATGCCCTTTTTTCCACACGTGGCAAGAGCGTTTCGTCTTATGTGAGACCAGGAGCTTTTCGAGGGTGGTGACAACCTTTGTGAATTCCACTTACCAGTGTGATGCTGGACAGCAAGTTATGGTCAAGGCACCTTCGCTATATTCAGTGTCTTCCAGGAGCACTGGCGAATGCTCAGCTTTCCTCGCGAATGAGGCCTGCTGCCACCATTCCAGTTCGATAATAGACTCTTGCTGAACTCCACATTTTTCGATGAGGAACTCTCCAATGCCTATCGGTACGATCCATTTTGAAACGTAAGGGGCCAGAAGTTCAATGGAATCTCGATCCATGTGATCATAATGGTCGTGCGTGATACAGCAAAAATCGATCGTCCCACCACCATGGTGCACAAGTTGTTCAATGGAGTGAGAAGGTGGAACCTCTCTCGGGACGCCAATTGGG
This sequence comes from Nitzschia sp. pyKryTriq1, assembly GCA_956465555.1. Classification (NCBI taxonomy): domain Eukaryota; phylum Bacillariophyta; class Bacillariophyceae; order Bacillariales; family Bacillariaceae; genus Nitzschia; species Nitzschia sp. pyKryTriq1. The sequence continues at coordinate 804,009 of OY101130.1, read as the reverse complement.
ATTGCCTGGTACGGTGACGATCTGAGACTGAAAATGGGGTCTGTAAGGACAGTGAAGCCCTCAACTTGGATCCAGCAAGTAGAATGGCCCACCCAAGTCATGCTCAGGATATTGGGGTCTTTCGGTAACGGCTGTGCTTCTGTTTGAGTGACGAGCTCATTTTCGGTCGTCGTCCAAGATAATTTTGGCACCAAGCTTCCGATACCACCTATTAGCGAAAACTCTCGGCGAAAGCGCTGCCACCTCCAACTGAGAAGCGTGGCGATGGAGTGGAGCCCGTTCGTGGATTGTGACTGCCACGGATTTACGTATCTTCCAATCGAGTCTTTGCTTGTCAACGGCCGGCCAAGCCCATCAAACCACTCTGGTTTTGAGTATTCATTCAAAATGATTTGCTTTGTTCGGAGCCAATCCTTCTGCCGTCTTCGTTTCCATCCTTGATACTGTGCCTGTCTGCGCAACTTCCATCTCTGATATTGTTCCTTTCGCCTCAATTTCCACCCTTGGTACTGCTCCTTTCTCGTCGCCTTCCATCCATGATACTGCGACTGGATTCCTGTCGAAGTGTCGGCTTGCTGATCTAGATCGTCTGAACTTGAAGTGACGGCCGGCAGTGGCAGCGTAGAGTAAGTGGACGAGCTGTCCACTGGTGTTTGCCGATGTTTCTGGAACCACGAGTTCCACCTAGCCTGAGTGCGCCCGACAAATCTGTACAACTGATGGCGTCTCTTCCGGCGCCGTTGCCGTGAAACGAGTTTAACTTTGACAAAGCGCTGGTCTGCCTTCTCAATCCATCGTTGAAATCGCTCTCTGAATTCCTCGAAAGATGATGGGAAATAATAGTAGTAGCGCACTTGCAGTTGCCATTGTCTCGCCGGCTCGAGTGTCGGGTGTTTGGAGGTACACGTACCAGTACCTGTAGGTCTAGTAGGCAAACAGCTTCCTCCTAGTAGGTGCCTACCGGTACAGCGTTGCTGCAGAAGTATACTTCTCGAACGTGCAGCCCACATTCTTGCGAGTCGTCCAGTGCAAGTACATCAACAACCTGATACGAGTACCGTACTTCTCACACAGGAAAGATTTGTTCCGGCATGCATTCAGAAAGTGTCAAGTGTTCTATCTTCCCAGAACAAGCAAGAATGCCAATATCGATCAACTCTCTGATCAATGGCTCGCGGCTGCGGCAACCCTCTCTCAGAAAAAGGGCTCTCTACCTGGTATTCGTATTTAGTGATGTACGAGTAGAGAGAGAGAGAGAGAGAGCAGCAGCACAGGTACGAGGGCGGAGGGGGTTGACAGCAACGAGATCAATGCGCCACTGTTTTTTCAGCCCAAAATCTGGTTCTTGGTTCTTGGTTCATGTGCATGCATGCGCGCTCATTCCTATCATTGCGTGTAATTTATTTTTTTAAATATTCGTACATACAGTGAAGCAGATAGGAACTATTATTTCGGCACAATTTTTCTTCCATCATACCGTACCGTACCGTACCGTACTATTTGCGAGTTTCAAAGGGAGACACTTGACAATCGATACCGGTGGCCGGTGGTACTTGTACTATTGTAGGGTGTGGGGGCTTTCTTGTTTCTTTTTGTCGGATTTTATGCCAAGGGGCCCATCCGCCACGAGGAAAAGATCGAAGTCGAGTTTGACAGCCATGGGTAAGATCGATTGTCCCATGGTACAGTGCTGGTACTATTTGTATGGACCCGCATGCCACCGTTGCGTCGTGTATCGCGTGTCTGACCTGGTCTTGCTTCTTCATGGTGTGCTCTATGATATCAAGATCCCTCTCTCAAAGTATACTCCATCGCAGTCTTACTATTTTCCCTTTTCTTCTGGACATGGGCATTGAAAAATACGATCACGATGAATGCACCATTATTTGATTTTGGCCTGATTTCCTTTGGTGCATCGAGCTTATCATCGACTTACCTGCTCGCGATTGCGAACCTCAAAGTCCAACCCAAATATGTGACGCGGCTGGTGGTTCTTGGATCGCATGGACTTGTAGCTCTCAACTACGCTCTGGGGATATACGCTGGTATAGTATATTTGAAACGACCAGCCTATGCCACCTACTGCGGATTATTCTCTCTTTTATGGGTCGGTATTGCGGTCTTCGGAAACAAACTGGCTATTTCCGGGGGGCAATCCACAAGTGAAATTACCAATCTGCTCTCTACTAGTGTACGAGGATAGTTGACCATGCATGGTGAATGCACGGGCAAAGTCTCTAAGAGTACGTCCTTCTGAAAACGGTATTTTTTCCTAATCCAATAGACTTGTCCCTACTTGAGGAGATTCTTAACGCCAGCCGCATCCATAGCCGGGAAAATTCGAACGGGGTGAGCCTCTGTATTGAAAACATGCTTATTGAGCAGATCGATTGGCGTATCTGGGTCAAACAACAAATATATGTATTTCATCGTCTCTGCAAAGAAGAAAGATTCCATCTTGTCTTCCGGTGGCGCTGCAAGCTTTCTGACATCGTGTAGTTGGCCGTATCCCGCGGTAGTTTTGCAGTAACGTTCAATCGACTGAAAAACCTCCCAGCCCCATTCACGATAGACTGGGTCTCCTGTCAAATGGTACAGGACAAAGAAAGATTCCACAGTCTCAGGGCGCAAGAGGTAGTGAGGTGCTCCGCGGCCGATCTCAAAGTCCTGACCTTCGTAGAATTGAATGTACTCGGGAGATATACCAGTTGGCATGCGTGCGTACATTTGATAACAAGTATATGTTAAAGCCTGACATGGTGTGGACAGTGAAAAGATGAGTTATTGGAACAAGGCAAAAAATCAATTGATGTAGTCGCTGCATGCTGCGCTGCGGTAGCTCGCACCTTTGCTGTCTTCAAATCGCGCTGCGCTCGTTCCGAGTTTAGTCCTTGTGGATCTGTGTAAGCGCCAAGCGCCAACAGACCACCCATGAAACATACAAGGTGGTCCATTTTGGTGTCCAACTGCCCACTGTTCTTGTCGGCAATGAAAACCAATCCAGAAGGGCTTGAAACCTGCAATAATTCATCATGCATCCCTTGCATCGAGTGGTCGTACATTTCTCTGTATATATCTTCTGTTCTACCGCCTTGCAGCCACACCTTTAGCATATATTCATAGAAGGAGTCACCCATGGCTCCGAAAGTTAATTTTTGATTTGCGAATTCGGGTTGAGAGCCACTATTCCTGACAAAGTATGGATAAAGACCATGGGGGGGGTCCATTTTCTTCAGAATAGAGAAGATTTTTTCTGTTTTTTCCTTGAACTCTGCGTTTCCAGTAAGGCGAGCCAGGAGGCGAAATTCGATCTGAATGGTTCCGAACTCTGCAACTATTGAGTTATCTCCAGTCCACGGAATGTTGTGCACTGCCCCAGTCGCCAGATTGACCTGACCATAGGGAATCCCTAGTGGGTTGCTGTCGACCGCCTTGAAAAGTCGTTTTCCCAAATCGTTTGCCTTCTCCAGAAACACTTCGTCGCCGGACAAATCATAGGCAGCAAGCAGTCCACCAAGCGAGCGGATCGTTGTTTCGAAGAAACTAACCATTCGATTGCGGTTGTTACTGAGTGAATCCCTGACCCAATCTCGAGCCCTTCCAAATTCGTCCTTCATGTCCATTAGCCAAAGTGTGTCTAGCGAGTCGACTAGAGTGGTCCCGAATCCTCCCCAGCCGTTGCCTCCTGTCATTGTTTCTGGCTTTATCTCATCCATGCCAAAGGCGTACTGCTCATAGGCAGACCAGGCGAATTGCATCGCCTTTTTGACATGGTACCTCCTGGAACGTGCCAGATCGTCCGATTCTCCCTTTTCGTAGGTGTACGGTGAATCGCCGTGCTTCCATTCTTGAAAGCGGCTTCCACCCTTCGCCCTGTAGCTGGTGAAATCGTGGTTTGGATCGACCAGCTTGCTGTTGTCAGGGTAGTAGGGGAAGGCCCCTTTGGTTCCTATTTCTGGCTTGTGTGCCAGAAAGGCATCTTTCCGTTGTGCCAACGACATGCCGGTCAAGTCAATGACCCCCGAACCGGCTTCCTGCTTAGGTGGGGGGACAGGGATTCCTGGCAACACGCGTTCACCTGGAGACGCTCCATCGGCGATTGAGTCGCCAGCACGGAGATTCGAGACCTTGTTTAGGATGCTTGTCGCGCCGTCACTCTCGGTTCCCGAGCCAGAACTAGACATGCTCATCAGACCAAACATCAAACCCCCAATCAATCCAATGGCTATCAACGCCATCGCCATGAACAATGTCTGCAGCATTGGGTGGGCTCCAAAGATCCCACCGGATCGGGATTTCGTGCCGCGACGACGACGCAGTGCTGACTTGGCCATGTTCAATACTACTGCAGGAATTGACACTTGTACTCGTACCGTTCTTGAGGTGGAATTGAATAATCGGAGGCAGAAGACGACTCGTCGGTGGAGGCGATTGCGTCAAGTCTTTTCTCTCCACTATTGTGGATATTGAAAATTATTTGTGCCGCGCGCTCTTTCTTCTCGTTTGAAAAAGCTATGTCCAGATTGTGGCTCGACGGCCGGCCAGACGGAGACAGTTCTTCTCGCGCGCAATGTTTTCCTGGGGGGGCTGTCGCCTGTGGGACATGATGTACCGGTAATACACAAGGGGGCTTCCGGAACGAGAGACAGTAGTGCTACCGGTACAAGGAGTATAGTGAGAAGCAGAAATAGATTTAAAAAACCCGCCCACCATCCCTTACACCTTTGAACGAGGCAAGGTGATGTACCAAAGGGTGACCCGAAAGACGGAGAACAGCGACGCAGTTCGAAGTCGAGTAGGGTCTTAGGCCAACGAATTTGAAAAACTATACACAAATATTCATCGGTCTAGAATGTCCGAGAATTGAGGGCTGGTTGGCGCCTGCGCCAGTATGGTGGTGGGGAAGTTGCGTCTGGCCTACAGTACGCTCGCTCGGCTCACAGCATAAAAAAATTCTGGGCCGTCGCTACCTGTTGATTTAGCAATTCTGGATCCTAGTGATCTCTTGTATACCTCTAGTACACGTCAAGAAAGCTATAGTCTAGTGACTTGATTCTGTTTTATGTAGATGTTGATTTGATACTGTGTAGACTTCATGTTGTTCATGTTCGTTGTTTGTTGTTTTGGATACTCTTCGAAAGGAAGGGAGTCATGATGACTTTTGATTAATAGGACTAAAGCGTGGAAATATTTCATCCAACACTACCGGTACGCGTACGCGACGTGATGACTACCTACATACAGTAGGTTCCCGAAATTGAAATAAAATAGCTTAAATTATATAATCATGTATGGTAATAATCATAAGATTCCTCATTTAAGTGACAGCGAGCGTGTCGTCTTCCAATTTTCGTACAAGACTGGTAGTCGTAGTCAGAGACCACCGACCGAAGATTGATCAGGATCTAAAAAACTACCGCCGACAATTTTTGTCTACATTTTAAACTTTCACGCCAAATTCTTCTGCACTCCCGCCCTCCATCTTTTCAAGACTTGAGCATCGATTGCAATATCCCTTGCGATATTTGATATTATATCATCACGACGTAATACAAACTTCATCATGGTCATATTTGATGCATGGCATTCAGACGATGGATATTCCGTCCAGGGTGACGAGCTCGATGGGGATGTGCATGATTGGCCTGATCCATCATCTGACAACTCGTTGACTCTCAGATTGGAGGAATTGACGCATTTTGATGTTTCGACAAGGATTGAAGCTAGATCCAGAAACTTACTTAGACTAAAAAAGGCGAAGGAACGGCAGGACATCAATCATCTTGAAGTACACTACTCCTGTCTCGCTGATCAAAACCATAGGGACGCTGTCGAGGCGCTGCTCAACTGCGATTCACGACGCTGGATTTCTTTCACAATGCATGGGATCAATGGAGTCGCGGACTTGTACACCAGACCAGCTCCGCTTGAGGATCTTACGTCCTTGTTCGTGGCCCTCCGATCGGTAGAGGTGCTCAATTTGTTTAGTCTTCCTTGGCTTCGTGGGCATGGCCTTGACGCAGTCCTCAAAACAATTCCCCTGTATTATAACCTCAGAGAACTGAGGCTTCAGGGATGGCAAATGGACCAGATATCAATCGCGGCACTTGTGGAGGCCTTACATGGGCTCAATTTGCCAAACAAGGTGTCATTATCGTTGCTCTCACTGAGATCGTGTGCTTTCCTTGGTGAGCACGCTTTTCATGATGTAGTTGATCTCTTGACAACGGCAAAGGACTTGCAAACACTCAACATAAGCTATTGCAATCTTCGAGATGCCCAGATTGTGTACTTGGTACAGGAAATGAGCAGGCACCCGTCTATTCGTTGCCTCCACATTGGAGGCAACGAATGTTTGTCATCCACGTCTGTGCAGGTTATTGGAGATTGGCTAGGTATGGACAATTGCCAATTGTGGGACTTGAACCTCAGGGCTTTGTGGGCTGCGTACTCGGAAGAAGGCCTATTGCACAGACCGGTCGATCTATCTAGTCTCTACGATGCTGTCAGCAGGAACCGCTCATTGCAGAGACTCATTCTGTCTGAAAATTTCATTGAAGATGTTGACGCCAGCAAATTGATCGACGCTATAGTGCAGAAAGGTTTCTTGCTCCATCTTGACCTTGGTGACAACCCATTCACAGAGAAAGGAGCCTCTGCTTTGTTGATGCTATCCCAACGCTGTCCTTCAATGGAGTCGATTAGATTCGAGAATATATACATTCCCTACGAATGCGCCGATGCCATCAAAGCACAGACATCGATTAACCTATTCAGCAATCGTCTTTCAAAGAGAGGTACGACAGTCCCGCTGAATCTCTGGCCGAATCTTATTCCATGTCTGAAATATGGTTCGGGTGACAAGTCGTATGCAGACGAGGCTTCGCCTGATCTTATCTACCACTTCCTCCAGGCAACGACGGGCGATTTTGGCTTGCAACTGTCGTTCCAATTGGCTACCGAGGACAGGAGTAAAATGTAGACCAATCTAAAGCGATGTTGTGTATTTCTTATTTTACTGAAGTTGGGAATCGACAGTCTATTCCTGCGGTACGTTTTGTACTTCCCTGATGCTGATATTCATAGTGCTTTCGTAGCAATCTTGGTTGGCAGTCACACTCAATCCAACTAGTGGCGCTGTCTCGGAATAACGCGATTTCTTTCCGAGAGCGGAGTTGTGAATTCCATAGCTGAAATACACAAACATCCCCAGCCCAAGCCAAGCTCCGCATAAAAGCCATGATGTCGGAGGTAGAGATCCCATCATGAATGTATTACATGCAACGCCTCCTAGTGGGACGACAGGGACACACGGACAATTGAACTGGGCGGTATGTCCATGCACCCTGTGGTCTTCGAGGACGGTCCACGTAGGAGGCAAGGAAAGAATCATCCATCCACAAGAGCACGCTGCAACGATTAGAATAACGACCCAGAATTTTGCTTCAAGGTTCTGTAGGACTTTGGATGCTAAAAGAAGCAGCACAAAAAAGCATATCAAAAGATATACCACATTTTGGTGTATCGCATTTTGCAATCGCTTCTGATCATCCTTTTCTTGCGGATTTTGAATCGACAAATAAATTGACTCATGTACATTGCGGAGTCTTAATATAATAACCCCTGCATCCACGAATGTGAATACCATTAGAGTACCCAATGAGATCAAATTTGCCAGTGCTTCGAGCGGCACAAAACAAGCAAGAAAAGCGCAAGCGGCACCCGTAACTTTGATTCCAGTGCTTGGGACCTGTGTATCTGAATCCACTTCACCAAAAGCCGCGAACCAGAGACCATCATGTGACATACGGTGAAATATACGAGGCTGTCCCATCAAAGACGTAAAGCAACTCGCTGAAAGACCGAAAATGGCCCCGCCAGAAACAATATGTGCCACATAGAGAAGAGCTGGCCGACGGAACATCTGACATTTGCCAAGGCATTCGTCTACTGAAATCGCCTCGACTTGTTCGATATGATCACAGCATGCATTCACCAACAGGGCATTTATGATTGGGACAGTCTCTCCCAGGTAACGAAAAGAGGCCATTCCCACCACGGCTAAAGATACACCGACGTAAATGAAAGTAGCAACAACTAGCGAACCGACGATACCGATCGGCATGTTTTTCTCGGGATGAACAACCTCCTCTGTCAAGCTTGCCACCTGATCAAAGCCTATGAAAGCAAAGAAGACAAGCCCAGCACCCTGCAAAACTGAAGGCAGACCACCAGGAGCAAACGGCAATAAATTACCTGCGTCTTCGGAGCCCGACGCAACTCCTGCCACTACCACAAGCAACAGAAGTGATATGTTCGCCAAAGTCATGAGATTATTAAGCCAAGCGGAATCTTTGGCCCCCCGAAGCAATATAGCAGTACTCAACCCTATGATGACAACAGATAATGGAGAGCATGTGTAGTCAAAGGATGACCCGAAAAGAGGAAGTTCCGTGAGGTTCTCCCAGATTTCGGGCCAAGGCAGCACTCTTATCAAAAAAGCACCAGTGTAGTCACCCCATGCTCTAGCCGTCACACTTGCAGTGAAACCATATCTGAGAAGTTAATACCAAGAGAAAGTCAGGTACCGAACTTTGGACGATATGAAGAGCCGTGCAGCGGACAAGAGTACAGTTGCTCTTACCCCAAGATCAAGAGGAAACCTGTGCACCAAGCTGCGAACTCGCCGAAGGCTACGTAAACATAGGTGAACGCGCTACCAGAAACGGGGATCCGACTAGCGAATTCTGCATAGGCGAGTGAAGTGAGGATGCAGGTCATCCCACAGCCAAGGAAACTTAATGAGATGGCAGGGCCAGCGATTTTGGTACCTATGCCGACAAGAACAAAGATCCCTGCGCCAACCGACGAGCCCACACCGAATAAAACCAAGTCAACCGACGTTAGCGTCCTGCGTAGTCCAGTACCGGACTCCTCGCTGCATTCTTGAGCTTCTGCCAACGTTTTCCGTCGGCACATTGCCTCGATGGTGCTGCGACTGAAGAGGCCGAACATTTTTTATGCCGAAGGTTCCTTTGCTATCATGTATTTTGCGCGGGTTGCATTCACGACTACCTTACAACAACTATTCGTATGTACGATGCAACATTGGTTGCGTATCTTTGATAAGTTTTGGAAGTTGTCGTTTTTCTTGAGATACAACGATCTACAGCTTGAAGAGGTGGTTGTAATGATTGAAATATGAACGCTATTGATTGTTGATGCAAAAGTATTGTGCCATACAGTAGTCTACGTACCGATGTGCCATTAGAATGGTGGAGGTCGGTTCAGATGGGAAGACGACTCACACGAACCAAAGCTCACCGGTCGAGAGAAACTAGAACGTGCATGACCAAGGAGTTCGGGATTGACGAAATGACTCGGGCCCAAGCAAGCACGGAAGTTCTTAAGATTGAAACAAAGAATATGAAGTAGTAGCTCGCACGGTGGGCGCAAGTTCGGCCGGAGGCTTACATCTTGTATCCAAGACCGGAGGCCTTACGGATGACTGTCTTGGGAAATACCAGTAAGAGTACATGAGTTCCGAGTAAGTGGTAGATACGATTTGCCGGATCGTGGTTGGAGAGGAGACCAAGACTCGACTCATCTGATCTTCTGACTGTTGGACGGACAGACAGAATGCTTGACTTATGTACAGTAGATTTCTCGAAATGGCATTTTGGAGCTGATTTAGTCCTTGCTTAGGATTTTTATTTAGCCAGTCTTACTGTACTGTACTGTAGTTGTGACCACGCGACCGTTATTTTCGAGTTTCAAATTTCCAGAATTTTTTTTCCTTTGATGATGACCAAAAAATGGTGACCGTCTTTTTGTGTTGTCTCTCTTCTCTCGATCAATTCTCAATCGCGCACAGTACAAGTACGGTAAATATAGTATTGGCATTGGTACTGTACAGCGGTATTGTTATGGTATGTGGCGACACGGTGCGATAGCATCACTACGTCCTGAGTATAAAAGAACAGAAAAGCGAAAGACAACAACGAGATTAAACGAGACCGAAAACCCGGTTGCGCCAACATGTTTCTACCTTTGCTTGGTCGGCACCTCGTCCACTCAATGGCGATCTTCTATACTGCCCTTGTCTGCACATCAATCTTCCAGATCTCTCTCCTTAGTATGTCAGTGCCTCAAACAAAAACAGACTGGCTATCGCATCAAACTTTTGACAATCCCGCTACACGCACATGGCAGACTGGCGAAAATGTCAAGAAGACGAAAAAGTCGTTGGCACTTTTATACCCCCCTGGGATTGTAGGAGGGTACCGAAATCAAGTGATGAGATTGATTGGCTTCCTTCAATATGCGAGGAGACACAACGTGGACGAGATATTGCTGCCGACGATGATGTGGAGTAAGTCTGACAAACAGTATTTTCGCTATTACCATGCCCTCTGCTCTTTTCCTAATCACCCGAGTCCAGCAACCACGTACAAGGCAGCAAAGGACGAAAAACGTTTCTTTCCTGTGCCCATGTCAACTTTATTCGACGTCGATCATTGGAATTCTTTCTCAGGTCATCTTCCACTTTTGGTTGACTCTATCGACGACAGCGACTGTTGGGAGGAGCACACGGTCACAGATTCGACTGAAAACATTTATGAAAGAAAAAGCAGCCCACCGTCCGCTTTTGTTACACCCATGGCCCGTGAAATTCTAGAAAGCTCGGCTTTACTCACGCCCGTCAAGAACATAAGCCACCAAATACTGACAGGCTCCTTGCATGTACAAACCAGAAAATTGGATCTACTCGGCCAGGTGGAAAATTGTTCACGACCTATGGTATATGGTGGAGGTAGGGGGGCTGGGAGACTGTGGAACGATTACGTGAGAATGCCAAAAGCCCAACCTGGAATGAATGAAACGGACTCTCGTGCATTGGAATCAACGGAGTTGATCTCGGTTGTGTCAAAGGCTCTCCGCCCAACTAGCAAGTGGAGGGAAGTTGCTCACAAATGTGTTAAGGAGCGACAGCTAGGGGTGGCGCATCCTTCAAACAACAGCGAAGCAAAAACCATGCGCCCATATATAGCTCTTCATGCTCGAGTAGAAGTCGATATGATGATCCATCGGTGCTCAAAAGACATGGAGAAGAACTTAACTTCAATTTTCGAAATGGTTGAGTCATTCAAAGAACGCAACAACAATCGCTTCGGGGAAGCAGACCTTCAGGGAATATTCGTGGCCGTCTCACGACATGGAATGCGACAGAAAACAAAGGAGGAGTCGGTTCAGACACTACTCAAAGAAAATTGGATAGCTCTCAATTTGAGTGCGAGTCGACGGTCAATTTTTTTTGAATGCGGGGAGGAGATGATGCGAAGCTGGTATTCATCACAATCAGCCTTTGAAGAGGACTACTATGGTTCTCTGCTGCCGTCGATCTTGAACTTCTACATTGCAACGCAAGCAGCTGTCTTCATTGGTGTTTCGAAAAGTAGCTTCTCGACGGATGTGTGGACAACGCGATATTACCAAGGGAAAGGAGCTAGCAATTTTGAGTATACACGAAACGGCGTTTCTCCGATCCCGAATGGAGGTCTACCTCCACCCCATGGAAATTGCTAATTACTTCGTAGACTACAAGTACACGTACAGTAGGAAAACTCTCGGGTAGCATATTCTACTTTTTCGCTGCTGTATAGTACGATGTACAAGTAGTATACCTTAGCGGCTCTAGGGCCGTGCTAGCTAGACTGTCTAGGTAGTCGTCGTCCATTGTCGATGGCGGATTGTTGTGTTGGGTTGGGCACAGATACTGCTTGACGGTCCATCCATCTCTGATGGCTGCAGCACGTTCAACCAAAAGATACTTAGATGATTCATAACCTCAGTCGATTAATTTGGTGATAGTGATACATTGCCAGACAGGCAGTTACTACAGCACGTGTTATCGCGTGGGCGAGACGAAGAAAATTCGTGGCAAAAATTATTTCCGGTGACCCGCGCCCGCGCGACACTGTACACGTACGAAGAAATTCTTCGTACACGTACAGTACGAGGAAATCTTTGACCCTTCTACTGTACAAGTACCGGTACGGTACCGGTAGTGGCAATAGGTTCCTTTTTTTATGCTTTGTACATTAAAACCAGGCTGCAAGCTTATCGCCTTACGAATATTCCCTCAGCAATCCTTGATCATTGAGAGACCTGGTATATACGACTACCGCCATACTGTACAATGTCATCTCCGAAGCGAAAAGGGAGCCAGTTTGCCGGTGCGGCGGCACTGTTCCAGAAGAAGGAGAAAGAAATGCTCGAGAAGGGATCCTTGCCAGCTGTATCGCCACGACCGAATATGAACAAGCTTGGAAATTCTTCGATGGGACACATTGGTTACTCCCCCAAGCAGGACCCTGCAAGATCCTCTCTGAGAGCGCCGCCGTTTGTTTCTCCAGGCGCTGGTGCAACGAGTCGACCATCCTGGAAGAAAAACGCTAGCCAATATCCGACGTCATCCTATCTGGACAAAGACAGTGGCACGCCGTCCCAGAAGTCGAAAACGAGAGCTGAATTAGATGGTTTCAATGGGCTAGCATTCTCTCCCAGCCCAGATACCAAGGGGAAAGCCAAGGTGAATTCAACTTCTTGGCGAGACAAACAATCTATATCTTTTCAAGCAACGTCGCCTGGAACATTGCAAAGGAAAACTGTAAGACCGGCTTTCAATCAGCATTTCGGAGGCTCTTTCTTAGACAAGACACCTGGTTCAGGAACGAAGCAGAGTAGAATCAGTAATTCATCTCTGGGTGTTTTCGAGGAGACTCCTGATATCAAAATTGAGGTTAAGATCCCGGACATCGACAGGAAAATACGTGCTCGTCGAGCGTCCCAGAGTCAGGCCGCCTTGGAGCAGAAAGCGAACAATGTTCCTGAATGGAAGCTGAAATTCCAAGAGCGTACGTGCCAATTCTTTCTATTCTTAACGCAATCAATCACCTTTACATGGCACTCACCGTTTCTTATTTTTTCCATGCCAAGGCGAGGCAAATCGGATCCGCAAAGAAAACGAAAAACAGGAAAGATCGGCCTCTTTGATTCAGGCAATTTTTTGGGGGTGGAAAGCACGGATGGAATACCCAAAACTTCTTGAAGCCAACGCAGACAGATTGTACGAAATGAAGGAGAAGGAACGCATGAAAGCCGTCAGACGCAGCGCCGCAATCAAGCTTCAGTCGTCCTGGAGGAGGTAAGAGAGAATCGATCGTGGGGCAGAGGCATACCAGCGATTCATGTTATTCCCTTAACTCACTTTGTTATGTCGATTCACTATCTTTGAAGATACCTGCCAAGGAAAAGATTTCTTTATGTCCAAGAATGTAAACGAAGAAGGCTGCGCAACGAAAAGGAAATCAAGCACATCACCAAAGTCATCGCGAAGATGCCAAAAGAAACAAAAGCGGATATCAAGGTACGTCAAGGGGAACCAAATCTTCACCGAGGGAGGTTTTCTCAGTGTCTAGCGAGTCTAATGAACGAATCATGCCTAGGCTATGAAAAAAGAATACGCAGAGAAGAAGAAGGATGTGAAAAAAGATCTGAAGAGAGCGATGAAAGAAGATGACAAGAAGCTTGAAAACATCAAGAAAAGTGGAAAGGACATGATTGAGTATCTTCAAAATGAAAACAAGAAGCTAAAAGAGAAACAGGTGGCAATGAAAGTGGAGTACAAAGTAAGACCAAGATTCATGGAATTCTCCAAATGCTGTCGACATACACTCACACCATCATCCAACCACACAGGTATTGGAGAAACAGCTCGATGTCTTGACTCAAAAGTCAGATGAAATCGCTCGCAACTTTACCAGGTTAGTTGTTGACCGTCTGCGGAAGCCCATACTTATAACTTTGTGTCTTCAACGTTTTCTCACCTCGCCGAAACCTTCTATCCTCAAAGCCTGAAAGGTTACGTCGAGAAAAAGAATTTAAGCATTCGCAAGAACGAAATCAACTCGCAGAAATGTAGACACAGATACCTCCCCAAGTACCGAACAATGATCAAAGATGTAGATAAACATTGTATCGTGGAGCGTCGCATAGGTATTCTGTACAAAGAGCGACTGGAATCCATTGTCCAGATGCTTATCGAAAGGTGCTCTGTGGGGGAGGTTGTGAGTAGCGCCGTGGATGGAATTCATTGCATTGACGATTGCATGGACGACTGTCGGTCTCACTGTTCACATGTTCTTCGTTGTTTAATGTATTCATCACCAGGTATTCGACGCCAAAGAGGCCTTGGTTTCGTGCCAAAAGGATATCGATTGCCTGCCCGTAGTCGATGTGCCGGACGGTCTAAAGGAGAAAATTTCCGCCAATGGCAATTGATACATTCTATTTACACTTAGTCACTATCGGAATCGCTAGAATCAGAATCACTTCTCGAGCGGGACTCGGATGAATCGCCCGACGAGGATGACTCACTGTCGCTGGCGAACAAAACTTTCGGATCGAAAGTCGGGTTTACAGAAGCCTCTGTTTCAAGTACAATTGTGTTGATTGTTTCAGCGAGTAATCCCGCTTTTCGCGACTCGCCAACGTGTTTCGCGATCTTTATGGCACAATCTCTATACAATGCTTTGATTTTCGTTTCTACGTCAATATGCATCTGACGTTCACGCAGCTCGAGACGGTATCTGGGCAAAAATTCATCTCGGCATTGTGCGCTCGATTCGGTCAGTCTGTCGTGATCTGCTTGCAGTTTTTTCGTAAATTTACTTAGTCCCTCAAAATGACCAGCAATTTCCTTGTTTGCCTCCTCCAGAGCAGCATTTGCTTGCTTTGTCTCAGCGATTTGTCGGGGGGTCTTTTCCGCGGTCGCTCTCAATCGCTTGTTTTCCGCCCGGAGATTCTCGACAATTTTTTTCTCTTCATCCAAAGCCTTTTGATGTTCCCGATCCTGCTTTTGATTCACCCTCCGCTGCTCAACAATTTTTTCTTCAAACATATCCCTCATCGAGTCTTTGTCTTTCTCAAACGACTTTCGAAGCTCCGCCAACTGAAGTCTAGAAGCGATTTGGGATGACTGCAAGTTTTTCTCGGTCTCTTTGATATTCTCACGAAGCCACTCTGCTGTACCAGAAGGAGATGACCCGGCTTCTGTGTTTCTGGATCTCAACTTGACCGGATTATTTTCTTTCACATAGTCAGTCTCGCTTTCTGGGGTGAAATTGTCATTAGGCTTTGGTGCTGCCGTTTCTCTCTCCAGAGAAAATGTAGGCTCGGATACTTTTAGGTGGAAAAGTGATGGTGCAGCTGGGGATTTTGCATCTTCCGAGCTCGAATCCGAAAAATCTGAATCTGACTCATCACCTTGGTTTGGCCATGTAGTTTTCTTGGTCAATTGTGCCTCTGGTGAGCCTTGTCCTGGAATTATTGTCGGCTTCGCCAATTCTGCCTCGGTACCAGACGAAGGCATATCCTTAGCAACAATGAAAGAATCTGTTTTTTTCGTTTGTTCTGTTTTATACGTAACCTGGGTGAGAAGAATAGACTGCGAAGGGAAATCCTGATCAACGCCCGTGACTGGCACGTTGCTTCCATTAGAAACCGACAGTACTCTACTGGGTGAAGTTACGTCTATTTCGGGGTCCGTATCTTTTGGTTGCTCATCTTTATGTGCGATAGATCCTGCATTACCGAGGGCACTAACTGATGCTTCCTTCTCAATGGCCATGTCACCGTCGCCCTTCTCCGATTCATCAGATTCAACAGAAGATATGGAGACCGAGAAGTCGTCATCCTCTTCCTTCCCAGCGGCTGTTGATGGTTCGTCGGCGGCAGCGCTTGACGGCCCCAAAGGACTTTTCGATGGTGCGTCAACCTTGTCCGACTTGCCGGGCATGTCGTTGTCTAAACTTTTCGAGACAGGTGCTGGCCCAATCAGGTCTTGCTGCTTCGTTTCTACAGGGCTGATTTCCCTCTCTCTTAGCCTAGCTTTCCATATCGGCTCCTTGTTGACAGAAGCATGGGGCATGCTGGAGGCGAACATTGCAGGCACACTCGTCGAAACCTGCTTTGGGTCTTCTGTGGGTGTTTTCGATTCAGCTTTCAACTCTATAGTGTCCTGGGCATGGAAAGACACTGCATCTTTATCGGTCGTTTTGGCCTCTTCAGATTGCTGCGAAGAGGTGCTTTGCGAGATAGCTTGGGAGGTATCGGCGGCAGTCTTGAAGGATTTGGTCTTCTTCTTGACAATCTTCGGTGGGATTGGAGCTTCGACAGCGGCTTTCTTCGCAGCTGCCCTTTCTCTCGCCTTTTCTTTCGCCTCATCGGTGGGCTCATTATCAATTGCATCATCAATGGCCGCAAATATATTGAACCCCTTCTTCCTGTCTCCGCTGTTGAAGCGACCAGACAACTGCTTAACCATTTTGTGCTTCCGGATGGCGCCGGACGGGACTTCCACGGCTTCTTGCTTCACCTTCATAATTGTATTTGAAAGTCCTTCAAGATCACCTCCACCAATCTCGATATCTCCTTTTATATACTTGTTTTTTGACGAGAATCTTCGATTGCCGAGCTTTTGAGTGTCTTTGATCGTGTGAGAGAAGAGGCTTGGGACCCCACCCTGCTGACTGAACTTCTTCTTTGCTGCGTCCATCGTGTTGCGTTTGCAGAGGACTACTAGAGAGAAGAAAGAATTTTATTATTCTTTCCGCGAGCTTGTCTTGTAATGCTGCTGCACAAAAGTCTAGCCTACAGTAGAGTATCAAACAATTTAATTATAGCCAGAGCTGTTTTCTCTGTGCTGCTGGATCATTTTTGGTCTGTCCATTTCGCCGTTTGTCGCACGGACACCGGGTGTCTCTGCTTGGGGGGCTTGGGCGCCGGGGCTGAACACACAGAGAGTACCTGGTACGGTACCACGGTAGGTATGAGTCCCGCTGTACATAGAGGTCTACTCTCGAGGAGTGGTAGTACAGTACCAGCCTAGAGCGGACTAGTGGGACTAGAAGAGGCTGTGTGCCGGAATGAACTCGTGATTTACGGCGCGAATGCGGCCTTACTGGTCTAGCTATCTCTAGCCTGCTTGTGTCCTCCATGTTGCACGAAGTGCGTGGCCCCAAAGTAGAGAAAAACACTCCCAGTGTGTCCCGGTGTCTGTGTCAGGACAGCGTGACGCAGGGAGAGTGGAGGGCTAGAGATGGAGTGGCGTGGACAGTAACTAGACCGTACAAAATTTCCAACTAATTCAGTCCTACGAATCCGACGGAAGAAGACTAGCAGAAGCGGTGAGCGGAGCGTGCCGCCTCTACTGGTACAGTACTGGGAAAGTAGTAGTTAATTAATTTTGGTCGCTCCCTCCACTCGCCATTGTAAAATTGTTGACTGCAGGTCTTTTTCTTTTTGCCGCTTGCTGTCTCTACTAGATTATCTCACTAGAGTTGCCCGACTATAACTGCATGCAATTGTTTTGTCCACGTTGTACGTAAAGGTGCTCCCCTACTGTACAAACATGGCTCTAACTTTGCTGCAGCAGCTTTAGGGGTGTTTGTGGCCATTATGGCTCCGATAGATCATTTCATGACAACATGCAATTTCTGAAATTTGTCTCACAATAACCTTCGATTTACTGTTTACTCGGGGATTCTTCGGCTCCGATTTCCTCGCTACCTAAGCTAGTAATGCACTGAGCGGCGCGGATGACATTCCCTTCAAGGTCCATTCCGGGTGCCACCTGAGCAATGACGGTGTCTTTCGCCGCTCCAGAGTATTCGGAACCTACAACATTCATACGGATAAGGTCCAGCGCTTCTCCCTCCGAGATTGAAAACTCCTTGATGCCCATCTTTGCGAAAGTCGGACCAATGGAGAGGCCACCATATTTGCTGCCGAATTCATCGTTTGCGTATTTCTCTTTCAAGGCATTAAGGGTGTCATAAACGGGCAAGAAGTCTCTCAGAACCCCCGCCATCGCATTCGATTTATTGGACGAATTCATGCTCTTCGAGAGGGTGTAGAAGCGCAAAGCGCAATGAGAAAAAGAGTCGTCAGTCCGCGTTGAGAAAGAAACAAAATTTGAGGACGAGCTTCGTTTTACTTACACTTCTAACCCGACGCATGTTTTCCATTTCTGCGACAGCCCGCGCATATCCTGCCTTGGAATATTCCTCGACTTGATCAAGGGCATAGGAAAGCGAAGACTTCTTGCTTTTCAATTGAGATTCTAGACTCGCGATTTCTTCTTTCAAAGCGACGACCTCGGGATCCTCCGTTGGTTCACTTGTCTCCTCAACCGGGTCATCGTCCTGCTGCTCCTGCTCCTGCGAAACGGCATCCGCAGACTCGTCATCACCTTGCATGTACAGGATGGTTGGTCCCGCCTTGCCTACCTGTACGGGTACAGCACCTTTCGACACCAGAGTCTGGGAGACTCGATGGTGGGTCCGTTGTTGGTGATGGTGACCGGGTGGGGCCAGCGCCAAAGACACTTCCCCCCAAAATGAAGACACCAGGAAAAGGAGAGGGAAGAGTTGAAAAAACCGCAAACTCATGGTTTCGAAATGAAAACAAAATGCTGAAATGGAAACTACCAACAATACCTCAGTTCGGCGTTGTGGGATGAACAAAAATGAACATGGGTGGATGGAGATTGGATGCAACGAGACACGAGCGACGAGAGCGACGACATCCATCGAAATCTGCTTTTGACAAAATGTCGCATCTCTGCGTCAACGCGTGGAATGTTCAGAATAAATTTTGGGGGGATGACACCGGGGAGATTTGTCAACGTCAGTTTTCTCCCCTCGTAAATACAACTCAGAGCTCGTGTCCACGAAGGACAGACTCTGCAGCTACTCAAATCCCGCCTCCGGTTGCCCGCTGGCGAGAAGAAACCACATTATTTAGGGGCGATCGAAAACGGGAAACGGCGAACCGGATTTCCGCTTTTCCCGTTCCCCGTTTCCGGTCAGGGGAAGAAATAGCCTTATTCCCTTGATGTCAAATGCCTCGTTGCGAAGTCTTTGCGCTCCATGCGCGCTCTCTGGACCATCCACCATCATCCACCACCACCAACGCTCGCTTGCCTTGCACCGACCGACCACGCCAATCAAGACAGTAAACCTCAAAGCAAGGGCCGACCATTATTTTACAAGTACGAGTACAAGTACCCATACTCGTAGAACGCATATCGTCGCATCTGTGTCGGCGTTAAAGCTTGTTTCCCTTCCAAACAGGTTCCTGTAAGTACAGTCAGTCAATTTGTCAAACGCCATGACGATTGTTGCCACGGAAGACTCCCGCAACCTTGAATGGAGAAAGAGCAACGTAGGCTCGACGATGCTACAGAAAATGGGTTGGAAGGAGGGCCAAGCCATTGGGAAAAGGTCGAGTGCCAATACTAATGCTTTAAGAGCACTGAGGCGACAAGAGGGTCTCGGTCTGGGGGCAAAGATTGAAAGTGAAGGGGGGAGCTCGGAAAGATCGGACCATTTTGCATCTGTTCTTCAGAAGCTGCAGACACACCATAAACCTTCTAAAAAGAAGCGGGAGGCTAAATCGAGCTCAGAAAAGACCAAATTGACTCTAGCCCAAAACAGAGTCAACGCTGGTCACGCTCGAAAGCTAAGAGAAGCGAAATTTGGTGCGAAAAGTGCCGAGGATCTGGCATGTATTTTCGGGAACCGCGATTTGAAATTAAACACTGAAACGTTCACGCCAGTACAGGCCATTGTAAGCGAACCAGAGGGAAAGGAGAGCAAAAAGAAAAAGAGAAAGAAAAAAGACGAAAAGGATAACAAAAAGAAGAAAAGAAAGACCGAATCGGATTCTTCTTAGAACTGCATTTTTTATTAGAAAAAGGACTATCAGTGTTCCCTTCTACTCTATATTGAATGTAAACTCTATCAGCGAATCCTTTGTCAGCAACGCGTGTGCAGAAACAACTGTTCTTCCGGTAAAAGGTTGGATAGCAGCCCCTACGTCAGTGACTGTACATCAAATTGCGGGCGGGTTACAAGAAAATTGTGAAGGCTTTTGTAATATTTAGTTATTACTCGTACTCATTCTTCACTATTCTACTCATTGAGAAATATAATTAAGTGTGCTACTGCCTCCTACTTGAGCGAACCTGTATTGCCTCGACGGCTTTATCTTGCCTGCAGTGAGGAGCGCCGAAACGTCCTGTGCTAGAACGAGGTGAGCACGGAACCTCCGTGCTTCAAAAGATGTGTATACATGGAGGTGAAACATGAGGTGAAAGGCTAATGGGAAAGTCCAGTGAGTCGCGCGGCGGCGATCCCCCCCGGGTAGATTTCCTGTGAGCCGTGCGCAGCGGCGAACTTCAGCGTAGCGGTCCTCCGTGGATCGGTTGAATATTGAACATGTCCTAGCTTGCGGACGAAAGGGAGCCATAGTCGTCTGCTGCGTACGGGTTTCTGTAGAAGTTCGGCCAAGGTGATGCCTTGAAATTGGATCCGGTCTTGAGGGGCGAGTTGATCTGGGTCCAGCTGGTAATAAAGTTTTCTTACAAACCTAAGACAGCAGTTCGAAAGCTTGCCGTCTCCAACTGAAAACGTTCATGCACCGTGCGTGCAGCTCGGTAAAAAAGTCAGCATTCTACGAAACCTCTCGTCTCATTGGAGCCATGCGAAGAAGGAATTCCCGCTACGCGAATTCGGCTGGAAGCTAGAATCGAAATTCGATAACCAGCGTAATTTTTTGTTACGGAGAGAATGATCGCTTACTAGTACTTATTTTAGACCAAATAAATCTGGGACCTGATCCCAGCATTGTCGCTTTTCGAGTCCCGCGACACCAAACACATTGGCGCAGGACTTCAATGCTACCTCGTATGCTACGTCTTACGCGTATGATAGCAACAGAAATATTCATATCTTTTTCAAACGTTGTCTATCTAGCGCCATACCGGACTCAGGGACATGCGTCTGATCCGTAAAGTCATTGGCTCGACTGTATGAGAGAGGTGAAGTACCTCAAGAACAAGTGTTAAAAGTATGCTGGCAGTCCTATCGAGGAGTCTGTCTCTCTATGTGAAGGTACCCCAGCCTTAATGTGAGTAGTCAGTCGTCTCCTGCGTGCTTCTCGCCTGCGTGGATCAAGTCAACTAAGGCAGCCTGGAAATTTCAACATTGCAACAGGTTTCTGGTCTCGTCATATGCTGTTTCTCTTCTCTTTATTCTGTCTTTGACTATGCTACTGTCTTTGATAGATAACGGTTCGTAACATATCCTAGCAGCCTTATGCTTGTTCTGTTGCATATGCAAAGCAATGATAACTTTATCGTTCAATAGGCGTTTGCTGCTGTTCCAATAGCGAAGCACCTTTTCGACATTATCTGGCGATAATCTTCATAAGTCATTCGAACGATTTACTAGGTATCTGCATGGCTATTTTTTGTGACAGTTACCCTAATGCGTATTAGAAGTACCATTCATACTGTATACACTGCAATCGGAAGGCTATACGTCTTTTTGCGAATTGTTAATCATGAGAAATATTCCCCTCAGAATATGATCTCCCCAAGATGATTTCCCTATATTGACTGTTTAATCATAATTGAACAAGGTTTTCCAGTGTGCACAAATATCATTTCTTATTTTTCGAGCTTAAGTCTGCAATTCATGTCTAGGACTCAATACAACATATCTCACGAGTACAAGTCGAAGCCACTTCAGTAGAAATTTTGCCTACCTAATACTAAACAAATGATTTCTAAGAATTCGGATCCCTTGCCATCAAACGAAAATGATTCATTGGCGTAACTTCATTAAGTAGGAGTTTGCTCTTTATCGACAGCAGAGGATTTACGCGTTTACCTGAACATCGATTGCTGTTGGAAAATCGTGGATCAAAATCAGAATAATCAACATTAGCGTGTTAAGGGAATGTTTGAATCCCATCTTCAATCTTTCGTCATCCATCAATCAGTGTTTAATAACTTTGGACTTAGGTCATCACCTCAATGTCCCAAATTTCCATCGCATGGACTCAACATATCAATAATTGAAAAAAATCCCGTCGACAGAAACCAGATACTGCAAAAGTAGAAATGCTTTATTTGTGCGCCAAGAAATTCGTTCAATATGGTCATTATTCCTAGCCAAGGAAGAAATTTTTCACCAACTTCAAAATCTCATTCAAAAAGTACAATGATCAGATCTTCGGGAAATCAACAACGGTAACGCTTGGTTGAAAGACTGCTGATAAGGCTTTATCAGCGATCTCTGTAGACAAGAGCGCTTAAAGCGATGTAAGACGTGAACGCAGGATCAAACCTTTTCGAATTGGTTAACCCTTTTGCAATCTTTGGTCTTTTTCTTTCTATGTTTCATGGTAATCTGAACAATGGCATAATTTGAAATTATTTTTTCCCAACGTCTCCTAGATTCGTTGTCACAATGCAGTAGAGCTTTGAAAACTTTCGCATATATCTTTCCTATATTTGCAATATTTTGTCAAAGGAGGAGCTAAAGACAAGCCCTAGCTCAAATGCGCTCAGTTATAAGACCGTCGAAAGTGTTGTGTACAACAATCCCATTTTGAATTCTTTGATCGTATATGGTACACAAATAGAAAGGATTGCCTGGTACAAGCAGAGCTGACTCGGTGTGACTAGCATAAAAAATGAAGATACCAACAGTAGTGTGTCGAATTTTAGTGAATTTTTACCGGTAAGCATTTGTGTGGAAAGGTCATGAGTCATTGGAGATGGATCAGGTATGGTGAAAGTTATAATTTGAAGAAATCTGCGTCTTGGAGAAGATACGCCGTAATACGAGAGTAGAGCGAGCATGGTGGGTGGATCTGAGGAATGCAACCCTGTCTTGAAAAAACCTCACATAATTTTGATATGCTTGTATAGCGGTAGAAAGGTTGCGCTTTGATTGCAGCGATGGAGCGGTCATGAATGAAAATCAGGACTCTGTGCGAAGCGAATCGAGAATAACCCAGCTTAACGATGGCGGGCTAGAAGCTTATTCGATTGGCACCACAGAATCCGACAGGACTTACTAAAATGCAATGGTAAAAATTAGAAAGATAGCATGGCTTCAAAGTATTAATGACTTTGTCAAGTACTAATTTTAGTATTGGAAAATGGACTGGAGAAGAGTCGAGGTTGCCGAACAAACGAGAAGACCAACTCAGAAGCAATACTATAAATTACAAGGATAGCACGGTGGGAAGTAGTAACGACTTTGACAAGTACCCATTTTAGTACTGGAGAATGCAGTTGAGATGAATCAAGGTTGCCGAACAAGCCGCGCTCTCGAAAGCAGATTACTTTTCTTTCTCGTACTCCCTACCGGTGCAGATCACAACGGTTTATTTTCTTGCAAACGAGAGCAAGCCTGATACTGTTTTTGTGATGAACAACTCGTATCTTCTGTAATATCTCATTTCCCAATGCAACTTCAGGTGAAACGGCTCCCCTCATTTGCCTCTCTCGAGCACAAGGCATAGTATAGTACATTATATACGGTAGGTAGCTGTCGTGGCCGCCCTTACTTGCTTTTTACAAGAAAGCGTGTCGGGTGTCGGCAGCTTCACCTGCAGGGCTATTCGCAACGACGATCATAGTCTTATTTGAATCTACTTCGTATAAACAGGTAGACTGAATGTGACAGTGAGGGCAGACACTTGAAGCAAACAGAATTTTCGACACTGTTACGATTTTTCATGCCTCTTAATTGAACAATCGACCATGGGGAGCTATCAAAAATAAGGAGCGTAACTTGTTATGGAAGAAGACAGGAATTGTTATAATGATTTTTTCAAAACGTGAGTATGAACAATACGCAAGTGATAGTGGTGATGTGCTTTCAACGGTATCGTTGCATGCACGAATAAAAACATTTTTGAAGCAGGTCCGACATCTACGCAGGCTCCAAGAGTAATTCAGCCCGAACGAAAGAATCCAAGAATCGTCGGATTTGTCTAATATTATGTTGGATAAACGATTTTTTCGAAGGATAGAGTGTTTTCTCTTCTGTCGTCACGTCCTAGTTGCGTAGGAGAGACTCCAACGCCTGTTTCGCCAAAGGTCCGTATGCGGCATTCTCCGTCTTCAGGCAAATCTTACAAGCATTCACACCCTGTTTGAAAGTTAGCTCGGCCAAGAACTCCATGTTCGTCACAGTCCTCATGGAAAAGTATACGACTTCCTGGCCCTCTGCATTCGGCACTGGACGACGAGCAATAAAAAACACATTGTTCGCCTTGAATTTGTTGATAACGGAATCAATGTCAACACTTGAGGGAGGGAGGTCGCTCACGGTGCCATACAACTCGTTTCGATCGTCGATTCCCTTCCAAGATTCGATGAAAGAAGATCGTTCCATGGTTCCCTCCGGTGAAAAAAGGGCTTCCAAATTGAAGTTCACAGCAAAGTAAAAGACTGTCCCGGTTTGCATGTTCTTGATGGCAACCTGAATCTGTGGTGAAGCAGGCTGTCCACTTGGCGATGGTGCCAGCATTGAAGGAGTAACCACCATCTCGATTGTGTTTTTGCCGCTACTTCCTGGTTTGATTGGTGGATTACACACAATTTGTTGGCTCGCAGGGCTAAGTCCAAACGCATTCTTATTGAGTTGTATCGCAAGAGCTTGGATGTCAGCGGGGGATGCAATATTATTTAGTTCCATCTCCAAGCGGATTGTTCCATTAAGCTGGCGGAAACCGGCATGTACCTCGATTCCATTTGATTTCTCGGGACCGACAACCTTATTCATGGGTGCTTTGGTTTCATACTGGAGCCGAAAAGGTGAACAGAAAGACAGGGGTTAGACATAATCCAAATATTCTTGATGCGGGAGGATAGATTCACATGCAGCATTGACTTACCATTCCACCACCACCATCGCTTATAGCCATACCACCGATGTCAAGCAAGTCACCGTCGCCTTCTCCTTCGTAGTCTTCATCGTCGTCATCATCTTCGTCGTCGTCCAAACCTCCAGTAATACCTGCCCCTCGGCGAACTACAAATGCTTCGGGGGGTTTGTGGTAGACGCTAGATAAAGTAGCGATTTGCCCAATCAAAATGTTCAACAGAGTAGGATCCAATCTAAAGGTGTCATCTTCAATCACAGGCTTGTCTCCCAGCACAACCATCTTCGCGGCCTCTGGATCTGTACTGAGAAGACGCCAATAGATGAAACCTCTATCGCGTAGATCGGGATTGTCTGACTCTTCAGTGGCCAGATCAAGTACACGTTGGACCATATCTTGTGTGTCTTCGGGATTCTTCAGGAAGCACTTTACAGTGGCAGTTAGCAACTGTAGCTGCACTGCGGGGTCTTCTTCTTCGAAAGTCTCAAGGAAAGTATCAAGTAGCTCATCCGCATTGTCGATACGTTCAGCGTACTCTCCAATGATCCAAATCATCGATGCTTTGGCCAAAGGCTCGTCCAGTGTATCAAGGTTGTCACAGAGGGTTGCAATGATAGATTCATAGCGGTTAGGGTATCGTCGGAAGATGTCCTTGATCACAATCACAGATTCCTGCACGACGTAGTTGACCTTGGTCTGAATCAATTCTAGCAAAACACCAATGCATCGCTCGGCAGCACGTTCAAGTTTCACAGCACAGCGTCCAATAGCAGAGACAGATTTGCGTACAAAATCAACATCGACTTCGGTTGCGTATTCCTTCAACTCCAAAAGCACTTGGTCGATATTTTTCTCTGACACCAGCTTGATGATAATTTCCAACTTTTCCATCTTGACATAAATTGGATCATTGTACTTGCAGAAGAAGACCTTGATCTCGTTTTCCAAAATATGGGGCCGCTTTTGGACAATAAGATTGATATTCCTGAGCGCGACGTACTGGATTTCCGGTTCGCTATTGAGCAGGGTTACAAGAGGCGGTGCCAGTTTTCGGGTCAATGCGCGGATGGCGTCGCTGTTCGAAGAGCCCATTAACTCCATGTAGCTCAGGATGACTTTGACTGCAGACATTACGACCGCCGAGTTAGCATGCTGCAAGCGCGGAGTTACTCGCTCAATGATTCCTTCGGCTTCTCGGCCATCGGCTGGAGTGTATTTGGCAAGGGAGTCCAGAATAAACACCTGACCCCACTCAGTGCACTCGTTGAGTGCTGCAAGTAGTTTCTGCAAGACCGCAGCTGAAATCTTCATCACGTCCTTTCCCGAGGCTTCGGCAATTTCCGACAACGCGGCGACAGCATTGGCTACAACCGAAGGGTTCGAGTCGCTGATCAGGTCGTGCAAGGTTTCCAGAAAGCCTCGCTCGGCGACGAGATCAGGCGCAATATCGTACAACTTGGCAACACAAACAGCGGCAGTCTTGCGCACATAGGGGTCCTCGTCCCGTAGAGCGCGGCTAAGCGGTTCGCAGAGATACTCGGTAATGCGGTCGACACGAATGCAGCCCATGGTGCGTACAGCCAGAGCTCGAATGAGTGGGTTCGCATCATTCGAGTCCTTGACGAAGGTATTGACTGCAAGCAAAGTCAACTCAGGCTGGGTCTTGGCGTAGTTAATAAGATACAAGTAAACCAGTTTCTTCAACTCGATGTTGCCAGTTTGGACGCAGTTCAAAACATCAGTGAAGAGCATGGAAACGTCCTTTCCCACGGTCATGCTGGCAATGACCTTCTTGACGGCGTCGACTTTGACCTGTTTCTCAGTCGCATGAAGCTCCATTCGCAGCTCATGCATCTCACCCTTCTTCTGTGTCGTGAAGAAACGACTGTCGTTTGCGTTGGCTTCCTTTCCTTTCGCCATTTTGCAATCAAAGTTAGAGTACTGGTACGAAGTGCTTCCGAATGTGTCCTAGAGCTGGAGGAGGCAAAGAGAGCGAATTTGTCAGTCGATTGGGCGTGTACCTGTACTGCGTTTATCGTCAGTGCCAACTGCATCTGTCTTACTATACTTACAAATCCTCGGGGGTGTAGATTAATCAAACCAGGAGTAAACTACAGCAATCGTTGTACTTTGTGTTGTACAGTACCAGTACTGTACATGATGCTGTCGGTTGTCTTGGTGATCCAACGACACAATCCTGCGGCGGCATCATTAGTGAATGGTGATTGCGGGGTGCGCATAGCTTGGTCATCCGTTGGGAGCCCGGTCGGGGCATTGGTCTTCAGATTTTTTGCTCGTGTACATAGGGTACTGGATGGTCTTCATACAAGTACGGGTACCAGCGCAGGGATCAATAAATAGCATTCGGCCCAGTACAAGTACCGGTACAAGAGTTCCCATAGCCCAGACCGGCCCGGCCCGCGCGCAGTCCGTGGACTACTGTACTGTGTACTGGTACCGGTACTGTACCAGGTACCTTTCGTGTCAAGAGTCATTGTGACTACCGGCAGCCTCGTTCAATCTCCCGTATGTACATTCTGGTACATTTGTACATATTGACATATTTTTACGTCTGACGAGACATGGCGGTGCGCCGGGCCCACCCTGTGCACAAAGAAGCAACCTTTCGTTGGAACCATACCAATGTAGAAATAGTGGGTTATGAGCCTACTATTTGGGCGTAGTGAATAGGTGGATTTGTGATGAACTGCAAGTTCTTTAGATTCATAAATTGTGAGCTCATTTTGCTCATCATCTATTTGTACTTTTGTGATTTCCTCATTCAAGAGTTCGGGTTTCGAAGGGTAGCTTTGGAGCTCTTTTACCATCTTCGAAGCCCTCAGAGTTTCGAGTACTAGATCCCTCGTATTATGGTCCTGTAGGATGTGAAGGCCTCTAAAGTGCCTCGGGAGGCTGCTTGCGCGCGGAAATCGCGTAATTTCTGAGTATATTATGGATACACTTTGACGCAGTACGAAGTCTACGTAAAAGATGATCATAACTCATGAACAGACGAAACTTGGAACTAAAATACTCCCACCGTACTTGTAACAAGTTGTAGAAACGATGGACATCGTGACAGTGGTGGTCGCTGGGTTATCCCTGCACTTAGTCTCCTACTTGTATCTGTAATAGCTGCATTTGCAGGGTTGAGGTGCCATGGGGTCGCCGCCGAAGCAAGAGAGAGCCCAGAGTTCGGGCATGGCCGACGAAAGCCGAATCAAATCATCCTTTGTTCCCCAGCAAGTCCGACAAGGAAATAGCCGAAAGAGAAAACTGCAAGTATTGATATCTCAGAAACCTCAGGCGGGCAACCTGGCGCAACCCGCAGCTACTTGCAGCCACGATCCACCTGGGCCCGGAGACTCCATGGTCTCCCCGCGCCTCGCTGCACAGTCAGCGGCGAATGAAGTGCAAGCACCCAGAACACTCGAGTTGGAAACTGCCAGAGCAAGGCTTGAACAACTGAAAAAGAAAAAAGAAAAAATCAATAGCCAGCAGGGAATGTCTGTGTTGGTGCACGCACCAGGTGATCCAACGAAGTCACTAAGATCGTCTGAAGATGTTCAAATGGCCTTGAAAAGAGCCCGGGAAAAACTTCGCGGGGCTATGGAAAAACGAGATCAAGCAATGCAACGGTTGAGTCCAGTCAGTGATAACATTGCTCCTATTTCAGCGCTCTCTGTAGACCTCGTCATCCAGAATGTTGCCGCAACTGGCGCAGAGGGCAAAGTATTTTTTCCTACGACGATGCTGTGCGCTGATCTTGGTCGTTCTGGTCTAGAGCAGGTCAAGACTCCTACTGACTCTATCGCTTCAGGTTCTCTAGCTGCAAGAAAGCTTCGTTTACAGAAGGAGCTTCAAATGTTGAAAGAGAAATTAGAGAAGCATCAGAAAGACGATGACAACGACTCCGCCTCGGAAAATATATATAATGTTGCAAAACAGGCGTATACAAAGGAGGAACTGGAAAAGAAAAAAGAAGAGGCCCGGATGGTTATGGATATTTCCCACTGGAAGTTGTTCATTTCAAAGCAAGAACGTATGATGGAGGAGGCCACTAAAGGCGTGATCGAGAATCGTCTAGCTTTGTCTGCCTGTGAGAAAGAACAGCAACAAACCAATACGCAACTAGAAAAGACGAATCAAGATTTGGGGGGGGTGGAAAACAGCGAAAAGGCCGTACTGTGCCTGATTTCGAGTTCCACATGCAAGCTGTTGAAAACACGCAAGGAGCTGCACAGAGAAAAGCAAAAAGGCACAACTTGAGATTCGAATTACGCATTCGTCGGAATTTTTGGTGGGAAGAAATCCTTCATCTGATTTGATGGTAAAATATTCAAAAATTCCAACAAATTGAGCCGCTGTCCACTGGCATATGCCATTTCCAAAGTATTTATTAGGAGCAAATATACTAGAACTTCAGGCCGTGCTCTCGAATAGGCAGGGTATGGTTGAAACTTATGCGGGGAGCTTCAGCCGCTCCTCCAAGATTTCGAGTGCACTGAGCGTTATGACAAGCCTTTCTTTTTTCATAACGTCGTAGACATTGGCAAACGACTGGTTAACAACCTTCACTTTGGCGATATTTCCAGAGGCTACCCACAAATTGATTGGTACGCCATTATGCGACGCATGGAAATTGTCTCCCGTGTCGACTTCTGGCGACGAATCGTGGTAGTGATCAACGATGAGGGCCGAGGCTCCATCCATACCGATGTTAAAAGCACTTTCCAAGACAGATGCCCACGGTGATGTCTTGTGAGAATCAAGGAGTAGATTGTCAACGACAATTAGATTTCCTTCCTTCAGCTTCTGTGACAACGTACTCGCCATGGCGAGTCGCTTTGTTTTCTTATTCATCTTGACGTTCCCGTAGTCGGTTGCATTTCTAGGCCCATGCGCTTTCGCTCCACCACGCCAGTGTGCTGGTCTTGAGTGACCGGCTCGGGCCTTTCCTGTGCCCTTCTGTTGGCGTACTTTCCGGCCGCTCCCGCTAACCTCTCCGATGGTTTTGGTTTTGGCCTTGCGCCTGCCTCGGATCTTGTTCCGAATATAGTCAACTGACTGCTTGATCAAGTCGATTCGGATTGGATCAACTCCAAAGACAGAGGAATCCAGCCATAACGTGCCACTCACAGAGCCATCCACACCATAATGTACGTTTGTCTTCAGCCGATCGGGTAATGGAACCACATAGCTTGGGACGTCCAAACTCGTGTAGTCGGGCTCGTCGGCGTCGGAGTCATCATCATCATCAGCAGCAGCATCGATGATGACATCTAGGTGACCATCATCCCCGGCCTTTGATTCCATCCCAGTGTCATCTTCACCAGAGCTTTTTTCGACGGCTATGGAGAGGATTGGCTGAACTTTGGGCGCGAAGGAGGATCGAACGTCGAACGTCAAGTTTGACGGAAGCGCTTGATTGAGATCATTTTCAGATGCTCTCGAAACTGCGGTGCCGAGGCCACGGAAGATTTGATTTGTTGGACGAGCGGCTCGTTGAAGCAGACACGGTGATGCTGGCACATTCAAATACGATAAGAAAGGGCGTTTTGCGGACTGGCTGACCAGAAAACGGAAACCGAGGACGGTCCGATTCATTTGCCGTATGATGTGGTGATGTGGTGCCGGTCGTACACAAGCTTTCCGATGACCTGCTTCGTACTTGAAGAGGTGGTGCGTTTTGAAAAGCTGCTGGACTGGAAGCGCTTGTATTCGATGGATCCAATAGATCACAAACTTTTGCGTTTGCTTACTGACTTTTTACGACCTCAATAAACCCTCTTCTTCACTCTCCACAGCTAACAGCATCTGAATCCAAGATTCCCAAGCCATGCCTCGGCCAGTGTAAGCAAGCGAGGGGTCCACCGTCGTACCGGTACCTGGTACAGTCGGTGGGATAGGTGAAGTCAGACATACCTGGTACCTGGTACGGTACCGGTACAGTCGAATGTGTGGTTAGGCGCTTCGCAGGTAATTAGGACTAAGCTAGTCCCTAGGGCCAAGATAGTAATGTGTAGGCTACCGGTAGGGATGGTGGGTGGGAAAAAAAATTTTGTAGGCGAGACGACAGTCGTATCGATGAGTCATCGATCGGCTGGTCGATCGCTCTCGCCATGGTCAAGAGACAACTACCTACATCTACCTGTACTAACAGGAGGTCTGCAACATGACACAAGGTACCATAGGTCTGTGCGTCGTCAAAAATTACGTGCTACTAGAGCGCTCTTTGATGAAAAATTGGTCGCCGCGGAAAGCTGGAGCGCTAAATCTGTACCTGGAATCCGGTACTGTACCTGTACAGGTACACCGTACACCGCAGACAATCGACAATGGCGTCTCTCTTCGCTATATTTTTTTATGCTGTCTTCGCTCTCATCCGTCATCGCCCTACAGTACATATAGTACAGTACGGTACGGTACCTGGCACCCAGTACTCAGAATCGTATGTACTGTAGTGAAGTGTCGCTCTGCTTTCGGCTACTGGTGCTGTCCCACACCCATTAGGTCTCACAACGATGTCTACCTACGTTGCAGCCTCCTGTCCCTCGGACGTTGCTGTCAACAAGCCGGTCCTTGGATTGAAGGTCGTCGTCGTCGTCTGGGTGCTTGTCGCCTTCGCCGGTCCCTAACTCCGGCAGTGGAGGGAGAACCAAGATATCTCGTTCGATCTCAAAATCAGTGGGCCTCGTACTGGCTCTATCAAAGCCTACGGTGCTGGGCATCTTCGATGCTCTCTCACTGACAACCGTGTACGGGAACTGTCGTGCCGCTTCATTCTCGCGGTCTCCCTCGGCAAGCTCGTGCGACTGGGTGGACGGTCTTCTCGTGGGACATATAGGAGCTTGTTCCGTGACATCTGCACCTAGAGTTTTTGAGAGGCCTCTGGTGGGACCGTCGGCAGACTTCCCGCCGGACGCAACAATTTGCTCTGTAGTGGTCCAGACAGGTGGAGAGGGCGCGATCGAAGCAGCAGGAGCCTGCAGCTCGGCAAGCGGGCGGTTGCGTTTCGAGATGATGCGGTCAGGTGGTCGAAGTGGCTTGGTGTAGCTTAGTTTCTTCTTGGGAGCGGTGGCTTTCCTGCCCCCCGGCATCACAATGGATCTCCCTTTGTTCTTGCGTGGGGACAGGGGCGGGCGACTGATGGCAAGCCGATCCATGTTCTTCACGAGCCTTTTGCTTTCCAATCTGAGTCCCGGAGACGGCGATATGACGTCTTCGTGGCTCTCGTCAGGGTGCACCTTCGGTGAGAGCTTTCGGATCGGGCAGGCCGGGCTTGAGTTCTTGCAGAGGAGCGGATGAGGACGCCGTTGGAGCGATAGGGCAAGAACTGGCCCCAAAGTCTTTGCACCTTTGTCGGAAGCACGTCCGGGAGAGGGCTCATCGGTCTCCCAACGAGTACACGAGTGGCTGCTACCACCCATGGCTGCCAATGCTGGTTGGTTTGGCCGACTGGGAGGAGCTTTCTCCATTGTCAGAGCGGCGTTATCAGCCACCAGCTGAACATCCCCGTTGTGGCTACTCAGCAGGTTGAGCATGAAGGTGCGAAGGGGGGACATCGTTGCCAAATCAATTCTTGTTCGATAGTCAATTTCACTGATTCCAATCAAGGTCAACCGGAATGCTTTTTCTCTTCCCGTCGATCAATGGTTTTGTGGCTGGTCGAGGCCGCTGCCATCAAGAACACAGAACCGGTACGATCTTTCTCTCGGCAGGGTAGTAGAGAGCTAATTTGAAATTATTGTACGGTACTGTACTTTACTTTTCGTCTGCGGTACCTGGTACCGGTACAGTACGAGTACAGTGCCGGTACCAGGCACAGTACCGGTACAGTATGAGTACTGTATGAGTACTGTATGAGTACTGTACCAGAGTACGAGTACAGTACAGGTACTAACAGTACTGTACCAGTACAGCGTCTACCCTCGTACGGATGCCGGGCGGGTGGTGGGAGTTTCAAGTTTCAACAACTGTACAAATAATAATAGTAGCATGCATGGGTACCGGTACGGGTACCGGTACGTATAACTGCGTTGTTGAACTTCATTCGTGGTTTCTTCGTCACTGAAAAGCACCACTACTTATGATAGTTTCTATTTATTTATTGATTGGCGGAGAAGACCCTTAAAGAAGTCAAAACACACAGAATAACGTATAAATATTTCCTGCGCTCCAAATTCAAATCCCAATCCGATCGATGATGATGCTATGGAGCGACGACCATGACGGCAGCCTTGTTTTGTAAAACCACCTGTGCCGGGCCTCAATGCAACATTGACATTGGTAGCCTAGCCTTGTGCTTCATATTTGTGGCAGGCCAGTCAATACATTTCTACGGAGAACGGACCGTGCTGAAAATGTCTTGCGTCGGCAGTGGGGAAGATTGATGTCTTTCGTGCGGGAGCGCCCCAGCCGAGGCATCAACGTCCGCATGGTGGCCCAGCACATCATGACCTTGTTCTTTTGCCTCTGCATCCGGTAATATTTGCTTCATAGCAGCCGTTGGGATCGATTGGGGCGATGTCATTTTTCTTCTTACAACGGATGACGCGAGATGCTTGCACGCCGAGACCTTCCTTTTCTTCGGGGACGTCACACTCCAGTTCTTCGGGTTGTCGACAACGATTTTCATCTCAACCGCATTATGTTGTTTCATCAGATTCGCTACATAAGCACCAAGAACGGGCTTCTTTTCTGTCTTGGCAAACGGCATCGTGAGCGACAGACGTCCCTTGGCGAGTGGAATGCGCCTTCGCACTTCACACCCAGTTCAGACCAACACAATCTTGAGCAATTTGCGGACAGAGATAGCACGTTACGTTCAGGCTTTCTTGGTAGAAGATGGCAAGCCTGAGCAGACCTGACTATCGTTGGAGCCCTTTCGACCAAGGCAAGTAAACTCTTCGGGAACGCGAGTCAATGCGAGTACAAGCATACTTGTATTTATCTAATCGTACCTTTTTTGCTATCAGATGTCATCGAAGGACGTTGGTTGAAATCTCTGGTTGAAATCAAAAGGAAGTACCGAGGCAAGAAATGAAAACCGACGATCCGGCATGAGTAAATGACTCCCACGGTCGACATGACTTGATTTTGATTCCCAACGATGGTGATGATGATTCTTCTCAGGGTCCGGATAATAGAATGCTTGTGCTCGCACGTACGTACGTAGCAATATATTACATATGCCTGCTCATCGCACTCCTCTCGTCCCTACTGTTCGTAGCTACTCGTAGTTAGAGAAATTCGAGAAAACTTTAGCCACAAAGAGGACTAGACTACTCACGACCATGGGACGGAATGGGACGACTTCTCCCTCCCTCCCGCCACCTTAAAAGTAGATATTCGGAGTTCTCTACAAACTCGTACTGGGACAGTAAAGCCACACAAGCTGTCGACTGTCTCTCTCCTCTCACTTCTCTAGCTAGTAGAGAACACGATAGTTACTGGCTGCCCTACTCTAGTCGTCGTAGCTTCTCCCACATCGCAGCATTTTTATCCTTTTCTACTTATCTCAGGGTCGCCTCCTTTGACATCTTTCACTTCAAATCCAAGTTCAGATATTCGCGCCCGAAATGAATCAGCCAATTCCCAATCCTTAGACTCTTTAGCAACCGCCCTTTTGGAGACTAACTCGAGAACATCTGGAGGAATTGCGTTACTCTCTTTGGCCTGTATTTCATGTTGATCTTCCTTTGTTAGAGGTACATCATAAAAAATGCCAAATATCCGATCCATTTGTAAGAGCGCGTTTTGAGCGGCCTTCAGACCTGGTAGGTCTAGTTTGTGGCTGGAGTCTTTTCCTTTTGTTTTGAACTCAGTTTCTGCTGCCTTGATAATACTGAAGAGAGAGGCAGCAGCCCGGGGCATACTCAAGTCATCAGTGATAGCAGCCTCAAAATTTTGAAGGGCCTTTGGTATGGCCTCGTTCGCAAGCTGACTTTGGCTTTCGTCTTCTCTGATCTCTTGTCCTTCCAACGACTCATTAATCTGACTCATTACCTTGTCAATCCGTGTCACAGTTTTCTGGGCAGCTGCCATCACTTCCGGGGTAAAACTCAATGGGTTCCGATATTGAGAGCTGACGACAAGATATCGATAGGCTCGCACTTGCTGTGACTCTGGACATGCGCTGCGCAAAGTCATGAAATTACCAAGGGATTTGGACATCTTCTCGTCGTTGATATTGACAAACCCGTTATGAAGCCAGCAGTTGCAAAACGTCTTTCCGCTAAATCCTTCTGATTGAGCGATCTCATTCTCGTGATGCGGAAACTTGAGATCAACACCTCCACCATGGATGTCTATGGTGTCACCGAGGTATTTGCGCGCCATGGCGGAACATTCAAGATGCCACCCCGGCCTTCCCTTTTTAATCGGTGGTGATTCCCAAGAAGAATCTTCCCGATCTAAACCAGGCTTGAATGCCTTCCAGAGGCAAAAATCCTGAGGACTTCGTTTTAGCTCTCCTTCTCCGCGTTCAGATGTCTCCATCTCTTCCCAGTTGAGATCGACTAGTTGAGAGCCGTAGCCTTCTTTCTTATCAGTAGCAAAATACCATGACCCGTCTTCGGTTTCATAAGCCAAACCTTTTTCTTCCAACCCCAGAATCATATCCATCATTTCTTGTATGTGTTCCGTAGCCCGAGGATACTTGTCGGCAAGCATCACATTCAAAGCTCGCAAGTCATCGAAGAAAAATTCTTCATACTTCCGTGTGAGATCCGTGATGACCTTGATTCCTTCTTTATTGGCACGATTTATGATTTTATCATCAACATCGGTCAAGTTGCAGATATGCGTGACATCGTATCCGAAATACAGAAAAACTCTCTTGATCAAGTCATACGTTAAAAATGCCCGGAAATTTCCAACATGGGCAAAATCGTACACCTGTAGTACAACGGACCTAATCAGAAATTGAAGATGCACAATTCTGCCCACTGTCTGTGGTCGATCCACTGGGAATCATGATATGAACAAGGTTCACTCACCGTCGGGCCACATGTGTACATTGATACCCTATTGTCATTGATGGAACGAAAAGCTTCCTTGGTGCGTGATTTTGAATTGAACAGTAGCAAGTTGGGTGCTTCCCCTGCCCTATTTACCACAGAAGTATCCACATCGGTTGTCGCCATGAAAGATTGCGGAAGTGTTACCCTGGCTCTAGCCGCAGCATCGAAATAGTGTGCTGACCATGCTTGTGCCGTTCTTCCGCTGTTGCCGACAACTTGAATGAAAAGGAAATACAACAACTGAAACGCCATCGTCGTCATCAAAGGCAGCCTTAAATTTCAACGAGCCAAATACACGTAAGAAGTACTACTGGCAGATAAACGGTTTCGGCGGACATTAACAGAGGGACAACAGACGTACTGCGGGATACTGTTGCTCGATCGTCTCTCTGTGTTCCTACCCGCAGTTGTAGATATTATAGAGAGAGAAAGAGAAAGAGAAAGAGAAAGAGAAAGAGAAAGAGAGGATCTGAGATCTGCCATCTGCAACCGCAATAGCCAATAATGATAAAACTGATAACATCGCTCGATCATGCACAAAAAATGTCATGCCTGTTTCGCCCCCGCGCTCGCGTAAATCCGCACAATTCACAAGCCCAACACGTGGAATCTGTTTTAAAATAATTAGTTGGTAACTCCTGTCGTTGCCGACAAGGCTGTGACAATATGGGTCATTTGAGTCATCAGGCGATCCAGAGGACGTTTTCTCTCTTGTCCCATCTTCAAGTCATATGATTCAATCACGAACACCGATCCACCGGACCCGAATCCGTCCGTATAAGTCCGTCAAGGAACGGCATCTACATTTCTACAAACTACATATGAAGACAAATGAATTCTATGAAAGAGAAGATATCCAACAACACATTAGAAGTTCCAGGACGCTCCAAACTGATGTTGGATGATCAAACAACTAAAAGTAAAAGCACAAATCGTGCTCATAATAAAAGAAACCTTCCAAAGCGAAACCCCTTCTAATTATCACGCTAAATTAGCCCAGTAATTCTGGCGATCGGCACTAATGCAAGAAATCGCATTGAGCACGACGGAGGCAGAGTACACAGGTTTGGCATATGCCCTCCGAGAAGCCATCCCCGTCATGGTGATCTAGATTGTGATCTACTAGCAGTTGATTTGCTCTTCTCGAGCTATGCAGAAATGCATCGTAAGCGCGAGGTCAGATGTTTGATCATTCCTACTTTTGGGATGTGCGGTTGGGGACCACCACCCTCCTACTAGTACGGACATGTGCACTCTCCTCGGGGGAGTACGAACACTCACTTACAGTGTTCTTGCAGTCGTTGAGGCTCTGGGTCACGAGGCGAGCTTTCGCAGGTGTTTCTTCGTAATGTAACAAGTAGTAGAATCCTCTTGACAAACGATTGCACAAGTGAAATCCTGCCGCCGTGTTGCGTACTGTTGCAATTCGTGTCTTTTTTCAAATTTCTGAGTTTTGTCTCTTGGTCTGCTGTTTGTTTCCTCTTGGCAGATGTATTCTTGCAGGGCCCTTTGGCTTCTTGATACACTTGGTAGCCATTCCACATGCTCCTACTAGATTTCCAAGGTCTTGTTGGGCTCGAAAGTAGTTCGGTTCGTATTGTAGTCGTACAGTACTCGTAGCATCGCTTGGTCGTGCTTCGGGGATACCTCGTGATCCATTCGACCGGTTGGACTTCGACGACTTTCCACTTCCACGGGTAACCTGTCGATTGTGGTAAGCGCTGAGATCTGCCACACATTCATCTTTGATTCATCATGCACTAT
Source organism: Nitzschia sp. pyKryTriq1 (assembly GCA_956465555.1). NCBI lineage: Eukaryota > Bacillariophyta > Bacillariophyceae > Bacillariales > Bacillariaceae > Nitzschia > Nitzschia sp. pyKryTriq1. Next base: position 766,411 of record OY101130.1, on the reverse strand, counting down.
TATTTTCAGCCAGCCGGTAAAAATCCTAATACAGTACCGTGCTACTCGTACATACTTGATACTACTGCAGGTCTCGGTCTCTAATCATACAGGTAAAGTACGAGTACAGTATGCTGTTACGCAGCCGGCTTCATCAGCCAGAAGTCCCTCACCTACTCTCTACTATAGCTGTCCGGTTTGTTACGACATACTCTTAGTAATAGTGGCTACTTCTTCTGGATTCTGGACCATTGACCGCGGTGCAACACATCATTTGCTTGTAGCCTCCAGCTCCCCGTCATAGACGAGTACGAGTACTCGTTTTTCACAAGTACCATCCCTCATCCCTCCTCTCGTCTCATCTCATCGCGATCCCCGATTATCATTAGATCTCCGATCGCCCATACACCCCCTCTTTACTCGAACCATTTGGACCTTTCTAAATTACGCCGCTTCCAGCCGAAATATCCGCTGCGTCTGTTGTGCCAACACGCAACATGTCTACGTTCTGCGTTTTCGGATTGCTCATTGCGGCTAGTGTTTTGTCTGGGGCCGCCTTCGCCCCCCAAAGAAGCAAACCAAGCCCGACCATAAATTCAAGCACATCTGCGTTTATGAACAAGAAACAGGGAAAGAAAACCAGTGGGAAATCAGGCGCTAAAGGTTTTGGTAGCCCTGTGGCTGATTCACAAACTCCGTCATTCCCTTACGCTGGCTCAATTAGACCGGGCGTGCAATCCCCACAACGAGTTGTAGTCGACAAAAACATTGTACTCCCTGATTACGCTCTAGATGGAGTGCCCAAAAAGGGAAGCTCCTCTCCTCTTCTTCCTTGGATTATTGAGGTGAAAAAGCCAGAGGAAATTGAAAAGATGCGCGCAGCAGGAAAGCTGGCACGAGAGATTCTTGACATGGCAGGAAAGTTGGTCGAGACCGGGGTAACTACTGACGAAATTGACACAGCAGTGCACGAAGCCATCGTTGCTGCATCTGCGTACCCTTCTCCTTTGAATTATCACGGATTTCCCAAGTCATGTTGCACATCCGTTAACGAAGTCATCTGTCATGGTATACCTGATGATCGAAAGTTGAAGGAAGGCGACATCATCAACATTGATATCACAACTTATTTGGATGGATACCACGGGGATTGTAGTGAAATGTTCGTCGCAGGTGAGCCGGACCCAGATGCCAGGAAACTGCTGCAAGTCACGTATGACTGTTGGATTAAAGCTTGCAAGTACGTCAAACCCGGGAGAGATTATAAAGATTTGGGTGGGATAATTGAAGATCACATAGTTCCCGAAGGGCTTTCAACGGTTCGAAATTTCTGCGGACATGGAATCGGGAGCGTGTTTCACACAACCCCCAACATCCTGCATTATCGAAATAATGAACCAAATGGGCAAATGGCTGCTGGTCATACTTTTACGATCGAACCAATGATTTGTGAAGGAACTGCCAAGGTTTTGAGCTGGCCGGATGATTGGACTGCAACAACGGTGGACGGAAAACGGTCGGCACAATTTGAGCACACTTTGCTAGTGACAGATGATGGCGTTGAAGCCTTCACGGCCAAGAACGAGAACTCGGTGTTACAGTTCTGGGAGAAAGATTCCACGGTGCACAAAGGTTTCTTTCTGGGTACTTCAGAAGCAGCAATCAAAAGAGCAGAAGAAATTAACGCAAAACTAGCATTGTAGTTACCGGGCGATGATTTTCCTACGAAAGCGGCGAAGATTCGCAGACAATTTAGCGGACCTTTACTACCGGTATATCGATTCAGACGATAACTTTATAAGCGTTTTGCGGTGTCGGGTTTTGGTGTCCGTCCCTTCAGAGCTTTTGAGTATGCAGCCATAAACAGCATCATTTTTTTGTACAAGAGCACCCCCAAAAGCGAGCACGTGCCAAGTTTCCCGCCCCACCCTCCAAGCAAGACGCCCGCCAGAAATATTTGGCTCACGCCTCCCACAAGCGATGCACCTATCAAGCCGCCATAGGTCTCGATTTTCTCTGGGGAGGACATAGCAATAAAAGATCCGCAGAATGCAGGTCCTGCAACCGAAACGGGAAAAAGAGACATCACCAAACCTGTCACACTAACGGCGGCGACAGAGGTTGATAGGCGCTTTAATGTACCTGTAGCCACGTCTGAGTAACCGGCTCTCTTTGATTGACTTGCCAATGCCTCCTTCCAGGCGCTCATCAGTAACGCTCCGACAACAGTATAAATGCATGTAGGCAAAAGCTGCAACAGTAGATTCGGGGTGATGTGAGGGTATGGCCCTACCAGTTTCGCTGCAGCGTGTTGCGCGAAAAACAGTGAAGATATCAGAAATTGCGAAGTGCATCCAAGTTGTGCTATGAATCCAAGCCGACCTCCAACTCCAATGAGCCATTTCTTCCGATCAAAAAGCACCATCGCAAAAGCGCTGACCAGACCCAAAACAGCAGAAGCTTTTATGTCAGGGATGACAGCTTCGCGAGCCATCCCTGCAAAGGAACCACAAAGTGCACCAAGAGCCAACTTTTCTGGCAGAAGCATGGTTGAAATCATCCCCACGATACTCGATGATTTGATCGGACCAACGGAAAGAAGGTTGTTCAGCGCGAAAGTGGCGACGCAACCAAGAAACACCGAGGCCACCATTTGGGTCTCTGGAAACGACACAACTTTCCAAGACACTAATTTCACCAAAAGATCATTTTTTGTGGTGGGCTCCAGTTCCGCCGAGACAGCAACTTCGGATTTTACATCAGACGACGATGCGCTCGCTACGTGGAGAACGCCCCGTGCGCTTTGCTTGCCTCCAACAATACCAATGGACTGCAGAGAGAACACCGATGGCAAAGGAGCGAAAGCGGTTGTCACCGAGGTATCAACCAATGCCAACATGCACAGAAAAGAAATCGTCACCTTCATTGTATCTTTTGCCATAAACGATGATATTCAAGACATGGAGATCACGCCAGACAAATTTAGACGAACACTGCTAAATGCTCAACTGATAATGAAATCGCCTTCAAGTATGATTAGAAAAGTGTCCATACAGGTTGTTGGGAATAGACCAGTTGACGATACCGCACGAGGGACGGACCATATTGAAACTGACACGTCGACTATCCAGATCGACACTCGTGCTCACGTCATATCCGATGACGCAACCACAGTGGTAGAATAAAGGAAACAACCATGAACATCATCTGCATCATGATCTCATTGTTGTTTGCGAATCTAACACTACGAAAGTTATTGGGTGTTTGTACCGGCGCCACGTGGACCTACTGCAGTTTTCTTTCGCGCGCATTCAACTCGTAGTAACTAAATTAGACAGAGCATTTTCCGCTGCTTAACGATATAGTAATAATACTAGAGATCAGTTCCAAAGTGTCGAAATGGTTCCCCGTTCCCCGGCTGATTACTCATTACCACTTGCATGTAACACACTGTTCCACCTACCGTACGTTTTATTATCCACAGGCGATAGCAACATTTAGGGACTAGTATCTACTAGTCTACTCGTATTCGTCGGGACCATAGAGTACACAAGTCCATTCCAGAGAGACATTTCTTAATAACAAGTCAAATTTAAGCTTTACTTTGCTAACAGAGAGAAAGAGCCGGTGCCGTGGCGGATTGGTCTTCCCACCACGATATTTGCGCTTGGACTCTGCAACTTATCCTTGGACGAGATCAGCGCAGCTTGGGTCAAGAACTGAGCGGTAGTCTCGAAGCTCATCTGGAGGAAAGGCGAACTCATCTCACGCATACCAGTTCGACTCATGGCAGTATATCCCCCGCTGAAGGTCATGTAGTCAGCAATCAGGCTGAGGTGGCGAGGATCAACCTCAATACCGTACACCCCAAAAACGCTTCGAATTTGCTCGACGATTGTGTTCCGGGATGCTTCCACGCCATATGCGCAGCGCACTGCCCAGATGTCATTGGAAAGAAGTTTGTTGTGAACAACCCTTTCAAGCTCCCAGATTTCAGAGAAATTTATTCCCGCTATCTGCAAGCACCGACCACGTCCTTCCTCTTTATTTATGAAAGCTTGCTCAATATTTTTTGTGGAACAAACAAGAGTTCGCGCCGCCGCTCTCTCGACCAGACCAACCATCAGCAATGGTCGTGCCGAAGGATCAACGCGAAGAGGCTGCAGATGAATCAAGTTTCTTCCCTCATCAACTTTCACTCCAAATGTGCTGTCCATGAATGAAGATTCTGGTTGTAAAGGAGTGGCTGGATTTTGGTTCGAAGTGCTGCTGTCCTCATGATCAGTATCTTCGCCATTTGAATCGTCATATGGCGCATCGAAATCGTCATCGCCGTCGTCGTCTTCTTTGTTTCCGTATGACTCCACTTGGGAACGATTGGCTCTAGCACCATCTTCTGGTGCAAACATTTCCACGCTGTCTTCATCGTTGTCGTCATCATCATCTAACAAATCAGACTGATTATTTTTTGTCTTTGATCCAGATAGACCTTCTTCCTCAACAATATCGGAAGAAGCCCCTCCCTCCACGGAGATGATTCCCTCTCCATCCGTCGCTGACCGACGGAGCTCCAATTTCATTTGCATCGAAAGCGCTGGAACAAATAGTTTGGCCACAACCCGAGCGATGTCTTTCAAAGTAAGACCGAAAGCAGTTTTGATACGCTCGGCTGGGTGAAACTTCAGAGACACGTAGTAGGCACGCTGCCAAACGCCACTATCGCTCTGTACTAGGGTCTCTCGCACATGCACGCCCTGGTGCCCAGCAATCAGCTCGTTAAGTGTAAGTTTGGTGAATGCCCTCGTGAGCTTCGTTGCTTCGCTCTCGGTCACATCCTCTAGAAGTGGGACTGACATCGTTGGTGTTTTGAGTTCCCGAGAGGCAGTCATGATTATCTCCCTTAACCTTGGAATGCCTAAGGTTACATTTGCGCCCGCTCCAGCTAATCGACGACAAGAATGAGTCATAGGATGAAATAAAAGTGCTCATTCAAACAGACGTGCATAACTTACCAAGATGAAAAGTGTTCAGTGTCATCTGGGTTGAAGGTTCTCCGACGGACTGTGCAGCGATACTTCCAACAGCTTCACCAGGAGCGCACAGCGCAGCCCCGTATTTCGCAGCTACTAAATGACCAAACTTAGAAGCTGACATATTGTTTTGTTTCAGCACTTGTTGCAATTCCGTGCTCTTACTGAGAGCCATGGTAGCAGCAAGAGCAAGCCGCTCGGAGACACAGGCTCCGCTAGTTCCAAGTCGATGGGAAGGCCGGGATGAAGAAAGAATAGGGTCTCCTGCAGCAGGCTTGATCAACTGGCATGTGCTCGAAGCAGTAGAATTCCTCCCAAAGTTAACTTCTCTGGGAATATTTCTTTCCACGCGACCATCTTTGAGGTATTCCACATGGAAAGTTTTTCTTTTGTTGTCGATGTCCACAACTTTTGCATCAAACCATCCCTCGCATAGAGCACCTCTCGCCCATTGAGACCCGAGTCGAAGACGGCGCGCGAGCACAAAGTCGCCGACATTCAGAACGGCGTGCGTTTCTATTGTGTTCTTTACCTCTTTATTACGCTCTGCATCAGCAGCAGCTAGCTCGATTGTTGAACCCGGCAGTGCAACCTGACCTTGTCCGAGAGATTGACTGTTGCGTGCCATGTACACAAATGACGTCTCTGAACAATCCAAGTATGATGATTTTGTTGGGTCAAGACCATCCTCACCGTACAAAAACTGGAGAACGCCACCCTCCCCATTCCTTACAGTGTAGTCATAGCAGACCTTTACCTCTTCAAGATGCTTCACCAAGCATCGCTGGAGATAACCAGACCGAGATGTCTTCACTGCTGTGTCTACCAAGCCTTCCCGCCCCGCCATACAGTGAAAGTAGTATTCCTGAGGTCGGATACCAGTGAGGAAGCGATCCATTACAAACCCATCGGCTCTTGGGTTGACATCGAAAGGCGCAAAAGAAGGAAGGGTGCGACCGCTACTCATTCGTGGAACTCTCCGACCTTCTAAAGCCTGCTGCCCGAGGGCACAGGACACCTGCGACTGATTAACGATGGAACCTTTTGCACCTGTTGTGACCATTATCCCGAAAGTCTTGGTACGGAGAAAGGAGGTTGAGAATAATCCTTCACAAATATACTGGTAGCAGAGCCCAAAGAATGATTCACTCACATTGAGCGGAAAGGGGACCGCCAAACCATCAGGAAGACACGCTTTTACAATATCCGATGCCAGAGGGTTGAGCTTTGACATCATGAACCCATCGAAAGCTGCCGAATTATTTCTTCCTTCGTTGCCTGACAGGAGCTGACGAACCTTGAAGGCTGCAGCTGCTGCTTCTACGGGTTTCAGTGGACCCTTGTCCTCGTTTTCATCCAGTTCAATGGGCACCTTGCCGCCTTCTGAATTAGCCCAAGCCCTCGCTGCTCGGGAACCCATGTTGTACGCTTTCTACAAATCAAACCAAGAGGAGAGGACGAACGTTAAACGATGATCGAGTCTCCACCTTAGGCCAGCCTGTTATGAACACTCACATTGATTAGACCACGCCGGACAGAGTCCGATGCTTTCGTCAAGACTAGATCCTCCATCCTGCATGAATGGCCTGAAAAGTACTGTAAGTAGGCCGTGAAGAGACGCCCAAGAGCATTTAAGAGTAGCCCAGCTTTACTGGGCCCATAAGCTTCGAACACTGCATGCACCAGAGAAAAATCTGTTGCACCAAAGGCTGCTTTGTCCAACACTCCTCTTAACAACTCTCCGTCTCTGATAAGAACCAAATTTTCTTCATGCACCGTGCCGAACGCAGATCCAGGGGTTTTTGCCTTTCGTTCAGTCGATATTCCAGCCAGAATCTTGGACCGAAAGTCTCTGTCATTTCCTTTCCTAAGATGATTCAGTAGAGTAGAGATTACTTGCTTTCCAGTCCATAAAGGCTTCGGTTTCAAGATGGCTGGAGGCATAAGCTCAATGTTCGAATCAGATCGGATGATTTCAAGGCGCGGTAAACTCGCCAACGTCGCAAACAAAAGTTGCTGATACTCCCACTTTTCAAGAAAAGTGTCCCTTTTTGTCAATTTGACCCCTGCAACAACGTGATCTTGAATTAAACCACGTAATGGTGACCCGTCAGTAGGAACTATGTATTGCAAGTCTGTTTTTGCCAGGTACTCAGCCTCGGCGCGGGCCAGGTCGCTTTGAGGGAAGTGGCAATTCATTTCGTCGCCATCAAAGTCTGCGTTGTAAGTATTGCAATCTGGAGGATTCAAATACGAGGGTGAGTGCATGAATCGAATCGGAACCGGACGACCACAAAACGTGAGTTTGCTTACTTGCGTAATGCATACGGATGGTCTTCTGAGTAGGACTGTGGAGAACTCTTACTTCATGGGCCATAATTCCTGGTTTGTGAAGAGTAGGCTGAGGAAGAAATGCGTAAGACAACCCATGGAATAATACACGGAGTCAAGAAAAGCGACTTTGTCGATCCTCCGGGCGACATCTAGAACAACATTGCTGCTATCCATGGCCACCGGATGAGTCGTTATCTAACAAACACTTTTCAGAGTGGTGCATGACGGTGTATCTTATCCTTGGATCGAAAATATGTAAAAATAAGGCAAAACGAAACCTACCTGCCGATTCATCAAGACCATATCACCATCCCGCATTTGTCGTCCAACGATTGCTGGTTGTCCTCCTTTTTTAGCATGCTTCAGCAACATGGAAGCTACGGCTTCCCGCTTGTGTTCGTCCATTTTGCTCAGGTCAACTCTTCTATCGGGGAATTCGACCCACCTCGCTCCAGGGTACTGTTCTGGACCTCGTTCAACCAATGCTTTCATTTGCTCGATATTTATGTCGGTCACAGGAGTTGGATAAGTCAGAGTCACAGCAAAATGTCGCGGAATTCCGATTTCATTAGTCCCAATATAAGGATCTGGTGAGATGACAGATCTGCAAGCGAAGTTGACTCTTTTCCCCATCATATGTTTGCGGAAGATTCCTTCCTTTCGTTCAAGCAATTGCCGAATCCCCGGCGACATGTTTTGGTTCATACTGGGATCTTTCGAAGAATCCATGTAGCAATTGAGATGTGTCTGCAAATCAATCCAATGCTTGTAGGCACTTGCTTCGCTTTTATTGACAAAGTTGACGCGAACAAGTTCATTGCTGCTTAAGATTTTGTTCAAATACATATTTTGGGCATGCTCAACGATCATTCCACCGAGATGCATCGGGGGTCGGAATCGATTCGGTGGGACTGCTACAGCTTGCAGGAAGAAAATACCGGACCCTTGGACGGCGAACACTGACTTACACAGATCAGGATTCGCCGCCCACGTTCTTTCTACCTGTGCTTTCACCTCGGAAGGATGCATGTATTTGTCCCTAGACGAGTCGTCTGGGCTAAACTCTTCATCGCCGTCTGCAATATGGCCAGCTGTGTCCTTTGCCTTGTCTCCTCCAACCGAATCAGCACCATTTGCTTCCCCACCAACCAGCGCGGGAACAATTTCAATGCCCTCGGCTTCATTTATCCGTTTCAATGTGGCGGCTAAAGGAGACTGAAAAATTTTGTTACTTGAATCCTGCCTGATTCTAGGGGAGAAGGCACCGCAATGAGGACAGTTTTTGGCGGACCGGCAGTTTGATATCACCTCCTTTGCAAGATCACGATAACAGGTTTCTTCGAAGGAAGACATTTTGTGTAGCTCAGATGCCTCGCTCATAGATTCTGAAAGCTCCTTTAATACTTCATCTACCGCTAACAAAGCAGACTGGATCGAAACAGCGCCCTTCGTCTCATCTTTTCTCTGCTTCGAATCCTTCATCACTGCAGCCAGCCGATCATCTAAACCTAACGCCTCGGTATAGCGACCATGACGGAGAAGCTCAAATTTAACCTTGTAAACATCCAGCTGCCCCGACGGCGCGGTCAACTTGTGGCAGTTCAAGCATTTGATTCGAAGAAGGTCGACAAGCTTTCCAAACAGAAGGGGGTGGTATAATGGCACACAAAGCTCAATGTGCCCAAAATGGCCCGGGCAACCCAAGTATCTTAGTGCACATGTTGTGCATGGCGGACTTTCTGCACTTGGAGGGCCAAGACGAGGATCGTAGACTCCGTTTGGAAGGGGATTGCCGAGCGCGTCTACAGAAACGCTCGACGTGATCTCACAAACGCTTCGTGATCGGACGTCCTCATCAGAATAAAACCTTTAGCAGCACGGCAAAAATTAGAAACACGACGATGCTGCCAAACCGGAATGAAACGACGACACTCACCCGAATTCCACGTTTTCGATCTGCCTTCGAATGATAGGATCACAAGGGTTGGTGGAGGCCATCTCGAGATTAATATGATGTTCGGCCTATTCACAGAAACACGATGAAGACGGTCCGTGGGATGTGCTCTGAACTCTGCAAGGCTATTTATGTTGCAATATTATGATACCGTATGATGGGATTGATGGCGATGGTTGCGGTGGTGCTGGGCTTTTGTCTTCTGATCCATTGTTTCCCATTTTATTCCGAGAAAAAGATCGGTGGCGTCGGTGTGGTCTTTGCGGTCGACGCTTTGTGCGTACGAGGTACAGACGGTTCAGAGACGGGCGACTGACTGTCGCTTCGATGTCTCATGTCTGAGACAATACCAGGTTATGTGTTGAAGAGGGACTTCGATCGGAAGAGTCCAACACCGAGCGAAGGACAGACACTAATGATTCGATCAAGGACGATTCGCTCACGGATGAATATGGATGAGTGACATCGATCGTGGATCTTAAAAGGTCTTACAATGTCTATTGGGATCGTTGACAACCTTGGGTGTGATGGGATCTAACACTTTACAAATGTCTCTTGAACCATGATCGAGCATACGATATGTGTTGGAGACATTCAAGACAGTTGTCAAGACGAATGTCAGACGTATTCTACTGGAGGAACAGTCCCAGCTAGAATAGGCAAATATCTAGCGTTGAATCTAGAACGTTGGATGTCAAGACGGAACGACGAGTCTGAAGAATGGGAGCAGATTGGAACAAGCGGAATGGAAATAGCGTGAATTATGACCGAGATGCGTGTCTAATGTTACTTTCGTAGCATTTTCCCAATAATGTACCGGTACCGGTACTGTACCGGTGCTGGTAGTGTCCATTAGTAGGTGAAGACGACATCACGACAGCCCTTTTCGCTGCTTGAGGAATACTCGTAGTAGAGAGGGACTTTCCAAGTACAAAGTACCGTACTGTACAGTACAGGTACTGTGGCAGAGCTTTCAACTTTTTTACGACTCTCTAGCTACCAGTACTACTAGAGTAGAGAGAGAGAGAGAGAGAGAGAAAGTTGACTCTAGTAGAGAAGCTTTACCTATTTCGTAGTAGAGATAGATAGAGTGGCTAGTCTACGCTACTACATTCATTTTGCTCGTTGAGAGGTTATTAGTTTAAAGGGGCTGTTGCCTGGTATCTCTTGTTCAGTGTGATTCCTTCAGCCTCAAATTATATATTTAGTAGCTTCTATCCGGGGAAACAGCGTAGAACGAAGGAATATCTTCAGCCCTACCCGACATTCAGTGGCCCACAATCAAGCGTTTAAGCCTTCTTTGTGCATTTTCTTCCACCTCCTCGGTTGCGAAGTGGCCGCTTTCATCCCGGAACCAAACTTCATAAACGGACTCAACAAATGTGATAGCAAGAGTAAGTATCATCACACTCAAAAAAATGACTCCTGCCCACCAATGCTTCGTTTTATCCTTTTGAAGACGACGCTGATCTTCTTTGCTTTCAGGGATTAGACCCAGTAGCAACAACGGAATAGGACCGACCAATCCACAAAATAAACTCAATCTCCAAACCCCAGAGAAATTTCCCTCAGATATTGTCTGCGAGCTCACATCCCAGACCGATGTCAAAGCCGTCGAAATATCGAATGCCAGAGAACCCGCGAGATTGCTCCATGTCGTTAGCATTGCGTATGTCGTTCCTGTACACAAACAAGAGGGGTCAGAGAGGTCCAGGATCATAAAGAAGCCCTCGACGAGCTGCACTTCGACTCACCTTCGGATCCCGCTGGGCTGTGAAAGGCCGAAGAAGGGTGGGGTTGAGCACAAATGATGAAAAAGATAGCCTACAAGAACAAACAAAAACGCACCAAAGACCCAAATACATGATGCACTGTGCAGGGGGGAAGGGGGGGATGGAGGGGGGGGGGGGGTAGTTTGTGAGACCATGAATTGAAGCACCCACTTTGGTCCTCAACCGTGCCAACAAACTTACCATGGGTAGAAACTGGACCGCGACCACAAATTCGACCAAGACATCATCCCCCATTGAAAAAATGATGTCGGGAATGCCGATGATGCGTTTGTTTAGGCCAAACACCAAGATCAACTGCCCAAGAGCAATCACAGACGCTAGGGTAGTACACCAGAAGTAAACAACCCGCCAGTTACTACCGAAGAAGAACTTCTTGTACGTCATAATCCCCAACCAAGCCATAATTGACTGAACTAATGGTGAGACAACGTGTCACCACCCCAAAACTTATGTGAGACAAAAACTTACCCCAAATATTGAGACAAGTCCAATCTCCCACGCGGAGAAATCCAAACCCTCCACGAGGAAATTCATCCACGCGGCGTTGGTCAATTGCAAAGCATTGTATATGTAAACAAAGGTCATTGGTTGCCATACCGCTCGAAGTTGGACTGTCTGGAATAATTCTCGGCACTGCTGGTAAAAGTTCTTTGGTGCACAATTGGTGTCGAGTTCAAGTAGGTATGGAACGACAGGAAGCAAAAACACAAGTGGTACCGCTCCATTGATAAAAAACACCAACCGCATCGGCAAGTACCATTCCCACTCATCCTTATTATAGACTACTGCACCGACGAGCGATCCAATGAAACTGCCGAAAAATCGAATTATATACCCTTTGCTTTGCATCGTGCCTTGCGTCTCCTGACATTCGTACTTCGAACGTTCAACGATGAGGGCATCTGTCATGACATCAGCAAGCATGTAACCAGCAGTCATTACGAAAACAAACAATATACACATCCCAATACCCGGCGCAGGCGAGAGCATGAGCACAAAGTTTGCGATGATGTAAACAAGCCACCCCGTCATGAAATACGGCTTTCTTCTCAAGCCAGATATTGGAAGACAGTCTGACAAAAACCCGTATATCACCTTAAAGCACCACGGAACAGCCACTGAAAAGAAGGGGGGCATAATTGAAATGATGAGTCCACCGAAGATGGCGAGAAATGAAAAGAGAATGCTGCCGCCGGTACTCCAACTCACTGACTGTGAATAAAACGTTGACCTCTGCTGCCGACGCGCCCAGATCCTGAATAAAGTAGACGATAAGCGGCGTCCTTAGCAGTTGCAAGCCAACTCCGATGCAAAAATAGGAGAGTGGGATAGCAAGATTAGGCAGAGATGAAAAGTTCTCCATCCAATCTGGGATAAACTCGTCCTTTTTCATCTGATCTTGTTGTTCAGGAGTAAGGGGCATATAAATATTGAAGCCCAGGTATTCATGCAAGTAGATTGATGTATAAGCCAAGTACCCATCTTCCATTCGCCCGTCTTCGCAGAGAAAAAATGTGAGAGATCAACGATCTTCGTGGCACAGAACACAGCCTGCTATCCACTTACACCAGCGCTTCTTGATCAGTCGGCCATCTTCCTCGTGGTGAAAGTCGTATGGACCTTCTCGATACGGCGCCCGGTGACCGTTCTCGTCAAAAAGATGGGGTCCGTCCGTTCGAATTGTTTCATCGTCGTCTTCAAAGAAATGACTCGCGCTCACAAATGCAAATGTACCAGTCTGGGTGTACGTCGATTGTTGTTGGTTCTGAGCATTATTCGCTAGTATCGAAGTGAAGGAAGCGGAGCTCGAGTCTCTAGAGTCCCTGGGAACATGTCTACCAGCGGTTTGCGCGTCATTAGTTCGATTGAGCAATCCAACACCGGTGGTACTTCCATCTGCAGGTACAGCTTGGTATGTCTTGGTTTCGTCTTCCATCGAATCAGAACTTGAAGTAGAAGTTCGACCAAACAGTTTAAAAGCGCGTCTTTTCTTGCTCGCAACAGTCAAGGAGCCTTGAGATACAACGCCGATGACAGCAGACGAACTCGCAGCCTCTCCTTCTCGCCGCACAGAATTCAGACGGACTGACGATGACACACCCAGCTCGTCGGCCATTCTTGCAGCCTCGGCGTTCGCTGCTGCCGTTTCTAAAGGCTCTTGTGTAGATCTGCGGGGCCCCGATTCCCCGGGTGGGCACAGCACATGACCATGATTTCCCGACGGGTCTTCCATTGCAAAGAGTTTTATAATTCCTGGCCCACAATACTATGACTCTGAAAGAATGATACCGGTAGCAAGTGCTGATACTTGTATGATGGAGAGTTGTACAAGCAATGTAATAAGAATGATCGAGGCTTCACGGCACTCGGCACTTCTCGCTTGCGTCTTGTGCAATTTTTTTTTGCCGGGTTTGCGGTTTCGTTTGGAAACGGCATTGCGCGAGATGTACAGTACAGTAATACATTCGATATTAATATCTACGAACTCGTATATATTTCAATAAACGAGCGCGTCCAGCAAGTTCTTGGCGCGAAAACGCAAAAAAGGGGGTACCGTTCATTTCGGGGCGAACCTCGTCGAGAGCGAACTGCGCTATCCAGCACGTCCCCCTTTTTGGATAACGCGCTTACGGATACGATTGCCCAAACGTGCGGCGAATGGTTCCGCCGAATGTCTCCGAATATCGGAGACTGGCGATCATGCAAATCCTCAAGGAAATGCAAGTCAACAAGTTCTCTATTCTCTCCAATGTTCCTAAGATCTATTGCAAGGTCTTTGAAGATTAGTCACACGAAATGACGTTGACTTGGGGTAAATTGCCTCTGTATCATTACATATTCGTACTCGCAAAAGAATGAGGGAAAGGAATTTGGGGGTAGGCTAAATTAATTGTTCGATTTCGGGAAGGCGTATTAAAAAAAGGGGAGTGAAATCCTGGAAAAAGGGATAAGGCAATTTTGTTATGGGGATGTCAATCTCTTAGCGCCGCGATACTAGTAGAGTAGAGGCAAAATGCCCCTATCCAACAGCACCAAACACTTCATGGTGTCCACGCACAGACTCTAGATTCTTTGATATGAGTGATCCAGTGACACCATTGCTTACGTGGTCGTGGCCGACCTCAGCTGAATCCCTAGCTTGAACCTTTACAAGCAGGTGGGATATGCCCCCTTTCAGATTTCTGAACTTGTCAGTAACTGGCGTTATTTCAAGCTGGCATAGTTTCCTGGAAAGGACGAAACTGCTGCTCAATCCCCCGTTTGCATTCACATCAAGGGCGCCTGTGTCCTGATCTACCACGACCTGTAGAAGAGACTCGATCGGCTTCCCAATAATATCCGCGCTCAACAACCCTGAGAAGAGGCAGAATGCTCTGTTGGCGTGCACTACGTAGAATGGAGGGGTTGATAAAGTCACCAACCTATGTGCGTACATGGCAAAGTGTTAGATAGGCAAGGACGTCAACCGACATGCATTCTCCTCCAGCCATACTAGTACTTACTGTGCATCAGGTGTCAAAGCAAGTGCATCTTTCAGCTCCACTCCTTTTTGAAAACTTTGGACCGATGGCGGCACAACAAGGAGTCCCAAGTCTGGATCATTTAGAACCTCCCACCCACGAGCGGCAGACGGGCTACAGCCGGCGAGCGCTTGCCCCATCCAAGGCCCGTTGACCACAAAAGGCATCGTGGGAATCGCTCTTTGGAGGGCTGCTGAGGACTCTTTCACTTCCTTCCCTCCATCAAGTGTTCCAGATGAGACACAAGTAACAGAGCTTACATCGATCCTCGGTTTCTTGAGTGACCTTTCGCGATTTTCGATAATTTCTCTGGTGTGTCTCTTTTCGATCCTCACCGGGCTTTCGTCGTCGTCGCGGCGATTCAAAATATCAACGATTTCCCTCGCCTCGTCCCATAACGAAGAATCTTTTCTCTCGTTCTTTCCGTTGACAGTGTCTCGTGCTCTTGATGCCTCGTAGGCATCTTCTCTCTTCATAGCGGATATTGCGCGTTTGAGGAGGCTTTGTTTCTCCTGGAGGAATAGAATCTCACTTTCAATGTCATCTTGCTCGGCATCCTCTGTTTTTGAGGTCGAATATCCACTCAACGAAGACGAAGTTCTACTATCCACACTACAAGCCTCTAAATCTTGCGCATTGGAGGCTTCGTTATCCGAAGAATACCCGCTGCTTTCCCCGCTGTCCTTTGACACGAAGAGAATGCGCTCAGCCGATGCCTCAACCGCTTCAGCATAGGCTCCTTCAGTAGAATGGTGTAGCTTCATTATATTCGTTCGTCCTTTCTTTGGTAGTTAAAAGATATTAATACGGCAGTCTCAAGGAGTCTTCCGTTCTTCGGGGCTTTTTCTTTATGTCTTGTTTGATAGTCAGGAGGCGGAGATGCGATGCGATGAACGATTCTTGATTGATGGGCGAGAGCGAGGGGCCACGATCGAACATACTGTAATAATAGCAATCCACCCAAAAATCGATCAAAAGCTCCTCGAAAGAAAAACGCGTGGATTTGATCTCACTCGTTGATGGCACCCTCATCCCACGAGCGCCCTGCAGTAACTAAACTGCGCATGTAGAGAAACTTGTAGATAGCAGGACGGACGACGTGGATCACCGTAGAGTTTTTAGGATTATTGATGTGAATAGAGTATATGCCTTCGATCGATGATGTCATTTTCGGTCATCGATTTGCTCGCGAATGGAAACCAAGACACGGCTTTTACCAACATGTTTTTGTCTTTTACAGTTAGCACGTTGCTGACTTCTCACCTGTTTTGGACAAATGCTTTGCTTTAGTATCATTTACTTCGTACGTATACTGAAAAATTTCGCGCAGTTTTGTATCACTCCTCCTCGACCTTCCAGTAGTCTACATACATACGTCAGAAAGCGTCGCCCGCACTGTTATGTCTGAACGGTCAAAACATTACTTAACAGTTCTTTGTATTCGAGTAATATTGCACCTTTTTGGGCAAGTTCGCACCCGTACTACTGGGAACGTCACTACCATGACACCGATCGAAGCTTTGGCCCACGTCACTCGACGTCATTCACTATCTGTCCGTCACCAGTTGCATCGCGTTTCTGTTGCTCCGCTGTTGTGCCTGTGCAAGAAACACCGTGAATGTCACTAAAGCCAAAACTTGGTAAAATTGACTAGTGAAAAGTTACTTCTTTTGAGCTACTACTTGATGGATGGGCTGAATGAGGATATAAAGCTAACTTTTTGAAGTAGGGGTAGTTGGGGGGTAACGGTCCCACTCAAAACGGGGTTCATACCCCGGTCTGGCCGGTGGCCGCGTGGAAGCCATAGGGCCTACGGTACTACCGGGGTACCGGTATACTGTACTGTAGACTACGTACTGGTATGCACACGGACACGCACCACGTCAGTTAGTAACGACCTCTACCAGCAGTCCCGCCATTCATACGAAATCCGAAGTGAGAGAACATGCTGCGATATAAGCCCAACACAGATTCATTAATCGCCTTCATGTGAGTAATTGTGGTTTATTGACCAATCAAATCATTTAGATGAAGTGACGCAAGTTGACATCCGAAAGCGTGGCCTGACGAGGTCAAACTTTATTGTTGGAAGAGCTCGAGATTACCAAGTGAAAAAGTTATGACTTCTTACTTAAATGGATACGAGCTTCTTCATCGAAAAATAAATCCAACAAAGTTGCCTTTAAATACAATAATGAATAATATTTATTTTTGGTATTAATAACAAAGAATTCCATTAAGTAAATCATTTGTTCTCTAGGTGCTCTATGTGGCAGCAAAAAGTGCTCGTTGCGGTTTACAACGAACCGACCACGAAACTCGCGAAATTTTGCGTTTGGGCTGCTGATTGCTTGGAAAACAGCCCTCCTCGTACGAACAGTACGTACCATTTCAGTGCATCTACAGGGCACGAGTTGTGAGTTCACAAACTACTTGCTTGGTTCAAGCATTCGACGCACCATAAACAAAAGAGGATAGCGTGCACTTTATCGAAACAACAATATACGAACAGCACAATGAAAAGTAGCAACGGGATCAATGGAAGCCCGGCGAGAAGAAATAACGTCGACGTCGACGAAGATGATAACGACTCCCTCGAGGCGCCGAAGACGAAACAATGTCCTGATGATAATGTGGAATCGTCAAGCACTGGTAGCGAAGGGGGGAAGGGGGGCGGTAGTGGCGGCGGAGGCGGCTATAGCGCAGACTGCTCTTCCTCTGATGCATCCTCTGACGATGCCGTGAAAAGATCCTCCGTCCCCGAGAAGGAGATGAAACGCTTGAAAGTTAGCGGAGACAAAAAGGAGGACAAACCAAATGGGAAGGACTCAAAAATCAGTAAGGGCAAGAGCGCGTCTTCTGGAATACGGTCTAGCTCTCAAGCGGCACTACAAGAAGATGGTAGCGATTTGACGAATGATCCAAAAACTGCAGACGAAGGTTTTGACATTGGCAGGGGCATGCCGGTAGATGCAGTTTGGCCGCAGTGGAATGGCATTCGGATACAGCACCCTATGGATCCTCGCATAGATCTCAGTACAGTTGACCATATTCGGACATCATCTCTTTCCACATATCCACATAATGCCCACCCCACGTCCAACCAGAACCAGAAGGAAGAGCAACAGGTGCCAGATAGAATCAGTAACCAAGCCACGCCAAGCATAGACCAATACATGAACTTGATGGAGGTAAATGGAGCAAGAACAAAACAGATTATGTGCTAATTATACTTGACTCACATTTTTCAGGTTGTTCGGCCCTTCTTCCATGCTCATGGAATGAGCCTCTTGCAGTCGCCAGCGTCGGAGGATCCCGGCGATCGTCCCTCATCGGAATTGGAGATCGAGAGATCAGAAGATGGGGGCGGGGGGCAGGTTTTGGCCACATCAGCAGCTGAGCCGCATACTGATTCGCGTAGCCTTGAGCTAGCTGGTCCTACTGGTAGTGGTTTGGCCACGAAGGAAATAAACGATGGATCGAACGAAAGCGATTGTGCGTAGTCTACTGCATGCCACCTTCTTCGTTGTGAAAATGTCCTCACTGAACACTTTCTTTTATCGTCACAGGCTCGTCGATGGTCGTCCTTGCTCGAGTAAAGCGAAAGCATTTGAGAAATAAATCAGCTGACGACCCGGCCAACGAAGGGTCAAACAACTCATCTCATGGTGGCTCCAATACGTCGTCAACGTCTTCCTCGGACAAAAGAGTACGAATACAACACCCAGTATTTCGTGGCCAAGAGGAAGGATTCAACCATGAAGAAGAGCCACCCAGAATCGAAAATGCAAGACAAGATAATGACAATTATGCTGATAATGATCGTGAGATTCTTGACGATGATATCGCTGAGAGGCAGGAAAGCGCCTCAGCCTCCTCGTCAGAGAGTAGAAACAACGCCGAAGCACCGCAAAACGCTATAGGTTTCGGCGTGCCGGCTGTTGTGTCAGAATACTCATCTTCTCGAACAGGATCAAGTGGAGCTAGCAACACCCACCAAATGTCAACTTCTGGCTCTGGAAGTGCGGGGAATACTGGGAGTGGCACTGGTAGCGGTTCAAACCAAGGAGGTAGCTCCGGTAGCGGCAACGACCAAGGGGGTATTTCCTCCAATGGAAACGGCTCTTCCGCCAGTGGAAATGATGTTAAAGGTAGTAGTGAGGAAATGATGGACAACAGCGCAGAAAACAACAGTGGAGAAGGAAACTCTGATGCCACCAATTCCAACAATGAAACGAAGGGCAACGTACCGATCATTGGAGTTGCAGATACTTCCCACCCACCTGGTCATCGCCATTATCCAAACATGAGCGACCCAATTCAGCATGATCTTGATAGCCCAGCGCAATCAAATATACTGTCCAACAAGATCAATTCAAACGCAGTCAGAGAACGGAAACTGCAAGACAAGAAGAGAAAAAGGCAAATAATGCGCCGGGAATACGAAGAGAAAGTGCAGCAAGAAATGGAATCATCCGAGGGAAGCCGTGAACGCGAGGAAAGCGCCCTCATAAAACCTGGTCGCCCAGTTACTTTGGATAAAGTTCTTTCATTCACAAAAGATCCGAGGTACGAGTTTGCAGTGTTGTTTCCCATATAAATACCGCGTGGGTCTCTCACGTTTCTGTTGTCTCGCATAGAATTGTTGTCAGCGCAACCCCACCTTTTCTCGTGATACACACAAATGCTGCATACTGTCGACTCTCTGGCATTGACTCGCATGCAGTTGTGGGTAAGCCCATTTCGAATTTGTTAACTATGCCAGATCTGCAGACGCTCGCTGAGGTCTCGCAGGTTCACCAGCGCCATGAAGAGAAATATGAAGAGACCCCCGGCTTGGATTCAGCCGCGGGTGTATTGTTGGAAAACTATGACTCCAATCTAGACTTTCACGACAGCTTGTTCCAAACGGAATCGAGAGAAAGGCAGGGGCTCACGGCTGCTGAGGCACCGGGTCGGGCTCGGGCTGCTGCATCTCAAGAAGATAGCGTCGAGAGGCTCATCGCGACAAGTGGCTTCGGCAGATGGGGCATCATCAACCTCAATGCTAAGCCACTTCTGGGTCAGAACTTTTCCATCCTGACGTCCCCCGGAACGCTTCAATCTAAAAGCCGGGAGGAAGGTAGCAACGGAAGTAGTATTACGAGCAACTGCGACGGGACCTATCGGAATATCACTTGTAAGTTGTCAATGAACTCGTTTGTGAGTATGCCGGTCAATTTTAATGCTACGGAACAAACTCACAACTCCGTTATTTCATGCATGTTAGGTTCTATTGGCGTTTCCCCTGTAGTCAGCTCTCCTGAAGCGTTTGCTGTGGTCACTGACAAAGACCAGGAGAGCCACCACCACAAACCGAAGAGAAGAAAACATCACCAGAGTGACCCCCCCAACCAAACGAGCCCCCACCATCAGCAGCCTCGTAGAAATTTCCTACATCGCGAGGTTTCGATACATCGGAAGCGGCATCTTATCACTCATTATGTTATCCAGCTGGAGCCGCTTGAAGGTGGAACTCGAAAGTTGGGCTCTCTAGAATCGCAGTCATCAACCTCGACAACTGTCGAGGCTCAAATGCTCGGTGTTACGAAGTCAGAGCTAAGGCTTCAACGTGGAAGAGGACTAGCAGAATCAGCTTCACGGATGGTAGGAAATGAGCCTGCGCTGGAAGAATCAGATGACGATGTCATGGACTCGGAGTCTTCGAATCCTCACGAGGCCGTAACAGCAGTTGGATAGTGAGCAAGACTGGTATGCTTCTTTTCAGCACTGCCTGTTATTCAATATCAAGGGCCGTTGCACATGGCAGCGCATCGCGGAGCTCCGGGAACACTTCGATCCATAGTAAATCAAACAGCATATAGAAAAGGCTTTTCACGACGAGCCTGTTCTGAAGCATTTCATGAACCATATCTAGACCATCACGTGTCAGTTCTCTTCCAAGGATCGCTCGAATCTGCTCCGGGAAGCATTCATGGAGTTTCTGGCGGGAATTATCTTGGAGAGCAACCTCCTCTTCGTGGGTCAACAAAGGTCTGGGCACAAGCCAGCACCCATCCGGCCAAAGAACGTCCAAGACTTTTTCAATGAGTTTGGAAATAGCCTCAGGATTAAGCTGTTGCAGATGTATTGTGTATAGCAGCTTTCGAAATTCGCTGCCCTTGGTCATGGCGACAAATGATGCAGTCTCAAGTGCCGATAGCAGTCTACTGCGGAAGAAGGATGCATTCTCGAAGCCGAATTGATATTTCACCAACTCGACAAGCCGATTTCGAACATCGGCTAGAGGAACTTGATCAACTTTACTTAAAACGGCCTCAATCAAATCGGAATCTTCCATCTTCTCAGTGAATGTGGCTTCTACCTCATGTTGAAATATTTGTTGCGATTCGTCCGAGGATTGTGGGCGACCCGATGTTAGGGGACCAGAGATGTTTGTTGACCACTTTGCGCTAGACTTTCTCGTGGCTCGAGACGCCACTTGACGAGTAAAGCTAGTTCGTCCGAGTGGGTCGACCAGTCGCACGGGTTTTTTTGTTTTGGTCACTCCAATTTCCGAAGGAAACGGGAAATACGCCCCGAGAAAGAGCAGCAGCTCCATGCACCTGTTGATAATATGGCCGGGGGACAAAAGGTATTCAAGATATTCACTCAGGAGTTCGCCCCTTTTGATGATTGCTTTCTGGGTCACAGCAATAGCACCAGTTTTGCTCGCCTGTGCCAGTGAGGGTATGAGTGCCTTTCTACTCCGTGTTCCCTGAGAAGCAGCACTAAACGCCGCAGCAGCTGCCCCTACAAGCCGAGAGCCTGTACTTGCCGACGATTCTGCATTTGCTACCTCTGATTTCAGTTGTTTGTGAAGAGCCTGGAAGTCTTTCATAGACCGGTAAACTATCCACTCCTCTCTGTACTCAGTGGCCAGCGTACCATCGTCGTTGAGATATGGTTCTAACTCGTTCGCCTCATCCTCGGAAACAACAAGTTCGACAATAGCAACGCAACGGATCTTATAAAGAGTCGAAGTTGGAGGCACTTTGCTGGTACCAAAAAGCTCTACCACGTCCTTAGCCTGTACTGGTCCCTCTACATCCGCACTTAGCTCCAGAATTGATGTTGGGAAGCGAGGGATCAGTAGACCATTCCGCCTAAGTTGCTCCCGGTCAATGTGATAGACGCCGAGTTTAAGGTCTCGAAGTAACGTCGATGCCCGTAATCTATCATTGGTTCGATCATTTGCAAAGTCCAAAATTTTTACTGTAGGTTTCAGCTGAGCATCGGTCCTAGCCTTCGTCGCACTTTTGGCCGAGCCAGCCTTGACACATTCCATAAGACACTGCAAAAAGGCGAATTCGCGGCGGTAAATTAGAGTAGACTTTCTTGTCAGATGATCGCGCCCTCAATACAACTTACTTGAAGCTGAGCTTCCTGTCTTGCAGAAGTCACCATCAAAGCCGCTCTGACAAAAGACATTCGGTACGGCTTGATTTCCGTACAAACCTCGTCGCTCGATTTTCGATCGAATTTCATGAACAGCATGGGATATCCATCGGGTCCCATCTCGACCTTGTGCCGGAGATCGCCTTTTTCCGAACTTTCGTCGCGACCGACATCTCGCCCTATTCCGAGTAAGAGGGCACTCAAAGAGGCGTCACTGACCTCCAATGAAGAAGCATCGGCTCGGTGGTGCCCCCGTGCTGTAGAGTCGTGTACAGTGAAGCGTTTGCCGGCAAGATCAATCGTTGGACGCTCAAACAAAGACATCCTGTATACAAAATCTAGCGCCCTTCCACTTCTTGGAGTAGCATTGAAATCGGTTGCCTCCATAACTGAGCTGGATAAGAAATTCTGAGCTGCCGTGCCTCTTTGCATCCATTTCTGACAAAGGTGACGCTCGCGGAGAAATGCCCCAGAAAGGTACGGAGGTGGTTGATCTTGTTGGTTCAACTGGTCCTGGACCAACGGCTTGCCCTTCCTCCTGTCCAGTTTCCTTGCGTCGTTGTGAAGCATAATCGTCGCCGTTCTGTCGATGGGGTAATACTGGACAAAGCAGCGCCGGATGTACCTACCGGAATTGTTGTGGTTTGCCACGTTTGATGCAGCAGGTTCTTCATACGTTGCCAAGAAGCACTTATAGCTCAGATCATGATTGCGGTCATCACGGTGAACACTGACTGGGTTCAAAGGCCGAGGCTAATTCATATTTTCAAAAAAGAAAAGTTAGGAATGTTGACAGTGTTTCCTTTCCTTTCCTTTCTTCTGCAACGTACCTGGGCCCGAAGGAGAAAAGATGAGTCGTCGTCTGGCACTTCGATACGCCGTCTATTGGAGACCGTCTCCACGGTGATGAGAGAAACTTTCCCTGTCTCCGAATGCACTGACTGTGGCTTAGCGGGACCATCGTCACTGGTATCATTTTTCTTCGCTGCGTCTCGTATGGTAATACAATTGGTCCCATTGTAAAAGGTTCTTGCCAGATTGTGAAGTTCGTTGTGAAGCTCAATTTCGCTAGATGATGCGCCTGGGTGGTGAACGACGTGCAAGGCCTCTTCTCCCTTTTGACTTTCCCACGAGCGAAGCCTGCGCTCCCTCTCAGAGCGAAGGCTTGAAGCAAACGCCGAATTCTTGTGAAAGTCGAGAAATCTAGGAGTCGATGCCGTACCAAAATTATGTGCCATCAAGTCATTGGCGGATGGTGGATGAAATTCCTCATTCAATCCTGCAGCACGAAATGCTACCTTGCTGTCCTTGTCTCCGCCCAGTGCATCAACCGAGCCGAGATCTTTCGGAGGAATAATGAGAGCTTCTGCTTCAATGTCAAGCCGCGGACTAGCGAGAACTGCCATTGTCTCAACCATGATATCAACTTGGTCAAAGAGATCCATTTGTTTCTGGAATGCGCACGATGTGCCCTTCCGAGCCAAAAACGCATCATCGCTGTAGTAGGGGAGCAAGACACTATGCATTCCCTTAATAACCAACGCGATAGCACGAGAAAGCTGCCCAGTGTGCATCCATGTGGAGATAAGTGTGCGAACTGTTGAAACTTCATTTTGGTCCGGCTCGAAGTCCATGTCTGAATTTGAATGTGAACGACGCGAAGCGGTACTGTCTTGATTGATTCGCATTTCAAATGCATTCATATCCGAAGTCATTTCCATCAAAAGTTGGGAGAAAGACTCTTCTATTTCGTCGCTCCCGCCCGCGGACCTCCCACAATCGCCATGCGACTTTTGATGATGGTAGGCGCATCGACCCTGCAGCAAGGCTGCTTCCACTACCACGACCAACCTCAAGACAGCTTCCTGACAAGATGGATCGTCATAATCCACATTGTTTTCCCGGTTGTTGAGGCGTGCGAGCCGACACTCCTCCAGATTTACGAATCGCTCTAATTCAGTCACGGCAATCGAAGACAATCTCAACAACAAGTCGCCAACTGCCCTTCTGTTTTTCACATCAATTATTTCTTCGTCCGCGAGACCCCCCATAGTATCAGTGCTGCTTGATCTCGATCTGGTGCCGACATGTATCGACGAGGCTGTAGACGAGTACGCTTCAAGCTCTTGATGATGAAGGGAGGCTCGATCTAGAATTGACGGCGAGATTACTTCAGAGTCGGATGGCCCTCTTTCGTCGAAGTTCGGTCCAGAATTATGCTCCGTGCCTTCTTCTACAACACCAGGACCTCCCCTGCTTGACTTGACTTCTTCATCGATAGCTGCACCAGTAGCTACTTCCTCGTCAGGTATGACCTCGCCGGGCTTCTTGGTCGTCGAATTGACGATGATCTCGTTAAGAAAGGATGGTATCCAAAGATTCATGAGGGGCTGAAGCACGCAAGTTCCCATGATTTCTGTCACCAAGGCCGTCACGACACTAGATGAGCTCTCGTTTCGAGGCAACAAAGCTCGTACCAGGCGGAACGCAACCACGCGATTGTAATCCAGTTCGCATTCCCTCAGCATGGGTGTGCCAAACAGCCGTTCTTCCAAGACTCGAGTCGCATCCATTGAACTATCAGGGAAAGTGGAATCGTTTTTGCCAGTACCGCATTCGCTCCCCTGCGCATCTGCAAACAATAACGAGGGTACATCCAGACCAAAAGTCACTGCCTTGTGGAGTTTTCCGGCGAGCAAAAATTCTCTTATTATCTGCACTTCAGTGGGCCGATCGGTCTGGTTTTTCTCCTCCGCGATTCTTCGGAGGTGTCTATATTGCTTGAATGTGTGCGCCAGGACCTGCGTCCATTTCAAGAGCGCCAACGAGAAGATGTTCAGATGCTCAACTCGTGTGGCCAGGGAGCCGAAGGCATAGGATAGCACTCGGTAGGTCTGATCCAGCAGGGGTATTGTTCGATGTGTCAGTGTGCTGAAGACCATCCGGCGCCTGCTGCTGTGGTGCTCGGAAGTTTTGTTGTTCTCTTCGGCTCCAGGTTCGCGGGTTTCTTGGGCCCCATCGCTGCTTTGAGGGTCGTCCCCAGGATCCCCGGCTCGGTTCTGGCCGTCTCTCGGAATTCCCATTTTTCTCTTCTCCTTTTCGTCCATGAAAACGCAGCCTCCGTCCAATCTTGAGTACCACCCCGAAATGTAATCTCGCATGACGTGCTCAATGAATCTTCCCAGCTCATTAGTGACTGGTTCTGGCAAGCCTGGCCAGTCTTCCTTCAGAAGTTTCGGCCCCCGTTGCTTTTCGACTTTGACGCCCGTGAATCTGTACTTGACGTCCCAGAATTCGCTGTCTCCTTTTAGCACTTGTGCCCTGAGTACTTTATCGTCAACTACATAGCCCGCGAGCGCCATCAGCGAGAGATACGATGAGCCGTCCTCCAGCACGCTCGACTGAGTCCGACCTAGGCCCCCCTTGGGTCGAATGGCCGAGCTGTCTGTTCTGCTGCGCAGCGCCTCGTTACGCGGCTTCCTGTGCACTTCATTTTGGTGTGCCTTCTGCCAGCCCTGCAATTGCTCGTAGACGTGCATCGCAAAGCCTAACCCCAGCCCCACGCCCACTGCAATACCAATAGACGTCCATATCAGATGTAGCAAGGCCCCCAGAACACGGAGAGGGGCAGAGCAGACGACGGCAATGCCAACAGCTCCAGCGGCTTTGAGGGGAAGTTCGTAGTCTCGCGGTACGGGTATTATCCCGAACATCGCTGTGTTCTTCGACGATTCTTCTTCTCTTGCATCGGCCATGGCCGGCACCTCGGTTGAAATTGACAATGGAACGCCAGAGCCGCAGGATAGGTGTGCTATGTTACTCGTTCGGCATCATACCGGTAGATCAGATTCCTTCGTGTGCGACGCGGGAAAGAGCACAGGAATGGTTCTACCGGTACAGGTTGAGTACTCGTACAGGTACGAGGAGTTGTCGTCGTCGGTCGTCTCTGCATTCTGTACATCAGGTACCGGTACATACATAGTCTACCTGATGGTACGTGTACCGGTACAGTACCAGTACAGCATGTACTGTACTTGGGTGCGCGGGCGCTTACTTCGTACCGGTATGAAATACGCAAAGTAATACCGTACCGGTACAGTACAGCACAGTACCATACCAGGGGTACTGGTACCGCATCGCAGTACTGCTGATAAAAGTTGTATCTGCGTTCTGCGTTGTCATCTTCCTGGCGTGGGATCCTCTGGCCTAAAAATAGATGCCGCATGTTGTACACGAGCACGACTAACACCTGACACTAGTAATACCAAACTTCCAACATATTATTGAGAATCGCTTTGTTGGTGGCTACAAATAGTGGGTCTGGGATGATGAGTGGTCCTACCAACTAGAAGCAATCAACCACCTTCTTCCCTGAAAGCTTGCCAACTTTGCCAGAGGTTATGCCAAGACCCGAAACGAAAAATGGAGTGTGTACAAGGAAGGCATCATTTACGACAATCTTCCCCTATTTAAGGGGCTAAAGATTGCTCGCATTAGGCTAGTATCTTAATGATACTGTACACAGGACGAAGATTGGTGCATCACAGCACGCGCTTACTACATTACTACTAGACCGTCTGGATTGTTAGTACTTCGAGAAGACTGTGGAGGAAAGTTCAACAGCGTGCACTTAGTTGGCAGCACAGCACCCTGTGTTGACTGGTCTGATCATGAAAAGCTCCATGGCATACGTAGTACTGCAATTGAGGAACCCATGACCTAGTAAGTGTTGGCCAACCAATTGGAAAGTTCCGTTGCCGCGTTTTCCCACTTCCTACCAAGCATAACGTCGTGTGGCGAATCTACAATCGTTGGCGAATCCAGCCCAAAATATCTGACAGTTTCATCCACACCCTCTCTGTCTACAATGAAATCGCCTTTGGCACCCAAAACAAAACATGGCGGGAGCTGTTTTACGAAAGGCGCACTGCCCCCGATAGCCTTGGACGATGGAAGCTTCTTAGCAAGGTCCAACAGGTCTATCGTCGCGTGGGAGTCTCGGGCAAAGTACTCTTGGTATCGCTTTACATCAGCATCTGAAACACCATAGTCATCGACTGAACCATCTTCCAAGGTCTGCTTCTTGCCTCCAAAAAATAGTTCCCGGCAAAGATCTTCATTCTTCAGACATCGTTTCATCGCAAATCCAGCTGTAATTTTGTAGCTATTGACCAGTGATCGCCGAAGATACCGCATCGTCATCTTTCCATTCCCACTTGGTGGAACCGAGCACATCATGACAATTCCACCAAATTGAGACTCCATGGAGGGATTTTCTTCCAAAGCCTTCATTACGGCTAATCCGCCAAAGGAATGGGCTACCACAACCGGTGGCTTAGCATCCGTATCCAATCCAACAATCTCTGGTAGACGATCCATGACACACACTAAATCCGCCACATGCTCCATAATCTTGACTTTCTTAATGCCGTCGCCGGCATATGTACCTCCAGTGCCACGCCAGCTCAAGGCCACCACAGGGTATCCTTTGGAAGCGAAGTAAGGAAAAAAATTTTCGGTCCAGCACCAGGCACCATGGAAGGACCCGTGCAGAAAAAGAATAGGCGGTTTTGATTTTTCAATTTTGTCGGGAAGCAATGATAATATTTGCATGCTAGTGCCCGAGGCAAGGTCCACTTGCTGCTCTTGCATTGACGCTTTCGGAGACGAGCATGGCTGAATTCGAACAACTATTACCAGTTGAACTGCTCGTTTCCCGTACTTGTTATGCCGAGAAGAGGGCAGAAAGCCTTTGCAAGATAGAAGGGATATCGCGATAAGGAGGAGAAGTAGTGATGATTCTCGAAATATTTGTGAGCGTTGTGACATCCTTAGGGCAGAAGCACAATACGGTACGAAATACCGAAGGACCGATGGATACAGAGTGAAACTGTGCTCAATGAATGCCAATGATGGGATATGTGATGCAAATATTGGAAAGATTCGCTGTCCTCTGTGGATGATTGCTCTACTACAAGAGTAGCTAGCAAAGTTTGCTTGGAGATAAGCTACTGTTAGTGCTGTTACGTTGCGAAGTGTTTGGCTTCTGGATTCTGGATGCAGTGCTGTGTGGCAACTTGCAAAATAAGGTTGACAGTAGTTGGAAAAAGTCCTGATCGATTGCGCGGTTGTATATAAAGCATTTATATATCATTTTTCTGTCCTCACTTCAGTTGATGGTCGTATAGTGTAGGTGGTTAACATTCGAGGTTCTGATTCTCGCGCCCTGGGTTCGACTCCCAGTACGACCTTCTACACAACTGCATCATCGCATGGTGCAACCTTTTTTCTGCTCCTACCGTGTATTCAGAACCGCTCTCTACTCTACTAACACTCCGTACTGTATTGGTACAGAACAAGTAGCCAGCAGTAGAAAATACTCTCTACTCTACTAGCTATATGATCTGCTACCCCCCCTACAAAATCACAGGGGGCGTAGCATGTCTAGTCCTAAATATGTGTGTAGAAACAGTACCAGAAAGAAGATTGCAGGACGTTGCAGGCTGTTGCAGGCTCTTGCAATGCATTGCAACAAGCAACTCTGTTACAAGACCCAGGATCTCTGCTCAAGAGCCGAAAAATCTCGAAGTCGGGTCATTCCCATGTGACAACAGTACGAATATTACATATGTAAGATTCATGACGACACACAGAATAACGCGAAGCCTACAAATGTAAGATTCACTTAAATACTACAAGACTCATTATTTTCCTTGCAAGACCCAATACCGTACCGGTATGTGTATCCTGCGAGCATGTCTCCATGGTGCCCCCAACAGTGCCCCCCCTCCCCTTTTCTGTGCATCAGCATGCCTATGTCTAGTAGTGGTAGTATTCCTATATTCAGTTCTGACTCAAAGTTCATCTTTTGTTATGTCTGCTTTATCTAAGTTCCTTGAACTCACAACATCAATGTCCATCCAGCAGAGTTCTCTAGTTTAATAGCTTGAACAATTGCAACCTACACATGTAAGCTTCCATGCTTATACGCACGCGAATATTACATATTATGTCAGGTACTATCCTTGTACCTTGATCCAGGCAGGCTGAAAGACTGGCTTGGGTGATTCAGCGAGCTTTACATATGTAATACTCGTATGGTATTGTGAGCACTACATATGTAATACTCGTATCGGCAGGCTGACTGACTGGCTTGGGTGATTCCGCGAGCCTTACATAAGTAATACAACGAGCAATCAGTGTTCGTTTACCACAAGTTGTGCATGATTGGATTGGCTCGACGACGCAGGACACGACCCGTAGAATATTTAATAAATTGATGTCGCAAGGACATGCTGGATTGCTCGGTCGTCGCCGGTGTTTTGATTATTATTTGATGCCGACGCACGCCGGCCGGCGATCCATCACACAACAAGAGATCACAACATCGGAAAAAAGCGGCGCGCAAGCATCTTGTTCTTGCGACCGACGCTCGGTCGCAAGAACAAGTACAACAACAACATCATTGTAACACAAATAGAAGTCTATTGATTACTCTATACATCTATCTACAGTAGCGTTGCTGATTGTCGGATGGAGCACCGGTCCTTTTCTTACTGTATCATTAGGACCGGTGCCAGACCACTTTTTTTCAAGGATTTCAGTCGAATCGATCGAACCAAGCATTGAATCCTAGTGATCGAACCAAGGATTCAGTCGAATCGATCGAACCAAGCATTGAATCCTAGTGATCGAACCTAGCATTTATTCCTAGTGATCGAACCAAATGGGGTGTTTTGGGGGCGGTGCATTTAGGTGTTAACCCTTTTGAGGGTCTACTAGGGTATGGTTTATCCCCTTGATGGGTACCAACTAACCCCTCTATCGAACCAACTAACCCCTCTATCGAACCCAGCCTTAACTGCAAGTTACGGGCGGGGGTAGCAGCCCATACCTTCAGGTACCCATCATAGAGTAGTATTAGAGAGAGTCCTACTACCGGTATATCGTAAAGTAGCAAAAAAGTGCAGTCTAATTTAGTCTCTAACTAGCTAGAACTACTACTAGTACTAGTAGTCTAGAGTAGTAGTAGTAGAGCTACTACAAACTAGCTCACTGATTTATCCTATTAAGCGCTCTACAGTTGGCTGGAGCGTAACGACAGAGCCTCGGGGCTCTTTGAATTCGGGCTCATCGGATGGAGCGTATCCACCTCGTTTGCTTCGAATCGAAGTACTACTGTTACAGGCAGTACTGCGCTTCACAGATCAATTCCTTCGCCTGGAGATTGTGTAGGTAACATAGAGTTGTGTGCTATCGCTCCGGGAGGGGTAGGATGTTTCAGTTTGGCCATTTTCCGTTGCTTTTGTTTGGTATCGCTGCAATGTTGCTGCAAAGTCGACATTTTGGTCATCGCCATGGTCGGATTTGCTGCTTGCGTAGCGGTTGGTACTGGGGGCACGGTCATTGTCGAGTGTGGGGTTGGGGAGGTTTTTACTTTTCTACAGTCTACGGTATTTTTCTACGGGTGATAATTCAACGCAGCGTGAAATTGTAGTAGTAGAGCTACTAGTAGAGCTACCAAGAGTGATCATCAACTACCTGGTACACTACACGTACGATAACGACAGGAGAACAGCAATTTTGACATAATAATGCTGTACTGGTACCTCATAAGTTTTACTGCAATACTACAGTTCATTATTGTCTTGTCAAACGTGATGTTTACATTACTCTCACCAACGAAGACAAAGACGACGTTGGCTCTGGCGGGCGAACATACAGGCACTCATACCGATAGAATGCAAATACATAAGATTGAATCACTCATAGTTGTAATTCATTGCTAAGTTTGTTGCTGGCCAGTATGGACCGTAACCAGCCCCCACGATACCATCTTATTTCTGAGCGTAAACTTCCTCTGCATCGTCATCACTGTCATCGTCGTCGTCATTTTGTTGCCGCGCCTTTTTGAGTTGTTCCTTTTTGAGATCAGCATCTGATTTGGGAGCGATGGCATCCTTAGCACTAGTTTCACCCTCATCGTCACTGTCATCATCATCATCAGAGTCTTGCTCGATATTGGCGTTCAACATTTCCTCAAACAAAGTCGGCTCATCGTCCAGCTCAGCATCTTCCGGATGGATTTTGTATTCTGGTAGGACCGAATTGTCCAGAGTAGTCAAATTGACTTTTTGCTTCTGGTCCAAGCCGACGTAAGCACTGGACTTGATGTAGAGATCGAATTCATAATCTCCAACTCGCGGTGCCAAGAACTTGATATTATGTTCGAACACACGATTGGGGTTGGGAACCTTTTCGATGTTGATGATCTTCCCCTCTTTGGTACCGAGAATGATCCACCAAGCTTCTTGTTTTGGGTACGGAAAGTGAGGAGCATGCACCAAGCCCGCCTTTTCTCCTTCTTTGAGGTTGTTCCTTGTAATCGTAACGCGGACAGTGCACAGATCTCCTTCATACACCTTGTCGTCTTCGTCATCGTCAACAAAGACCTTGCTTTCGACTGTTATGTCAGGCATCATCTCGAGGCACTTCTTGACGTCCTGCTTTTGTTCTTCCGAGAAGGTGGCCATGCCCTTCTTTTGGTCGTCAGGGATTTCACGGTATTCTACAATGGTGGAAACTTTGCCCTTGCCTGTTTCACAATGCTTCACTTCTTCTTGGGTAAAATGCGGCAATTGCAGGAACGGTGAATCCTTGACCCACATGGCCTGAGTCACGTACTGCCCAAACTCGATGCAGGTCTGTGCCGTTTGAATCGAATCT
Organism: Nitzschia sp. pyKryTriq1; assembly: GCA_956465555.1. Lineage (NCBI taxonomy): Eukaryota > Bacillariophyta > Bacillariophyceae > Bacillariales > Bacillariaceae > Nitzschia > Nitzschia sp. pyKryTriq1. The sequence continues at coordinate 734,637 of OY101130.1, read as the reverse complement.
TGGTGTTGGCAGACAGAAATCATGGCATCGATCAAAGCGGTGGAGCGTTGCAACATGTACTTCAAATCTCCTATCAAGGTGGGATTTGTAATCTTGCTCGACTGACGCAAGAGATGAGCATGCATCAAAACGTTACCCTTAACACAAACGGGGTGATTGAACTTGGGCTTTTGCATTTGCGTTTTGACCGCCGACATGAGCTCAGCAATATCTTGCTTGTCCTGAGCCGACTTGGGAACATTTCGCTTGCGAAATTCAGCAGACCCAGCAAGCACTTCGGGAAGCGACTTGATGAGGGTGTGCTGATCGAGCGTGTAGTGGTACCACGAATACGTGTCATACATTACGTCCTTTTCTCCGAATTTGGACGAATCTGAGTAGTAGGTCCAGACGCAAAACGGAATAACACCCACCATGATGATCAAGTAAATCATCAAGACAATGTTGCGGTTAGAAGTATCCAGGAGGAAATCGGGAAGACCGATACTGACTTCCAACGATTGCTTCCCATCGGGGTTTCCATATTTTTCCCAGTTTTCACGAGCTTCCTCATTGGTGAGCGCCTCGTAGGCTTTGGAAACCATCATGAACTTGGCTTCCGCAGCACGGTCACCAGGATTCTTATCAGGGTGGTACTTGAGGGAAAGCGACCGGTAGGCTTTTTTGATGGCCTTCGAGTCGCTTGCAGAATCAATCTCAAGAATGACAAACGGGTCGAAAGAATTCACTTCACCGTCAGTCGTTACGCTGACAGCCAGCCATATGAAAATGATCGTCAACACCAGGGTTATCCCCAGATTGATCATGAATCCCTTGGATTTAGTGAGTGTGGCGAGTCCTTTCGATTCTTTCTTCAGTTCTTCGGCCTTGGCCTTTTCGGCGCTAGTTCGAGAAATGGCGCCAAGTTCTTCATCCTTCACAAACAAGACACCGTACACGCGGCTCAGAATGGAAAGCCAAGCTGCACCGGTAACAAAAAGGGACAACAGTGAGAACAACAGCGAAACACGAAAATCAGCTCTTGTTAAAGCAGACACAACCGAACAACTTACAGGGCACCAAGTAAATGGTGAGAAAACTCAAAGCGAAAAAGTAAAAGGCGGAGTTGTCGTATTGCAGCATGATGGCAAGATTTTTCGACTTCAAACTACTCCCGATAAACTTTTCCCTCGTCGATCCTGTTGATCAGATCTTTTGTCGTACAGCTTGAAACAAGTTTGGCGGCAGGGGCAAGAGCAAGGGGCAAGAGCATTTGCTTTCGGTTGTGGTGGGTTCGACGTTGGACGTCGGGCGGTGGTGGTAGCACTTCATCATCAGCGAGCGAGCATTGACACAGTTAGGAGGACACTGAAGCGTTGGAACTTGGAACTGGAACGTACGACGTACCATCTACCGTACTTGTGGTACTCGTACAGCTATGCACGCCTCACATGGCAGAATCACCTACAGTAGAATTTGTACCGCAGATGGGGTTGCAAACGCCAAACGCGCAAGTTGAAACAAGGGAAACAATCAAGGAGACCTTGGTTGAAAGTACATACCGGTACGTACATGCCGTACCAGTACCAGTAGCCAGTACTGTACGCGAATAGACGAATCTCCACGCGTCGACGCGTGGAGATGTTGTAGAGGTGGAGAGCAGGTCGGATGTCCGGCCGACGCGCATCTAGCGCTTCCCGCCTACCGGTATGTACCGCCCCGCGCGCCCCCTCTCGGTCATTGCGGTCTTTTTGTCTGCAGTCGTCGGTAGTACAGTACTGCTCCTGTCATCAAAGCGCTAGGAATAGGAGCATTTTCTTCACTCATTTTCCGCGCTCCCAAGGAATACTGGAGAAAACCCTGAAGACACTGCGATTACATGCAAGCATACCGAATTCGTACAGTACCTTATATATACTTTCATACCGGTATTGTACATTGGGAGGAAAAAGAAAAGCCAACACGAAAAGTCATTTCAAGATTTGTGTGCAAAATCTTGCGTTCGCTGCGTCGGAGGTCGGAGGCAAAACGATTCTTCTCGATCGGGTGGGTTTTTATTATTCTTGCCGCGACGATGGCACCTATGATAGTGGCCCGTCCAAGCAACAACAGCCCAATTGGCGATAAGCACATCACGAACTCGCTCCTCGGACCGTCTCCAGTGAAAGAATCGAGTCTCTTTGATCCTGATCTAAAGAGCAAGCTAGCGAGCGGACTTTCTACCCATTCTCTGCCTCTTGGGAAGAACGGTACAAGTAGCACTGTGGATGGGATGAAAATGACCGAAGATTCTGCTGCTCCTATCCTGAAAGGCATGAAAGGAAAGAAGTTCGATGCGGTGAATAGCTATGGAGGTCTCCCTAAGACCGAAGGGACTGCCGCTCCTCTGATCTCGGGGGCTTTGTTGATCCAAGCGACTAGTGTCTCAAAGGTCATTAAGGGAGAAGTTCACAATGTGCTCAACGTGATGAGGACGGATGCCCGATATGTCTCCCCACTTCGATTCATGGAGGAGTTACCGATGGACGAGCAGCATCCCCTGCTTCTTCAGTTGAGAGATTTGCACCAGAAGCTATCTGAGTGGGAGATCACGAAAGCGGACAACCAACCGCATGCTTCGCTTTACTTGGCTCCTTTTTGCGAGGCCGTGAAAGGAAGGGACATCTCAGCACCTGTTACGGGGGCGGCTTTGCATGCTATCCATAAATTTGTACTCTATGGCTTCTTTGCTTCGGATGCTGAGGCTTATCGAACGATTGCGAACACCCTCTTGCTCTGCACGTTTGAGGAGTCCGGGGCAGAATCGGAGAGCCGCCGACGGAGCACTGATAAGGGGACGAATGCTCACGAGGACGAGCAGGTAGTTTTGAAACTGTTGGATCTCTCAGCTTTGGTGGTGAGATGTGCATCCCAGGAGCTCAAACCTGAAATAATCGTTGGACTCCTGGACACTTGCTTGCATGTCTCTCATCGGGCAAAACGAGCGAGTTCGCTCCTGAAGAGTGCCGCCTCGGATGCCCTGGGGCAAATTACTTTGGAAGTGTTTTCTCATCCCGACCTTTCAAAGGTTCGGGAAGCCATTCTTGCCAAGCTGGCATCCTTGTTGAACCCACAGAAAAACTCGGATGCCTACGTTGTCAACTCTCTTATGTTAGTGAACATTGCTTTGGAAACACTGACGGACGATCTGACTCAGAATGAAATCAGTATCTTGCAGAATGACGTGTGCAAGTTTTTGCTAGGCTGGAGTACATCTCATGATTTGGTCATCTTAAGTTTGACCATGCGCGTGATCTTCAACCTCTTTCAGACCATCAGCAATCATCTTAAGGTTCCTCTTGAAGTCTTTCTGACTTCGGTGCATCTAAGGATCCTCGAACATTCCTCCAGTAACGAAGAAAGAGAAGTTGCATTGGAGTCATTGCTCGAGTTCTGTCAAGAACCAGCGCTGATGAAGGACCTCTACCTGAACTACGACTGTGATGTCAACTGTACCAACCTCTACGCGCATATATGCACTACATTGGGTGAAGTGGCAGAACCCTCCAGCACCAATGGTGTAGTCGCCGTAGAGATGGACAAGCCTATGGATACTACACCGAAGATGAATGGAGATTCATCGAGTGTTCGCTCGAAGCCGAATGCACCAACGGCTGGAATTGTATCAGCTGGAATTGCAGAAGTTCCTATGAACGCTCTAAATGTCCTCGCCGTCGAGGGACTTTTAACTATTGTTAAATCCATTGCTCGCCGAGTTAAGGCTTCCTCGAAGGATCGTACCTTGGATCGAACGCTGACTTCTACATCAGGAGATTCCCTCGACGAAGATTTCGTCGCCGAGCAGCTGACTGAAGAAGAGTTCCAAGAAAAGAAAAAACAAAAAGCAGCCCTCTCAAAGCTGGCAGAAATCTTCAACAATAACCCGACGAATGAAGAATGGATCCATCGGGGGAAAGACCTGGGAATTCCATTGGAGACACCAGAGAATGTAGCTGATTTCTTGTTCCAAGCACCAGGCGTGGATAAAGGGAAGCTTGGCGAATACTTGGGAAAAGGACCGGCTGAAGTTCATCCATTCGAAGACAAGGTCAGACGAGCCTTCCTATCACATTTTGATTTCAGTAAACACCGCAACTTTGCGAAGGCCATTCGAGTATTTTTGCACAAATTCCGCATGCCAGGAGAAGCGCAGTGTATCGATCGGTTCATGGAAGCATTTGCACAAGAATACTTCAAGCAGCAGGGCAGCTCTACTTCATTGAAGAGCGTTGATGCTACTTATGTCTTAGCCTTCTCCACCATCATGCTCAACACTGATTTGCACAACCCGATGAACAAAAACCCTCGAATGACTTGCGAACAATTTATTGCGAACAATCGAGGTATCAACGACGGCGAGGATATTGCAATTGACATGCTGACAGAATTGTATGACCAGATTTATGAACACGAAATTCAAGTTCAGCGTGACTTGGGAGAGTTTATTAGTCTGCCTGAAGGAAACCATGCAGAACACTTCCGGGCCGCGTGGGGGGAGCTCCTTAACAAGCAAGTTGCGGCTGCCTCGTTCACACCAGCAGAAGAAGCCATCAAAACCATCAACCAAGTCGGCGTCCACGAAAAAGATATGTTCCTGGTCATCGCCAAACCCGCCTTGCACGGAATCAAAAGTGCATTCGTCCGATCGTGGGATGATGGTTGCATTCTAGATTGCTTGAAGGGGCTCGAGCAGATGGCAAGGATCGCAACTTACTTTGGTCTTGATAACATTTTGAACGATATCATGGCCTTCCTTCTGCTTCAAGGCCGAGAATTCATCGCTGGGTGCATTTCGTTGGAGTATGCAGGTATCGAGAGTGGTGCACCCATCGTCCAAAGCCCGGAAGACGACGAAACCATGAGTATCGTGGATCCAGATTCGCCCATCCCGCAACAACTGTTGAAAGTTCATGAGCTCGAGAATGTTGATATCAAGCGAGTCGATATATCTGGTTCAGCTGCGTATCGTGGCTTGCTCGCGCTCAACATGGGATTAAAGATCGTTCGAACTCTCTTTCCCAGAGTCCGAAACGCCTGGCCGCAATTACTCGATGTCATCTGTACACTTCGTGATGCTCGTGCGCTTCCCCCAGGACTCGCAGATCTGGACGACTTTGCTGACAGCGATGGGAATGTCCTGCCTCTATCCACTTTTGCCAAGCGGTCGCAGAAACGACTCGATGATCACTACAAAGGCGTAAACGAAAAAGAAACGTCGAAGCGGGGTTGGTTTCGCATGGGATTCTTCGGCCGGAGGGGCCGCGAGGACCAGGCAGACCAGCCCATGAAGCCTGAAATGACCCGTCGAGAGATGACGGCAAACCAGAAAACATTGCTCCAAGTATCTCAACGGGTGGGTATAGATAAAATTATCGTGTACGGTGACAACGTAAAGCTTCCTCTTGTGAAGCAATGCGTGAGCGCAATGCTGGAATCTGTGGATAAGTTTCCGGACAAGAATTCTCCCACGTTCGAACAGCATCAAGCATTTGCTTTGGAGTTGGCCGCCCGCGTTCTTTTGGCCAACCGCGAGAGGGCAATTGAATTGTTGCCTTTCTTCCTACCGAAGTTTGAGGCCATCTGTTCGAGAGTGAGCAAGGAGGGTCGCGAAGTTCCCTTCCCATTTCTTGTAGAGCGGGTCGTAGTTACAATCTTGCGAACGAGCATTCATCTTTTCCAGGTCCAGCAGGTACGTTTCTTTGTTGTTCGTTTCTTGATTTTCTGCGAGGCCGCGACTAACATATGAACACTCCGCTTCTTCACAGATTCGCCCCAAGCTGCGTGGATCTTTGTACCTCCTTCCAAAACTACCCAAGAGTACATTCATTGGGTTGGTTGCAGACCGAATGGCCTGTGGCCTCGCCATCATTTTGCGAAGTTCTTACAACCTATTCAAGGCACCAGACGACTGGCGATTCACCGGGGACATTTTCGACATCCTTGCAATGTATCGCATAGCCCGTGGTCTCACCTTCGATGGCATTGCTTCGACGATTGAATTCGCTGTTCCAGATCTTCAAACCGAGGATCTCGAGGAATATGAAGCGAAATTAAAGGAGAAGCCAACTCTGTCACTTATGGGCTCAGCGAGTCTCCAACGGGTGCTCTTTAAGTTAGCACACGGCACCTATGAAGGGGACCAAACACTTGCTGTGCCTGCGATGGTATGCATCGAAAAAACTTACAAGCATATGGTGCAGCTCACTCTCATCAAACAAAACAATGAAGACCCGGACGCCGACCTTGAGAGTGTACCCGACAAGGAAGTCTGGTATAAAGTAGCGCTCGCCCTGTACAGCGTTTGCTGTTCCCCGGACCACGAAGTGTCGAAACAAGGTTTTGAAGCATGCCAACGGCATTTTCTTGGTATTTTTATGGAAGAGGTACCTGACGAGAAATGGATGGGTGTTTTGAAAACCATGACGACAAAGCAACCGCCCATATCGTCCCCGCTGTCTCGTATAAACACGTACTCACTTCTCGGGCAGATGATGGTTCGTCTTTTCCCCATCATGTCTGTGCGAGAAGTGAATTGGAAAGATCTGACTGAAATAACAAAGAATGCCATCGTGATCTCGGACGAGAATATGCAGAACAGTTACAAGGGAGAGCCGTTGTTCAACTATACTGTCAAGATTGTCGCCAACATTTATACCGAAATGGCCTCCCCCAACTTTGGAGGAGAGAAGAGGTACTGCGCATGGGCCAGCGATACATTCAAAAAGGCTTTGGAAAAAAATGGAGCCGTGAAGAACAAGAAAAAGGGGAAGAGCAACGACACAACTTCTACAGCAGACAGTGCCACTCAATAAAGTTATAGCGTTGGTTTTTGTTCGTCATGATCCTCTTGACGCGCTCATAAAAATCACAAGTCAAAGATATACTCCGCGGCTCGTTAAAATACAAATCGTAAATAGACCGTCGAAGATTCCAAAGTTCTGCTCCAGGGTGACGAGTGCGTACTTCGTCATTATCGAAGCGAGGCATTATTGCTATTTTCCATTTTCGATCTGAGTTTAGTACTCGTACTCTAGCAGTACGTGGTAGTGAGTACTCATACAGTACTCTACCGGTACTACTTGTACTGTATTGTACCGGTACCTGGCACTTTACCAGTGGTAGTGAGGATTAGTGGGAGTGGGTCAGTCGTTCCAAGATTCAAAGAGAGCCAACTAGTGCCAGCTGCCAGCTACTGTAGTACCAGACCGTTTTCACGTATTATCGCGCAGGAAATTCACCAAATTGGGATTTGAGTCTTGGGACACGTGTAGGGCGGGCGAGCGCCGACGACGACGACTCGACTCACTCCTCATATGTGTCTACTGGTACATAACCCTGAAAAATCTACCGAAGTCGTACTTTTCTACCAGATGCGGATTTCCCGTATGTAGAAATAGGTCTACGGTGACTGAAGAAAGTAGATTTCGGACGGTAGCTGAAAAATAAATCTACCGCCGCGTCGCTCGTTTCGTCGCCTTTTGCGACGTTTTATTCTACCCGACAAAGAACAGACGCTGAACGATAACAACACGCACGTTCACAACCCCTCAAAACGTTCACGCACTACTGTGTAGTTGAAAAAAATTCTACTGTACCGTAATGTCTGTGCGCCGCAAATCGACCTCCGCGTCGCTCGTTTTCATCGCATTTTTCGACAAAACAATTCACACCAACGCAATAACAATAATGCTCGTCATGATAAAGGACGACGGTAACAGCAGCAGCAGCAGCAGCAGCACGTGAGAATCTTCATACGGCGGCCCCACGAATTTTATTCCATGCCAAGCTTCTTCTCGAGGAACAGCAAATGGCACCCAAAGAAACATAAAAGAAAGCACCGCGCATTCCTGTTGCTGTCAAATCAGCAGAAGCAGCACAACGAGAGAGCAGAGGAAATGACACAGCGCAACCACCTCCAGAAGCCGCACTGGTGGTGAAGAATAATGAGGATGATATTGACGACGACAATGATGAGGATGACAACGAAGAAGAAATCATTCTGCCCGATCGGAGTCCAGGCATTGCAGCTACTCCAGGAGAAGCATTCCTCAAAAGGAAAAATCTCTCATCATCGTCAGAGGAAGAATACTGCTAGCTTTCAACAGGGGGAAGAAGAACAATACCAGCAGCAAAACGAAAGAAGCCTCATCCATCATTGAGCAGCTAGTACCGCCGGAGGGAATACCTACCACTGCTGACCGAATACGAGATCAAGCAAGCAAATGGCAGAGGAAGATGCCTATCAAAAAGAAGAAGCCCGTCGTCTCAAGCAGGATAAACAAGCCACATAGTAGTAGTACTGTGTAGTGCCATCAGCGAGCAAGCTAGCGACTCTCTAGAATTATTTTTAGTCAGTACTTGTAATATCGTAAAGCAGCCACAGAGTGTAGTAGTACTAGTACTTCGCTGCTTTACGATATAGTACTTAGTACTACTAGAGTGACAGTAGTTACTAAATTACCTCAGCTCTCTACTCTACTACTAGCTAGTAGCTCTAGCTAGAGTAGAGACGAGTACAAGTACAAGTAGTTGTACAAGTACTGCTACGAGATGCATCATAATACTAGCTACTGTTGTGTTTCGCGACTTGTTGACACCGCGTGCCCACCGTGTGCTTTCGGCTCTCCAACCGACTTGACGCATTTCGCGTCCAAAAGGGGTGAGAGCGCACCGACTTGTACGATTTCGGAGATGAGAACCCCGTGTTATTGTTAGTAGATTTTATGGTAGATTATTTTTCGACTACATTCACAGTACCGGTACCAGGGTTGGGGTTGTACCATGTACCATGCTGTACAAGTACGATGACTGCGCGTCGACGATGAACGCAATGAACAAAAACGAATGTGAACCTTCCGGTACGGTAGTCTACCTGGTACTCTGACAAAAATTCGAATCATCCTCGTAAAGCACCATATTCGCAACGTGTGAATGACACCAGCGGTGAAATTAGCCTGTTAGATAGCTCAACACCCCCTCCAGTGACGACTCGATAGCAAAAGCCAATGAAGTGGATTACTGTCTTCTCGTTATCGTCTGTTGCTGCTGCTTACTTGCAGCCAGTCGCTGCATTTGGGCTCCAATCTAAACAAGACGTCTCGCTTTCGCCCCCTGACATGTCAAGATCACAGTTTCTTGCGGTGGTAGGAGTTTTGACAGCAGGTGCAGCACCAGCGTGGTCGAAAGATAGCGAAGCGTTGAAAGGGACAAAGAAAGACCCCGTCTTTGAGCAGTGCCTCTCTCAATGCATGTACGACTGCACGAAACCAAAGGGTGTAGAGCAGAAATCGCGAGGAGAATGTCTACCAGAATGCAAGGAAAAATGTGCTACATCCAAGGCCCAATTGTTGAAGGGGGAGCCTCTTAAAGAACAGAAGTAAATGTGACATATTACTTGCTATCCATCCGTGCCACAGCAAGGAACGACAATTGGTTTTGACGCCTTCGTTGGAACCCTTCCACTTGCGGGCTGAGAAAGCTGATGACGAGAATTCAAATACTGCAGTGTCGTAGGATGTATTGTCATACTCCTAGGATCAAAATAAACAATCTCGAAAGTCTTCGTTAGCTAGTTTGCAATAATTAGGCTGCTCGAGTACAATGGTTAAGCTGCGTTGGATAGGAAGGCGATATCACTCTTTCGATGCTTGGAATGACGGATGTAATACTTTTGGATTGGACTGACAATCTCTCGATGGTCGCCTTACCGGTACGAGTATTTACACCAAAGCGGACGGGCGGACAGAACTTTTTAGACCAAACTACATACCTACACGTGTCCCAAGACTCAAATGGCCGTGACTCAAGAGGGGCGACATAAGAGGCTGCTACGAGGCATCGAATCTCCTCGGCGACAAAATGACTTCTCGAGCGGATGATCCGGAGCAACCGGCTTGTAAAAAGATGTGTACGAATTACATGGTCTCTACGACAGAAGATACGAGTGATGGCCGCAACGAGAATGGCCCAGGCGAGACGGAAAGGGGTTCGATGAATGGTGTCAAACGAATTCTACAAGCGACTCACACGACTCACTTCACTTCACTCACTCGAACCAACTCGAACAAAAGCTTCTCACTCGTAACATACAAAAAGCTTCTCAATTCAAAAAGCTTCTCAACCGAAAAGCTTCTCAACCACATTCCAATCAACAACAATAATATCAAATAGCTCACTCTTTTCATTCTATCAATTTTATATTGTATTAGATTGATTTCAGAGTCAGTTGACAGGTTACGAGCCCAACCAACGCTTCCGAAAGCAATTGACGCGGTATTTTACCTAACCGGTATCTACGCTCCCCAATTGCACTTCGCGGTATTGTATTAATCTCCGATAACTGACGTCCACCGCCAACAATGACATTCTCCTCAGTTACCGACTTTGTGGTAAAGTTCATGCTCCATCCGGCTGACCCCAAAGCACATACCCATCTGAACAACATATACTCGGATATTCTTGATGACCCGGGACGTCTCTTCACCGATTCAGTCGCCCAAGACGTTGTACTGAACGATGTGGACTTGCTGAGCAACGTCCGAAAGCTCATTGCCGAAGAACTGATCTTCCCGAATGCGACTGACACTCCCGACCTCAGCGCCATTACCCCACCAATTACAAATGCTGCCATATTCGTACAACTTGGCGGAACTCGCCATCGGCAGTCATTCTGGTCATCGAGTTCAATCGGACAATTCGACACGGTATCCCATAGCGGAGCGTGTAGAAACGACTCTGGTTATCGGGGACCCAAAACGGCATCACTTTTGCAACGGCATCACTTTTGGACACCGGTGGTGCCATACTGGTACCAGCACTCGCACGGTACCGGGTACTGTACTAGTAGATTGCGTTTTTAACTCAACCCGATCGAGCTGCTGGAAACCAATACTGGTATATCTGCTGAACAGGCGAGTGGGACTAGTAGAGGTCTCTACTCTAGTAGTAGAGAGTAGACGCTCTAGCTAGCGGAGATGCCCTCCGACGAGAACACCGTAACAACCTATTCGGTGACCCTCCAGTCCCTAGCGTGGGCTGGCATCGCGTTTTTCTTGGCGGCAGCGATGGGCATATCACTAGTACACAGTCGAAAGCTTTTCTTTTCTTTCAATGGCTGGCCGCACCGACTTCTGGGAGGTCTGCTGTTGCTTTGGCTGTTCGTAGGTGTCTTTACATGTAGCGTTTCTTCCGGTAGGGCCACAGTGGCATTGGGATTCGATGTCGTTCTGGGGATTCTGGGCATTGGCGCCACGTTGACTGCAGCCAAGGAATTTCCGCACAAGCATGTTCAAAATGACAAGGGACAATCGGGAACTCTGCACCGTCGGGCTATTGTGACCCAGTCGGAGATGGTCGAGCACGCATTTTATCAAGTGCTGAATCTTCTACAAGCTGTATACCTGCACGGGATACACGAAACCAGGCGACAGATCAATCTATATCAAGGAGACATCGATCCGAATTGGAAAATTCGTTTTGGACTTCTGTGGCTCGTAACAAGCCCATGGCTTGTACGACGGCGGTTGCCTGTGCATAGCTTTTCAGATAATTGGAAAGTATATAGATCAACGCAAAATAAGAAGCTACACACGCCAAATCGAGGAGGTCAAGCCGAGGCTCAAAAAGAGCACGAGATCTTGCTGTACCGTATCAAAAAAGCCCAATATCTTTTCTATAAGCATGTGATATTTCACGGAATCAATATTTACATGGCTGTGACAACTACTTCGAGCGAATCAGCATCACCCCCCTATTCAATGTCATGGCGAATCTTTTGGCTCCTGCTAAACACATCGTATGCCATGGAATTCTTCTTGCAAAGTTTGGTCAAGCGAAGAGTCATTATTAGGCAATCAACCATGCTGTGGTTGCAACGATGGCTCATGATGTCGGCAAGCGCCGGTGCTGTTGTAGTCTTGCAGCAAATCGTGCAGTCTGGCGTTACCCGTTGGGAACTATACTTGCTACCGGTTATCAGCGGGGCGTCACTGATTTTGAATTTCGGAAATCGCCATCACGATCTTTTGAATACCATGATTATTGCAGCAACAGCAATGGTAGGGAGAGAATATTACAAACACAGCCATCATTTGCATTTATGAACTTATGACAGTGTAACGCGAGTTCTATGCTTCGGTCCAAATAAAGGCTTGAAAGACCCGAGGATCAAAGTCGGAGAGTTTTTCGTCCCATTCGTATGTGTCAATGTAGGCACGGTTCCCCGGCGTAAAGACACTGCACGCATACCACAAAATTGTCGCCTTCAAACTCTCGATATCCATACACCGAATCCGCACGGCATGTGTTGGCGGCACCTGATCTACGAGGAACTCCTCTGAAAACCCTCCTCCATTCAATGTGCCCTCACTTTCGAATCGCAAGGACTCGTTGCTACCAGCACCTATTGCAGCATCACTCGCTCGACGAGACAAGGCCATAGCCGAGGAAGATTCCGCCGTTGATGTTTCCCCAGCCGGTATGAAAGTCTCTTCGTGAGGCAAACTATCAATTACGTCGAACCACACTGATTGATCGCTGCGTCGGAGCTGCAAAATTGTAATGACGTGTTCGTGAAAGAAAAGGCTGGCCGCCAACTTCTTTGGACCACTGGTACTGAGGTGATCCAGCAGTGCCTAAAAGTACGATGCGCGGACGAGGAATGACGTGAATAATTGTAGTCCATGATGCCGTTGTGTCATACCGCACGCCTCCGCTACTCACCTGTAAGTGCTCTTGTTCGAGAATGTTCCCCCCGCACACTGTCAAGAACTGTTCTTGACACATGTAATTTTGTTCCATCAAAGAATCATGGGCGTCGACGGGGATCAAAAATGCATCTTTGACCAATCCCAAATTTTGACGGACCACCGGCAAAATGCTTGGAGTTTCGTCGTCAATTACTTGCACAATCGTTTGATCGGGAATGCCTGTATCTGGGGCAGAACTTCCGTTGGCAAAATGATGAATGCATAGTAAGGGAGCAATTACAGTGCAGCCATTGATAGATCCTGGATTGCGACCTTGGTAAGTTGGCAACTGATGAATCGATATTCGGCCTCTCTTTTTTAGCGTATCAAAATCTTCATGGAAACAGCCCGAAAGCATGTCGATCGACAACCCGGACCCTGCTACTTCTCGCTTCTTTGCGCCTGGAGGGGCAAACGGCCCCCTTTCCGAAATACTGTCTAAATCTCTCATAGAAAAGTTTGTTGTTCCCGCATTGTTTGGAAGATCCACTTGCAAACCACTCAGAAAAAGTGCTCGTTGCAAATCGTAGTCTGACTGTGTCCGTGCATGTTGGACAGGCGGCCCAGTCGGATCGGGCGTATCCAGTGCGATCCCTATGGCCACCTCTGGTGATAACTTGCTCATCTTTCGTTTTGCTGGACGAGGATGTTCCCGCGGGGTTGTTGATGCAACGCCCACTCCTGCCTCCTCCTCCTCCTCGTCGTCGTCGTCCAGCAAGGAGCTGTTCGATTTGATGCCAAATGCATCTGACGATTCACGAGTATATGTGTGCCGCGTCGATGAGGACGAGGACATTTTCAACGACTCATCGGGCTGCCGTGCTTCCGGCGAAGTGGGCGGATAAAGAGCCTGGCGTTTTGCATCCTCGGCAATTGCGCTGGTTTCATCGGGAAACGCGGTCTTATATTCGTCGACGGACGTTGTGTTCTGAGGACAAAATACTGCGGAAAATGTATCCCCGCACGCCAAGAGCGATGCAGTGAAGCTGCTGGAAGAGCTGTCTCCTCTTCTGTGGCCACTGCTGCTCGCTTCTTTCGGATAGGCCTTGGTTAGTTCCCGTTCGGTCTTCTTCCGCACTTCCTCGTAGACGGGCAACCTCTCGTACTGTTCGCTGGCAAGGTAGTAAAAGAGGTCAATTCGGCGGCATTCCTTGGCGAAGTCCTTTGGTTGCTTGGCAATGATTTCCTGGAGCTGGTGGCAAACCCGCAACGCGTCGATTGTGGACTGCAAGCGAAAAGTCGAGAACTTGTCAGAGTAAAAATACCCGTGCTTGGGAATTTCTAACAAGGACGTTTCCAAAAACTTGAGACCAAACTGATAGGCGACTTCCCAGAGCTCGTTTTTGAAATTTGATTCAAAGGCAGCGAGAATCTGGTTGTTAAGCGCGTAATGCTTAGAAATACAAGTCGTCTGATAGCTGCTCAGCGAAGACTGCCGTTCATGCAGCGATATTCGAATCGAGTTGCTCGGCTGCAGCGCAGGTCGGGGTGGGACCGTGTCGGCTGCCGCTGCCATTGCCACTGTGAGTTGGTAAGATTGTGTGTTGTGTGACGTTGTTGTTGTTGTTGTTGTTGTTGTACCAGTAGCTATTGAGCCAGTTTATTGGGTCGTGGTACCAGGTACATACCGGTACAACTATTGTTGATGAGCGAGGGATACAAGTACCGATACACTGTACAGTTCGTACATACCGGTACGAAGGGATGAGGCAATGATGATGCGTGCCGACGAGCCGGCGGGAGCGAGCGAGAGAATAAAGGATCTCACGCACAACTCCTCACACGACAACGATCCGGCGCACAAACTGCACGCGCGGCACGGCGAAAGGACGCGCTCTACCGTACCTGGTACCTGGTACCGGTACCAGGTACTGTACGAGTACCAGTACCACGTACCGTTATTGACGTATTGAACTCGGTCGCTCACCATCCACTCTGTAGCCATCGGCTGACGTACAGACTGGATTTTGGGTCTTTTTAGGGGACTTTTTTAAGTGTACCAGGCTGTATGACAGCGGTTTATCCCCAAAATTATTCGCGTCTGTCCTCCAGCCGATGGCTACAGAGTGGCTCTCCATCGATCCCAACGGACGACCGCCAATCAAGGATGCGACACATGTGACATCAAAACGGCATCTGTTGAGACCCGTTTTCAACGCGCGGTCGGATCCGACCTCATGGTAGGACCCGACTTGTGGCGAATATTCGCCAGTCCTTCTCGGTTTTCAACGTGGTAGGATGGTAGGCCTTCACGTAATCCGAATTAATCTTCTTCCAGATGGTTCGAAGTTTCTTCCATCCGTGATTTACCACCTTTCCAGGATCGATGGTATCATACTGTGCATGAAAGATTTCATCGTCCAGGAATTTGAGGAGGTCGTAGTCATCGTTTGGCGTAGTGTCAACGAATGCCTTCTGCACAGCATCCCAAAAGAACTGGTTGTTGGCTGCCATCCCTGCGTCCAGTAATTCCCTGCTATTCGCATTACCAATATTGGCAAAGTCCTCTAATAAAATGTGAGATGCTGCAATGCGAATTCAACAACATCAGAGGCGCAGAATCGGCAGGATTGGCAGGATGTCCCCGATATTATTTATATAGTAGGCAGAATTCTCTTAAGACAAAACTTCAGATTTAATTAAGGTACTTTTTCTCTGCCAAATTCTCCAGGGAGCTTGCAAATTCCGCCTTGCTGAATGTGCGTCGGCGGCAGGTGCCGAAAGTCGAGCGGAGAATGATGTTGTGAAACGGTCAAAGTGGTCATCGAAGGTCCGACCTAGGTCGGACCGTCCACCCAAAAAGTCGGGTCCGACCTCAATTTGGTGGACCGGACATTCGGAGAAACTCCGCCCGTCCGACTTTTTGGTCGGATCCGACCAGATCCGACCTCGTTGAAAACGCCCCTGAGGGCCGTTTTTCGATAAAAAAGAATCATCTTTCGGCGATTATTGAAAGCGGGGAACGGAGATTTTTACGAAAGTACCGGTAGTACTTGTACATACTGGTATCATACTTGTACGAGTACCGTACAACATGAAACATCAAACATCGCTTGCTTCTTTTTCTGTGACATGAGGCATGACCTCTGCTGATATCTCGGATGATCATCGAGTTCAGTCAACTACCACGTAGTATACTCCTGCGAAGCATTCATTTCATCTTCTATCAGTCAACCAAACAAGTCACTTCTCTCCTGCTACTACTCCTGTATTTCCACACACTGAACACCCAACATGAGATTCGAACATCCTCGCAGGAGGAGTGATGCGGCTTCTTCGTCGTCGGTTGCTCGCACCGGGACGTCCCAACTGACCAGTCATAAGGTTCGCGATGGTCTCACCCAGTCACTACGGCCGCTTCATCGGAGGATCGTCATGGCGAAAAGTGGACGTGCAAGGATGACACTATCCAACTTGTTTCAACCAGCGCATCAGTCAGAGCCTTCCTTCCCCCCGGAACCCAAAAAGTACTCCATGGGACTGCAACCCCATCCCGACTTCCAGACGACGGCGCAGATTTCACTGGGAGGTTCCGGATTTCTCAGTAATTTGCCTCTTCCAATCTACTATGCGGCAACCCTGGCCCCTTCGACGGCAACTGCGACCACGGGCATGTCCTTCTTGAAATTTCTTCTTGTCTTCACGGCCGGAGGGCTCTTCTTTTCTACCGCCATTGCCGCTGTGACTGCCTGCTACGCAATGGGCCTCGACAACGTCAAACGTATCTGGGAACTAGTGGCCGTCATTCTCCAAAAGGTGTGGCTCACCTTTACACTGGGGATTAGCGCCACAAAGCTAGCTCTGCTCGGGCACGACGACGAGTATGCAAAACTCGAGCGCCAAGAATCTGAAGAAAAAAGTAAGGCGACCAAGCGATCTTGGAAGTGGAGGTCAGCGTGGGCGGTCTTGAAGGAACAGCTAGGTGAAACTAGACGAACGGCGGCTCAGGGAGTACAGGCCCTACGTCAAGAAGCAAAACTTTATACTGCCGCTGTTGGGGCACCTGGACTCATACCTCTGCAATACGTGGTGGATCGACTGATGCCTTTGAGCTTTTCGACAATCATGGAAGAAAATATTCGAAAGTCGTTGGCGGAATTCCCTAGACAAAAAACCATCAAGAAAATGACTCTATCGAGTTTTACAGCAGGAGACAGAGCACCAGTTCTTGAAGCGGCACGGGTGTACGATGTGAAGAACGCAATGGCGTTTGACTGCACGGTAAAGTGGGACAGCCAGTTAGAAGCATCGGTACAAATTTACACTGCGGGTGGACTGGCTAGACTTCCCGTTTCTCTCAAGAACATGAAGTTTGAAGGAACCGTTCGAGTCGTTCTCGCGCCTCTCACTAAAAACGCTCCTGGATATGGCGCTATTTTGATATCACTGGTCAAACCACCCAAAATCAATCTCGACATTCGGGTTTTAGGTGGAGAGTTGACCAAGCTTCCCTTTCTGAGGTACGAAATCACGGCAGCAATGCAGAAGGCCATCGCAGATTCATTATTGTGGCCTCGTCGAACGGTGGTACCGACCATGTTCGAGGGAACCAAACGACCCATTTTATCGGCCAAACAATTGGCGGCCCTTGCAGAGGCTGATCCTCTCCTGGATGCCGAGCGCGCATTGGCGGAAGATCCAATGCTCAGAACGATCCACGACACGACAGGTCCCATCAAGGGAAAGGGGCGAATGTTCCGCCTGAACGAAGTCAATGATACCGATTCCACCAATACTACGAGCAGTCTCGAGAAAACTTCAACACCAGTAGTTAGACATCACCACGAGGTGGGACAGGGGATTTTGTGGAGTCGTTTGCAACAGTTTTTCGTGGATCAAGCGGATGTCAGTAAGGAAAGTGGTAACATCAAATGGAGCAACGCAACGTCGCCAGTGGCATAAGCTAACATAATGTACCACACGTGCTTGGCGCAATAATATTATGAAAAACAATTGCTATCTGATCGGCACATCGTACCGGTATATACTGTATATTAATACTACCAGTATGCAGCGATGCAGCATTCCTACTCCTTCGTATACCAGAATTCCTGTAAGACTGACGAATATCCGGCCCTCCGCGTGCCCTCTAAAAGTACATCCCGTCGTAGTGATCCTCCGGCTCAATGGAATAATCAAGTCTCTGATATTCTTTTGTCCTCTGTTCCGGGCTCGATTGCACCAGTATGCAGCGATGCAGCATTCCTACTCCTTCGTATACCAGAATTCCTGTAAGACTGACGAATATCCGGCCCTCCGCGTGCCCTCTAAAAGTACATCCCGTCGTAGTGATCCTCCGGCTCAATGGAATAATCAAGTCTCTGATATTCTTTTGTCCTCTGTTCCGGGCTCGATTGCACAAGATAGTTGTCTCGATGTCCAGGTGTGGATTCGTCAATCGCTGGAAGGGGCGTTTCGGTGGATTGAGGGGTTACAGGTATTTCAATATTTTCTGGCAAGGGAGCCGTGACATTGTCACGGCTGGAAGACGTGGTGGTAGATGGCACTCCCACGGGTGGTGGTGGTGGTGGTGGTGGTGGGCTGTATGTGTAGCCCGTCTTTTCTCCTTCATAATCGAAAAATGCAGCAGCTGACCCAGGCTTGCAAAACGTTGTAGTGAGCGCTACTCCAAAGGCAAGTCCCATCCCTCTCAAAAGGCTGTCTCGGCGCGTCATGATATTAGCTCTGTCAAATTCACTTGCTCCTTTTCCATGCAACTGTTGTTTTGATACGTGTGGAGGATTATTCCTCATTGTACACACACTGCCCCCTTGGCCTTGGGATTTCGAGAGGTGCAATACAACCGGTACCTGCAGTAGCTTTGTTTGTGGAATAGCCGTGGTAAAGGCAGAAGACTGGTAGGCATTTTCTCTCAACATACCGACAATCAATAGGGCGGCCAATGATGGATTTCGGCAATTTGTTGGTATCATTTTTGTTTCTTATGTTGTTGCAGGCATGAAAGAGTAAAATAAGAATGGACAATCTGTAGCAAGCACGTCAAATAATAGCAATTTCAAATTGTTCTACCGTATGTATCCACAACCATCGTGAGATGCGTTTGGGCTGATGGAAGACAAATTTGCAATTATTTAGCTTTTTGGGCTTCGGTTTCGTTATCCGCGCACACACGCGCGCTTCTCCAATATTGGGAAATTATGTCCGAGCGTCCCATTTCTATATAACAATGTGACTCTCGTTGTGACACGCACCACTTTCGTAAGCTGGCGGCTGTGCTCTACCATTTTAGTAACGCGATAAATAGATTCTCGTTTGTACTACGACGCAGCACGGCATCTTACGGCAGGAGCGATTTTTAGTAGGCGGGTAACGAAACCCCAGTAGAAAAGTACGAGATTCGGTACAAACGGTCTGTCCCTGTTTCAGAAAGCAAAGTCTCGGGGCTGCTGCGCCGAATATCGTCTCGCATCGGGCGGGGTCTTTCCTCGTCGCCGCATGATGCTGGCTGCTATCCCGTGCAGCAAAAGTAATAATCTGTTATTACCTTTCGCCATCAACACCAACTGCAGTAGCATCTTTGATCGTCAATCTTCATCGTGGGTGAAGTGTTTATATTGGGATTAGAATAAAAAGAAAAATACTGTAATCATGCCGACCAACGCAATGCACCGAAACTGTGAGTGAGACACCATGGTGGGCGAGTTCGGCCTCCGCCTAGTTTTCCAGTATCTCGAAGTGTAGCACGAACGCTGGTCCTTCTGTGTGTGCTGACCCTTTATTATTTCTCTTCGTTGTTAATTTCAGACCGCAAATCATTCAAGACTCCTCGACGACCCTACGAGAAGGAACGATTGGATGCCGAGCTGAGACTCGTTGGAGAGTACGGACTCCGCTGCAAGCGTGAAATCTGGCGTGTTCAATATGCTTTGGCCAAGT
Source organism: Nitzschia sp. pyKryTriq1 (assembly GCA_956465555.1). Taxonomy (NCBI): domain Eukaryota; phylum Bacillariophyta; class Bacillariophyceae; order Bacillariales; family Bacillariaceae; genus Nitzschia; species Nitzschia sp. pyKryTriq1. Next base: position 714,976 of record OY101130.1, on the reverse strand, counting down.
TGCGAAAGTCTGCACGTGTTTTGTTGACTTTGGACCCCAAGGACCCCAAGAGGATCTTCGAGGGTGCCGCCCTTCTTCGACGCATGAACCGATACGGATTGTTGGCGGACGATGAACTCGAATTGGATGCCGTCCTTCAGCTGACTACCCAAAAGTTGTTGGAACGTCGTCTCCAAACCAAGGTCTACAAGCAAGGTTTGGCCAAGTCCATCCACCACGCTCGTGTTTTGATCCGACAACGTCACATCCGCGTTGGAAGCCAACTGGTCACCGTGCCTTCGTTCAACGTGAGGACATCTTCGGAAAAGCACATCGACTTCGCTGTTAACTCACCCTACGGACAAGGTGCTCCTGGCCGAGTTGCACGAAAGCGCGCTGCTTCGCGTGCCGCTGCTGGAGACGATGAGGAGTAAGCATATTAGTATAATTACCACAAAAAAACTGCATATTGTCCGTCCTGGGTAAAAGATAGCCCTCCTTTTTCGCTGAAACGTTCTGAGACTTCTGCAGAGAAGAATGGAAGTCTTCTCTCTAGAGCTAGTAGTAGCTAGAAAAAATACAACAGGTATCGCCACTATGCATGCAGCAGTAGGGTGCAAATTTGTAGCGTCAACTACCAAGCCTACATCAGTAGAATGGAGAGACTACTCATACGGTGTTGTAAGTACTACTTGTCGTCTTCCGTACTGGTTTGCTATCCCCGGAGGGAGTGCTGACGTACCTGCATTAGTCTACCAGGTAAGTCTACCTCTCTCTACTAGTAGCTACTCTACTCTAGTAGAGAGTTGAGTAGAGTACCGGCTTCGGGCCATACCTGGTACCAGGTACCGTACAGTAGCCCATGGCTACAGTAATATATTTCTTGGCTCTGGTCGCCTCAACTTATTTTCGTCGCCGCGCGATCGCGATGATTGCGACGCGAGGTGACGAGGAAGCAGAACAAAACACATCAGAAAAATCGCCAATATCGTGCATATCCAAATTTTTGACTCCGAGAGCTACAGCACCGGTACTACTACTAGAGTACGAAGTACAGTACTTGTACCGGTACTGTACCGTTACAGGGCCCCTGCTCTCCCTCATCGAGTTTGCGAAGCATCTCACAACTCATAAAAATCACAAGTCACAATCGCAAAGAAGTCGAAACAGTTTTTAAAAATACAATTGGAAATGATCCAAGGGGAATGGAAATCGGATGTCCTGGATGCCGACGGCGAGACTTCTTGGACTGTAAAGGAAGATACCGGTACCGAATCTGAATCCACTACCCAGATAATCTCTATGAATAGCACTGGTGGGAGCCCTTTGAACCTTTGCTACTCGCTGGTTGCTCCCCAGCTGAAGTACTTCTACCAGGTAGAATTCCTGGAAGCTGCCTCTCGTTCCACATCACTAAGCGTTGGTGTAGTCCGACCATGCGAGCTTAGAAAGGGTTGGGGAACCAAAGGTTTGTTTTACAATGGAAACCTTACTAATGGCAGCGCTGCGCTGAAAGTTGGATACGGACCTTACCTAAAGCAGGGTGATACAGCAATAGTGGAATATACAGAATCACCAGACAAGTACCAGGTCAAGTTTCATATCAACGGGAGGTGCTTGGGGATTGCCTTCGAAATCCTGAAAGAACAAACTTCAGCTTCACCAGACGAATCCTTTTTGCCTTGCTTGAACTGCCAAGGCGAATTGCGGGTACGAACCACATTCCATTTGGAGCAACCAAAGAATAAAAAGTGCGTATCAGAGGTGCACCCTTTACACGGAAAATGGAGCTTGTTGAAGTCCTACGAACACACATCGGACGGGAGAACACAAATCTGGCCACTCGCTAGTACTACAGAGCATGACATAGTCAGCAACTCGGCAGAGCCCCGAACTGTCACGTTGAATCTGGAACCATATACAAGCTCCGATGTGAATGGTTGCTGGGCCATGGTATTGAAAGTCTTCAACACGATCCGGGTGCTCAAACTCGTTTATACTGGAGATAACGTGCACGGGAGCAACAAGGGATATGACTTTTTGCTAGCAGAACCTCCAGGGTCACCTCCTGGGGCTACGTCCACAATGATGATGCCACCTCCACCTTTCGACGAAATCGAACGAAAATTATCACACGCTTTGGGGTTGCATTGGCGAAAGCTGAAACTGGGAGATAATGATGACACTCTGCAGGTTCTCTCGGGTGACGGCACTACGCTTGCTCATTTCGAACGCCAGCGAAGTGATTCGAATACCGTTGCCTGTACCTCATACAGGTGAAATACGGGAAAGATTGAAAGATCCTCCACTTCAAAGCAGTAGACAAGGGTATCACTTCCTAGCTAGAAACTACTGTATTACTCGTTCCTCTATTGAAATAAGCCATAGTTCGCTACGGTTTTCCAATTTTCTTGAGAGACATCGGGCGACTCTTGAAGATGTGAGACTCCATGGAGTCCTCTTCTGTTGAACCCTCTTGGGCAGGGTGTGTGTATGCTGCTGCCAGAATGATTCTACGCGTGTGCGTGGGTAGCACTTTTATTTTCAATTCGATTTCCCCGGCCTCTTCTTCGGATGATGATTCATCTGCTGCTTGTTGTGCTGCCTCGCTTGGTTTGGTCCCATACGAAAACCCCAATACATGGCCTTCTTGATCAACAGCATAGGCACATTCCAAGATTCCACCACCCTGCTTACTAGGCACGGAAGCAAGAATCTCCACTAGTTCAGGATCCTTTTCGGTGCCCAATGTCTTCCAAAGTGCCACTTGTGGCTTGTCGCTATTTTTGGTGACACGTTTGGGCAACTTCCATTCCGGGTGACTGGCCACATAGGCTTGCCACGCACTCCAATCCACGGTAGGTTCTGCCGATGGAGCCCAGCAGGCCTCCATGCTGGCTTCTTTTTCCAGGTCGGCGATTCCCATTGTGTAGTTGGTGTCCAACTCGATGAGGTTGTAGAGATTTCGATACCCTGTGGCACATTCAATCCATGGAAGCATGTATTTCAGACAAGGCGGATCGGGCTGCTCCTCGTCTGAATTACCATTCCAGTTTTCTTCTTTTTCCTTCCCTTCTTCAACTTCGTCTTCCTTTTTGAGTTCATTGTCCTTAGTGCAAGCCTCGACCTTGCGCCAGTAGGGACGACAAGGTCCTTGTCTGTAAGTTAAGCAGATGCTGCAATGGGTAGACTCGTCTTCTTCTGGTAAGTTGTCATACGGATCTTCTTCTGTGTCTTCGTCGCCGTTGTCCGCTTCTTGTGCATCGCAGCTGGTAGTTATCCCCGCAGTCCATCCGCCGATCCCGGCAGCCGCCGCGACAGCGTACCACCACCATTTTTTGGTGGTCTCACTTGTACTTGTACTGCTGCTGGTAATGATATTGGTCGAGTGATGCAGCACTGAAAATGATGGTTCTAGCCTGGTAGCTTCCTGCAATCTAGAAACCGGACGTACGTAGCTGTCGGGTAACGAGACAGCTGTTTGCGATAAGGCAGTTTGGCGTTTTGTTGTCTCCAGTAAGGATCTTCTCAGACGTAGCATTTTGGAAATGTGTCAAGATGCTCAACTATGGAGAACTGATTTCGAATGTGCTTGTAATGACACGAAGGACTGGGCGGGGTTTCGCTTCTGTACGTGTACTGTAATAAGTATATCGTCGGGTGACCTGCATCATGCACAATATCCAACATATTCTTAGGATGATCTCACAACGATCACTTTCCTCTTTCCTCGATCCCATCGTACGGTATTAGCCAGGTACCGTTACAGTGCCGTATCGATCTCCTCCATCGTTTTGAAAGCAAGTGGTGCTCGGCGCGGTTTTGGAAGCCGATGATGTGAGTGGTGGTGGTGTCGTCTGAGTCAATTCGTTTCAAACGTGGGGGGTGTTTGTTGGAATACACCGGTACTGATGACCGGTACCAGGTACAGTACCGTACTTGTGTTCCGGTACCGTTACAGTACTTGTACCGGTCCAGTACAGTTACCGGTACTGTACCGGCAAAGTACTCAGTACTGGTACGGTACCTGCTCCGGTACCGGTACCAGGTACGCGAATGGATGTTGTCTCGTGTGGTCCGTTAGTGGTCCGTATAGTTACACGTGGAAGGGACACACGTTTGTATATTCAGAAATATTGTTCGTGCGTGATGGCTACCTAGAATTGTAGTAAGAAAAGATTTTAAAAACAAACTTTTTAAACCTTTCAATGGCGCATCAATCACACTGTACTACAACCCGAAGTGGAGTGAGTTCCTTGACGAACGGACGAAAAAGACCGGAACTTCGGCGAGCACGGCTCTCGCAAAGCCTCTCGACGCGCACTATACTAATGTTCATCGGTCGATAATGTCCGAGAGAGTTGAGGGCTGGCCGGCTGATTGGCGCCTGCGCCATTCGTCCCGTTCTGGCGTCTGGCCTTCCCTCCTTTGGCTCCGCTACTACAATACCGGTACCGGTACTGGAACCTGGTACCGGTACGGTACCAGGTACTGTACGTACCGGTAGCGTCGATCCTTACATTGCAAGCAAGCTGCAAGTATTTACCAGTTTTACTCTGTTGTTGGCCTGATTGTATTTTGTTTTTGGCATAGGGTCTATTTATTGATACATACCGTACAAGTACCAGGAGGATCTGACAGCCGACAGCCGACGGCAGAACAGCTTATCACTGCGCATTATCATCTACAGTAGGAAGAACCCACGATGGCAGATAAAGGTATCAAGCAAATCCCCATTGTGTGTCCAGGACACACTCGTCCCCTCGCCGAGCTTCAATACTTGTCGATCCCTTCCGAAAACCGCAACTTGTTGTTGAGCGCGTGTCACGACAAGATGCCGATGCTCCGCGATGGGAAATCAGGAAACTGGATCGGAACTTTCCAGGGCCACAAGGGCGCCGTGTGGAGTTGCCAAATGGATCCTTCTGGCAACCTTGCCGCGACTGCTTCCGGAGACTTTTCCGCCCAGGTGTGGGACGCAATCACGGGGCAGTCTCTGGTGGAAATGCCGCACCAACACATAGTCAAATCATGCGTCTTTTCTCCCGACTCGAAGCGTTTGGCTACGGGCGGAAAGGAGGGGCTCTTGAGAGTCTTTGACTTGACGAAGCTCTTGTTGGAAAAATCAACCTCAGAAGCCAAGTCTTCGTCGGTGCAACTCACACAGGAGGCTCCGATTACCAAGGTCGTCTGGATGGGCCTGACTCAAATTCTGGTTGCTTGTGCGAACGGAAAAATCTATTTGTGGGACATTACGAGCTCAGGTGGAAGCTTGGCCCACACCTTTGATACGAAGCAAACTTCCGAGATTAGGGACCTTGATGTCACTTCCGTCGCGGGTCAACTTGTCGTGACTGTCGCCGCAGGAAACAAGGTATATTTCTGGGCCGTGACCACCAGGGAGCTTCTCAAGGAATATACCATGCCGATCCACTTTCGAGAAGAAGGCGGTGCAGCATTGCACCCGTCCGGAAAGAAGTTTGTCGCAGGCGGGTCAGATTTGTGGGTTCGGGTCTTTGATTTTGAAACGGGGGAAGAATTGGAATGTCACAAGGGACATCATGGCCCAATTCGATGTGTCCGATATTCACCCGATGGAACCTTGTATGCGACAGGATCGGAAGATGGTACAATACGCCTTTGGAAAACTGACCCTACGGAGACTCAGTAAAGTACCAAATAAAATACACAATATGAGATATAGTCTCTCTTAGAGACGAAGAAAAATGCTCGTTGATTGACTTCTTATCTTTGATCTAAAGTAGAGATGACGAATAGCAGTACATTGCCTCCTAGTACTACCCCCGCTCCATCGGCACTTGTGACTTGTAGTTATTGGGCAATATCAATACCATCACTTTTAGGGAGCTGGGCTGTGATGCAATACATTCAGTGTACGTGGTACTACAAACTTGTACTGCAAAGACAACCTCTCACTGCGGCCATTTACTATAATATCACCTTGTCTTTTTCAGCTCATTTGATGCGTTAGTAGTACTACTACTACTAGTAGTACCTTCTTGTTCCTCCTAACACGCCGAACCTATCAGCCAAGAGTTCAAAGCTACCGGCAGAAAATTGCTATAAGATGATGGCACTCTCATAGAGGTAGATTCGTGCAATGGCATTCTTGGAGAAGAAAACAGAGTTTTGAGACAAGTCAGATTTGTTGGCTCAGCACGAACAAATGAAGGACAGAGATGGGATTCCCCTGAAAAGGGGCAAGAACAAAGAATGCGTGGTCTCTAGACGTGATAGAAAAAATTATGATTTATTTTACTGGTGTTTTCGCTTATCCTCAAAACCTTGGTAAAAGAGACAAGGCTCCTCTGCGGTTCGTGCGCAGCATCCTCGCAGAGCTGCCACGTCATGAATATGGGCACACATCATGATGGTTTGGGTTTTTTTAAAATTGAACAAATCCTCAGCGCTTCCCACAATCGACAGGTTACCCGTGGAAGGAAGACGGACAGGGAAGTCCTAGAGAGTGGTGGTCGTTTGTTCCGTTGGTCTCCCCTCTCCCCGACCTCCAGTGCGTGCTGTATGTACCGTACAGTACGCATACTTTCAACTTGTACTTGCTACCGTAGCTTGTACAGCAGGAGTGGTACCGGTACCAGTAAATACCGTTAGACCACACCTGGCTGTGGGGGTGTACTGTACCATACATAGAGTACTGTACCGCGGTACCAGTACCAGGTACCTGTCTGGTATTATTACTCGTACACCTTCGTTTTCAGAAGCGTGCGTATTCCGCAGAACCACACATCATCACCCATCAACAACAGCAGCACAAACCGACCGAGGAAAAAGATCGAAAATCGAAAGACATCATCGACATCCATCGAAGGATCAACACGAGCACCTTCCACGGAGCCATCACCTCTACCGTACGAGGTGCAAGTGCTACAAACAATATTCGAATTCAGTGAGAATCTCGGTCACCCAAGTAGATCCACAATGGGACCCTCGCCCATTCGTTGCAGTATTCTCTCCCTGGCGTTCTTGGTATGGGGAGAATGTCTCGCCAAGGCTGCGGCCTTCCAATCTCTGTCCGGACGACCGGCCCGCGGAAGTGGTGTGGTGCAACCGACCACGCCCCTCTACGCTACAGCAAAGAAAAAACCAGCCAAGTCGAAGCGAAAGACGAGTGACAGCGCTAAAGGACGAGGAACAGCAAAAAGAGCCAAGCCAGAAGCTGATGGCGATGCCGACCTTCCCGTACTTGACGCGGAGGTTATCGATATCAAAGACATGCCAAATACTCCAGTTTACAAATCACCTCCCATAGTCGCAAAGAATGACGGAACCTGGAGGGGACCACAGGTTGAAATTCCAGATATTCTGAATTTCGATTTGACGGGAGGTCGTCCAGGTGCTATCATCGAATCAGAGGAGCAATTGGCCCGCAAAGAACAGATTTTCCGGGAAATAGAAAGTGGCGCTCGCGAATATCCCGACTGGTTGAGTGAATATGGCTTTTTAGAAGAGGAGATGGAAGCAGAGTTTGACACTGATGATCCAGAGGCCTTGGATGCGAGTACCATAGGAAGGTACGATATTACGGATCTACAAGCCAAATTCGACTATGAATGGGATCCAGAAACCGATGTGGACCCCAATATCATTATGGACACCACTGGTTTCATTCAAGAGACCGAAAAGGATGAAGAAGGGATCGAGGTTGGATACGATCCTATGTTCGGGCCCAGCAACCCGGTGGATACGCGAACAAAGACCGGGGTAGTGGATTCGTATATGATTGACGACACCACTCGAGATGATTCCATGTTGACCCCCGAATTTCGCGCTGGGGATCCTGAAATTAGGGAAAATGAGGAGTTTGTAACCTTTCGAAAGTCGCTGGATATCATCGAGTCGTATACTGATGAGTTCCTCCCGGAAATGACCATCCCTCGCCACGTGGCGAAGTGGCACGGTGCACCCGACCCGCTCAAATTTCCTCCCAAGCCTTACTCAAACAATCGATTTACAAAGCCCGAAGATTTAACTAACTTCGATGCAATGGATCCGTATCAAGCTCGGACCCGGGCTGTGGAGCTGGCTCGATCCAACAACGCAGAGTGGTTACCTGATGGTGTGTCACAATCATGGCATCAGGCGCAGCGTCAACCCTATGAAGTAGTTGGTACTCTGGTCGGGTCCCTTCGCAAAGGCGAATGCGACGCGGATATTGTGGAATTGATCCAGCCCGCTCTGAAGGTGCTTGGATCTAGTGCAGAGCTGTTGAGCATCGAACAAGATACGGTTTTTCGTTTCCACTACCATGGGTTGATGAAGAATAAGTACGGAATGGCTTGCTGGACCGAGACCTTGATTCGTGATTGTGGGGTTGATGTCACTGGTGTTGTATTTGAATCAGGCTTTCGGGCTCGCGATCCGGGATACGACGGGGGTGACCCATATTATGGTTTTGCCTAAGGTTCTGGAACGACCACGAAGTGTACCATATGCTGCTCGACGACAGTAGTACCTTTCGATTGCTTCATCATTTCCTTTAAACAACAAAATACTGTATTTTTGAGTGCATTCTTTTAAAACACTATTTATTCGTTTTGTAGCTCCACAATTACCCCTACCAATCCCATAATCAAACCGATAATCAAGAGAACGAATGCAAATGATACTTCCATTCGTTGTGCTTGGCTTGGAGGCGCAGGCTGAGCTTTCATTGCAGCGGAATACATCAGATATGGGAACACGAAAACAATCGCCGCGGCCAAGGTGCCACCTCCCACAGCATTGACATAGCCCAAATCTGTGACAACAGAAGCCAAGACTGTCACGATGGCCAACAACACAAGAGTGATAATGTTAATGTTCGCGGAAGTTTGCTGTTCGATTGGTAGCTCTACGATATCAAGTATTCCATCACGAAAACCCATGAAAGTGATCGGATACGTGAAAAGGATGGAAAAGGCAATCGCAACGCGACAAATTGTAGCCAGGCGATCATTGACCGAGTAATTGTTCAAGATATATCCGGAGCAATTTCCACCAAAGGTGAGGTATCCGAAAGAAGTCATGATCACATAGACTAAACTGGAAAATCCAAATGCGATACCGACTACCACACGAAATCGACCAACGCTCGCATCTTTCAGTTCACTATAAAAGCGTGGTGAGTTACTTTGGGAAAGTACGAGTAGCGAACGAGATTGTTTTGTGAGTGAAAATCAGTAGCTGCATTCCGAAACAATTTCTCCTTCCTGCTCGAAACTCACTAGTGGGCGACAAATGCTTCGTAGATCATGGCAGCAAAAACCAACACTGAACCTGTCCATGCTCCATTATAGCTTCCAAAGAGTGGTAGCATATCGGCGGGAATGTCGTCAACGAATTTGCCACTCCGAAGTGGGTCGTAGCTGCCATCAAAGTACCGAATTCCCATGCATATGGCTGTCAGGAAGACCCCTGCGGTCCCAACAACACTAAACGGGGCCAGCGCGTCCAACTTCTTAAGCAGACACAGGGGAAGGATACCGACCAGAGTTATCAGACCTAACGATGCATTACGACTGAAGTCAAACCCCATGCTGCCAAACAAGGAACGAAATGTATCGGCCAGGATCATACTGTAGGCCAAATTCCCCAAGGCTGGTTTGAGCATGTTGACCAGCGACACCGCCAGCGCTCCTCTATCGCCAATGGTGTCTTGCCAGACTTCTCGAAATGTGTGGCTCAGAGTAATACTGCAAACTTTACCAATCAATTCAAATTCGTAGGCAAACATTGCTCCCATGGCCAGAATCCAAAATGTTGCCGGAACGATTGCAGAAGGCGAATCGGCAAAGGATGCAACCCCGCTCGGAAGTGCAAAGACACCTGCGCCCACAAGATTCTTGATAAGATTGATAGACGAGTTGGCGATTGTAGATGTTCCTCCCATTTGTCGAAGACTGACATTTTCACCACCGAAGTGCAACCCATGATGAATTTCGTCGCGGACAGATCTTCCGAGCGAGGCAATTGAACTCCCTATGGATGCGGTGATGCTGTTGCCGCCACTCTTTGAATCCGCCGATCCCATGAGACTGGTAAGCTGAGCTTCATCTTGCTCTGCCATTGAACCATAAACGTCGGAGGTCGAAACGTTGGAATGGTTGGATCTGATCAGCGGCGTTTTGGTGCCAGACGCAGGCATGGTCAAATTATCGATGCCCAAGTTGGATCGGGATCTTACTCCTATTCTGGTAAGGGTACGAATGCAGGCAGTTCTAGTAGGCAATGTTCTTCTCCATCCATAAGACTTTGCAAGCGGCTCGGTGGATCGTTGCACGCACAGAAATGTCGGTCGTATCGTACCGGTACAGTACAAGTAGTCTATTGGTATGGTACAAGAAGACTGTGCTCCAGGTGTCATCATCTCTTCTACTGGCGGCGGATCTTCGGTGTCTTCCATCCTGGATCCAGGCAGCTTATTGGATCCGTGTTAAAATCCGTGAGTTTATAGGCTTTGTGGCTAGCGGCTCAGGGATTCGGGCTTTATTGACTAATTTGACTGTGGGTAAACGAAGTGCGCTAACATAAATTAATGAGATGAATGTTTTCTTGATGAAATGAACTTCGAGTTGCATCTCTATTTTCTCGTTTGACATGTAATTCGATAGAAGTCTTTCGACCTCTTATAGTTTTTTTTAGTATCTTAGATTGTCTCCGAGAGTTTTATCCAATTGTTCGTGCAAAAGTTCGATACCTTCTTCATAGTTGGTCAAATGTTGTGGCGGATTGATGATTTTGGTTGTGTTTGGATCAAAGTATACAACCAGTTTCAATGGAAACGATTCGTGTCGAGGCACAAACGATAGCAGGTACGTACACCGCCCTCCTCCAGTTGTATTTCTATCTCTCGTTATCTCACCAAGTTCGCTAGATTTAAAAAAAGGTGTCAATCGCAAAACAGAGGCGAGTCGCCTCCTACAATGACGACCGGTACACACCAACAAAATCACCATGCGAAAAGAAGCCGGGCTTTCAGTTTCTGCACTTTGTTTGACTATGTGAGAGGTTTCGTTGAACACTTCACTTTGGGGATTTGCTTCCAGCAATCACGAGGATTTAGTAGTCTACGATAAGGCTCTTGGCCTTGTTAAAATCGCGTGATAAAATAATAATACGCGCGGTTCATACAATTCTACATATTTTACTACGACCGTGGAAAACGCTGTACTCGTACAGTACCGGTGCAGTACCAGTACTGTACCGGTAAGACGTGCACTGTACGAATTGTACTGTACTGTACGTACTGAAGTCCGTCATGCAGCCGTCTACATTATCGTGATTTTATTATTGATTGGTTTTCAACGAAGATGCTATTATTGTGTGCGCGGATCTGATGGATTTTGGATTTTGTGCCGTCCCTCATCTCTATTACGAGTCTACGAGTATCGTGATATTCCGGTTTCCAGTTCCTAGTTTCGTCGGAACAAGCAAAGAGCATCATCACACTCGATAGAGAAGGGCCTTGTACAAATCGAAATCAACCGAATGACTCGTCGTGTGAAAGCTGGTTGGCTGCTAGTTTTCGTCATGGCGAAAATAGGGAAACTGATACTCCCGTGCGGAGGCAGAGTTTCTGCATGGTGTCGACTCCAGCACCACCGACGATCGGGCACGATAACTTCTACACAACGGATTTTCGGCCTCACTCCACGTAATGAAAAGAAGTATGCGTGCACTTTGGGCATTCGCTCTGCTCCTTCACGGGCATTATCTTCGTCCAGCACAATGCATTTGGCGGCGGCCGTTGGTAGCGAAACGATGGCCGACAATGCAACTCCCGAACAGGACACTATATATGCACTCTCTTCGGGATTTACAGGGCAACAAGCGACCGCCCTCGCTGTGATACGGATCTCGGGTCCACAAGCCCATAGCGTCTTGGCCGCTTTGACTCCTACCAAACCACTCCCGAAAGCTCGATTTGCTGCCCTTCGCAAACTTTATTACCAAAATCTAATGTTGGACCATGCCTTGGTACTACGATTTGATGGGCCAAACTCCTTTACTGGAGAAGATCTGATTGAGTTACAATGTCATGGAAGTCGTGCCGTCGTGCAAGGCTTGCTGGATGCACTCCCCAAAATACACGGCTGTCGCTATGCGCAAGCGGGAGAATTTACCCAACGTGCCTATGCCAACGGCAAACTGGATTTGGTCCAAGTCGAGGCCTTGGCGGATGTCTTGACCGCAGATACCCAAGCCCAATTAGCCCAGGCTTTGAGTCAGTTGGATGGCAAATTATCTCAACGGTACGATGAATGGCGACAGGAACTGATCAAAGGATTGGCACACGCCGAAGCCGTGATTGATTTCGGAGACGACGAGCAATTGGGAATGGATGATGTATTTGATGAGGAGGAAGAAAACGCTGCGCAATGGAATGTTTGGGGAGATGTTCAACATAGGATGCGGGACTTACAACAGTCTATGCAAGATCATCTACAAGATGATCGTCGGGGAGAATTGTTACGCGAGGGGGTCAAAATTGCAATTGTGGGCCCGCCGAACGCGGGGAAGTCCAGTCTGTTTAATGTGCTGGCGCAGCAAGATGCGGCCATTGTGAGTGAAATCGCAGGAACAACACGCGACGTTTTGACACTTTCGCTGGATTTAAGTGGCGTCAAGTGCACCCTACAAGATACAGCTGGAGTACGCACGGAAACGCAAGATGTACTCGAGTTGGAAGGAATCCGACGGGCGCAGGCCGTGGCAGAGAAAGCTGATCTTGTAGTTGCAATGGTGGATGCGACGGAAGCTAGCTTGGGAATGGACATCGTACAACAGGTCTTGAAAAGAGCGGATTTGGAAGCTCAAAATATCATGCTCGTACTCAACAAAGTCGACTTGATGGGAGGAGAAAACGCAATTACGACTTTAGTCGATCAAGCAGGGTTCAGCTTTAGTGGGACATACGAGATTTCATGTGCGACCCAGCAAGGAATTGGCAATTTATTGGAAGCCTTGAAGAAACAAGTGGTGGAAAGGACGACGAATCAAGATGATAACGCGTCAGAAGGTGCCATGATTACTAGGGCTCGACATCGGCAGCACGTTGAGGCCGCCAGTGAGGCCTTGGAGCGATTTGTCCTTTTGAGCCAGCAAGGTACCATGGCTGTTGACATGGCTGCAGAAGAACTTCGTTTGGCCACTTCGGAATTAGGTCGTATTACCGGAGCCGTTGATGTGGAAGACGTATTGGATGTTTTGTTTACCGATTTTTGTATAGGGAAATAAGATCGAGCTATAATATGTTGAGTCGAAAGGATTCTTGGTTTTCAAACCGCCGTGTCAAATTTTGCTCCAAAGCATCGAGGATTTCATGTCGGCTCTGTGTGCCTCCCAAGTCCTTACTCAACATATGATTCGGAAAGAACTTTTTCAAAAGCTGTGGTGTGCAGCCCCATACTATCTTTTCTGTCAAATGAGGGGAGAAGAAGGGTCGACAGAAAACATAGACGGCCGACCACTTCGGGGGAGCGTTCCAACAGGGAGCGTCCTGGACTTTGATGGGGTAGGCATCTCGACACAATGCTCGAGCTCCGTTCACTAGCGAAAGAGGCACATTCTGTCGCGAAGCATCTTGCAAATCTGCGATCCAAATCGTCCCCTTCCGCACGGCATCGAGGTCGGGCTGCAGAGCCACCAAGAGAAAGTATAGTGCTGTAAATTCACTCTCCAAAGATGACTCTGGGTCTTCGTGTTGTGTACTCGTGTTCGACAGCCCCTTCAATCGGAACGAAAGAACCCACCGCCCCAGTGAGTCTTGCCCGATCGCTTGGACAAAATCCGGATGATCATGAGAAAAATCGTGTATGATCTTGATCGCCTCGTAAACGGTAGGGTGCTCGGGGATCTTATAGGCCTGCTGGAACTTTTTGAGCCGTCGGAGTCGATGTATAGCCTTGGAGGGCTGGTTCTTGGCGACAATGGCGTGGCAGGCAATGTCCCACTCGGAAATGCCCACCAGATCCTTGCAATTTCGCAACTCGTCTTTCAGATTGATCACCCACAATCGCTCGTCGGGGTTCAGCTGCGATTTTGCCTTGGTTGGTTCATGGTCAGAGGCGTCTCCTTTTTCTGGCCCTTTTTTTCGTTTTTCTTTCTTGTGCGTTTCATCTTTCCCCATGATTTATGCACTTTCGGTGTTCTAGTTTGGTTAATGGCATCGCAGTTTGGCAACAGTACGAAGTCCTTTGTTTTGTGTTGATCGTTGTTTTGCGAGGAGTACCAGGTAACCGGTACAGTACAGCTTCCGTCATCGCGCATCTGATGCGGGTAGAAATTACGTAGACGTGGTACTGAAATTGTTACCCCTAAGTAAGATTCCGCACAAGAACGGAAAATATTCGGCCCTGTCAAAGTATATGGTATTATTTATAAAATAACACAAAATGTTACTGTAGACCTTGTACCATATTCTACAGAGGGAAGGGCTTGTACGGGTAAAGGACGCGGCGAACACGCCAAGTGCAAAAACTTACTACTCAGGAATTTCTAGAGGAAGGCGAACGTGCAAATATCCCAAAATTTCAAAGTCCAAAACGATCCAACAGACCGGCGACTCCATCTTTTGACGCCTCAATCAAATATTATCCAAACTAAGAGAAAGAACAATTTGAGTGTGACCGCCGATGGCGGCGCTCTGCCGGCCGATTCCGACGACAACGACGCATCGGAAGACCTCCTCGTAAGATGGTGGCCAGGCCCCTAGATGCAGGAGGAGAAGGAGTTCGTGATTCGCTCAACATTCGGGAAGTCGGACGATCTGGGAGATGAAGGAGTCAAGCTCTTTGCTAAGACCAATCTTCACGTACCAAAGAGTTTCAATGAGCTGAGCAAACAGGTGGATTGCACGATCAAGTTTTTGCAGCTGCTGAACGGGCAAAACAACATTGGAACACAGGGATACCAGTCCGCCCTGTCCCTACTATATGACAACGAGATGGAACTAGCCCAGTTAGCGATCCGACGAAAGCAGGTATGGGCTCAACTGGCCTACGCATTCGACACGGCTTTTCAGCGCTTCCTGCAGAGATTCACACAGATCATTGCCAACATTGGAGAGGACAAGTCGCCTATCAAGAGGGGGAGACACACCCTTCAAACATTCATGTTCGAAGTCGAGTAGGGTCTTAGGCCAACGAATTTGAAAGACTATATACTAGTATTCATCGGTCTAGAATGTCCGAAAGAGTTGCGGGCTGGTTGGCGCCCGCGCCATCAATACGACCACAACGTCTGTCGTGGTCGGACAATTCGCTTCCCGTTGCGCTGCCGCGCGAATTATATGTACTTGTTGTACGTGTAATATAATAATACGAGCAGTACAGAGAGAAACTCTCTCGCCAGCTAGTCTAAGGGCGAGCTCTTTTCGGAGCACGAGTGAAAAACAAGTCAAGATGTCGAACCTTGACCTACCGGTATGCTTCCCTACGGGCATGTTGCGCAAACTAGGATTGTTGAGCATGCAAGTAATTCAGATTACGTAGTATATCAACGTACTGTGCAGCTACTGGCCGGGTTTCCCCGCAGGCGAGATCAATCCAGTTCTTTTTTAGTTTTTAGATTCGCTTGACATGGCGAATTCCAAGCAAGTCGAAGCATTGACGCATGGCCATGGTCGCAGCATAACAAAGTAGCAGACGGCTCTTCATCTCGGGCGAGTCTAGTACGCGACACTTGGTGGCAAAGTCTGCCGCGGCAATCGACACGCCATATACGTAATCACAGATATGATACGGCGACAGGTCATCCAACGTCTCTTCAATTGTATCCGAGAAGGTGGATACTTGGAGCGCCAAATTGCGTTCAGAGGGGTGCGTAATGATCAATGGCTCTCCATTCATCACTAGTTCTTCTACATCAACTCCATATTGTTCCTTTGCATTTGCCATGATACTCTCAAATCGAGCTCGTGCATACAGCAAATAAACAGCAGTGTTACCCTTGGTATCCAACATGTCATCGTAGGAGAACTTGTAATCGGATCGAGGCTTGCGACTCAGGTCAAAATACTTAACAGCACCATACCCAATTGCCTCGGCGACTTCATGGATTTCGTCCTCACTGATCTTGACTTTGCCTTCCTTCATGCGGCTTACCAAGGATTCCTCCATTCGACGAACGGCTTCATCAAGCAAATCCACCAGTCGTACCGTCTCTCCCGAACGGGTCTTGAAGCGAGTGCCGTCTTCACCGTTCACTGTTCCGAACCCAATATGTTGCAGTCGTTGTCCCTTGCTCACCCATCCAATGTCTTTGGCGGCCGTATTGCACAATACAAAATGGTCGCTTTGGGAATAATCCGTGATGACAATGATTCGGTCGGCCTTGAGGGTAAACAACCGATGCTTGAGCGCAGCCATATCGGTACTGTCGTAGCCATAACCCCCATCTGACTTTTGAAGCATTAGCGGAAACGAGTATCCTTCAACAAAGACACACTTCGCACCTCCGTCTTCAACCTTGAGTATGCCGGCCTTTTCGAATTCTTCTACAACAGCAGGGATCTTGTCGTTGTAAAATGATTCCCCACATTCGTAAACTGTCACATCCAATCGATCATATACCTTCTTGAATTCTCCGCGAGACACGTCGCACAGCAATTTCCAGATGGCCATGCTTTCCTTGTCACCAGATTGCAACGCAACGACATTGAGTTGTGAAGTCTTTTTGAATTCTGGGTCGTCGTCGAATCGCTGTTTGGCGGCCTTGTAAAACGCCGTCAGGTCGGTAATGTTGGGCATGGTATCGGCGAAGTCCGGGTATTCCTCCTTGAGGTATTGGATCAGCATACCAAATTGTGTTCCCCAGTCTCCCACATGATTGACACGTTCCACTGAGTGACCGACAAATTCCAAGACGCGACAGACAGCTTCCCCAATAATAGTACTTCGCAAGTGACCGACGTGCATTTCCTTAGCAATATTAGGACTGGAAAAGTCCACGACGCATTGTTCCGCGGGCACATTGGGTTTCGGTAGACTCCGAGCCTTTAACTGAGTTTGGACCCTAGACTGCAAGTATTTCTCAGTCATTCGACAAGTAATGAACCCACCCTTTTGGACTTTCAAGTCCGTAATCACAGGATGATCCGTACCGATTGCAGCAACCACAGCTTCTGCTAATTGTGGCGGCGCCTTGATATTCTCTGGTAGGCTATCGGACTTTCGAAGACTCGCAAAGGCAGGCATGGATCCGCTGCATTGATAATCACCGTCTTTGGGGTTCTTGCATCTGCTAACAAGCGTCAAAGGAACCTCTGCTTCAGGCACGACCTCTTCAAAGGCTTTCAAGAAGATTTGCGTCAAAACTTCAATGATACTTGGCTCGATGTAGCTGGGCACGGCAGCCTTGGCGCGCTCCAGGGTTGATATGTGAGCCTTGTAGTACGTTTGGACTCCGGCGGGCCACGTGTCGATACTGGCAGCGTGTTGGTCCAAATAGACCACCACGCAAATATCTGCCATGCTGTCACCCGATCCCACCAAATGGACTCCAGTGGCCGATTCCTCGAGCGCCGACGCGAGCTTGGTCATTTCCAAACCCCCTTTGGCATGACGGCTCGTTCGTTCGATCTCGCACCATTCGTCAGCGAGAAAGGAGCACGCTTCACCACTCATGAGGGCTAGGGCCTTGCACATGGCATTACCACCGCCCCCTAAAACGTAATCCTGGCCCAGGATCAAAGCTGGTTTGCCATTTGGTTTGCAACCTGCAGGCAAGTCCTTGGTTTTAGCAATACGGAGATCCACCCCGTAGTGAAGCGCCGCGTATACTACCTTCAAGGTAGCGGGATCGTTTTCCGCGGCATTGAAGAGCAATAACTTTGGAGGAGGCGGGGGAGACGTCGTGACGGCGGCAAAGACAGCGGGACCAGGGCCACTGGCGGCGGCGGCAGGTGCTGGAGCTCCACCAGGTTGCTTGGCTGCTTCCTTCTTAGCTGCCTTCTCGGCCTTCTTCGCCAACTTTTTTAACTCGCCCTTTGAAGGGCCTTTGGTTTCTTCTCCCATTGGTGTCGTTTTACTTTGTTCGGCTAGTCGCCTTTAATGATAAATACCCTGCTTGGGTTTGAAAGGTTGTAGATGCGGGGCGGATTTGACAGGACAAAAAGAGGACGGGCTGATCGGCAACGCAACAATCATCGCGTAAGAGTAATAATGGATCCAAATCAGCAAAACGTGCGGCTGCGACGCGACGACGCAGTTTCCTTGACTCGCACTAGTCATGACATGCATTATCCATGCCATGCGCATGCATGCATCCCCGACCGGGTGGGCACATGGCACATTCGTTACAACGAAGACTCAATCGACTCTAAGAACCTTTGTTCTGTTCTCCTTTCCCGAATATATATGCCTAAAACACGCACGCCAATCCACATGGCATTCAAATATCTACATGGATGTATAAATTTCAACTAGGAGCCATTGGATGCTGCGCTAAGTAGGATCCCGAGAATGCCGGCACACAGGCAACGGCTACTTCCAACTCGGTCACCAAAAACAAATCAAAGATGGATGATCTCTCGCCGAAAGAAGAAAAATAAGTTTTGGTTCTGCGCAAAGTACACTGTAGTTTTAGTCCAAGACAAAAATAAGAGCAGCAGAAACCAAGAGTGACACAACAAAAATACAGTATCACCATGGGGGAACCGACGATGCTAACCGTTGCGCACAAGCGACCAAGGGCTGTATGTTTTACCAATGTCGAGATTGTTGAGCTACCATACACGATCGGGGACAACCCAAGCGTCTCAGGAGGAGTTCCCGTTTCTGCTAGTTGGGTATCACAGAAGCGCACCAGCTTAGACCTAGAGTTCTTTGAACAGTATCGACCGCCTCGTCGAGATAAAAGGGCTCTTCATTTGACAAAAGAAGCAAGAATTGAATTGTAAGTTGCCCCCAATTCGTCAAATGAGCGCCGACACGGACGCCGCGTTCTCGTTGTTTCTCACTTGCTTATGTCGTGCATTTGGTGGGAATTTCTATGTCGGCACAGAATGCTGCAAAACGGACATACCCACAGTGAGATCCGGTGGGCTTCGGAACAAGCTGCGAAAACACGACAGCAGCGCCTCGAAACAATTCAAGAAATCCGTCAAAAGATGAAGGCACTCATGTCTGCTACTGGAAATGCCACTCCTCCGATCAGAAGAAGCAGAGAAGTGTCTTCACCCATGCCACCTGCCCGATCACAGCAATTGCCCCCTTCACCCATTGTCCCACGAAGAAGTCCAGTACGAGCTGCTCCATGGAATTCGGAGAAATTTCCACACTTGCGCTTTCCGCAGAGTTCTGAAAGTGTCTTGTCACCGCGGTGTGAAATCAGACGGAAACGCCCAGCCCCCATTGACCTTGGAGAGGACCTGTTCCACGGAGGAGACCCATTGACTTCTGATATTTACAACAGCACACCTAAACGCCTCCGCTCGCCTTGTAAAGGAAATGAAAAGCCAGGTCAATCGCCACGACGGGACAGCACTTTTAGCTCCTCCATGCGTTTCCCAGCCAGAGTGAAATCGCCCATGGCAGACAGTCTTCCACTCATGATGCCACGGCGCCTTGCAAGTCCACCGCCACCGTCGATGCTATTTCAACGACATCCGCATCCAAGAACAATGTGATCAGTTTCGTGCTACCGGGGTAGGGGTCCAACTCAAGCAATTGCGATCCAATTCAGCTCTAGTAGTAGCAATATCAACACGCAAAAGGGGCTGGCGGTACAGTATACTCAGAGCACAATAATCATGCATTGCACTGAAAATGATTGATGACTTCTTTATTTCTATCTTTGAAGTCATATGCTAGCTGGGAAACCTACCATAGAGTCACCTTTTTGCCGTCTTCACTGGCAGCGATAGTGTCCGCAAGTTCGCCCCAATCGTAGCCTGTTTCCGCTTGTATGTTCGTCTTTGGAGTTTTTTCCTCTCCCTGATTGTTTTTCTTGTTGTTCTTCGTCTTCTTCTTGCGACCAGTAGACGTTTCTGGGTGCCCATTTTCATGGACGGTTGTACCTTCAGAGGATACATCTGACTTCTCCTTTGCTGTTTGAGGGTTTGACGGGCGGGGAGTCTGGTGAGAAGGGGATTGGCTACTTTCGGGAAGTAAGTGTGCCAAGCACGGTGCCGCGATGTTCATCGGAAGTCTTTCGTTGCGCGGAATGTGTCTATACTCTACTTCTTCGTCTTCTTGCCCACCATCATCTTCGTCGTCTTCATCTGCCGCAAAAACAATTGTCGATATAATGGACCGTTTCCATACGCTTATGGAATCTCGTGTGTGAAGCCAATTGGGAAGCTCCACTTTGAGAAGGCAGTGATATTCACTTGCAAGTCGTTGCTGGAATTCAGGTGCCGAAGATCGGCCCCAAGGAGCTTGTTCCATACTGAAATTTGCGTCCAGAAAAGTTTCTCCGACATGAACCACATACTCTCCGGTGTAATGATGCAAACTCTGCCACCCCATACTGGCTGGCATAGACGGCGACTCTTCATCCTCCCCGTCCTCGTCGTGGTATCTGTCCATCGGCGCAGCTGTTTCCTCGCCTTCCTCTTCGTCAGGATAGCACAAGAACAAAGTGCGCCCTGATTTCTGCAGCTCCTTGGAAGAGAGGATACCAGGTCCACCCTGCTTTAGAAACCATGGATGCTTGGCGGCATCTTCGCTTTTTTTCTTTTTCGAATCGCCGCCAATCAACCCACCACTTGAAATATTCACGTCGTATCCAATTATGTCAACTCCTGCCTTCCTCAAAAGCTGACACCAGTAGGCATTAGAACCACATCCGATTTCCACCAAAGGACTAAACTCCTTGAGTATGCGGATGGCTACAGAGTTGGGAGTTGCCCACGCGTAGCGATTCACCAGGACTTCGCCCACGTCTGCTTGGGCCATCCACAACTCGGCGCGGCGGTCACTCGAGACGGACGGCGAAAAGAACTCGTGCCGTTCGGTGTCTGTCAACTCTTTCTGCTTCATAAAGCGACTCTGTAGATCCAAAAGTGGATTTTCCGTCTTACTGCTGGGGGTTGGCTTCGACCTGTTGCGTCCCTTCTTGTTGCCGGTATCGTTTCCATCAGAGGACGAGCTGCGCTGCCTCTTTTTGTGCATCTTGTTCTTGCCCATTCTGATACGATTTCGCACTCTGGCTGTGGAGAGCGTAACTGCCTACCACGACAAGAGTTGCCAGCACCGACTACTATGGGATGTTCCTCTCTCCCCTCTCGATTGTCGATGGTCCCATGGGGTCCATCACCCAACCACCATCACCGATCACCGACCATCTTCCATCACACATCGTCTCGGCCAAAAGCTACTTGTACCGGTACCGGTACAGGGGGTACCGGTACAATAAGGCCCGGTCCGGACTACTTTTTGAAACATCAAAGTTCGGAGTTTCTGAGGGCTCAGTACCGGTTCTGAGCCGAAGAAAAGTCCGATGTTTCACTTGCCCGCCGGCTCGATGGGCAACTCAAATATCTGAGTTGCCCACGCCAAAAAGTAGGACCTTTGGGTCCGAGTTTTTGGTCGACCGCAACGACCACGAGCGAACTCTCTACATCACTTACTACCTTGTGTGCACTCTAGAGGTTTTCACAAACCACAATAAATAACATCAATGCATAGAATTAATTAATTTATATTGTTGTGGGCACAGCATTAGGGTAGATGGTTTGTTTCTGAAGGCTCTCTGGACGATCATTCAGCACGATTTCAGTCCATCATTTTGACTTCCAGTCACATCCTTAAAAGCCATATCTCTTCATGGAAACCTCTTCATTTAACCGGAGAAGTGACATTTCGATTCTTTATGTCATCCTTGAGAGAATAGTGATGGTGGTTTGTTGTTGAGTGTCCTGTGTGATTTGGTGATATCTGATGATACTGGTATGATGATGATGGGTTTGTCGTTTGTCATTGTGGTGTGTTGTGTGTTCATTCAAAAACATGAGCCGGGAAGTCCGAAGTCCGACTTTTGGAACTTGGATTTTTGGAAAAAGTAGTCCGGGGGTGGGAGGGACTTTTAAAAATCGGACTCCACGTGGAGTGCGATTGTACGTTGGGCCCAAAGTCAGAAACTCCGAACTTTGATGTTTCAAAAAGTAGTCCGGACCGGGCCTAAGTACAGTTAGTCTACCCCAAGATCTCCAAACTCGCGGTCGGATCGGTCCCAATGCTACCATAGTTTTTCTTGCTTACACGTACAGGTAAATACCGCACCGGTACAGTACACAGTACCTGGCGTTCCGGTACTGTACCCCTGGTACTGTTTGTACTTGTACCGGTACCAGGTACAAGTGTACCTGGTACCGCCGGTGTGTACCCTCTGCTTTTTAAGATGACGTTCAATTCATGACCCAAATCAATCGTTGTTGAACTTACTACGTAAGATCTACGTGCCGGTGGTACTGAAGCCCGATCTAAACCAAGTAGTCTCTCTAAACGATCGCTTCAACCATGCTTCAACCGGCTTCTTCATTCGGCGGCGGCCGGCTGCCTCTTTTGCCTGCGCTCCAGCTCTTCTGCCGCCGCCGCGAGAAAAAAAAGAAGAATCCAAAACGAAGAAGATCTGCGACGAGACATATTGTGTTTCTATTCCATGTTGAGCTATTATCCCCCGCTCAACGAATCGAAACATCAACTTTGCTCTCCCTATCTCTATGGAGTAGATAATACTTGTAGCGGACCAAGGATTTCATTACCTATACGATTTGTTTCAGAAGACATTACACGTTCTCTTTCAGTCAATCGAAGACTTACCAATGAAACTATCGAAGTTCGCAATTTTGCTTGCCACATCGGCTGGTTGTCATGGGTACCTCCCTTCAGTTTCCCACCGGTCTTCGCTTGCCACCAAATCGTTCTTGGTGCCAACGCTACAGAGTTCGACTACAGGTAACGATGCAGCCTTCTCGGCCTTTGCCGACTCCCTAGAGGAAGAACCAGAGACCCCCTCCAGCAAGACTGCTGCAAAGGAAAAACCGTGGCAGTCGAAATTGGAAGACTTGCTCGATCCTGCAACAAATCTCGCTGAGCGTCAAATTCTACTGTCAGAACTGCTCAACTCTAACGAGCAGATCCGAGAATCCGTCATGGATGCGATAACGAGCAGAAAGGTACGAGATTGGAAATTGAACCCTCAATCAAACTCTTCACATCATTCTTGATTTTTTGTTCTCACTGTTTCCCTGCCCTCTCTTCGAAATTGGATCCATGTAATGTTATCAATATTATTCTTTCACCCCTTCAGATTGATCCTCTTTTGACTCCTACGGCCGCAAAACTCCAGGACGGTACTCGTGCCGTTGTCCGGCAAATCGCTAATGATATTTTGCCGCAACTGAGCAAGTCTGCTGGAGCAGGGGCGACAGGTTCGCAGTTTCCGTTTTCTCCTCCCTCTCCGCAATCGTTGGAAAAGGTGGCTGGTCGAGTCTTTGATCTCCTGTCTAACCAGATTCAAACTACCGCCAAGGAATTTCAAGAAGATCTCACAGATCCTCTTAATAAGATTCCTCAACGCTTGACGAAACAACGGGAAGAATTGGTACAAGAGGCTCGTAATGTCTTCTTGGAAACACCAGTGGGGCTTCAAGAGCCTCCTTACTCTGTGGCGGAGACCTGTGATTTGTATGAAGTTCGGGATTACGACGGTTACTCGGTGGCAACTACAACCATGCCAAAAGGAGAAGACATGGCAACCGCAGGAACCTCGTTCAACACTCTTGCTGCCTACCTCTTCGGCGAGAACCAAGATTCCAAAGCGATGGCCATGACTACCCCAGTCACAACGACCAGTCTCGGAGAAATGCGATTTTTCTTGGCAGAACCAAAAATTCCACTCCCTCTGGAAACTGACAAAGTTGAAATCATGGAGATCCCCCCCGCTCGACTTGCCGTCCGGAAATTCACCGGATTCGCGACCGATGGTGAAATTGCCAGACAAAAAGATACACTCCTGCAGGCTTTGGAAATGGATGGAGTGGAATTGGATGTCGCCCATGGAGCCATCGTACCACATGTGGTGTTTCAATACAATCCTCCCTACACGATTCCGATTGTGAGACGAAACGAAATTGCGGTGCCTGTGAGACCACCGACACCCGAAGTCGCCACAACAAGCTTGAAAGAAGAATGGAGCGTCGAAGAGGGACTCGAGGACGACGATATTTCTCCGAGTGACGTTGACATGTAAATATTGCACCCGTGCGGCATGGATGTTATTTCCGTCTCGGCGCTTCATCCTTCCGTTCCATTGCGCGAATGAAGGGAAGGAGAGATCACGGTGAATCATTTGCGTCCATCACAAATCGCACCCCAGTGGTCCGGCCAACCTACGCAACCCACTCACCTCCCACCCTTGCATTAACCTGGCACCCACCCCATACATTTCTTTAGATACCTCACAATACTCTAGATATTTGCATTCGGCATGAGCAATGCCTCTCCACCAGCACGAATTAACGGTAGCGGAACTACTCTAGAGAGGATTTGCACAATATGTAAGAGTTGAAAAATTTATTTTCGGTGCGGTATGTCTTGACTGGAGTGTTTAGACGTATCTCAGGCTACTTGTACACCGATAACAACCGGTGGTTAGATGTATGTCAGACTACTTGTACACCGATGACGTCCGGTGGTTGACCGGTCAACCATACAAATCGAAGGCACAAGGTTAAACATCATGACATCATGCAACACCCCCACTGTAGTTCGGAGTGAGGTCTCGATTGATGCCCTTAGGGACGAGCCATGAAAGCGAGCTCTCTTTGCTACTGCTGCGTAATTTTCATTCTTCAATCTGTTCCTGAAATAGTTGAAGTTCGATAGTGATACAAATCAGATTCAACAGGATAGCAAATGTTAACCATAACAAGGTTTTGACACTGTCCGACGCAAGCATCGCTCCCGGTGAGCCATATATGACATCATACAAGCGAGATAACTGATGTGCATTGTCAAATGAACTTTCCGGCATCAAAGATTCTTCGTCCAGATCGGTGTAGTTACGAATGATGCATGAAAACGTGCCCGATGCTACCAAGCGATGATTGAACATCCATATTGTGCCAACAAGAAAAAGAAACACCAGCAGTCCACTGGACGAAATCTGATAAAGAGGAGAGACATAGCTGCATGAGACTCAAAGCAAAAGTATCATTCTGAAAAATGCGCAGCGTGTGCAGCTTCCTACCAATGTCATTGTGGCATTTGAGATATTCGTATTCTTCGTCGAGTACTCGTAGCACTCCAGGCTTCAGAGAAAATAGAAAAGTATCACTGGAACAAGGACCGACATGACTTGAGGATGATTCTACCGTAGACGAATGGTGCTGCCAACGGAACTTTTTGTAATGGGTCACGGAGAGGGCAATTAATACGACGCTTTCTGACCATCATGAGAACCCTGTTGTCATCCGTTGCGGGGTCCATCGTCAGTCGTCATCGCAGAGGCAGCAACGACGATGACGACGAAAGACTGTACCGGTACCGGTACAGTACGTTGTACCAGAAGTCTCCCAAGCAGGCCCCCGAGCAAGGATAGTCTACCGTATGGAGCTGTATAGTAGAGTACTCGTGGTACCGGTGCGGTACCAGAGGTATGGGTACCGCCCGCTACCGGAACGTCATACGAGTACTGTACCAGGCTACCGTAAACTCCAAAAACGTCGCTCCGTCTCGCTCTCGTCCGGCGCGGCGGATGACCCGGCGGGATTTTTTAGTACGTGTTTCTATAAAAGCTCGCCAAGCCCCTAAGTAATCAGGTTTCTCAAAATACGCACTAAATAATGTTTTCGCTGTGACAAATTTAACATGCAAATCTCCTTTAATTACCAAATCAGCGATTCCGCCATCTACATTACTTAGGACGATTCACACGGAAAACAACGTGCCCAGCAAATCCATTTTTTCTTCCTGGGTTCGTTCAATCTCTGGGGTTGACTCTTTTCCTTCTACTAGTAGTGCATCAACACAACCTACCGATCCATCATGGTTGCCAAGATCAAAAGTCTAGGATCGTCCTCACCAAGTTCCATGATTGTTGACAAAGTCGCAAAGCCTGGCAACGATTCTTCTAGTCATCGTCAATTAGAAGGTACTACTAACTGCTTGTCGACGGCCGTCGCTGCAACCAAGGAAATGGCACACGAATTTTCGGTTGCCAAAGATGGGATACGCACAGATTGTCTAGCTGGAGAAATGCTGGAGTACGATGACGATGATTGCTCCGCTGTCAGCGGACCTGAAACAAGAGATGATGACGACGACGGCCAAGAGGCAGGCCCAGAGTTTGATGCAGTGTGTGCAGCGGGGCCAATGACAAGCAAATCCCCAGGTTGTGGTACTGACATGCCAGGGAGATGCAAAATGGATTTATCCTACGCTTTCCACCAGAACGACAAGTTCCCGAGCACAGAGCGAAAAGGGGAGGGAATTGAGTATCTTTTCGAGCTTGTCGAGTCGAGCTTATGCGGTGGATGCGATGCGGGGAAAAGAGGTGACGGTGTTAGCCATGACAACAGGATCTCCTCTAAAGACCTTCCTACGTATAACATGATGCCAGATCTACGAAAGGATAGTCTTACCGAGGATGAGTCGGCAGTGAGCAGATCCGCTCATTCCTCGCGGACACAAAGAACATCAAGTTCACGGTCGCGAGGGCGTACAACGAGCAGAAATCGCGCACAAGTCTCGACTCGGCGACGAAGACCTTCCGACGATGAGGCGACAAGACACCGAAGTCGATCGTCATCAGATCGATCGGATCGACGCGAGGAAACGCTGAAGAAAAAAGTAAGCGAAAAAATTGCCAAGAAGGCGACGGCGTTTATTCGTGAAAACGTTGATCCCACCCAAACGAACGTGGATAAGCAAGGCAAAAGTAAGATCCTGAAATCTGGCTTGAGGCCATCATCATTTCTGAAGCAAGACAGGCTCAGTGCATTTGATGATTTGTCGATCAGTAGGGCAAGTGATTCTCAGATTACTGAAATGCGGGAACTGTGCGTTCTAAACATCGGATCTGCATCGTCGGTATCAAGCTACGACGGGGACGGCCCTTCCTGGTCACAGCACACCAAGCAAGACAGGAAGATGTCCACATCTTCTATGAGTGTGATGACAGCTCTGACAGAAAATACAAGCAACAAAACAAGCTCGGTATCCGAATCGGATGTATCGGAGATCTTCCACAGGGTGATGCGAATGCTGGTAAACTTTTTGTATTCCTTTTCTACTGTCATGTATGGAGAAGGGGCAGCCGCTCCAGTAAACAAGGCAGTTTGCCTTGCATCACTTGGTTTTCTAGCAGTGTTTTGGCCCGAAGATCGAGAAAAGAGCAGAGTTCGTATCGAGAGAAAAGAGGTGCCAAGGCCAGAGAAGGTTTCCCTCTTGCATTTGGTGACGCGAGGAGGATCATAAGCAACAATGATCGGACACACGAAGTTCTTCCGCTGGCTTGGGCGGGTGAATGTCCGTATCTAGATTGAAACAGATTTAAAAACAGCCGTTCCGCTAGCTTGAGTGGCTCATAGACATACCATGAAACTGTGAATAATCATTGGGTGCCTCCTGATGGTACCAGGACGAGTAGGATTTTGCGTACACGTATTTTATAGATCGCGAAGAAAAGGTATTGTATTCCTTGGTCTTGCTTTTGCGGATGGAAATCGTGCAGACGATTGGAGGCCTACTTCTCGTCTCAACGACCCAACCTATTGAAACCACTCAAATATTTTCCTTCTCGACAATGACACAAGGCTTCAAGCGAAAAGGGAATACGATAACTACAACTCATTGATACCGCATATTACATAAAGCCTTAAACTTCACTAAGGTGAGTTGCGTAAGACACCTGCAGGTTGTGAATCCAGACACTACCAGGAAGGTGCTACATCAACTTGAAGAAAATGAGGAACTGTCGACCACGATGGTTGAAAATCAAAGCTAGCGTGTGTTGGGTGCACCCCAGCGAACTCTCGTGGAACAATTTCCAACATTTGATGATGATTATTTTCGCTCTCTATTGATCACGTGTCTTGTAATAGAACGTCAATCCACCCACAACAGCTGCTGCCAAGACTACCATGCTACCAATCAAGGCTTTTTGGGAAATCTCCAAACCTCCTTTTTCGTCGTCCAGCTCCTGGTCGATTTGATCGGCTGCAATCACAATGGTTGGAGAAATACTGGGGGTTGTTGATGGCTCAAGACTAGGCTGATTTGAGGGAATCAGCGAAGGACCCTCGCTGGGTGTGAGGCTGGGTGCATCGCTGGGTATGAGACTGGGCGCATCGCTGGGAAGAGAGCTCGGAGAGACAGAAGGCTCTGCCGTCGACGGTGATGCACTGGGCAAGCCACTCGGAGTTGATGAGGGATTGGCTGAAGGTACAGAAGAAGGATTCGCGCTGCTCGATGGAGCCATAGTTGTTGCATGTCCCTTCTTGGAGGATTTGGACGAAGGTCCACTTGCGCTTTCCGAAGATTGCTTACCCGTTTTGCTTTTCTTATTCGCAGGAGATTTTGTTTCACTCTTGCGATGCACTACTCGGTTCCCTGCAACCAAACCAAAGGAGCTCACCTGAACCCTAGTAACAGAGTCTGGACGAGACGAAGAGCGAAGGTAGGTAGAGGCCGATACTGACTGGATCCTTGTGGCAACGGCGACGAGAAGCCCCCAGAAGAGGACACTGGTACTGGGACGGAGGAACTTCACCATGGTGCGAAATGTTCTGCAATCTGGTAGAAAATACTTTTGCTTTCGGAAAGTGAGAATGCTATGGTTGGTTGCGTTGTCCGATACCCCGACTCTAAAAACAGCACCGTGGTTGGAGTGCCGTTTTATTCGCCACGTTCAATCGAGACCGAAACATCCAGAAAACCGCTGCGTGACCCATGCCGAAGGCTCCCAGTTTGTTTTTGGCGCCATGAAACGCTTCGGTGAAGATTTCGGTTTCATGCATATCAATATGGTTTTCTCCAAAACAACGACACTGAACCAAAGGAATCGAAACCGCCCATCGAACGAAAGTCGTGGAAACGCCAAGCGCCAAGAAAGCTCATCACCGTGAGAATCATCTGCATTCTCCCTTCCTCTCTACTACTACAAGTAGTAGCTAGTCGCAGTTCTTGACAGTCGGTTTCGGGGCGCTGCGGTCGCCTCTTCCACCAACGCCATCTCCTTTTATGTTCGTGGATATCCACATGGTGCAAGCGGTAGGCGGCGGGCAACTGAGACGGTAGACTGCTCAAATGCCACACTTTCTCGATCGTCATATTTATTCCACAAACTGCTTTTTGAATCATCTTCATGCTGCTGCAACTACGCGCGAGCCCATCGCGCAGTGCCAGCCAAAAAATAATACTGTAATGATACTAATAAACTATCTCCAAAAAAGCAACTCTATCTTGTTGTCGATGATGCAAACGAAGTGACTACTACTTAGTTTTGGAGCAGTGCTGCTGAATACATAATAGATACACCAATGATAAAGGTGTTACCTGGTGCCGAGCTATCGTGTAGTCCAAACGACTACGACCACGACGAGTAGTACTAGAATCATCACGATCATTGACCCGGCTTGACTCTTCCAACCTTGCTTCCGCAGCTGTCACAGTAATGATTGGTTTGTTTCAGAGGCGTGATTACCAATGGAACCCAGCATAGTGGCCAGAAAATAAAGACTCCAGCAACTACGCAGAGCCAAGTTGTTCCAGTAGCTTTGGTCCGTGTGTGCGTCATGGCGTGTTCCTTGGCACATCTCGGGCAATACGTCAGAACAACGGGCTTTCAACTGTCAATATTCACATATCTCGGATTTTCGACAATAGCGTAGCTGCCTGGTTCTTGAATGACGACGCTAGAGGCTGGAATCTGCTGGGTGCCTTCGCTTGTACTAACGGTCGCATAATCCGGACTCTGTTGAAAGTCGTTCGGGTCGTAGATTGGGGTAGCGTTTGTGTTGGCATGATGGATCGGTCGCCCACTTGATGAGGCGGCATCATATTGATCGTTTTTGCTGCTGTTGGGATTATAAGGGTATGTTTTGCTCATTGTCATCGTGAGTGAGTAAGGTGTGTTTTGGCTCCTTTTCTTTGTTGCTGTTGTGGTTTGATGGATGGTTTGTTGTTTTGTGAGCTCCAGTTGCTTTGAAGCTTATTTTTCGGAATGCGGCGGCGAACACTACTTTTGCTTCACCTCTCTTCTCTTCAGTCGTGAATGTTGAGGAACTATGTATCGGTGCGACTATATCCAGTGTTCTTAAAACAAACTGGGTCGGACGATGCTACCTTTGTATACTAGTGGTAAACAAGGCTAAAACAAAACCACTTTCACAAACTCATTTGACAGAGAAAGTGGCAAGAGCCGCTTTCTCTGTTTTAACTACATCTGCATACGATCGCTTGGTCTCTGCCGACCATTCGTTTATAATGGATGAGATTGGTCGACGTGAAACTTCAACCACGTCGATCGTCTGGTCCTCCAAGTTTTCGAAAGTCGTCGATGTCGGGCGCTTGTACCCTCGTGGTGAGGAAGGACACGGCGGTTTGTAGATCGGGTCCAGCACGTTTAGACATATAGAGTAACTGTGCCGTGATACGATGAAATAGCTCCCGGTCCTGATCGGATAGTCGTTCGGCATCCGGATTCACCATGAATAGATGGTTCGCGGCTGGTGTCACGCTGGGACCCTTCTCCAGTTCCTTGGGTATTTGCTTCAGGACCTCTTCCGTCATGTGTGGCATGGTGAAGATCACTTTGCCCTCCTGTGAGTAGTCGATTCGCATGCCAAGATATTCATGTACCTTACCGGTAGTGATTGTTAGTGCATTATTCCCAACAGTGAAGTTCTGGGAACTGGGAATAACTGATGCCATCACCGACCACGAATAAACTCGGGATCGGAACAGGAATGAATGAATGAATGACATCATCATCATGACGTCATACATCGGTTCATTCATCATTCATTCATCGCATCCGTCTGTCGTGACCACGCATCGATCCAATTCGGCTTTTGACTACTTGGATTCGAGTAATTGGGTAATGAGCTTCTAGTGGCAGCCAGCCAATGATCGCACACGCGTTGGACGTTCTCATCTTTTTCCCCCACCGACGAAAGTAAAACTACGCCACCATCCAACCGCTGCGTCCAAGCTTTTCTTTTGCCATTATTCATCTTTCGTTTCGAAGGACCCTTTGTTGCCGAGACTGCTTTCCAGAATACCACATTCGATTCAAAACGAACTCAAAATGGGTGAAGATAAGAAAGCCAAAAAGGCGCAGATGAAGCAGGAGGCCGAAAATTTGGGAATTACCTATGACGAACTCAAGCAACGTAAAAAGAACAAAAAACGCGAGGCCGAGGCTTTGGACAGCGAAGAGCACAAGGGTGAAATCAATCGCATTCGAAGCTACTCCAAGGACTTTGATCCAAAGGAAAGCGCTGAAACAGCAGAAAAGCGAAGGCGTACGAGGTCCATGGATGTGGCCGAAGAAAACGAAGCCATCACCAAGGAGGAAAAGAGGCTGACACCACTAGAGTGGAGGAAAGAGCACCAGCTGACGTTGAGGGGCCACGGAGAGAACCGCGATTTGAAATTTCCTGACCCGTACATTGAGTTCAAGGATGCTCCCTTTTCTGATCTCATCTTGACCAGTTTTACTCGTGCTGGATTTGCTCGACCGAGTGCTATCCAAGCTCAGGCGTGGCCTTTGGCGATTGCAGGGGAAGATCTCATTTCGATTGCCAAGACCGGATCGGGAAAGACATGTGGCTTTCTCATGCCGGTGTTTCATAAACAGCAGACAAGTGGAGATAAATTTGTCCGAGGCCAGAGGGTAAAGCCTATTTTGTTAGTCCTGGCCCCGACTCGAGAGTTGAGCGTCCAGATTTTGGAAGAAGCTCAAAAATTCGGCCGTCCATTGGGGATTCGCAGCGTCTGCTGTTACGGAGGCTCTTCAAAGTATCCACAAATCCAAGCACTTGAGCGCGGGGTGGAATGTGTCATTGCCACACCGGGTCGATTGAATGATTTGCTGGAAATGAAGAAGGCAGATCTGTCGTCCATCAAGTACCTCGTACTGGATGAAGCCGACCGAATGTTGGATATGGTAAGTTGCTCCGGGGGTTCTTTTAGAAGGGAAAACGATTACTGCAACATTCTTCTAAATCGTTCTTTTTTTACGTACAGGGTTTTGAGCCACAGATTCGATCCATCGTCGATAAGATTCCCAAAGAGAGACAGACACTGTTGTTTTCGGCAACGTGGCCGAAGGAAATCCAGCGACTTGCATTTGATTTTCTAAAGAATCCTGTCCAAATCAATGTGGGCGAAGTCGATTCCCTTAACGCGAACAAAGATATCAAGCAAACCATTGTGATGTGCAGCGACTCTGACAAGCTTGACAAACTGACAGCAATCCTCAAGGAACTGGTCAACGAAGCTGACGACAAAACCGATCCCAAGGTCGCTGGTGGTGGCAAAGCTCATGACAAAATCATTATTTTTGTGGCCAAGAAGATCAGCTGTAACGACTTGGCTAATCGTTTATGGGATGACGGATTTGCTGTGGACTCGCTACACGGCGACCGTCCACAGTGGGAACGCACTCGGGTGATGACAGCCTTCAAGAGTGGGACACTCAGATGTTTGGTGGCTACTGATGTGGCTGCACGTGGCTTGGATGTCAAGGACGTAGGCGTTGTGGTCAATTTCGACATGCCTTGTGGAGTCAATGCTGTCGAAGACTACGTTCATAGGATTGGGCGTACTGGTCGTGCGGGTGCCAAGGGCAAAGCCTACACATTCTTTACGCCTGGGGACAAAAAAGCTGCGACACAGTTGGTCGAAGTGCTTGGCAAGGCTGACCAAGAAATCCCGCCAGAGCTTCAAGCCATGGCGCGACCACGATTTGGAGGTCGTGGTGGTGGCCGTGGTGGTGGAGGAGGATATTATGGTGGTGGTGGCGGCCGCGGAGGTAGAGGTTATATGGGTGGAGGAGGCGGTGGCCGTGGTGGCGGATATGGGCGCGGCGGATACGGTCGAGGTGGAGGTGGCCGAGGTGGCTTTGGCCGCGGCGGCGGTGGAGGTCGGGGTCGTCCTTATTAAATTTGTCGGAATGCTATCATTCGTATTTTTACTTGAGCACCAACAAGCTTTTGGGATTTGAACGAGCGGCATCCGACGAAGTAATTGTAACCTATTCAAGATTTCGTGAGCCTGGGTACATTTTCGTCACTAATTGCGGCTAGCTGAATGATCTACAGTCAATCTTACGAGTATACGTTGCACTCTCTAATCGACGTAGGAGGATACCTGGTAATGCCTCCACAATATATCAGTAGAGGGATTCTCGTGGCGAATGTCACTCGGGCGGAAGAGCGATTCCCCGTCGAACGCAAAAGTAGTTTGGTAAATCGGACCAGAGCCCTTTTTCGATGCTTTGCAGGAATCAGAAATAGAATACGTAGTAGTGATGGGGTAGTCTACAGTAGCTGGTCTACGAATAACGGTATGGAATACTCTACTTGTACCGGTACTACTCTTATAGTTAGGACTGGACTATTTCTGAAATGAGCAAAATGCGACGCGTTGCCACGTATTCCGAATTTTATTTCGACTAACCGGAGTGCTCGGGCGTACCGACGGTTTGTGATAATGGGACTCTAGAATTCTTTCGTTTAGATCTTTGCCCAATTATGTATGGGATATGTTTAGCAAATAACGTATAATAGGCGTAGTTTTATCGTATCCACTTTCGCTCCGACAGCCACTCTTCTTTTGCAAAAGACGATCAAAATCTTCCCGCAGCCTTCTGTGACCATGATGATGATTCATTGTTCATTCCTGATGCTGATTGCTGATGCTCTACCTCCTTGCCTCGGACCCACTCATTTGAATTCTTTGTCTCTGTCATGGCTACTGCTCAACATTTAGTAATTCCTGGCCAGGTAATCGCTATTGCCAACAGTGACAGCACCGAAGAACAGTCGTTTCTGCGTGGTCATGGCACCTACGTCGAACGCATCCAAGACGAAGATCGGTTGGTGGCCAGTGTGTGCGGGAGCGTGCAACGCGTCAACAAGCTGATAACAGTGGTCCCATTTTGTGAGTTATTGTACCAGGGCCATGTGGGTGATCTTGTGATAGGCCGTGTCTCGTCGGTTCAGAATTCCCGTTGGACGGTTCAACTAGTGCCGAATCAGCGAGACGCTCAATTGCCATTGAGTGGTGTTCATTTACCGGGAGGCGCCCAACGGGTCCGTACAGCTCAAGACCAAAGAGATATGCGTTTATTTCTGCAAGAAGGCGACTTGATCAGTGCCGAAGTTCACAAGGTCCAACCCAGCGATGGGTCATTAATGCTGCACACGCGATCCTTTCGGTACTCGAAGTTGGAAAATGGCTGTCTGATTCGGGTGCCGCCTGCTTTGATTGCACGTCGAAAAAATCACGCACTGACTCTGATCAATAACTCACTTGATGTTTTGTGGGGAACCAACGGTCTCATCTGGATTCAACGAGCGCTTCAATCGTCAGGGGGGGACGATGCGAAGGATCTAGCTGAATTGCAAGAAGAACTCAGACGACAACATGCGACAACTCTGGTACTTCCTGATCAAAGGCAGTCAATTTCTCGATTTCGAAATGCTATTGAATGCCTCCGGCTAGTACACTCCATGGTGACTCCTGAATTTGCGGAAAGCATCTATCATAAATCAGTAGAATTGGGATGGAGGCCCTACGAAATGCTGCAACCCCAAAATGTCCTCCTGCTCACCGAATCGTGTAGTCAACAGAACAACAGTTAACTGCAGGCAGCCACGCGCCCGAATTACGAGGGTGGGGCTGATTTTACTGAAGCAATCGTTTATAACTCTGATGTAGCTTCTTCGTACGTCGCACCGTGCCGTTCGTAGTACACGAGGACTCTGGAGTACTTCTTCTAACAATGTAATAATATTATTATAAATTAATGACTTGCTGCTATCGTTGCGTAATCACTCATCAGCACCACATGGCAAAAAGTTTGCTTTCTCTCTACTCTCTGGTCTTATTGCGTCACTCTAGATTATATGCAGGTACTGCATCGTAGTCTATTCTGCCTCTAGCAGTAGAGCGATAGAGTAGACTACCAGTACAGTACGAAGTACGGGGGTACATCCAGTCGTAGCAGGAATTCGGGTATTTTTAAGACCCCGCCCCTCTCGCTCCTTCTCGCCCCCAAATAAAAGGCATCGATGACGCAATTTTGAGGCAACGCAACGCAGAATGACCAGCAGCAACATCACGACAACATCGATTTTCTTTCGACATCCGCACAAAACATCATCTTCTCCTTCCGAACAACAAAGCAATTACCACAAACTCCAAACTGTGGTGAGCTTGTTACGTCTTCTTTTGCTATGCGAAGACTCGCTTTTGCTTGTTTCCTACAACTCGTAGGTCTCGTTTGTTCTTTCTATGTTGTCAGACAGTCAACAAGGATGACGACCAAAGGGTCGTTGGGCATGTCGACATCCACCGCGGATGGAAGCGCCACCACGATCCACTCCATCCTGAAAAAGCCGAGCAAAGTACTAACAGTGGGAGTGGAATATGCAGGCATCCGTACTCTCTCAGCCACGGAACTTTCGATTCTTTCGATGCAACTTCGAAAATGCAAGGTTTCCGCCATTTGGTGTCAGAGTATCGACGCGATCAAGGAGTTTGCAGCTGAGCAGCAGTCGGCACAGGGAAACTTCCCGGGGCCATGCCCAGTGATCTATCATGGTCCCCCTGAGGGTTTGGAATTGGCTCTCCAAGCTGGGGCTTCTGCTGTCGTCGTTTCCGCGTCTGACCGGGAAGCCCTAGTGGCCCAAGGCGAAATCATCTGGAGAGTCACGTCTAAACAAGACATCGACGCCGTTGTGGCAAGTACTGGGGGGCGTTCAAATGTCTTTTGGGTCGATATGCCTGAGAGTAGGGACGAGGCCGAGCTTGGTGATATCGTCGCAGCCATTCCCCCAAAGGCTTTGTGGATGGCGGCTGTCGAGCCGATGCAAGCTGACGGTGCCGAGATTGCGGAGGGAAAGGCGTACAAGAATCTAGGATGTGGATCCATAGTTGCGATGCGAGCATGTGTAGGCGACTCGGAGGACCTGGAATACACACAGTTCCTTGTCGGTGGTCTGACCAGCAAGGCGTCGTCGGAGTTCAAGTTTTCTGGCCTGACTGGATCTACTAACGGACATTTTGGGGGCGTACAATCAAATTCAAGCGTCAAGTGGCGTCGTCCGAATGTCTGAGCCATACGATGCTAGCTTGATGGCCTTCATCATCAATACCGATGTGTTCTTCCTGTTTCAGATGATCTTAGCAGGGCTGTTCACAGACAGTAAGCGACGCTGAGCGCTGGAGATATGTCGTCAGTGGGCGTCAGTCCCTACGAATACACTCGCATAGTCCCGCCCCTGTTTTCCTGTTACACATCATAGTTATATTCTTGCTACTGTAATTATGATCATGGTCATGTACAATACTCATAAGGAACAGTACCGCATTTCCTGCCGAAACTATGGTAGACTATACCCTTATCTTTCGAATACGCACGTAAAAAATTCGAAAATCTTCTTGTCTCCGTCATACCCTTCTTCCGTCCGTCCGTCCTCCCCTCATCCAGCGTTGGCCCAGCCATAGTCGCGCAGTCAGTCGCATTCGCACACAGTTGTAAAGTTATATAGTACGGTAGGCGAAGGCGCGAGTTGAAGGTCTCCAAAAAAGATACTGTACTATGTCTACCGTATGTACGAAGAGTATTTCACAGTACGGCACTATGCGCAGCAGGCAGAGAACGACCATCCCACCAAGTGGCAAGATTTCGCACCGACAACAACCAACTTCCTTTTGCTTGACGCGCCACAAATTCACTTTACACTTCACAGATACCTTCAAAGGACGATTATACCATGAAGCTCGGAATTTTCATCATTCAAGCTTCCCTCTTCGTTCTCCCTTGCACTGCTTTCCAAGTGGTGACGAGCAGGACGCTGTCCAACAGAAAGCTGGGAAGAATCTTCTCAACCCAAGATGCTGCAGCCGACCCATTTGACGGTTATGAGGCAGGTTCCGAGATTGCGTGGAGGGACACTAAGGTGGGAACAGGTGAAATTGTCGAGGAGGGCGATGTGTTAACGGTGGCATACACGGGCTATCTGTGGAGAAACAAAGAGGAATTCGGCAAGAACGAGGGCTTGACTTTCAAACTCGGTGGCGGCAATGTCATGCCAGGTTTTGACGAGGGAGTAAGAGGAATCAAAGAAGGAGGAAGGCGAATAATTCGAGTGCCCCCCAAACTGGCGTATGGAGATAAGGGAGCCGGAAATGGAAAGATCCCACCCAACAGTGATCTGGAATTCGAGGTCGAAGTGACTTCTGTGGCGCGAGGGCCAGTTGCTGGGACAGTGGCTATGATCGGTCAAACTCGACTCATTGGCTTCGTTATAATTTTTGCCCTTTTGGCTATCTCGCCGATGTTAGGGTAGACAGTTGCGAGTCAAGGATTGATACATGGGGTCCTCCACAATTATAAATGCATTCTTTCAATGCCCTTTTCGTAGTACAACTAGAGAGGTAGGAAAAGAACTGTTCAAAAAATCAATTCATTATGCCGGACCTTGTAGATGAGACTGACGAGACAATACACCAGTTAAATGGAATCGCCTTGAAAACGACAGTCTACCGGCCTCTTCTTCGGAAACTGACTGCTCGCTAGAAAAGGCAAAGAGAGGATCGGTGCTAACCACCAAAACGCTATCTCACCAGCATCGTACTTGTTGGTATTTTCAACGTTGATACGTGTTCGTATCGTTTCCTTACTTGCCTTTCCCATCCAGAAGCAAGTCGTTCTTCGTGTCTCGCTGCGAATTCTTCAAAGTTTTTCAACCTTTCGTCGACACGAGATCCATTCTGCACTATACTCGAGGATTTTCGCAAGAGCAATTGGGGCCCCTTCTGGTTCGGAAACGACACTTGCATAAACGGACAGTGGTCTTGAATGATTTGATAGAATTCTGGCCAAAGACGCGGCGTAGTTTCAGTGATGATGAAGACGGATCCTACTCGCATGGCATTCCACAAATCTCGAAAGAAGATGTAGTCGGATGCACGTAATTGATTGGCGTTCTCAGCCACACAATACTGGCAAGTCCAAATATGGGTTGTGTTGAGTGCAGCAAGACACGCTGCATTGTCTATGTGGCTCAAGGGCTTGGTGATGTCGCATTTACCTCCCCAAGCACACCTCCACGTTGGCTGCTGCAGGATTTCTGATGTAGAATCATTCATGGCATCTACAAGACTCTCCCATCCCTCTTCGTAATCTAGTACCGTTGCCCTCAAAGCAGGTAACTCATTTGTATCCCCCCCACTTGTCGAAAAGGTAAGTGCCATAGCGGCCGCCACAAAATCAAATCCCGGTCCCCCACCCAGTGAAGTCAAATGGACTGACATATCGTTCAGATTGCTACTGGGAGATTGTTTTTTCCCGGTTAAGAGAGAAACAGCATCGCTGGTTTCCTCACAATAATTGTGTTGAGATGAGTCTCTTTGTGTCCAAAAGGTGGGTAAAGTTGGATTCTCAATGTCGATAAACAAACTCGCCAGGAGACGTGCCCGACAGAAGTAGTCCAGCGCATATCCAGAACGAGCTCCTGGACTAGAAAAGCTGGGCATGTACCCCTTGTCTGCGGCTACACCCAAGCTAAATGATAACTGTGCCAACTCGGTGGCTTCCACGGGATGAGGAAGTTTCAAGGATAAATCCTGACGAATTGCTTCAATAGTGATTTCCGACCAGTGTCTCCACGCCTTGACATAGCTTTTGGACCCCCGCGTGCGGCCAAAGTTCTTCCGAGCCAGCTGCAAAACATCATCGATGGAAGCAACGGTGGGCAAAGGAATTCCGGCATTGCTTTGCTGGGGTCTCCGGACAAAGCTTGATTTCCCCATCTGGGACAAGGCATGCGCTGAAAGCTTGACATAGTAACGGTGGGGTAAAAGGATAAGCATCAGAGCCCCCCTGGCTAGAAGAATCGCATTTCTGCGCTTCCCACCATAATACAGAACCATCAGGAGGATTTCACAACAAATCCCTCGGCAACTTTAGAGAACCACCGAACGCTTGGCTCAGGATCACAGCCAACAGCCGACCAAGGAAGGATGGCCCTTCCTTCCCTCGCCCTCTCAATGATTCGAAAAACGTCGCTCGAGATGGTCGTGCACTGAGTTTTCCCTTACTGTGATGGACTCAAATGGCTTCACGGCTGTAGGCATCACATGAAAGGTGGAAGGTGGACAGCAGGAAGAAAAGCAGAAGAATTTTCTCGTCAGATTGATGATGGTTGATGATACACCGTGTAATGACAAAATTGTGCTATCGCCTGGAGGCGCGGAACAGTGTGTTGTAAGTGGTAATGAGCCTGATGGCTGAGAAATTTTGTGTTCGAAGTACGCGGAGTTTCGTGTATAGCTGTACCGTACCTGTAGGGGGGTTGTGTGGTCCGTACTTGTACTGTATTTTGGTGGGCGTTGATCGATGCGATGAGAGATTTCTATTCATTCCTTGAATTGTATTGATACGTACTCCATGAGTGCTGACAATGGTGACAGGCGACCAGTAGACTGTATTTCATAAAACTTGCAAGTGTCATTGACATGACGAGCTATATGGCGATAAGTCATTGTATTCGCAAGAATCTTTTAAAAGAGTGGGTAGTGGATTATGAAACGAAAGCACGCCATCACGCTACTACTGGACTGGAGGGCTTCACAATCTGCTGTACTGGTACCTGCACCCTTTGAGCATGGCTTCCTCATCATCGGTGAAGCCGCGTCCCACTAGGGCGTCTAAAGCTGGGCAGGCACCGTCCCCGTTAGAACGCATTAAAGACGGTGGTCGGATGCACCAACGGGGAGGTCATCGGCCACAATTGCAACACCGAACTTCCCTCCCTATGATGTTTTTGTTGTTCTTGCTCTCGTTCACGTTCACTCTGAACTTGGGAGGCATCCCGAATATGGACGAGGTGGTATCCCCAGCGACCCGCCCTGCGACAAAGGATCCGTCATTCTACGCATCTCTTCCGGCTCAGGTTGTGTTGACAGACCTCGGCTGGAACCATGCCAATCCCAGGGCTGCCCTCCAATTTGGTCGCACTAAATTCCAAGCCTATCTGAATCGCGGCATTGAAAAACACCCTTGGTATAACCCATCCGGGTGGCGAATCTATCGGACAGACGACTCTCCCATCGTTAAGCAAAGGATCTACGTCTTTCTGGATCTCGAAACATGCTATGAAGAGAATTTTCCAAACTACGGCTGGGGACTGACTGCCAATTCAGATCGAGAAAATGGTCGACCATACCTATCCTCGAGTGGCGGTCAAATAAGACACATGAAATCTGTTTGTCCAGTGATTGATCATATTCTGGATTCTCCTTTGTTCGAACCTTCCAACAACCACAATGCCGTTTTGATACTTTTTGATTGTGGCTGGAATGGCCCTCCCCAATGGTCGTGCTTGAATCGGCACCACAACCCAAAATTGAGATATCATAATGTTTCGATTGTCTCTGAATCGGCATCATTCAAAGACAATCAGCGCTCTATCCTCGATTTGGGATTGCCGCCCCCAGCCATTCATCAAGTACACTTGAGCCCCTCTCAGCAAGAGGCAATTGTCACTCGCGAAAGCTGCGACGTGGAGCTTTTATGGACTATTCGACCATATCTCTTCACATTTGTGGGAAATTTTCGACATTCGGTGCGTCAGCATTTACTGAAATTACATAATCCCCAGGCGGGTATCGTGGTTCAGCATCATTATGGTAACCTCAACAGTTCGTCGGTTGGCCGTGGCGTTCACGCGCACTTTGCCAATCAAAATCGGTCCTATACCACTTTGATGAGCCGAACTCAGTTTGCAGGCGTTCCGCGTGGAGATAATTTGTTTTCTTATCGGTTTACGGAAGCCTTGAGTGGCGGTTGCATTCCAGTGGTATACGCTGATGGTTGGGTCCTACCCTTTTCCAAGGCGCTGATTGACTGGAGTTCAGTAGCAGTGATCATTCCTGAACAAGACGTGGATCAGACCTTTGACTATCTACACAATTTAACCTTGGAGCAGCGTTGTCAAATGAGGAAAACAGGGTACGAGTTCTTTAAAAAATACATGGCAACTTCGGAGGGAATCATAGCCGGAATAGTGGAAAGCCTAGAGCGACTTCTAGAGTTGAAACCATAGAACCCTGTTTACTCTTAGCCAAAGAAACAAACACCCACCTGTGAAACTATACATGGAAATACCGCATGCCGCACTATGCTCTGCACGGAAGAAACAGTCTTAACGGGCGTTCATACCGTACTCTAGTTTCGAGCAAATTGTTCGTCGATACTGGCATCGGGAGAAAGGCGCTTGCGTTCCGCTTCCATTGGGACGGTGTAACCCTCCAAAAAGTGCATCAGGTGCGACTTCTGTTTGTGCTGCAGCATCGTGGTCTCCAAGCTGAAATATCCCTGTTCCACAAGCATTTCCTGGACACGGTAATCCTTGATGTCCTTGTGATCATAAAAGTGCTTTCGAACTACCGCTTTCGCCTGATCCAGGGGCATGTCAATATCATAGATCATCAAAATTCGTGGCATTTCTCTATAAAAGCAAGAAATACATAAATATAAGGGTGAGGCACAGAATGAAAACCGGAAAATGGTGCACAAGGCAACCAGAATTTTGGGCAGTGCTCCGAAGTACGGCTGCACAACGTGTTCTTACTTCACAATCCGCTTGTAGAGCATCGCGGGCTCTCTCATTAGACCCATTTGGCGAGCGTGCTTGGAGAGTTGGAGGGATGCCATGGTTCAAGTAGTTCTCGAGGATTAGAAAATGAGAGCGGACAAGTCGGCAACGTATGATCGTTAAACAAAACCAATATATTATACCGGTACCTACTCTAGGTACTGATAGCGAGATCGAGAGGAGCAGAGAGGTCGTCATCGTCATGGCGAATCATCATCATCTAGATCAGATGATCGTCGAGACTTCCGCATCTTTATCGCGGTCGCCGCTCCAACTCGCTCCCTCGTCGCTCGCTGCGGCCTCGGTCGAAGGAAAAGAGC
The DNA here is from genome assembly GCA_956465555.1 of Nitzschia sp. pyKryTriq1. Classification (NCBI taxonomy): domain Eukaryota; phylum Bacillariophyta; class Bacillariophyceae; order Bacillariales; family Bacillariaceae; genus Nitzschia; species Nitzschia sp. pyKryTriq1. The sequence continues at coordinate 672,817 of OY101130.1, read as the reverse complement.
TCACTCGAGCTACCGGTACGTGTACGTACCGGTACGGTACATTACTCGTATGTAACAGTATGCACAGTACAAGTACGGTACACAACGGTACCTAGCTGGTACATACGTATTTACTCGCACCGGTACACATACGGTACCGGTAGGGGTGTTTCGTCTACTAGCCTTTTGAGTTTTGAGTCTTACTCGTATTGATCGCCTGCGAGGAGTCGAGAGTCGTCTGCGCGCATAGTGCAGTGGGTGATAGTGAGTGCTCTGAGGGAACAAGTCGTCCGATACTCCCGCACCGTAATTCATACCGGTAGTGTACCTTTACAAGACCAGGTACCGGTAGGCAAGAGGTACATGTACCGACTATATACACCTACTCTGTAGCTAGCTCTCTCTACTCTACCGGTAGTAGAGAGTAGAGCTAGTAGAGAGAGTATGGATACTGTACAAGTATTGTTGTTACACCGTACTACTCTAGTAGCAGTGCAGCTGCGTGCTTTCTTGATGTGCAGGTGGTGGCATACTACAGTAGTAGAGACTACCTGTACTTGGATCATACTATCTTCGTTTTGCAATCTCGTCTCTCGTTAACTTTAAGGATAATCAATAGGCAAACAGAGTACCGGTGCTCTGCGGAGGGGACTAGTACAATCTGTTGCTTTTCTCATGAAAAATACTGCAAATTCTGGTGACAGTCCAAATGAAAAAATCTTGTTTACCACCACCACCACCATGATTGTTGAACAGTCGTTGAAAAAGCGGCATTTGATTTGCAGTGGTCTAGCCACGCTCGCAACTTGCTGCATCCCTGATCTTCGACCGGACCGTACTCTGTATCGATCCTCCATAAGAAAGGAAAAGCAGCACAATCTGCGACAGTGACCTTGTCTCCACATACATAGGGTCCCTCAATCATTGCATCGAGTTCCGCCAGTTCGTTCCACATTTTCTGCTTGCTTCCACCCAATACAGCCTTCTTTCCGATGGGAAGAAACGCGCTCAGTTTCGCTCGGAACTCTTGCACTTTTTTAATACTAGATTCGTCCTGCGGCACCAAACTGGATCCATTTTCTACTGCCGTTCCGATCTCATCTAAGATATCGTCGGAGTCTCGCAATCGCACAGCACCTCCATGGCAAACCAAGACGGGCACTGTTCCCTTTGGATTGAGCTCTAAAAACCAATCGGGCTTGCCGTTGGCGCCATAAAGAGAAATCTCTTCCATTTCATAGGGTGCATTCGTTGCCTCCAAGGCGATCCACACCTTTTGTGCTGCAACATGTATTGGGTAGAACGGACAAGCGTGAATGGCGTCTGATGGACATGCTATCACTATCAACGGAACCCTGGTATCTCGACGTACCGAATGGACACATTTTGTTGGTGATAAATCGTGTAGTAGCGGGCGACTGTTTCACTGCAAAATTTGCAACGTCGATCATGTTGCCAGCAAGGGAAGAAACGTTTCGGAAGAGGAACGGAAGCAATATCAGACACAAGGGGAATAGCGAGCCGAAGAATCGCGGTGCTGCTGCTTTCATTCTTTGGGCGACTGTTTACGCTTTCTTCCCACGGTGCAGTATGTGCGTTCCAATCGCTCCAATCGCCAACTTTTGGTACGACTAGTGTCGATATCACTGCTCCCGTCACGCCTATTACGCACGACCAGCAGTGCGGTAAAATGCCAAGGTCGTGCTCGTCGATGAGAAAGGAGTAGAATCTTCGCGATCGTCACAACAATCAACAAGTTGGTCGCTGCGACACAAGTACGTAGTCTCCATTGGTTCAATGATGTTTGAAGTTAGGAGTTTTTCTTGTCTTTTTTGCTTTGGGTGCGATGCTTTTTCGCCGATGATGAGAGAAGCGCACTACTGGTACTTGTACGGTACCGGTAGCACTGCTCGATGATGAATGACGACGACTTCTACGACTCACTCGACTTTTCGGCTGCCCGTCCCCCCTTTGATCTTTTCCGAGCGAGCAGGGCGAGCAGCAATGTAGGTAGCGATGTCCATTGTCACCCTGCGAGGTCACATCTTTGAGGGGTCTATTTGTCACGCTTCACGCTCGCCGCACCGCACCGCCCGCCGCGCCCGCCGGCTGGACGCTGAAAATTAGATGCGTGGTATGCAGTTTGCGGCGCGAAAAATATCCCATGTAGAACACGAGAAGATCCATCAACGCAACCGCATCAAGCAACATCGTCAAGCTACAAGTACCGGTACTGATACAATACAGATACTGCTACCTACCTGTAACCGGTATATAGCGGCAGCGAAACGATATTCTGTTGCTCCTCATCGTAGGCGAGATTCAATAAATTCCATACCAGTACTACTCCGCCGAATTGTTGAAAAGGATATTGCATGAACGATCTTCGTCCTATATCTTCTACTTTTGGACTGGCATTTTTGTGATTTAGAAAAATATTTATATGTTGGAAATACACAGTGAAGCTCCCGCCTGTTCCATCACAAAAAAGCGAAGTGTCGATTTCAACGCCATGCATCGAGACGATGAGAACCTCCTTGAGTGTCCACAGCCAGCGCATGAGAGGAACTTCGCTTCAAATAGTATGAGGACAATGCCGAGATACTTTTCGACAGCCAAACTGTCTCAAAAGGCCAAGTCGGAAAAGTTCGCGTTATCCTCCAAACACACACGCCACACCAGCACTAGAACTGGCCAGTCCGAAGAGAGGCTGGTGGCGATTTTTGAAGCGGACCGAAAGGCTGGTGAATTCAATGAGCTGGATCCTCTCAAAATCTTTGAAAATGAGGCGCGTTTGACTGACTCCTCCACCTTCGTAATGAGCAATCAAAGTCTCCAAGATCTGCAGGCTTCGTTGAGTCAAATCTTACCCGCCGATGAAGCTCCTGAATATCATCTAGAGGGGACGACCGAGGAAGAAGAAACCAATGACGAGAATGGAGGGAGAAAACGAGTGCGCTTTGCGGAAATCTCCATCCGAGAATATCCAATGGTGCTGGGGGACAACCCTGGAGGATGTGGTGGGGTGAGTAATTGTTTCTTGGTTTCACTTTGCCGCGACTTGTGCGCTGCTCCACGTTGACTCAGCTTTGCTCTTTCAGCCACCTGTTAGTATCGGATGGCAATATTTCCCTTTCGCAGATGTGGATCTCGACAGATATGAATCGGCACGAGATGGATTTCGTCGACGATCCGAAGAAATGCGAATGACGGCAGATCATCGTTTTGATCTTTTGACAAGGACAGGTTTCCATGTGGGTACCATCCTTGCTGCCGCCAAGGAAGCCGAAAGAGTCCGGCGCCGCCGCATGTCCACTGTCTGCAAACTTGGTTGGATTGAGCGTGACGCTTTCATAGAGAGTCTAGGGCGCAAGTGGAAGAATTTGCTTTCCTTGGGGCGCCTTCGAAGGGAAGAGAAAGAATACTTGGCGCCATACGTTCCCTCTAGTTCTTTGCCGAGCAAAAGAGCCAAGGACGGTAAATAATTAAATACGTTCAAATAATCATAAAGCAATGAGAGCAAGAGCAGAGTAGATTAGGCATGGTGAAGATTCCCTTTGTCAGTGAATCCTTCATAAAATTCGTTCAGAGACTAAGGTACTGTAATACTGAGGTAGATTCTATCATGCCAACCTAAAACGAATGGAGTTTGCTGAAAGAATGGAAACGGCCCATCTCACATTCCGCAACATTTTATCCTTGGGACGAATGAATCGACGGGAACAAAAGTATTTGGAAATGTACGTTCCCTCTTACCACGCAAAGAGCCTCAAAGCCAGCACAGTAACTCCCCCAATACGAATGTAAGAAGATTGCTATCGTCAAATATTTTAAAAGTGCCGCTAAGGAAGAAATTAAAGGTTCCACTATATTTACTGGGAGCAAGACTACCACATTGGCCTGGTTGTCGTAAGGCTTGGCGGTTCGCAGAAGCCACCACAAGTCAACAGTGGGGAGGGACCAAGCGTTTTCAAGGAGCTCGTGGCTTGTTGCTTGTTTGGCGTAACTGAGGTGTTTTTTCCACAACGTCATGCTTCCTCCACAGAAGAAAGCGAAGTAGCAACAAGGCAGTTTTCCGAAAGTCGTCTCTTTTTTACAATGGGACTTTGTAGCCAGGTGTGCCGGAAGATATCGGCTTTACACAATGGGCCTCAATTGATGCTGTTTGATGGTATCCATCGGAGATGATCCCTCTGTCTGATCTTTCAAAAGGGGACTAGAGAGCGGGGCACCATCGATAGAATACGGCCCTTCCTTTTCGCGCGAAGAGGGGGGTTGTCCTTGACCCCGTAGCAGAACTTGAATTTCCTCCAAACTCAAGCCTTTCGTTTCAGGGACTTTGAGGTATATGAACAAAAAGCTCGCAACAAGGAAACACGCAAAGACGGAGAAGGTGCACACCCATCCCAACATCTCTTGAACTATAGGAAATCCAAGTTGGACCAAGAACTTGAAGAAAAAGTTCACCTCTACGCTCAAGGCCATGGCTGTGCCTCGGATTTCTGACGGGTAAATTTCACTTAGAACAGTCCACGTGATGGGCCCATACCCAACTTGATATCCGGCAATGTAGACGAACATGCTCCACAATACAAGTTGTTGCTGCCAGGTACTGAGTTTCTGCTTGTTGTTTTCTTCGTCATAACCCCAGAATCCCAGCGCTAGGGCTAGAAGTGCAGTGCACATAATCGCGCAACCAGACATGAGCAAGACCTTTCGTCCCACACGATCTACCATAGCTACCGTCATTGTGGATGTGATTCCCATGATCAAAACGGTGACTACACTTGCATGGCCCTGGAATCCCGCGGCCTCAAACAAGACTCGACTGTAAGCCAATATAGAGGGTTGGCCGGAAGCTTGTTGGGAAACTAACAAGAGCAACCCAACTGTCATAATTTGTCGGTAGCGTCGGCTCGAAAGTTTTGGATCATCCTCCGAATTATCTCCCGACTCACCGCTCATGGATCCTCCCTCTTGGACGCTGATCCCGTCATCCAGTTGGTCCATGTTGTCCACTAACGAATGTTGCCTCTTGTGGCCAGGCTCTCCTCTGTTCTCGCTACAAACGCTAGAACTTTTTGAGAGATTGTCGTCCTCGGTATTGCAATCGTTTCGGCAACAGAGAGCCCCGATGGTATCGGCCATGCGGTCAAACTCTTCTTCGACGTTTCCCTTGTAAACAAATGCCATACTTTCCTTGGCTTCTTCGCGATACCCCTTCATGAGCAACCAACGTTTGCTGCGAGGAATCTTGAACGTAAGGAAAAGCATCGGCAGAGCTCCCAAAATCTCAAACGCGTACAAATCTTGAAAGAAGTGAGTACGAATATTCGAATTGATGAAGACACGTACTGCACGACCCAATTGATATACTTGTACGGAACTTTCGCCTTACTTACCGGTCCAGTTGTCCGGGTAATCACTCATCAGATCTCCCATCAGCATTCCCACCACAATACCAAAGACAATGACTGTTTCCTTGGCAGAGACTATGGCTCCACGAACTTTACTCGGCGACATTTCCGCCATGTAAGTCGGGGCTCCATGCATAATGAATCCAACACCCGCACCATAAGTCATCCGCCCCGCCACCAAAGTCGCAATTCCGATACCCAGACCAAATGGTCCTACTCGAGTGGTGGCAAATATGGTCCCTGACATGACATTGAGCATGGCACCAACAATAAAAAGGGAAGCCGCTATTCGAATTTCTTTGCGGCGCCCCACTGATTTGGCAAGATAGACCAAGACTATATGGCTTCCGATGAGTGCCCCTAGCGACAGAGCACTGACTAACAAACCTTGTTCCCACATGGAAAAGCCGTGCCACCAAGTATCCGGATCTCGTGACGAGCGCAGCATGGCCAGAACAAACGACGTCGCACCTATATCGTAGCCGTAGAGGAACCCGCCTATTTTTCAATAAAAAGTTTCAGAAACCCTGTGAGCTGTTATACCAAAAACAGTGCACAGATATTCATGCACCACACAAGTACATATCGTAAAGAAACTGACCCAGTGCTGGAGCCAAGAAGACCAATGCCAAACCGTAATAGTCAATTTCTGCTTCTTGGGGAAAAGACGGCATTGCATTTACTGGAAGGATTTCCGGTGAGGTTGCCATCTGTTCCCCCGCTGTTTCCTCCGGGGGGGTGTCGCCCGTCAACGCGGTTCCGTCATCCATGAGCGGATACGGAATACCGCTATCTTCGGCAGTCTCCGTCATGGTGGCAGTGGTAGCTTGTCGAAGGAACGATGATAATGCTGATGGTGGTGCCGACACCACAAGCTATCTTTCTTTATTAGTCTCAACAATAATATCTGCTTACAATACCGATACCGGTACCGGTACAGTACTGGTACCGGTATTACTGCACCGTAGTATACTGTACAATAACCAAGCATTATTTTTTGTTTTGCTAAAAAAATAGAAACGGGCCTGCGCGCGCTACTGTACTTATTGGCCCCATCGCTAGAATCGACGCGGGAATTTCTCAGTCGGAGTAGTCCAAGTTGAAGAATTATTGATCAAGTTTCCCCCCGCGTTTTGGCCAACTGTTCTGAAAAATGTATCATATTATGTACAGCTGTACTGCGGTCCAGTACCGGTACCGTACCGGTATGAACGGACGGTAGCGAACGATTTTCAAGTTCCTCGCACAGTCGGTGGCGTCAACAGTCAACAGAACCTTATGCCAGAACAGCATCGACGACGACACGATCCAACAAAACTGTTCTCTCCATTCTACCGGTACAAGTACATATCGTCGGTCGAGGTCCTCGTTGTCATTCTCATGTTCTGCCGCTTCACAAACAATACATCATATCATTTGCAAGCAAGTTATTCACAACCAACAGCACGATGGGCACTATAGTCAAGGACATGCCACCCCTTCCTCCGGAAGAAGAGAAAGGCGACGGAGCGGCTCAACCCAGCAGTCCAGCAGGGCCGGCGGATCCTAAGAGTACGGAAGTTGCCGGTGGGCGTACAAGTAGCAACAGCGCCGCGGGTGGACTCGAGGAAGCCCATAGCGTAGCGACCTTGTCCAGCCCTTGGGAGTACAATGCTCTCCAGGATCGCTGTATGACCTGTCGCGACGAATTCAATCCAATCAACCGTCGCCATCACTGCCGGTTGTGCGGCAAGATTTTCTGCAACAAGTGTTCCAACCAGCGCGCCTTGATCCCGCCGTCGAGCATCGTTCTCTCGCCCGACACCGGCAAGAAAGCGAGCCCCCGCTCAGAAGAGCAAAACTACAGTTTCACTCCTGACCCAGATCCCGATCGGATGTTGTCTTACTTGGACGAGAACCAACAACTCTTGTACGGTCGTGGATTGGAAGAACGGTTCCAGCTGGCGAGGGAGCCACTCCGAGTATGCGGACCCTGCTGGGAGCAGCTGCAACCCCTGCAAGAAGAGCTGCGCAACTCCAATAGTAATTCCATGCGGTTCAACCATATTGATCCTACCGATCCCCGGCGCTTCTTGAACTCGCCACTGGCCTTTACCTTGGGCCACGAAGTGCGCAAGGCCGCCTATACTCTGAATAACCTATTGCCTACACCTAAGCGGATGGGAAGTGTCATTGACACGGAAAACTTTTTGACGGGAGAAGCCCGGGAACTCCAGCAATGTCAGGAAGATTGCCAATCGTTGAGTCCGAATCTAGTCAACTTGGACGGACTTCGCATTCCGGCACGACTCTTGGAAGAAGCCAAAGGAATTGCTACCCTCACGGTGGTCAAGGGAGGCTTTGGATTGGCGGGTTTTGAATTTGGAACCGGGTTGGTAGTCGCACGTCTCGGTGATCACCAATGGAGCGCTCCGTGTGCCATTGGAACCGCTGGAGTGAGTTGGGGAGGTAAGTGAGATGCAGACGGTTGTGCCGAGTGCAAGAGTCAATTTCATTTTGTTCCCTAGCTTACCAGCGTGTCTGGTCTTAAATTTTCTCCTATTTCAATTAGCCTTGCTGGGAGCTCAAGTGTCGGATCACGTATTTTTGCTCATGACAGATGACGCCGTGGAAATGATGTTCAGCACTAGTGGTAACATTCAATTGGGTGCCGACATTGGAGTCGCTATTGGCCCTCTAGGACGAGCCCTGGAAGCAGATTTGGGAGCCGCACCTGGAAAATTGGCTCCCGTCTATACCTACTCGTTGAGCAAGGGATTGTATGCCGGTATTTCGTTGGACGGCAAGGTTATTGTTACGCGGAATCGAGTCAATGAACGCTTCTATGGACGCGAAGTGTCCGGCATGGAATTATTGAGTGGGCAGATCCCGACACCACCCGCTGCCAGACCCTTATATGATGCCTTGCAACGATGTCATGTCTACGCGACAGGAGAGATTCCAAATAGCCGAAATATGATGCGGGGTACCATGTCGGGACAATATGCGCTCCAACCGCCGCAGTATGAAGAATGGGATGGAACTCCTATGGGCCACGAAGACGGCGGCCGCCATACCTTTTTTCAAGCAAGTGGTGGACAGGTCATTCCCAAAAGCTCAGATATGGAATATGGCGAGCTCCCCGAACCCATCCCTGTCTTTCCTCCAGCGGCCAACGATCAGCATTCGTATGCTGGAATGAGTGATATCACCAGTGATCCGGGATACTAAACGATTTTGTCCTCAACAGTGCGGCTGGAGTAAACTCTCGTGTATCGGGATTTATTGGAGCAAAACAAGAAATGGAAAAAGTCGCCTGCAAATGCAATCGGTCGTAGATGAGAATTATCCATCTTTCAAGCGACAAGATCGGGATCCTATTAGAAAGCTACGTTTCTATCATCGCATATCCATCCCTCTTGCAACGCGTTGAAGCGGAACAGCCTGCGGAGTCCTTTTATTTTTGTGCAGGGGAGACAAGATATCAATTGAAGTGGCGGGTTCAGAGTACAATGGTACGCACACCATTGATAACGTGTGCTCGCCGCCGTCCGGAACAAAGTACTCGTAGTCAATAGCGCATGTTGCTCGTCTCCACCAATTCTCTCTCACAGTATTTGCGATTTGAAGCTGTCGGAATGCAAGTAGACTAGATAGCGCCATTATTTGTTTCTTCTACTACCCGCATGCACTTTTGCGACTGCACTCGTCGAGAGCTAGGCGAAGAGGGAGTCCCGTCGATTCCCAAACGGGGAGAGATCGTCGTCGCTGTCGTCCCGTTTCAAATTGACGTACGCCACTGCTCGTTCCACCATGGCATGTAACGAATTTCGGCGGGGGAGCGATTGATCATACTGCCTGTCATAATATTCAGCATAAGTATTTTCATAATTCTTACCTTGACCCCCACTCTCGTGTTTCTCGTCGTCAAGCAAGCATAAATCATCACTCGAGTGCAACCTCTTGTGTCTGTCGGCTATGGAATTCGATTGCTGTCGCCTCATTCCAGATCCAATCGGTGCCACATCCATGGACGCGCGGCGACTTGACGCCAAGGGAGCTTGCCGTACATCTTGTCTATTCTCACTTGAGAAATGTTCATCATTGACTACCCCGGCCCAAACCATGATCCGACCAACCAGGCTATTCCTTCGAAAGTGCCCATACTCGTTTCGTCGCTGCACCTCAGGAGCCGCTTCTTCGTAGCCATACTCACAATGGGTCACACCGCGATGTATAGCGTTTGATTCAGTGGACATGATTTCATTATTTGCGATCCCTTGTTTCGTGAGTGGCTCACTTGTTTCTCCGCCATCATCCAAGGAGCAAGAGGGGTCATTTTTTCCTTCTTCTGTCTCGTTATCCTTTCTTTCTTGAGGAGAGGTCGCATTTTCAAGCGACGCCGCATTACCCTCAGAAGCTGCTGCTGATTCCTTGAAATCATCTTCTTCTTCACGACTACTAGTACCACCATGCTCCTTTCGATGGCGGCGAGTCATTCTTTCTTTCCGATGCTACACCGCGATGTGTGGGCTCCTTCAACAGGGGAGAGATGATGATGGATTCTTCTTCCGTTCGTGCAAGTAGTCTCTAGAAAACAAAGGCAACGAGATACCAACGATAAATTTTTCCCCGGTACAAGTACAGTATCGTACCATAACGAGTACCAGCGCCTTTTACCGGTACAAGTAAAGCATCGAAGTTGGCATGGATCGCCGTGTTTTACCTCCTTCGACCCGGCGAATACTGCAAATTGCAAATCCCCCGACAACAGACCCGCCCTTCTGTTTCGGGACATTTCCCTCCAAATTGGACACCTCAAGCTCAACATCAATTCCGGTAGGTTCCATTCGAAAACTGACGGACTGTACCAGTACCAGTAGACAGTAGACTACGGTACACTCTCTGGTACCGGTACAGTACCGGTACAGTACCGGTACAGTACCGGTACAGTACCGGCACAGTACCGGCACAGTACCGGTACAGTACCTGGTACCAGAACTGTACGAGTACCGCAGCGGTAGGTAGGGAGAGCATCGTAGAAAATTCCGACTCTTGACTGAAACTGGACTGGATTTTCATTGAATGAATCATACCAGTCGATTCGAAAACATTATTTGTGTGGTCACAGGAGTACTTATCCCGCGTGTGTGCTTGGCCGGCGTGTGTGTCACAAGAATGATGATATACAGTTTTTTAATAGATCAAATTCAATACACATGATAAATCTAACGTTTGGTACCTGCTACCGTTGGACGCGAGGGTGGTGAACCTTTCGCCAAATCAATAATCACCTCACACACCTCACAACTCACACGCATCATGCATCATGCATCCTCCATTACGATTTTCGACGACCAAGGCTCTGCCCACGGATCATCCTTGGAAACAACCAATCATCATTATTCATACATGACCAACACAAAAGAGCTCGAAAGGAAGAGATCAAAATCCAATCTGAATCGGTCACCATTCATAGCAAGTACCCCGGCAAAATCAAAGCCTCCAAGCCACAGGTAAGTTGGGATTCTTGGTCTTTGCCCACATCGTCCCACGACTGATCTCAAAATCAAGTTGTCTGTCTTTGCGTCCCCTTGGTCGTGCCCCTTCTCTACTCCTCTGCAGCATGACCAGATCCGTTGTAGATTACGAATACTTGATGAACACATCGTTTTCGGACACAAATAAGTCAGTTCGATCGAATGTTCGTCCGCGGTGGGAAAGGAAGCAGGGTGGTCAGCAATCGAGCAGCAGTCGAGCGCCACTTGCATCACAAAATCAGATCGGGGGTGATCGCTTCATTCCTAACCGTGCCGGTATGAATATGGAATTGTCGAAACATATGTTGCGAGAAAATGGAGAAGAAAACAGTGATTCTTCAGGCCCGCGACCAGTCGATCCGGATGCTCCCGAAGGCACCGCTGACACAAATGGCATGCCCAAAAATCAAAAGGTCGTTTCAGACTCGAACAAGGAAGAGTACGAGTCTCGCTTAAGTGCAGCTCTCCTTGGTGTCGAGGACAAAGCGAATAATAGGATCATGAGTTTCAAGGAGAAAGCCCCTGCTCCCAAGGGTGACACTGTGAACAATTTGAATGTTCTATACTCGGCGTCGGCCTCTGCGAAGCACAAGAAATCGAACACAAAACTTGTCAGCCGCCAGATTCCATCTGCTCCGAGTCGCGTATTGGATGCCCCTGATTTGATGGACGACTACTACCTCAATCTACTTTCTTGGAGTGATACAAACATTCTTGCAGTCGCATTGACGAACACCGTATACCTTTGGAACGCGGGTACTGGTGACATTCAAGAGCTCTGTACTTTTGATGAAGGTGCTGGATCACACATTTCATCAGTATCTTGGGTCCAAGAAGGAGGAGCTCATTTGGCCGTAGGAACCTCCAGTGGAAAGACTCAACTTTGGGATGTTCAGGCTTTCAAACAACTTCGATCAATGGATGGTCACACCGACCGTGTGAGTTCAATGGCCTGGAATCGTCACATTTTGTCCAGCGGAAGTCGCGACACAACTATTGTCAACCACGACGTACGTGTTGCCCGGCACACCGTGGCTACTATGACGACTCATACTCAAGAAGTTTGTGGGCTGGAATGGAGCAACGATGGAGAGATCCTGGCAAGTGGCGGAAATGACAATCTCTTGTGCCTCTGGGATGCTAGTGCCAGTGCATCCCGTGTGACCCAGCCCAGATTCCGAATGACGGAGCACCAAGCCGCTGTCAAGGCTTTGGCGTGGTCACCCCATGAACGTCACCTATTGGCATCTGGCGGTGGAACTGCTGATCGTTGTATCAAATTTTGGAATTCGCAGAACGGTGCTATTTTGAACTCCATTGATACGGGATCTCAAGTCTGCGCTTTGCAGTGGAATCCCTTCGAAAAAGAGATCCTGTCGAGTCATGGATTTGCACGAAACGAGATCAGCCTATGGAAGTATCCATCAATGACCAAGATCAAGGAGCTTGAAGGCCACACATCACGTGTCTTGCACTTGGCTTGCAGTCCCGATGGCGCCACTGTTGTTTCGGCTGCCGGTGACGAAACCTTGAGATTCTGGGAAGTATTTTGCCCACCGGCAAAATCCAAGAAAGCCACTATGGACCGACACAGTGGAATGCCATCGAAACTCAGTTGGACGACCCAGATCCGTTAATCAATACGTACATGAAGCATAATCAAGACGAATGGTGGAGACAACGGGACGTCTCTGATCATGAACGGGTATTATTTATTTGACTCTTGGCAAGACTGACGAAAATATGGAAGAGGCAGACTGGCGTACCACTACAAGAGTACACCAGCCTTTTAAAAGACCTACTACAAAATCGCTACTACTCTAGAGAAAGGAGAATTGGGCACATAACTTGTAATAATCTAAGATAGACCGAGGTTTTTAATTAGAACAAATGAGGCCAATGGTATAGTTTAGTACAGTCAGTTTTCCAGAGAGTACTTCCTCTGGCGTCGCCAGCAACCTGGTACAAGAACAAATTCATGTTCCGCCACATACTAAGTAAGAGTTATTGAACTCCAGGCTATCCTCGCTACCGACCAAGAATTTCTTTATTTGTTTTTCATTCGGTTCTTCTTCCTTCGCTTTCGCAGTTTGTGCTTGTTCATCATCTTTCGGCGGCGCTTCAAGGTACTGATCCAATACAAGCCGTCCTGTAACCACGCATCGATCGAAGAGAGCCAAGACGAGGAGGTCAAGGACGAATGGGGGATTGGAGCATCCAAAGTCAGCGTCGACATTGCGGTAGTGCGGGGAGACGCTGCACGCACCACGGGCGGTGCGGACACGGATACGCCGAAGGGTCTGGCGGCATAAAGCCGAGCGGCTGTCAGTGTTGTTCGGCGAAGGGCAAACATGTCACAAACAGCAGTTGATAATCTACTGTTACTTCCTCCCAATCGTTGATTAGTAGAGTTTACAGGCTCTAGAGAGGGGAGATAGACTTTGCCACTTGCCGTTGCAAAAAAGACAATAATATTAATACGGTACCAGGTACTTGTAACAGTGAAGAATGAAGACGAGCATCTTGCATCTTGCATCCTCGTAATATCATACTCATCGTAATAAGCAGTCACCACCCCCGTGGTAGAAGCCTCTCGTGTATTATCATACCGTACCTGGTACTGGTAGCGTACGGCTCTGCAAATTTTGGATTTGGGTCTGTCCGTCCTACAGGTACTTCAGATCTCGACAACGACGACTCCTTCGACCAACAGGGATATTCGAATTTTCTCGCAAGGGGTGAGCCGTGCGCTCCTTTCGCGAGTGAAATAGTATTCAAGAATGTATAAATATATAAGGAGAAGGGTATGCTTCCAGCTTTCAGCGATGTCACGGCTCACAAATTGACGCGCAAATCGCTTTTTTTCCAAAGCGTGTGCAACTGAGATTGTAGCAACTTGCAAAGAGCAGCCGTGTTCTCTGCAGGAATACGACTACAGTGCTGGAAGCAAAAATCAGGATTTAACCATGAAGATACACGCTCGAACCTATACACAAAGCCGACCAGGTGGTAACTCCTTAGAAGATCCGGAAGTACCAGCCGGAAGTGCAGGAGGAGTGAAGAAACAAGGCGTTAGGAATAAAGTCAAGAAGGGTGCCCGCTCTAACGCTGAGGATGACTACAGTCGAACTGCCCGCGGCTTCTACGAGACGTCTTCTCAAAAATCAGTTGTCGTTGAGACCGTATACAGACGCCCTCAAGCTTATGCCGACCTTCATGAGTACGATGAAGTCCCTGAAATTGACAACGTGCCCACTGCTGTTGGATTTCGTTCATATGACTCAGCTGAGGATATCGTAGCCGCCCGATCTACGGCAAGCAGATATGAGTGGGAAGAAGTAAGAGAGCCTGAGCCTGAGCCTGAGCCTGAGCCTGAGCCTGAGCCTGAGCCTGAGCCTGAGCCTGAGCCTGAACCCGAGCCCGAGCCTGAGCCCGAGCAAAAGTCAGAAACAGCAAAAGAGCCTGAAGCGTCAGTCGATGCAGACGAACAGTACCAGTCCAGCAAGGCCGAATCCGTGGCACCAGAGGAAGATGACTATCCGGAAGAAGAGGACCAGGCCACCATCGACGATGATCTCCGTTATGGTCCTGTTGCTATGGACCTTACGCCCGCCAATGCGTCTGTAAAAAGTATCGAGTCGGTCCAAAGCGACGATAGTGACAGCTGCCCCCCGGTTTGGAAAAGCGAAAGCCAAGAGGAAGAGCACGATCACGCATGGATGATAGCGCAGGCACAGCGAGCACGCGAGTTGAACTCAGTCAAAGTTCCGCCAAAAATGCTTCACGAGTATGAAAAAAGTCAGATTATTCGACATGTTCAAAACGAAGAGGACGTCAAGGCTGGAAAGAAATCCAAGCTCTTTCAAGTTGGACGAGGATTCCGTCGACTTGTTGGCGGAAGTAGATCGGTCAACAAGAAACAGTCTCAATCATCAAAACCTGCATCACGGCCATCTTCCAAACAAACAATGAGCTCGAACGAGTCAAAGGTTTCTATTAGAACGAAGAAAACGACCGAATCTCGGGAACCGGAAGAAGATAGATCACGCGTGTCTAGCAAGAAGAGCGAATCCAGAAACCCCAAAGAACCAACGTCTAAGCGACGAGCTGATCCTGCCACGAAGAAGGAAAAGACCCAGAGTAGCCGCCAAAAAAGTAGAGATCCTAACCAGATAACGATCGGGACTAAGTCAGGAAGCGTCGCCAAGGATTCAAAATTGGTCAGTCAAAAGGATCAGCAACACACAGGAATGCACACCAAGTATGACTCAAAAGCATCTTCTGGTAAGAGCGCAAAAGCAAAACATGAGAATGATGACCTCTTCATGGCTGTGCGAGGACTGCATTCTGAACCGAAGGGGGCCAAAGCCATCAATGATGAGCTTGAAGACGATGATCCCGAATCAGTTCGCAACGAGCCTGAAGACGACGACGATGAAAGTACTAAGATGGAAGACCAAGTTACACCACAAGGTCAAAGTGCGCAAACTCAGCCATCCCAGTCGGAGACAGGAAATGGCTTTTTCGATTCAATCATGAAAGGCTTTGATGCTTTGGCGAATACTGGATTCAACCAGCCATCATGGGGCTTCATGGACTGGAGTGGGGAAGAGAAGTGGATTGCTCAGCTTGAAGCCGACGCAAATGATGGTGGAGATATCAAGCGTGATCGCAGTGTTTCGTCAAAGAAGAGCGCACAAAAGACGAAATTAACAAAGCGACTTATTTCGAAAGAGGAAATCCAAGCCCGACTCCTTGAGGAGAAAACTCGAAGACAGCAACAGCAAAGAAAAATTGAGCGCACTCGTGAGCGAACTGACGGCCCGGAAGCGGGGGGTGGTTCCGTTCGAAGCAAGCGTAGTCAAACACGGAATCTTGAAAGTAAGTCGTCCTCCCGACCGGAAACCCCAGCATCAGTAGAGGTAAAAGCATTGAGTCTGGATTTCGGTGAAACCGACGCACAACGCGAAAATTTAACTCCTCCTTCCCAAAAGGGTAGCCTGAGTAGGGCACAAGATGGTGCCAACGCGTCCCATTCTTCTTCCCTCGGAAGCAAGGGGGTAATGATCTCAACAATCGAGATTCCTACTCCAAATTTCAACTCGAGACGTAAACGAGGAAACAACGCCGACGATACTGATCTGAGCATTCTTGGATTGGAACAAGGAAAAGCCGACAAGGCATCGCGAAGCGGCAGAAAGATACCGGCATTCACCGCGAAGGGGAAGGTGCCTGGAGTGTCGAGACGGCCTGCCACCACCGTTACGGAAAAGCAGCAACAGTCATAGTAATAATGCTGCTGGACATATATGGGAACAACGCGAAGCGGATTCTTTACAATCGTGATATATTAGCCATAACTACCTTTAGAAAATCTAAAATTTTATATGCAAGCGAACATGCAAACGACGAGTACAGACAGTCAGTGCAAGTACACCAGATTGATTAGCTCTACTACTAGTAGTACTACGAAGTTCAATCTCCTCCAATACCGGTACACATGTATCATGTTCGAGTGCTGGCCCTTACCCACTTCTCAATACGTTTATCTGCCATCGCTGTACGATGGAACAGGAAGTAGTATAGTATCTAACTGAATGTGTACAAAAGCATCGAAGTCTACTACTTTCTGTTTCCTTCTTCCAGGCGGCACTTGCCTATGAGGGGTCCAGCCGGCTCCAGCCAGTACTTGTCCGGTTTGCAATCATAGTATTGATACTCTACTCTAGTGTAGTAGTAGAGGAAAGTACCAGGTACTGAACCAGTACAAGTACAGTACTCGTACCGTACAGAGTACTGGTATGTCGCGAATTGGATTCACGATGTACAGAAACAGTCCCAAATGGAAATCCAATCGAACGAGTCTACGATGCAATCGGAAAGCTATCTTGGAAGCGATGCTCCCGCGGAAACTATTGTTTACTATACATGAAGATTACATATTGTCATGAAGGAGTTGGGAAAGGTGATGAAGTGGTTGTGGCTGGTAGCCAACAAATCATCCAGAGTGCGACTCACGAGCTCCCCGACGAAGACGAAGTCAAACGAGCGTGTGTAGAAATTTCGAATAAGATGAGCGGCATGACCGGACAGACAGACGTCCAACCAACAACAGACAGGAACACCAGCGCCCACCAAAGCGCTATTTCATAACTCCATGGAGTTGATGACTAGAATCCAGGAGAAGCTTCTGGATTCCCAACTCCAGGACCAGGACCTATAGAAAATGACACACCGCCTGACGAACGAGGGTACCGAACTTTTTCGCCAATCCCCGCACTATATCATCGGTCTACAGTGTCCGAGAGAGTTGAGGGCTCGTGTTTTGGAGACGAGGATTGCAATCCAATTAGTCGTCGATTGACTGTCTGCCTGCTGTCCGTGGGATTGCGCGGGAAGTCGAAATTAGCGGATCTCAGAGCGCGGCAGCCTCCTACGAGGCGCGCCGTAGAAGTTTTATGCTAGCGAGGTGATGCGATCATTGCATTGGAAGCGTTGGTGGCAGCCGTGCGTGCGTCTCGTCTCTTGTCGTTGTTCGTTGTTGTTGCTTTCGCGGGGCCATTGTTGTACCGGGTACGAGTAACGACACAAACACCACCCGAACGTTGATCCGACACAAGCAACGCTGTAACCATGGCCTCCACCTTTCTTTTCACCTCGGAATCCGTCAACGAGGGACACCCTGGTGAGTAACGGTAGTCTGAAAGAGTAAATTTGAAGAGGAAGATTTCACTAGTCGAAACGACGGGTGTGAGTTGGTTCCGATGACAGAGGGGCAATGCCAACAACCGGTTAAGGTCGAAAGAGTCGAGTCTTGTTTGGGACTGCGTCAAAAATTCTCCCAGATCCGCTTCCATAGCACCAGCCGCTTTGGGAAGACTAGTTTTTAGATTGTTAGAAGAGAGTTCTGTTGATCTTAGGAAATCGGAGCATTGAATTATCGCCGATTCTTACCTTTCTTGCCTTTTTACTCAAAATTTTATCGTCGCAGACAAACTTGCCGACCAAGTTTCAGATGCCGTCTTGGATGCTTGTCTTGCTGGGGATGAGCTGTCTCGTGTAGCATGCGAGACTTGCTGCAAGACTGGAATGGTCATGATTTTTGGGGAAATCACCACGTCCGCTACTGTCAACTACGAACAAGTTATCCGTGACGCCGTCAAGGACATTGGCTACGACGACCCTGCCAAGGGATTTGACTACAAAACCTGCAACGTCATCGTTGCCATTGAGGAGCAATCGCCCGATATTGCACAGTCCGTCGATGCTGCCAAAATCGAGGACCTTGGAGCTGGAGATCAAGGCATTATGTTTGGATATGCGACCGACGAGACGGAAACCTTGATGCCTTTGACGCATATGTTGGCTACTCAATTGGGATCAAAGATTACCGAAGTCCGAAAGAATGGAACCTGCGACTGGGTCCGACCAGATGCGAAGACTCAGGTCACATGCGAGTACAAATTGGAAGATGGCGTCCCAATTCCCACGCGTGTTCACACGGTTGTCATCTCCTGCCAGCATTCGGAAGATGTCAGCAACGAACAGATTGCCAGCGACCTTATGGAACATGTGATCAAGCCCGTAATTCCCGAGAAATACTTGGACGACAACACTGTTTACCACTTGAATCCCTCTGGCCGTTTTGTCATTGGTGGACCCCACGGAGATGCTGGTTTGACCGGACGAAAGATTATTATCGATACCTACGGAGGGTGGGGTGCTCACGGAGGTGGCGCCTTTTCTGGGAAGGACACTACCAAGGTCGATCGCTCTGCTGCCTATGCCGCTCGCTGGGTCGCAAAGTCGCTGGTCGCAGCAGGCCTGTGCAAGCGTGCTTTGGTGCAACTGTCCTATGCCATTGGTATTTCGTATCCTTTGAGTGTGTTCGTGGACACTTATGGAACTATCAAGGAGGGCATGACCGATGCAGATTTGGTGAAGGTCATTGAAAAGAACTTTGACCTTCGCCCAGGTGGTATCATTCGTGATTTGGATCTTCGTCGTCCTATCTTCCGCAAAACAGCGGCATATGGTCATTTCGGACGAGAAGACCCTGACTTCACCTGGGAAAAGCCCAAGAAGTTGGAGCTCTAATTTTACGGCTGAAACGATAATAGTGCATTCGTAATACGATTCTTTTTTTGGGAAATCTACCAATACTGACTACGCAGCGTATGGAAATACTATACGGTAGCGAACGAAAAAAAATACCCTGGTAGACTAGTCACTTTGCCGCGATGTTTCGCTGGACTTTCCAAAATCAAGGAACGCGTTTGTAGCCGCCGCTACGGTTATCAAAGAGGCCCCGGCCAGCGACTGGATCCCCCCAATATCTTCTCCAAGCAACAACCATGCAAAGAATGCTCCGTACACTGGATCTAAACTGTAGAAGATCGAAGCTCTCTCCGGGGACACATACTGCTGCCCTTTCGATTGGATGTAGTTGGCTAGTGTCGTAGTGACGCCACCAAGGTAGAGCAACTCTAGTGGATGCGAGGTGGCAATGGAGGATAGTTGCTCCAAAGTCACAGAAGCACTCGTTTCGTCCTGAAAGGCCCCTGAAAATGTCCAAACGGCAGCCAGCGTTGCCACGACCCAGAGGCAAGCTGCATTTAGTTGGGCAGCATCCTGGACTTCTGCCGTTGCTTTTTCCAGGCGGATGATGTACATAGCGGAGGCAGCAGCGGCGGCAATACTCCAGATATCTCCAGCATTGAACCCAATCGACTGGCCGTCAGTCGCCAACAGTGCTGTTCCGCAAAAGGCAGCAAACGCCGAGATCCAAGTGGGAACAGAAATAGGTCTCCCCAGCAAAACCCTGGAAAACAAAGGTACAAACTTGACATTGAGATACAAAAGAAATCCCGACCTTTGAGCGGTTGTTGTTTCAAGGCCAATCGCTTGAAAAGCGAATCCTAAAAACATCCAAGCACCCATTTCGGCTCCCCATCTCCATGCTGTACTAGTTTGATCCTCCCGGCTGCCATCGCCGGTTCCTTTTCGTGCAAAAACACCAGGCGTGTATGGGGCTGCAATCAATGCCGCTAATGCAAATCTTAGCAGGGTAAATGGCGCAGCTGACGAATCAGTGACGACCATTTTGATAACCGCATGCTGAGAACAAGAGATGAGAAGGCGGATTCCCAACAAAATATCATCACAGGGCAGAGTGAATGCCAAACTTGAATCATTTACCTGTGTGCCCCATATGATGGCCACTGCATTCAATAGAAAAATGGCAACCGACCGTTCGTTTTCCCTCGTCGATGTAGGAAAAATCCCACCAAAAAATGTCTCGCTAGCTTCTCCAACAGGTGTGTTTTTCAGTGAAGCATCGTCATCGGACACGCGAGTCTCATTTCGAGGATATCCGTCAATGTCGCGCGGAACACTATTATTTTCGGGCAGGGTAGGTGTGGCTCGGAGCCGCACTCTTTGCATACCGTGTAGGGCTGATAATGAGTTTCTATCAGAAACTCGATTCTGGCAGGAAAAACTCTCTGTAAAAATGCCGCGGTGCACCGCCAATGAGACAAAGGCAAACGCTGATGCGATTCTACCAGTATACCGGTATTTCATCGAGCGTTTGCCAAGGCGGCTATTTGATAGATTCGACGAATAATTGCAGCCCCCACGAAGAAGAAATATTCCTACTTTTTACTGTTTACAGAAAATTCAACGTCCTGCATGCGATGATGACAATGAACACGATAATGGTTGCCCCTCCACTCTCCACTTTTCTTCATCTCATACAGTACCAGTACGTTATTGTCTGATCCACATCATCGTCGACGACGAACGACGACGACGAACGACGATGACGAGAGACGACGAATTGATGTGGTCATATTAGTCAGACTAGTAGCGGTCGGGTCATTTGAGAATGACTGTTACCGATCGCTTGTTGCTGGTCGTAATACTTTCATAACTTTCATGTTACTACTTGCAATTATCCTTGAGGCAAGACGACGATGGTACCGAGTGATGTTTTGGAACCGGGTACCGAAGATCTTTTGGGATTACGGTATGCGTTGGGGGGTTTTGCGACACCATGTCTCGAACCTACACCAGAGCCCATCGTGTGGATGGCGGAATTCCATTACAAAAGGTAACGGGAGAAACAATCGACATATCTCCGTACCTCAACTTTGGTTTCTATGAACACGTGCACTTCCAAGACAACGCTGGCATGTCAGAACCCAAGATTGGGCGGTGGCTAGGAATTGCCGGGAGAAGTCGCGCACATTAATTAATGTTGACCGGTTCTATCAATAAAGCGATTCTAACGGCAGTGAAAAACAAGACGGTGGCCAGGCCCCTAGATGGTCCTCGGTGGTATCATGACTTTCTGGATTCTTCAGAGCAATCTGGAGATAGTGGCACGGAGCACTGTTTGGCCTGTGACCAATCTGGAACGACAAAAGGATGACGTGAAGTCAGCCCTTGTTAAAGCGCTCGATGAAGAAGTAAAGTGAAGAATGAAGGACGACAGGAATTTCGGCATTGGAAGCCAAGGGTACCTGGGAAGAAGTCCCGATGTCTGATGCCAAATCAAAGATCATTCCCGGCACCTGGGTCTTCAAGGTAAAAAGGGCCCCGGACGGCACACCCAAGTCCCAGTAAAAACTGCATGCAATACACGCGTTATCTTTTTTCCTACGACTTTACGGCGGGGGTAGTACATCGCGGGGCGAAATACTCACCACCTGCCCTTGGAATCCCAAGTCTCCATAAATTTGTCTGATATCTGCCATAGCTCTCTCAAAATGGTCGGATGCTAAAAAGTAAGACAGCAATCGAAAGCTCTTGTCGAGAGCTGTCCAGAAATGCAATAAAATCGTTCCGGAACGAAGATGTTGATGCAAAATCTTTTTTCTCGCGAAGTGCGCGCGAATTGGTAAGTGCGCTCTATGTACCGTGTAGTAGTGCAACTCCGTCGGTCCCGCGATGAAGCAGCGTCTCAAATGAATCACAGTTGTTGGTTGTTGCTTTATTGCCTCAACGGGTTTGCTCTTTACCAGTATATCGGTGAATAAGAAGAATAGAAGCGGTCTATTCCCAGTGCAATCACAAGCCCTGAGATCTACTTTATGAAAGCACCTGTTTTACCGCCATAATTCTTCGCGTGTTCGCTGATGGGCGGTGTTCTTAAAAAAAACCGCGCTAAAAGCAAGCTACAAGTACTCCATGCATAAGCGGAGTTTTATCAGGGCTTATGGGTTGGAAAACTTGGGCATATGAATAAAGCCCTTATTATTATGCCCCCTGCCTCTCGAGCCTCGAAACTACGAGTACGGGTAATAATAACTAATTGGATGCAGCCGAACATCCCCGCCCGTTTTGCTGGTTTGTCCCTGTGGAATTCGTAAAGAACAGCCTGTTTTTAGTCTCCAAAAGCGAGAGAAGCATCAACAATCAACAACAAACACCACCACGACCACCGTCAACGAACGCTAAACGCTAGACCCGACGACAAGATATAGCACTATAAGAACTCAACCAGGGAGGAAGTGAACCGGTGAGGGACAAAAGGCCACACCAAGGGTGAGGGACAAAAGGCCACACCAAGGGAAGTGCTTGTAGTCTAATTCAAGAGCATTCTGGTAAGTTTTAGAGAAGTTTTAGCAGGAGTTTCATCGTTGTCTTCCAACAACGATGCGCCCTTGATGACGTTTGCCTACCATGGAGCAACTCACAATATCCCCATGCTCTTCCTCCATTCCCTCGTTGTGCAACCGGAGAAAGAATTGCCTTCCAGTAAAAGCCGTCGATGCTGGGGAGAATAACTACCGGGGTGCTTGTGCTTCTTTTTACAGTGTTATACGATGAGGGTCACACGTCGGGAGGACGATAATCGAAAGCGAGAGGCGGTAGGTGTTTCTGGTGGACACATGACAGTGGCACAAATACCTCAATATCGTAGGGGACATTTGTATCCTTCCGCGGAAGCTGCGGAGGACTATGGTGGTGACCAGGTGACATCGAGGGAAGCTTATGCAAGACGTCAAAGCGCCCGCAAAAATGATTGTTCTATATCCGCAGGGCATGGGTTTCCGAATTCATATTCACAGTATCCTCAGCCACACAAGTCCCGTCGCTCCCTTCCGGAAATAGCGCCGATCTCGTCTCAACACGCTGATGCCGCCAGTTATCCGCAAAATAACAATTTTCGTCCATCTTATCGAAAACAAGAAGCAGCAGCCGCATGCCCTGGGGTATTAGCTCGAGATGAGCACCAGCGCAAGCAGGGCAAATTTTCAATTTTGGAAGCTTTGGAGCATTTCGAAGAGCTAGCCGACGAAATACAAGAGGAGGACGAGGACGAGATTCTCACTCAAGAACCTGTGCGCCCTTCCAGCCCACTCCATCCGACTTCGGTGTCGACAACTGGCTTTCAGCAATTGTCACGATTCCAGTCCTTTACGGACCAAAAGCCTGGCAATGGAAAACAGGAAGAAAAAGGTCAGTTCGACTTGCTAGTGAGCCGGCGCCCACCCACCACCAATCTTGGTGGAGCCTCGGCTGCCTATGCTGATAATAGTCACCCGATATCTTCTACAAACAACTCAGCAGATGATGATGATGATCTCTTGCTTGCCATCGCCTTGCAAAAGGAAGAAGACGAGTATGCAGCCGCTCTTCGAGCAGACAGAGATCGCCGAGAGGACGAGAGGCGACAGCTAGTTATGCAGCTCTTGGAACAAGTCCACAACGCCCCGATCGCATCTTCGTCTCCCGTTCTAGTGGCTCCAGACGAAGTGATCCAATATGAGGCCCCCGAATCCATTGATCCAGATGAAGCTTCGGATTTCGCCCTCGTGAATGATAGTAGCTGGATTACAGAAAAGGAAATGTGTCCTATATGTCTCGAATCACTCTGCGATGGTTTAGTTGTCTCATTGCGCCGATGTAACCATCTCTTTCACTTGGATTGTCTCGATGATTCTCTGCACCAATCAAGGAGATGCCCCAAGTGTCGTAGGGATGTCCGCAGCCATCACGCTGGGACATCCCCATCTGGGACCATGCGGATCACTCGCCCCGTGATACAACGAAATAAAACTACCAATGGAACGTACCTGGAAAAGAGAGTGATTCAAATTGAATATGTTATCCCAGACGGGGTACAGAAAGAATACCACGATCGCCCTGGAGATCCCTACAAGGGAACCATCAAGGTGGCCTATTTACCCAGCAACAGTCAAGGAAATTATCTACTGAAGCGTCTCATCTTTGCCTTTTCGCATGGAATAACTTTTCGAATCACCCGATCTTCGGACGGAGAAACGAATGTTGTGAACTGGGCAAGTATCCCACACCGATTTAGTCTCGGGGAGAAAGAATTTGAATCTCTCTACATGGCCAACTGCAATGAAGCTTTGGATGAATTGGGTGTGCCGACGTCATTCAAAAACACAGACTCCAGCTATTGATTGTCCATAGACACAAGTTTTGTGCATTTGTCTGATCTCTCAAACTGTTGTTATGATTACGGTCGAGCTTAGCCTTAGAACGGAGTCGGTGCGGTCCAAACAAGGTCTTTGCCCGATATGGGATGTTTCAGCCCCAGTTTTGCAGCATGTAAGCACATGGTATTTTCGTGTGAAGGTCGACAGGTGTTGAGTGTTTGTTGTAATACCAACGTCGCCCCGATCATGGAAGAAGAGGAATGACCAGGATCCTCCTCATCCAGCCCCCCTCGAGCTTGTGCTTCGCCGTACAACCCGTAGGCTGGATCAGAAACAATCGGAAAGCCAAGGGCAGCACAGTGCACACGTAATTGATGCGTTCGACCAGTATGGGGAGTCAGAGCAACTCTTGTCACCGGAATGCGAATAGTGTCTCTATTGTCTGCTGACACGAATGTAGCTACGCAAGCGTCCGACCACAACGTCGTGGCCATATTGAAACTTTCAACGGGGAAATCAAAATACTCCCGTTGAAGGATACGGAACTCCGTGTGGCTAGGCTTGGGACGCTTCTTCACTAGTTTGCGGAAGCCATGGGTTTGTAAATCTTGGACGGCTCGATGAGCCTCAGCTTCCGATCGTGGAGTGGCAACTCGCATGAATGGAGGGTGCCGATGATCACGCTGCAAAGGCAAGTGAACATTGCCGCGCTGCCATTCCTCTGGTAAATGTCCACATAATAATGCATGATATTCTTTGACCACCACTTTTCGATCTCGAAAAGCAGTGTGTAGGCCTTTGAGAGCTGTCGTGGTCTTGCTAAAGACGACCAAGCCAGAAGTGTCCATGTCCAGTCTGTGAACAATCATGTCACTTTTGGCCTCAACTGCTGTGGTGGTTCCATCTTGCTTTTGATTGGAAATGTGCTGACAAACCAGTTGCAGTAAATTCGGTTTGTTGTACAATCCTGGTACGCATAAGACACCCGAAGGCTTGTCCGCAACAATCAAGTCTGAATCTTCGTACACAATATGTAAATGCTTCTCCAAAGAAATTTCGGCGACAGAACGTTGGTCGGCCTGGACTTTTCGCAGCTGACGTTCATATTGAAGAACCGAGTCTGGGATTTCACCGTCCTTGTCCACGTCTGATCCATCTGTTTTCTCGCCATTTGCCACTTTTCGTTTTTTCTGCAAAGGAGCCTGCTTGGTTTCCAGAGTTGTTGCAATTGTATTTTCCGAAAGACTGACTTCGACTTGACCGTCGTGGACAATAATTTTCAAGGCATTGGGCAACGAATCTGACCCAATGGACAAATGAGGGTCCGCGACTGTCGACATTAGAAGGCCTCGTAAGGCACCAACCTCGACAGAACTGAGTGAGGATTTTCGGGTGCATCCGACGCGAGACAAGATACCGGAACCCGTCCAACCACTCGTACCAGTACTCGTACTCGTACTATGAAACGCAAGGAAACTGATGGAACGTCGCGTCAGAGTACCGATACAAACAGCCAATATCATGCATCAGAAACACGGTAGAAAGGGAGTGTCCCTGCACAGGAACAGTAGAGTAGAGTATGTATTCAAAATGCTGCCGAAAGCGTCGTGCGTCGTGGTTCGTGGTTTGTGATAAAGTTATTTGTCTCTTTTCTCGATGGTCCCCCGCGGTCAGCACGTCGTAGTCTTGTACCGCTACATTTTGCGGAACACTTGTCGCGAGCCTGTCGAAATGCTCTTCCGAAAGCCCCCGAAGGTCGGACCGACCTTCATTTCGTTCCCGACAATCAAAGTAGTCGAAATTTCAAATTTCTGTGTACCGACAGTACACAAGCTAGCAAGATACCATTTTCGATGTGCTTCTTCCGTCTTTCTTGTTTGATCGCCATTTTTGTCGATCATTTTCGTCGATCAAATACTTCCATAGAACAATTGACGATGACGAATGGAAAAGTACATCGAAACCCAAGCATACGTCCTTGTCCTCAACACATTGGAAGAGTACATGGTCCCAACCAGCGTCCAGGAGGAAGGACAGCTCCGTATCCCCTCGAAGCCCGCCATCTTGGCCTTCTGTCCCACCAACTTGGTCGACGGCAAGATGTGGTGTTTGTTGCTGGTCGCATCAATGGAATGACACCAAGTGACCGGACGATTCAACGATACCGCAATCGATTTCAACACTACGGTCACTTTCAGGCCTTTCAGAGAAGTGGCAATCGTCGCTCACAAGTACTTGTAGGACTCGACTTGGTTCTTCTCGCTTTGTACAATGTCAAGTATCCAACCGCGACTGGAGCTGAAAAGATTGCCTTTCTGTGGAATGCTTGGGGTCGGAATCAACCAAATGGGAGACGGGTGCCTGTTGGGTTTCTCTTTTTGTCTTCCCATTCTATTCGAGCCGCCATATTCCTTCCCGGTACTTCCTGGTTGGTGTTTGGCACTTCCATACTGGAATGCCCGCAGCAGACGCACGTGCGACGGAAGTCGTCTACCGGTAGGAGGCTCCCATTGATCAACGGAGCCCGACGATATTCTTGTAGAATGGGTTTGTAGAGCTTGTTGCTATATTCTGCATTCCTTTCCTCTTGAGCCTTGTTTTCTGCCTTGCGGAGATATTCCAGTATATCGTGGAACCTCAAGACGGGCTTGAGATACTCGGGAATTTTGGTACTGAAACGTGTAGTATTGTCTAGCTCTTTGTATCCTCTACAGTAGTCATTTTGGTATGGTTATTTTTGAATGATCGTTAAAAGTTGTTTATGTAAACATTGCGCGCGAGAATGTTTGAGTCGAAGCAATCGCAGTGTTTAAGAACACTTGAGAATCATCATCATCATCAACGACATACAGTACGACATGAAACTTTGAAACCCGCCAACAAACACGAAAGCGCCAACCGGAATAGAGAAAGCGCCAACCGAAACCCGGCGCTCCGTGAAAATCTACGTAACGACTGTACTGGGGCATATATAATGCTGTCTTCAAATGCTGCACTGAATCCGCTGACGCGGCAAATCAACTTCTTTTGCTTCTGAACGCATCTCAATCCACCGACGACCGACCATCGCATAGTGCGTTCGTGTCGTGTTTTGTCGAACATCCAACATCACAAAAAATTCCAAGAGACAATTCAATCTCAACACCACCCATCCCCCATTTCCATTTTGCTCCTTGACTACTATCGAAACACTGTCTTTAGTTCTGCCCTGAACATTGTCGACATCATACGAAGGCAAGATGAGTGACGGCGACTTGAAAAAGCCGAAACAAGATGGCGAAACCGACGAGGACGGAAAGGAAGAATTGGATATGCCGCTGGCCACCCTTGGCGAAGTGTTTTCATTTGCGGAAACCACCAAGACCAAAGTCTACATCGGCCTCGGTGCTTTCTCTGCCATGATTGCCGGCTTGGCCTTGCCTGCCTCGATTTTCTTTTTTGCCAGCATCATGGGTGACATTTCTGCCATTGGAGAAGAAGGCCTAGGTCCAGTGTTGGAGATCATCTATGCTCTTATGATTCTGGGAGTTATTTCGATGATCAGCGAGACGCTGAAAGGCAAGTGGTTGACGTCACGGCTACAACTGTATATGAAGAGCGAGCTGCACTCTAACAATATCATCTCTTCCTTATTTCTTTAGCTGGCTTTTTGGAAACTGCTGCCGAGGAAATGACGATGAATCTGAAACGCAAGTGGTTTGAAGCCGTCGTCCGACAGGACATGGCCTACTTCGACTTGCAGGACGTGTCGGGTACAGCCACGATCATTTCAACCAACGGAGCGAAGTTCAAGAAAGGACTTTCGCAAAAACTTGGATCGGGTATCCAATTTGGGTTCACCGTGCTGGCCGGTTTCGGTATTGCCTTTTACGCCAGTTGGGAAGTGACGCTGGCCGTCATGGCTACGGTCCCTGTCATGGCAATGGTCACTGGATGGGTTCTCAAATTGAATCAGTCCAAGACAGCACGTGATAATGCCGCTTACTCTAAGGCGGGTGCCATCGTCTATCAAGTGGCAGCCAATATTCGGACCATTCTGGCCCTCAACGCCGGCGATGAATTGATTGGACGTTTTGAAGCGGCCACACAAAAGGCCTATGATGGGGCAATCTCGCAACTTTTGTTTTTGGGTATTGCGAATGGAGCCCTCATGGGTAGTTTCATGCTGGCCTACTTGGTGGTCGTCGGGTTTGGAGCTTGGTTGCTCTATGATGCTGTCAGGACAACTGGGTGCGATCCTTCCGGGGCCATCACCGGAAATACGCCCTGTAACCCGTCTGGACAGGATGTCTTTTTGGCTCTCATGGGTGTTATATTTGCGGGAGCTACCATTCCTCAAATCAGTACTGCAATGGAAGCCATTGTAGGAAGTCGGGCTGCCTGCTTTCCAGCTTTGTTGGCCATGAGTCGCAGGTCGGGTACCGGAGATGAGAAACTTGATGCGGAACTTACCGAACGTAGTGAAGCATTGCAACGTCGGTCGTCCATCAAAAGTCTTCCAAAGTATGCCATTGATGTCTCATCGGACCTTGGCCTGAAACCAAAGAAAATAAAGGGTACAATTGAGTTCAAGAATGTGACCTTTTCCTATCCCACCCGACAGGAAGTCCAGGTCTTTGATGGATTTAGCCTGAAGATCAAAGCTGGAAAGACGGTTGCTCTTGTTGGTCCTTCCGGAAGTGGAAAATCCACCAGTATCCAACTCATTGAGCGATTCTATGATCCTGATTTTGGAACCGTCACTTTGGACGGACGCGACTTGCGGGAGCTCAATGTATCGTGGTTGCGTCAACATATTGGTCTTGTCAGTCAAGAGCCTTCACTCTTTGCAACCACTATCAGGGAAAATATCAGGATTGCCAAGCCAGATGCCACCGATAAGGAAGTAGAAGAAGCTGCCCGCCAAGCCAATGCGCATGATTTTATCTCGTCGTTGCAACTTGGATACGACACACATGTGGGAGACAAGGGAGCTCAACTCTCGGGAGGGCAGAAGCAGCGTATTGCCATTGCCCGCACTCTCATCACGAATCCCAAAATTATCTTGTTGGACGAAGCCACTAGGTACGTAACTTGGCTCATGACTGTATGGTTATCTGGTATGTTTCATAACTTACACCATCGTCGCCATCCTCGAACAGTGCTTTGGACTCGGAAAGTGAAGCTATCGTACAGGAAGCTTTGGATATAATCATGTCCAAGGGAAATGCCACAGTGATCGTCATTGCTCACCGCCTGTCCACTATCAAGAATGCTGATATGATCGCTGTCGTCAAGGGTGGGAAAGTGGCAGAGACCGGCACCCATGACCAATTGCTTGCCAAAGAGGGCGCTTACTACGAGTTGGTGGAGGCACAAAGGGGCAAGATCACGCGTTCTGACTCATCCGTATCGATTGCGACTACTGCAACCGATAATAGTGGTAGCAACCCCCCGTCGCGAACGAGCAGTGAAGCCGATCTTGCAAATATGGACGTTGAGACCGCCCCTGATGATACGAAGGACGATAGCAGCAATGCTGTCATTGATGTGCACAACGTTCACTTTACTTACCCGTCGAGACCGGACAATCGGATCTTCCATGGTTTGGGATTCGAAGTCAATAAAGGTGAAACAGTGGCGATTGTCGGACCCTCGGGTCAAGGCAAGGTACGGAACTCGAATCAAGTGCAGCTGCGGGTCGAACCAGCTTGGAGTTGCCATCTCACCTCATATTTTGTTTCTGTAATTTTTCCGAAGTCTACTATCATTCAATTGATTGAAGAATTTTACCGACCAAGCAAGGGAAGAATCAAGTATAATGGTGACAACATCAAGAAATTGAACGTTCGTTGGTACCGAGATGAGTAAGTATTCCGCATCCCCTACGCGTTAAAAAGTACGGACCCGTAGCTCACAACTGAATTCGGCGTACCTTGCCTACTTCGTACACAGGCTCGGACTTGTCAGTCAGGAACCTACCCTCTTCGATGGTTCAATTGC
This sequence comes from Nitzschia sp. pyKryTriq1, assembly GCA_956465555.1. Taxonomy (NCBI): domain Eukaryota; phylum Bacillariophyta; class Bacillariophyceae; order Bacillariales; family Bacillariaceae; genus Nitzschia; species Nitzschia sp. pyKryTriq1. The sequence continues at coordinate 642,508 of OY101130.1, read as the reverse complement.
GGAAAATATCAAGTTTGGAATGCCAAACGCAACCCAGGAGGAGATTGAAGAGGCCGCCAAGAAGGCCAATGCTCACAACTTCATCCTTGCATTTCCAGATGGGTACAATACTCAAGTTGGAAGTGCGTCGTCCTCTCAAATTAGTGGTGGGCAAAAGCAGCGCGTCGCGGTGAGTCGATCGAGATATACTGTTGTGAACGTCTGTTTTCTGAAAGAGGAATCGTCGGGTCTCACTTCATGTTGTTGAGTATTTAGATTGCTCGCGCTCTTTTGCGAAAACCCAAGGTCTTGTTGCTAGACGAGTAAGTACGCCACCTGGAGACCCGAAACTCCGTTGAAATGCCTTCCTCACACACCAACTCCTCACACCTCGTCGTGGTTTCTCAGGGCAACGAGTGCTCTGGATACCGAGTCCGAGAAGATTGTCCAAGAAGCCCTTGATGCTATCATGGCCGATAACGAGCTCATTACCATCGTCATCGCACACCGCCTGTCGACCATTCGTGGAGCTGACAAGATTGTCTATGTTGATCACGGGAAAGTCCGCGAGATTGGAACGTACGCTGAATTGATGGCCAAGCCCCATGGTCACTACAAGAGGCTAGAATCCCTTCAGACGCTAGACCAAGGCGTGGATCGCAAGTCTATTTTGGACGCCAAAGCAATTTATGAAGCTGCGGATGAAGGTCAAAAGAAAAATGAAGCCAAAAAGGCAGCGAAGAGAGCAAAAAAGGAGGCAGAAAAGAAGGCGGAACAAGAGGCGATCGACAAGGAGCAAGCTAAAATCAATGAAAAGAAGGCGAAACAGCTCGCCAGGCCGGAATACTCTCTCTTCTTCTTCGGAAGTATTGGTGCACTTCTCAACGGTATTATGTGAGTCTTCGTCTATCGATGTATTTACCGCCACTATCATGACAAGTTTGGACTCACGCTTGAAATTCCTCTCCTTTGCGTAGTTTCCCCGGACAAGGTTTCGTTTTCGCCTATCTGATCGGTAAGCCCTCCTAGATCTCGTCATAGGCTACAGAATTGCACAAAGGGGTCTGACAATAACTTCTTTGTTTTACAGAGGTGTTTTTCCAATACACCCTACCTTGCGGGGATGGTGATCCCGTTCCCGATGGTTTTGCGACATGTCAAGATTACTGGGATACCCAGGCGGATGAAATGCAAGATTTGTCGTTCAAAACTCTTTATCTACTCGTTGGTCTGATTTTCTGCTCCATGTCGGGCTCCATCATCATGTTCTACTGCTTTGGAACCGCTACCGAGCGCATCAACAAACGTGTACGCGACATGACGTTCCGCGCCTTGATTCGGCAAGAAGTTGCTTGGTATGACGTTCGATCGGTTGGGCAAATTACCTCTCAACTTTCGGATGATGCTGCCATGATCCATGCGTTTTCTGGGGAGCCCATTCGTAGCTTTGTCATGTCACTCGCGAGTGTTGGTGCTGGATTGATCGTGAGCTTCTATTTCATGTGGGAGGTAAGTGGCTGAAATATCTGGTTGAGAACAGGCTCGGAAAGTTCATCACAGTTGCCTCACTGTAGGTGCGACGTGTCTGTTTTTGTCACAGTTTGCTTTTGTCGCTCTCGGTATTCTTCCATTCATGGCCTTCGGCGAGTACATGCAAAATCAACAGATGCTGGGAGAAGATGAGGGGGACCAAGAAAAGGTGGAGGCGCAAAGTTCTGAGGGTGCAGTTGTTATCGAGACCCTAGTCAATATTCGCATTGTAGCCTCGCTTTCGATGGAAGACGAACGAGTGAGGACCTATACAAAAGCTCTGGAAGATAAGAACAATAACAATCTCTGCCGCAATTTCATCAAGGGAACAGGTCAGGGCTTGGGATCTTTCTTCCAGATGTGGGGTAAGTTCGATAATAATACATCGACGCCGTTGGCAAGGGGATCTCCACCTCACTTTATTTTGATCTGTTCTTATCATTACTCAGGTTACGCGCTGATGTTTTACTTCGGAAGTTGGCTCATGCTCAACCGAGGATATGATATGCGAGAATACCTCATTTCGCTGTTTGGTTTGATGTTGTCGTTGACTGGATTGGCGGCCGCCATGTCGGGGCTCACGGATGCCGAGAAGGCAAAGGAAGCGGCCGTTCGAATTTTCGAGTTGTTGGAACGTAAGAGTGATATCGATCCTTTGAGTGACGAGGGAAAGAAGCAAAATGCAATGAAAAAGGAGAAAAGCATGAAGAAGCAGAAGAGCATCAAAAAGCAAAAGAGCATCAAAAAGGAGAAAAGCATCAAAAAGGAGAAAAGCAAAAGAAAAAGCAAACCTGAAAGTGCCGCGTAGTGTGATGTAATGATGTGTCTCCACCTAAAATGTATTATCCTTTGAATATCGTCGTCCATGGACCATTTGACATCCTACTCCACCTTACTGATTTCGAAGTTCTTTTCAGCTGTAGGCTCTACGATACTACCCCGATGCTTTTGTAGTAGAGAGGCTGAACCGGAAATTGGGTTTTGATTTCGGTCTAACGGGTCGAGTCGTGTTTGCCAGCAATGTCAATAAAAAGCGAAAGAATAAGATTCAAGATACAGAACAAAAACCATCGGCCATTTTGCACCTCACAATACAACAAGAGAGGGAAAAGAAACAAGATTATTCTGATTCCTACAAAGGATTCATCATGAAGATCATTTCATTGGAATTTGTTTTATTGTCCCTGTGGACCATTTCGGTGCATGCAACTACCCCGTTTCTCAAAGAAATTCTCCAAGGACGATGCTACGATCGCCCGCCAACAGGGGACGTTCGTGATTGCCCGTCCGTGGTCGATGGCTTCGTGGCCATCTTGGAAAGTCGATTGGATGCTGAAATCACGGTCGATGCCTTTCAAAGTCACCTGCGATCCATTGATTTCTCTATTCCTGCGGGGACAACTTTGCTTTTTCTTCCATTTCAGGACCATGATTATTCCGCACCGCCACAAGGAAATAGTGAATATGACGATTTTTTCGCCCACCAAGACGACGATTTTTTTGCCCCACAACATTTCGATCACTGGCACTTCTGGAAGTCGAACCTTTCTTCCAAAAACTTCGCGTGGGTCACCCCCGAGCTAACCCCCGGCGGGGGCTTCCTAGCAGGTTTAGTCTTCTGTGGGAATGATATAGCCGAGAACTGCTCGAAGGAGGTATCTAATGCATACTGGAAATACTGGGAGGCCATCTATGGGCGATTTGCCGCCTGCGCCCGAGGCACTTTACAGGTCATTGTACGTCAAAACGCCAATGTCAACTTCATCGAGAGGAGCATTGTCGACAATATTGACCCTGACCATATCTCGAATGTGGTGGTTTATGCTGACGAATGCAAGTCCTTCACGGCCAAGGCCCTCATGAGTAGTCTCCGAGCGGCTGGCATGGATGCAGAACACGTCGTCTGCTCAGACGATCCGGTGGAATTTGCCCTGTGTGCACCTGATCGTGAATCTGAAGTCTGTTTTGCGTACATGAATTCGTGTATTCAAAACCCCCCATCACCAGATGCCCCTGACGCTGCTGCTCCCGTGGTCAATAGCCATGAAGAGAGGGCTGCTGGCGTTGTACCCCCTCCCAAAACTACCGATCAAGAGGGGGGTATCCAGACTGAAGGCCACTCTCATTTGGTCCATTCTCTCATGATTGTCTCTCTGTTCATAATGGCTTCTTGCATTATGTGTGCCAATCGTCGAGATTCTCCAAGGGCAACTTGGTGGTGGGGGGCACCCATTTCGGACAAGCTGTCGGGCATGATTAATCATTCCAACGACTTCTCGCGCTCTTACCGTCTCCCTGAGGATAGGACCGCGCAAGAAAGTTCAGCCCTTCTAGATGAAGTCACTAGAAACCTCTTTTTGGATCCCAATAACACCGACGATGACAGCGAATTGCAAACTGTCATTCTCCAATAAATGAAAGAAGTGCTTCGCAGCTAATGCGTGTACATCATTGCAAACTACTGTAAAGCTGCACGTAAAGCTTATTTAACCGAATAAAGAACTAGGATTCTTATTGCGCATCATCTTCCTCCAGCAGTGGAAATTGTGACGTTGCTCCTTTCGGCTTTTGAAATTCTTCGGCACGGCCACCGAGATGCTCTTTCAGGAAGAGTTCCACTCGACCAAAGAAATCAATCCTGTTGTCCGGGCGAGCAAACCCATGCCCTTCGTCAGGATAGAGGACATACTCGACTGCGATTCCTTTGGCCTTCATGGAAAATGCGATCTGATCGGCTTCCGCTTGTTTTACCCTGGGATCATTGGCACCTTGACCAATAAGGAGAGGGGATTTGATTTTGTCGACATGAAATAGTGGTGAAATCTTTTTGTTGAAATCGGTGTCACTGTCCACATCACCGATTTTTAGAAGCATCTGATTTCGCAGAGGTCCCCAATACGATGGAATGCTATCCAGTAAAGTCTTGACATTAGATGGACCCACGATATCAACCCCACACTTGTACAAGTCGGGCGTGAACGTCATTCCAGCCAAGCACGCATACCCCCCATAGGAACCTCCATAAATGCAGACCTTGTCAGGATCAGCAATCCCTTCCCGGATGGCCCACTCCACTGAGTCTGTCAAGTCATGCTGCATACTTCCGACACCCCATTCTCCGTCTCCCTTGTGCAAAAAGCTTTTGCCGTATCCTGTCGAACCGCGAAAGTTAACCGAGAGAGTTGCATATCCACGATTCGCAAACCATTGATCCATGGCAGAAAATCCCCAGGAGTCCCTGGCCCAAGGCCCCCCATGAACCTTCAAAATCAAAGGAGTTGCTCCTGCGGTATCTTTGGGTCGGGTAAGATAACCCACCAACTCGAGGCCATCGCGAGTGGGAATGCGGACGTCGTCCATGGCAGCGAATTTGTACTTGAGCAGCTCAGGTCTAGAGACAAACAATGGTGTCAACTTCTTCTGGACTTGATTGTACAGTTGATATTCAGTTGGCCCATCGCTTCGCGAATATGCGACGACCCACAAGGTTTCATCGGTGGTCGTACTCACAATGGAAACTTCTGGATCCCCGGCCGGACCCAATTCTTTGAGACGATCAAAGTCCTTTTCAAATTCCTTGTCAAAGAATACTCGTTCCCGTCTTGCTATGTTGTAGCTCACTAGTTGAATTTCTTTAGTATCCTCATCCAAGACAATCCCGCCGACATCGCATTCGTCCTTGGCAAAGATTTCTTTGATGGTCTCCCCTGTTTCCAAATCGACTTGCAACAAGGCTTTGGTATCTCGGTTTAGACTGCTGGTTATGTAACAAGACTTTCCACCATCGTTGCAGAATTCCACGAACGACCCCTCTTCTCCGTACGGAAACCTAATCAATTGCTTCCAAGAGGAGCCACTGTCCTTGCGGACTTGCAACGTGTTGGAAGAATCGTCTTGATTGCGGACCAGCGAAAATCGCACTTCAAAGGATTCGTCTTCCGACCCCCACCCAACAACATTACCAGGATTTTGGGCATCCATGTCTTTGGTCATTTTCGTTTCGTCTTGAAAATTGGTAATGCGATACATGTCGAAACAACTGGAATCTCGTTCATTGGTAGCCACCAAAAGTTCATTAGGATATCGTTTGTTTGTAATGAGAGTGGAAGCCTTGACATTATCTCCCGGTGTCAAGTCCCGAGCCGTAGGGATCGTCCAATCTTCAGTGGGCGACGACAAAGCGTTATCAGTCAGTGAAACGCACCACAAATGAAAATTTTCATCGCCCTCATGATCTTGTAGGTACAAGAGAGGGTACAGGCGATCCTCTTCTTGGCTGCTACTGGAAGTGGTCGTCGTCGTCGGAAGTTCGGCCCAACGAAAACTTCGAATCCCTCGCGATTTGTCCTGTGTGACCAACCGAGGTGTCAGTGTCGGCGCACTCTTTTCGTCGACAGGTCGTACGTACACATTCAAGACGTTGTCAGGGTTGGGTGCCAAGTACGCAATGTAACGGCCATCTGGAGACAGTTTTGGCGAGGAATAGGTTGGATTGCCAAACAAGACTTCTCGCGGAATAATCTCCTGCGACGTTGTGGTAGTCACAGGCTCGGCTAGAGCTTCGGTGGTGGCCGAAAAGACAGAAGCTGATCGAAGAGGAGTTTGGGTCGACGATCCTCCCATCGGCGGCATCACCCAAGCGCTGACCACCAGTGAACCAAGGAATAGGAGCGAGATGGCTGCTCGTACAAGTACAGGCACTGGAAAGCAAGACTTCTTCTCTAATGATCGATGATTCTTCATTCCTCCAATCGTTTGCCGATCTTCCTGAAATTGAAATCGAAGCCACACACAATGTGAGAAAAGCACAACACGAAACCACGAAACAGCTCATCGATCCTCCTCAACAACATGCACCTTCCCTTTCGTTTTGACGACTCGTTGACGACGACGACGACGACGACTCGATCTACCGTGGTACCGCGGTACGAGTACTGCACCAATACAATTATACCGGTACACACCGATACCCAACTCGTACCTGCGGTACCATACTCGATCGTAAATTTGGATCCATGACGTCATCTATTCAGTTCCCGAACGTGACTAAAAAGAACCCGACGAAGACCTGACCGCAGTCTGAAAGACGACTTGTGACAACAAGCTTGTGAAGACATCGTACAGTCTACCAGGTACCGGCACGTATCATACCTGGTACCGTACCGGTAAGAGATGTTGTGGTGGGGTGCACAAAACCGAACTGTTCGATTGCGTCCGATGATTTATGTCCTGTGGTGAGGTTCATAAATGGTAACTGCAACATCTGTTTTTTGCGGCGGCGTTTTGGATTTGATTGGCGATGCGATGATCGCGGTCCCATTTCCCATGGCACCCATCTTCATTGGTGTCGTCCACGCTGGTGTCTTTAGTTCAACGGGTGGGACCTTGTTTGTTTGCCTCGTTTCTCCCTGAAACAAGCTAACTGTAGCTCACTCAGGATCGAGGTTGAACGATAGGTAGAACAGCAGCATAATTTACCATGGCGAAAAAGGGAAAATCCACAGCCAAATCGAGCGGGCAAAAAGCCGGTGCCACAAAGAGTAAACCGGCGAGTAAAAAGAAAGCGCCGCAGCCGACTCTATATTACCATGTATGCCCGCACACGAATCAAAACGTCTATATTGGCAAGGCCACACTCAAAGACCTCAAAGCCAAGTCGACCTACGCCAACTCGTCTCGTAAGCGACTCTGGACTTTGCCTTCCCCTCAGGTGCGAAACGACTTATACCTCGAAGCCGCTAACGCGATCGCTCAGGTGGAGCAATCCTTGCTGCCGAGTTTCGGAATGCGCTCCTGGGAAGTCACCTGCAAGCTGACGGAACCGAGTTGGAGTGGTCAGGTGCTCTTTCGCGCGTGGAAGGGGCAAATGGAACTGGCGGCGTTGCCTCACCTGCTAGAAAAGATCCCCACGCCGCCCACGTGGCCAGGCCGGCGAGCAACACCCGATGAATATGAGGAGGAAGAGGATGGAAAGAGGTTGCAGCAACGGGAAGTTTCGTCGCTGAGTAGCGTGGCATGGGATTTAAAAAATAGCTATCCAGTGCCCACTGTCACACTCAAATGGCAGTCGCCAGACCGAAAGATTTTCAACTCGCGTAAAAGTGCTTGGGAATACGCGACAGCCATGGCGGCGCGGGAAGTGGAAATCAACAAGTGCTTGCTGGGAACCGGGGCCTCTGGAAAGCTACTCAAGCCATTTATTCCGTCTGCGTCGACGGCATTGAAGGTGGGAAAACTGCGCTTTGAAAGAGACGGCTTGTGGGTGGTAGGGCAAGAGCTAGGTTGGCAAGAGGAGCGACCAGAGAAAATCTTAGAAGAAGAAGCGGCAGAAGAAGAACGGAGAAACTCGATTGTTCCCAAGAGTGGACTGGCATTGTATTTGATGCGCAAACGAGAAGAGTACCGAGAAACGCGCGAAGAGTGTACCACCCTGAAACAAGCAGAAACAGAGCTACGGAAGATCTGGAAAACGCTCCCTCGGGCGGAGCAAAAAGAATGGAATCGACAAGTTCGAGGAGACGACGAAGAATCATCAGAGTCAGAAGAGGAACCGGAAGAAAATGAAAAGATTGACATTGAAGAGAAGATCGTCGAACCGGAACCTGAACCTGAACCCAAACCGGAGCCAGTGAAACTGTCGATGACCCCCCTAGCATTTTATGTAAAATCATGTCGTCATGCGTACAGAGAGGAGCGAAAAGCTCAACAGTGGTCTATTTCGCTAAGTGAATGTGATATTTGGCTGCGACAAAAGTGGAAGGAGCTGGAGCGAACGGTCCAGCAGGAATGGAAAGAAAAGCTCATCTCGTATGAAACAGCGAGAGCAGAGGAAAAGGCCAAGGCAGAACGGGATGCACGCGAGGCTGAAGAAGCCAAGGCTGCGGCCGAAGCAGAGCAAAAAGAGGCAGAAGATCAAGCCAAGGCGTCAGCACCAGACTCTCTTGTGTCGGATCTTTTATTTGTCCCGCCAGATTCGAAGCCTAACCGAGAAGTTTCTGCTCGGGAGGCAGATTGCGTGACGGAATCCGTTACTACCGAATCCCAACCTCAACAGAAAAGCACAACTCAGAGTTTGGTAACAAACTTGGGAAATCAGCCGGACCTGCCTGTCTTGAACACTGGGACAGAGCAAGTTATAGACACTAAATCGTCTCAGGATGTAGTGAAAGATTCGAGCTCGAACCACCGGAGTACGGCCGTCGAAGTGGTGAAGAAGACCGAGAACACCATCGACGTAAGAGCGAATGAATCCTCCGTCATAAAAGAAAAAACTGAGCTCACAATTGCCGTTGAAGCGAAAGCAGAATCGGCCACCGAAACAAGTCAAGCCAGCAACAAATGCCAGGCAGACGTTGACGACGAAGAGGAGAAGAAAGACGACGAAACAGCTCCCAGACTTTCGAGCGCCTCAAACAGAAATGAGGATGTATCAACAGCTGTTGCTGTTTCCCGTGTCTCTAGTACCCATATCGATGAACAGGTCCCAGTTCGTGAAACGGATCGATCGAGCCCGGCATTACATGTCCAGTCTTCAACCGAAGCCGTGAAGACGAACCCAAAGTCCGTTACTCGCAAGTCTGCTGGTAGCTCCAAAAAACAATATGTCCCAACCAAAAAGGTGACGGAACGTTGGTGTATGAGTCAGAAGCAAATCGACTTGTGTTTTGCAGCTTGTATGGAGCATTATGACACGGTGATGCGCACTGTGAAGGCCCGTGATTTGCATCGAGAACTCCAGGATGGCTTCGACGTCTTTCGAGAACGAGGTCATGGTCGATACGATATGGAACTACCAGCCTTTGATGACCCCAAAACATTTGGCTTTCTCACCGACATGAAGAAGGCACCATGGATGCCGGTCGTTAAGGCCATTTTGGGAGATGATGCGATATTGATTCACAAGGGATGCTTTCTCTCTATCCCGGGCGCGGCCCCCCAAGAGTACCATCAAGATGGAGTCCATTTAACAACCCAAACACAGCGCCCGTGCCACGCAGTTAATGTATTTGTGCCTCTCGTGGATTTGAACAGCCGAAATGGTCCTACCGAGTTTTGTCTTGGCAGTCACATTTTAGGCCTGGAAGGGTACGATCGAGACTTTGTGGAAATCCCAAAGCCAAAGGCAGGCAATCCTGTCATTTTCGACTATCGGCTTGGCCATCGAGGTCTTGGAAATAACTCCAGTCGCTCCTGCCGTCCCATTGTCTACTGCACGTATGCCAGAGCCTCCCAAGGGAAGGAATTCAGAGATTCGGTGAACTTTTCTCGAAAGAGATACCACAAGATCGGAGAATTATCTGCGAAGCCAATGTCGCGAGAAGAGCGAAGGAACAAACGTAAACGATCCTCGCTGGAAAAGGAAGAGGAAGAGTTGCAGCGCGCCAAGGAAGAGTCTACCGAAAAGGCCATCACCGAATCCGAGGGCGAAAGCGCAGGCGACTCGGATAAAGCCAGAAACAAGGAAGCAGATTCTTGGCGTGTCGGATCCAAAGTGACCTCGCTTGAGTTTCCAGACCAGGGTTCGAACAAGAGCGGGGGAAGTGATTCTTCCAGTGAACATGATGCGACGTCTGTTGCCGATGGAGGTAGTGGTAATTCCGAAAAAGTCGAATCACAACAAGGAGACATTTCTGTGCCTATCCAAAAAATCGCTGGCTCAACAAACGAGAAATAATGAGGAAGCTACAGTGTCGGTAAAGCCAGCAGTAAGTCCATCGCAGTGGTACCGAGAGGATTAAAAAGCGAAAGAAAAGTGATTTTTGGATATCGACTATTGTGGGGGCGGAACTAGTCGTTGTCAATCACGAGAAGAAGATGCTGTGTGGACATAGCATAGACATTTAGCTCTACTATAGCTCTAGTCTGCTATATATTCCGTAAAAATTAGACGAACATGACTATTATTTATTCGTACCGTACAAGTACATTACCGGTACAGTACGAGTAGCTGCTACTGTAGTACTACCGGTACTATAATAGAGAATAATATACCGGTAGTTGGACTACGGCGACTCCTCCTCGATATTGCACGACGGTCTCATGGACGGTCTTTCATAACTGCTGTTTGCGATGACCATGAAACTGCACGCCAAAACGCGCTATAAAAAGATCGTCATCATCGCTGCGATCAGACGTCGGATCGCAAATCCGATCCCCAATTCCGATCAGATCGAATAATAAGGTGTCACCGTCGCCACATTTCAACTGTCGTCGTCCAAAAGTCCATTAACCATGATGCTTTATCATTCGGCAGCCTTGCTCTTCGTGTCCCTCATTAGCTTGACGGGATCTGCGTCCGGTGTGTTTCATACATCCTTCGCGCATGGGCCCGCGTCGAACTCGTTTGCCTCCAAGTCTACAAGATCGAGCGGTCGTTCAGCCTTTCAAGCCCGAGCCGCCCGCGAAGCTCATGTCACCCAGGCTGGGCTTGCGAAAAATCTTGTCCGTGGTGCTGTACTCCGCATTGCTTCAGATCTTAGTGGTGGAACGCCTCTAGAATCCATCAAATGTCGAGTCACCGTCACTAAGGAAAATATGTTCGAAGCCGTCAATGCCATCGTCCAGCAAGATGGGATTCTGGGTCTGTGGTCTGGTACTCCCTCCCGAACAATCGAAGGTGCTCTTCTCGGTGCCGTCTTTATGCTTGGCTCTACCTTGACCAAAAAGCAGGCTTTGGCGTTGGGAGCATCCAAAACCGTTGCGGCACTGGCGGGTGGTATGGTCGGTGGGGTCGCTCAATCCGTCGTCAGTAAGTTCCATTCGCCCTACTCTTTCTCTTTGCCCTCCAAGTATATTGACGTGTTCCTACTTTTAAATGAATACAGTGACCCCGGCGGGTATGATCTTCACAAGTCTGAATGTCAATCGAGGAAAGAAAGGCTATGAAAACGACAATGCGTTGACGGTTGCCAAGAGGATCATCGATGAGAAGGGTCCTTGGGGCCTCTACTTTGGAGTGACTCCCATGTGCCTGCGCCAGGCTTCCAACTGGGCCTCTCGTTCCGCCTTTACGGAAATCGCCCGTTCCACTTTTGGCATGTCAAAGTATGGAATCCTAGGAGAAATCGGTTCTGGAGTCATTGGTGGAGTGGGAAGCTGCTGGAATACTCCGATCGAGACGATCCGAGTCTTGCTGCAAAAGGACGTCAGTGAGGGCAAAAAAACTAAACCATTTAAAGCCTACTGGCAAGATATTGTTGATGAGGAAGGGTATCCTGGCCTCTTTCGAGGCGTCACACCCAGAGGAATTCAAGCGATATGGCAGACAATATTCATGGTAGTCGTACCCAACATGATGGGAATCTAAAGAGTTTAAAATCTTAAATTGTATGAAGTAAGCCAGAAGTCACAGAATGCAATCCATGTGTCACTTTTTGAGTTTTTCAATTTCAAGGATAAGACGAGAAATTTCATCATCTTTTCTCTTGATTTCTGCCCTTGCAGTTCGGTACAATGTCCCGATGTTTCTTTTCAGTATCCGATTCTCCTCAGCAAGATCTTCCACTTGCTTATTCATTTGATTTGAAGTAGGTGGATCCTTCGACTGTGCCAGTTTCTTGGAAGCGATTGGAGCGGGTTTGGTATCCGCCAAGTCCCCGTAGAGATCATCTGGGTCCGCTTCGGTGGATGTCGCCATCGTATCTCGGAAGTTGCAACCGATTTTTGCTGAGTCGCACTACAGCATTTACCGCACCTCTCTTTAGAGAAGAATATCGTCTATCATCCACCCTTTACTGCGCTTGACTAGGTTACCCAACAAGTGAAGAGGTCTTACAAGTAGCAATGATGACAAAACCAATGGCAACTGGTTGAATAAAAACCCAAGACGGAAATAGAAAATCTCTTCGCGTACATCGAGAGCGCATCGATCGCACTCTCGCAATCGCATCGTTCGTGCGTCTCCGGCCAGCGGCAAAAGGCGTTAGAAAAGTCGTCAGCCGGCCAAATATTTTGGCGGGCAGAATGAACCGAATTCCCCCTACATAATACGTGTACTTGTACCAGCTCCTCCCCATCAGGCCTGGCAGGCGGGCGGAGGGAAAAAGGGGAGCAAAAAATACTGCACAGCACAAAGATTTTGGATCCATCTCTCATCATTCCTATATATCATCATCATCCTCTACCGTACGAGTAAGAGTATGTATATCGTAAGAATACCAGGAAGCGCTCCTTGATTTTGTTTGTCTCTGCCATTCCTGCGTGGCGGCGGCCAGATTCATACAGGACAAGAAATTGGTAGTTTGTTTCAAAGCTTGCCCTAGTAGTATTTTTAGCATGAGGGCGGTGCTCTTTCGTACGACATCCCCAACTATCCCTTACAGTACCTTCATTTTTTGGCTGCACGTGCCTGTTTCCTCATTTCTGCCATTTCAAAAAGTGACATGACGTTCGGAACACAACCACAATCACATCTTTGTCCATGCTGCTGTTTCATCGCTGGTATACTACCAGCTACTAGTGTCGGTATTGGTACTGGTAAGCTCACTGTGCCGTTGACGGGCATGCAAAACGATTGAACGTCCGGCAACTTTTTCATAGCGACAGTCCGGACTTGGGATGTGGAAAGGGAGGATAAGGATGGAGGGATCGATCGCGAAACCGACTCTGGGGTCGCCGATGTATCAGTCCGAGAGAAAACAGCCCCAATTGCCAAATGGTCACTAGGCCAGACATTGCTTGGGAGAAGGTGACCATTGCGTACGTGAGTGTTGTCCTGTAACTCTTCGAATGTAGTGGGTACGTAGAGCCGCTTCTCGACTTGCATTGAAGAATCATGAAAAATATAGTCGAGGTGGCCAACAAAGTCTGAGGTGACATTGGTGAACGATAGTTGCTCTCCACCCCACTGTGTACCAAAGGCGCTGCTCAAACTTCCAAGAGGGTTTTGTAACTTTTCCTCTTGCAGCCATTCCAAAATATCAAGTCGTTGTTCCAGTAAGGAGCCGATTTCGTCATCGCTGGATTCCTTTTTAATGTCTTCTGTATCAATAAAGTCGAATAGGGCCATATCTTTGGCAATTGCCACTCCCCCTTGGATGCAAATCTTTAAGAGCCGGGTTGCCTGATTCTTTACACGCGATGCAGAACTTGTCGGCCGCTCATCGTACCAATAGCCTTGCTTACAATCGCAACACTGAAAAACTTCCAAATTTTCCGCATTCAGACTTTCCGGGGCCTTGTGGGCTGCAAAAATAGTTTCAATGGCATTTTTATCATTTACACGATCAATCTGCCCATTGCAGACGACGCAAGTTGACAAAAATCTCGCTGGTTCTAGCGTCACCCCGTGCGACAATAACAGATGCACTAATGATAGCTCAAGGTTAGCCAAGGCTTTGGTATCCAGTCGATATGTGCCCGGTGGACAGTCTCTTCTGAGAACAATCCTGCTGGAACTCGTCACTAGAGTACGTTTCTCCTTTCGGCAACGCTCAAAGATATAGCTAAACGGGTGGTGGGTGAGTCCAAAACATGCTCAATTACAAATGATTCACTACCGTTGCAACATGACTTACAAGTTTCCTTCCTTGGTTCTCATGCGCTCTTCCTCTTCTGTCTCCAGCCCAGCATCGATCCCTAGAATGCGGAGCCATCGACAGAGGCGATTGAGTGTAAAATCCAAGAGGTAGCGAACTTGGGGTGTTTCGGTACAATCGTTTGAGGTCATTTCCAGAGAAAGGTCTTGCATGGGCTCGACAAGATCATCTCCTCCGTTCTCGTAGTGATAGGGGTTCCGATTGTACCATGGTGCCACCTGCTTGGCATTGACAACTCCTTTCCAAAAGTATTCATGCACCGCACTCTTAGGCTGACTATTGGTATCTCCAACGAAGAAAACGGGGACACCATTGGCAAACGAATTAGCTTTCATTGCAACGTAATGAGCTTGGCATAGCTACAGCAGCAGGTATTTGCAAGGAAGAAGTCATAGTGAAGCAGTTGCAATAGAGCAAGATGAGTTTCCTTCCATATATATGACTGCATGTCAACGATTTATTGCTTTTTTTAAAAGACTTCCATTCTTACCTTGACTTCTTGAAACAGTGGATTCCAAAAAAGATGCACTACCGCCACCACAATTTCTTGGCCTGTTTCAATGTGCTGTAATCTCACCAACAGTGCCATATTCTTTCTTAGAAAGCTCGTTTCTATTCCCTCCAAACTTGCCCGCGTAGAAGGATTGAAAGTTCCTGTTTGGTTGCGAGAACAAAGTGTGGCAATATCATCCAATCTTATTGATTCGACTCCCACGGATTTCCAAGTATCCATTCGGTAGTACAAGGCGGCAGAATCCACTCGGCCATTCTTTCCCGACGGATCGGTGGGAGTGTGGTGACCCTTGTAGCCACACTCTTCTAGGCATGACGGAATCTCGAGGGGTGGATCGACTTCCTGTAAAGCCAGGATATCTGGCTTTAAGTTCCCGCTTGCCATTTGTCGTAGTATTTGCCGAACATGATGTTGGCGTTGATGCCGATCAAACACATGATTTTGGTACATAAGTGGCAAGTGCCGATGACTTCGACGACTGCAATAGCTGTCAGCGAGTACATTCCAACATATTATTGATACAGAGAAAGGGGGGTGGGATTCTTCTGCGGTGGCTGATGGCAACGACGATGATTCCTCTTCCACCTCCTCCTCGTCCGAAACCCAACCTTCCATTAAACGGTCGACCCATGTTGGTGGAGTGTTTTCTTCGTGTTGCGTCCCCTGTCGTTTGGATTTTTTGTTCTTTGGTTTGTGGCTCGGTTTCTTCTTCATATTTATTGGAAGCCCCTAATAGTGCAGGAGGCTACAGTACAGGACCGCTATATTAACGCATTCAAGGACGCTCGCGTTGCAAAACACCTGCTATGAAGACCGACCACTGCGTTTTTCTTTAGTTCCTTCTCGGCCATCGTCGTCGGATGTCGGATGCGGCGGATCTCGGATCTGATGCTTCGGTTCTTGCTGGTTTTGATTTTTTGTGGTCGTCGTGGTCGTTCGTCATCGCATGGCCGGCGTCCGTCAACCACCCGACACCCGACAGACGAGACCCGCGAGCCGGCCCGACGCGCGACAGGTGTCACACACGCGCCTGCTGCAAAACTCCATCCGATCTCTTGGAACCAACAAAAGTTTGACCATGACGATTGTGGATATTCGTACTAACGGTATCGGTGGATGCGCAATGTGGAGACACGGTGGTTACCCGTATATCAAACCTCCAGGAGCCAGGACTGAACCATCGACTAATAACCAACCGTCCATTCCTTGAGTTTGCAAGTAACTCTGGCCAGCCGACTCACGATATTGGATCTGCAAAGAGATCAAGACATTGGACTTCTCATTCTTCCAAGCAAGTACTCTTGCTGCTTCCAGCGTACTGTACTTTAGTTCCTTCCTCTAAATTGACGGGCCCTTTGCGACGTACGCAACGAACTTGCCAGCATGAGTGGATCTTCTTCGGTCCAAAATGTCCTCGACCGAATGATACACGGGACTACTGATGCCTCGTCGAAAGAGGAATTTTTCCCGTCTTCCACCTGGCAGGGACCGAGGCCAGGATATTACTTTGGAACCGGCGATCGAGGCACCGGCTACTACCTGGACCAACAGCTGGAAGAATCATCATCATCGAAGCCAGTATCAGCCAAGAAGAAGCGATCAGTACAAATTGACGAAGGAAACAACGAAATGCGACTCTTCACCACTCCTGCCTCCCTACTCGAACAAGCCGAAAAGAAGGCCTCCAATGCAACTATTCTCGAACTGACACCGAAAGGAATCCAATCGGCTTCGGTTGCCCTCGACAAACTGTTTCAAAAGAATGCATTGCTGCGCGCCCAACACGCCGACGATCCTTCACAGTACATAGAAAGTGAACTGGCCCTGCATGATCAGCTCCAATCCTTGACTGCTGTAGCTGCCAATGTCCAACTGTACCGACCCATGGTGGACCATCCGGCCTTGTTGGATACTCTCACCGAACTTTTAGGGCACGACAATGACGACATCGCCGCTATTGTCGTCGCATTATATCTCGAATGGCTTGATCCTAACCTGCTGCAAGAAGAGCCCGAGCTTGCCGATGTGCTAGGTGTACTGGCGTCCCGTGTACTGGAGGCTTGGGAGACGATCGTCTCCAATTTCAACCGTTTTCAACAAAGCAATGGAAATAGTGGCACTACTGGTGGTACCCAAGATCCCACGCTACAAGGGATTGATAACTCGTTGTCGCTCATGGAAAACTTGCTTGACTTGGATTTGGTGCTTCCAGGGGGCATTCAATCAACGAGCAACAAAAATAGTGTTATAAGCAGCGAGGAGTCGTCATCATCGCTTTCAGCGGCCGCCTTTATGGTTCAGGAAAGCAATACTGTTTCTTGGTTGCTAGAACAGGTGGAGAATGAGAATTCTTCTCCGGAATTCCAAGGAAGATGTATGGAACTTTTGGCCTTTGTGGCTCAGCGAGAGGACGTTCACACTATTTTGAAAGATTGGTCTAAAATCCCCAAATCTCCATCATCCGCACCTACAAGTAAACATAGTGCCGATCGTCCAGAACGTCCCACCAAAAAGCAAAAACAAGTGGCATCATCATCGTGCGATAGTATCGATGGTATTGAATGCATGCTCCAAATCATTGGCCAATTTCGAAAGACTCAGCCTACCAATGATACTGAGATTGGATTGTTGGAAAATGCATGTTTGGCGTTGAGTTCTTGTATTGCCTTCTCCGATGCCAATTTGGTCGCCTTTTTGCAAGGGCAAGGGGTGGAATTGACCATCCGGTGTTTGAAGGAGCGGGTGCATAGTGGAGCGACTACCCTTAAATTGTTGGAGTTCGTGGGAAACAGCAAGGAGCACCAGCGCGCCTGTGAACGATTGGTTACTGCAGGAGGTTTCAAGTATTTGTTTCCACTCTTTTTGGGCACCCGGATCCCAAAACCAGCTCCTTCGTATGCAACGACTACCAAAGCCAAGCGAGAATGGCTGAACAATATAGAAGCGCAATCGATCCGCATCTTCTACAGCCTCTGTCGGCATTTAGATGACCAGTCGCCAGACGATGCCAAGGCCCGTTTTCTGGCCAAGTTTGCTCAAGATGAGACCAAGTGCGACCGATTGGTGGAACTTTTGCTTTTTTACGACGAGAAATCGCGAAAGGCTGAGTATCAATTTTACCGTTCCGATGTAGAGGAAGGGTTAGAGGATGAAGACACTGTTCAATTGGCGGCATTAGAGGCCAAACTCCAAGGGGGGGGCGATCTCTTTCACCGCTTGTGTGCGCTTGCCGCCTATCTGTCTGCACATTCGAAACGATGTCATGAACGTATAGCTGCACAACTCAAGCTACAGCAATCGGGGATTAGTCTGGTGAAACTAGGCCTAGAAGAGTCCATTTCGCTCCTGGAAGAAGGCTCGCCGCAACGACTCCAGATGGAATCCTACCTCTCAAAAATATAGGAAAACAAAAACGTTACTTTAGATGGAAAAGTTTGTTGAGACAAAAACAAAAACATTGCTCAAGCCTGCAACATTATTCAAAAATTCGGGGCAAGAGCACCCATGATGCGAAACGTTCGCACACGCAATAAAACATTCACACGGCTATCGCTGTTCAACTTCGACTACCGACTTCGTATTTTGCTCCACTACAACATCCAGCGTATCTGAGGCGGTTCGATCGTCGAGTCCCACAATCACACTGGATTCCATTCTAGTACTCTCGATATCATCGAGCGTAGTAAGATCATGAGAGGTGACGGACGTCTTGGCGGGCAAACACGAGAAGGGCCTCCTACAACATGGACAAAACGCATGCTGACGTGCTACCAGCCACGCGATAATACATTCTTCATGGAAGCAGTGGCTGCACTTCGAGTCAGACGAGTTTGCCACCGAGTCTCCAACCTGGAAATCCTCCAGACAGATACTACAAGAGTAGTTCGATGGCTCTTCCTCGAGCTCCTGAGGTTTCCTTTTCTTTTTCAGGTCGGCTTTAGTGACCTTATTGACCTGATCTCGAATAATAGATCGGATGAGCCTGACGCGTTTCCCCTTTTCGGCTTCGGAGAAGGCTTGAATGTTAGCTTCCATACGAGACAGTTGAGACTCGCGATCCAGAGTATCCAAGGCACGACGATGACTCCGGTACCGTTGGTGCCAGCACCAGACGAGGCAGAGGAGTATCGGAAGCACAACAGCTAAAAGAAGGCAATACCAAGCGATTTTGGCTGCTGAGCTGAGTTGCAGATCAGATCCTGCTCTGCGGAGAAAGCGAGTCTGGATATCTTCTGTAGTCGTAGTCTCCTTGAGTGGGGACGTTTCAAATAACCCCGTTATCGTGTCAGCAAGGCGCCTCGTGCCCACGCCAGATTCCATCATTCCAGTCTACTGAATGAACTTAAATTTTGTTGCAAATATTAAGAGTACTTTGGGTTCGTTTCTACGTCGATCGCCATCAAGGAGGCATCCATGGATTGATTGAAACAACTACGAGCGATCCTTTTGTTTTGTGCGATGCAACAGGTGAAGCGGAGGAACTGAACTGAAGGAAGAAGAAGAATCATCATCATCATCAAGACGTATCAAGTTCGTACGAGTACAGTACGCACCACCAACAGGTACCAGACATGCATGGAGCATGCAGAAAAGAGAGGAGCAGGAGAAGAGGCTGCGCGCGCTGTGTACTCGTAATTGCGGAGTGCTGGGACACCCGGCATTGAGAAATTTTGGCAGTCAAAATTTTACGGCCCCTTAAGAAGCCGGAAGGGCAATAATTGCTAAAATTGCCATTTTTGCATTTAATTGCTTTGGCGATAATGACAACTTTTTATTTATTGCTATTTTTGCAATTAATTGCTTTGGCAATAATGGCAACTTTTTATTTGTTGCCCTTTTTGCATTTAATTGCTTTGGCAATAATGGCAACTTTTTATTTATTGCCCTTTTTGCATTTAATTGCTTTGGCAATAATTGCAAAATTCGCAATTCGCTTTCCACGCTAAGGGGTCAGACCTCGTACAGTACCGGTACTACCTTGCGGTTGCGATCCTTGCCAGTGATGAAACCAATCTTAAAGTCGAGATAGTCGGCCTCCGAATAATGCAAGTAATACTTGTCCTCTCGTGTCGTGTTGGGTCGAGTCCGGACCTCTAATGTTCTGCCTCCATCCATTTCGATGGACGATCTCAAGGCCTATCAGGCAGGAGGATTGATTCAACAAGTCCGGCCTCCCGTTTACAAGGAATACAAGAGTTTGCGAGAGACATTGGATGGATCTGCGGCTCCGGCCGTTCCCCAAATGTTGCGGGGAGAAGATTGGGAGCAGGGCAAGGGGATTGAAATCCATTTGGCCTATGCTGGCGTTCTTCAATTCTATAAAGAACAAAATAAGCGTTGGCCGCAGTTGCATTCCAATGACGACGCCGACATACTCGTCGAGATTTGTAAACGTCTCTCCAAGGAACGGCAAGAATCGAAATCGTCCGACTGTTTTGCACAAAGCATTCAGTGGGGATTTCCATCGGGAGAATCACGAGATCTGGATGCGTCTCGCATTCAATCCTTTGCCAAGCTCTTTGCGACCGAATTGACGGGATTTTGTGCCTTTTTGGGAGGCGCGGCCGCACAAGAAATCTTGAAACGGACCGGAAAGTATACCCCCATTTCGCAATGGATCCATCATGATGAACCCTGTCTGATTTCGCAAGAGACATCGAATGTTAGTCCCTTGTTTGGATCTCGTTACGATCATGCCATGGCCGTCATGGGAAAGGACTTTCAACACAAACTTGCCAATCAAAAAGTATTCTTGGTCGGTTGCGGTGCCTTGGGATGCGAATATCTCAAAGGATTGGCCTTGATGGGTGTCGCGACGGGAAAACAAGGCCATGTCTATGTGACCGATATGGATCGGATCGAAGTCAGCAACTTGAGCCGACAGTTCCTCTTTCGAGACAAGGATGTCGGATCGCCCAAATCGGTCAGTGGCGCACGGGTCGTCAAGGAATGGAATCCGCAACTTCAAATCACAGCACTCGAAGCCAAATTTTCCGTGGTAATCGGGAGCGTTCGACGAGCCATCAGCCATTCAGCCACGAATTGATTATCCTCAAAAACAAAACAAAAAACAAAAAAAAACATGTCATCATCTTCTCCGCCCTCACCATCAACACATGTTGTGTCTGATTCCCTGCAGTTGCATGGGTTGTGTTGTGTTGTGTTGTTGGTGTGGACAATGTTGCTTAAAGTGCTTCTGAACGTGCTTCTTCGCGCAATGCGCAAAGAGCGATCGAATTATTTTGGCGCGCACCAAAAAGAAGCCTCCCAACGCACGCACCCCGTAATCTCGGGCCCCCCTAATGGGCGAATCCATGAGTCAAAATGACGTCACTTCTACGACATCGAGAAGACAGAGATCTTTAGGAAGTGAGACGAGGCTTTTAATGAAATAGCTCGTTTCGGACATGCCTTTTAATGAAATATTTAAAGGGACTTTTGACCTTTTAATCATTTATTTAATGGAATTTTGATTAAAAAGTCCCCCGCCATGTTGTGGTTGCCGAAAAGCTCAAGGCTTGTACTCCCCGGTGCAACACAGACCTTCCAAGCCGGAACAAAATCCACTGTATCCTTTTTCGAGATCCTCTTGGTGACACCACCCCTCAACCGCTCGGAAGGGCAATAATTGCTAAAATTGCCATTTTTGCATTTAATTGCTTTGACAATAATGGCAACTTTTTATTTATTGCTATTTTTGCATTTAATTGCTTTGGCAATAATGGCAACTTTTTATTTATTGCCCTTTTTGCATTTAATTGCTTTGGCGATAATAGCAATTTTTTATTTGTTGCCCTTTTTGCATTTAATTGCTTTGGCGATCATAGCAAAATTCGCAATTCGCTTTTGACGCCTAAGGGGTAATTCTCAACGGCTGACAAAATTTCTTTTCGCCGGGTGTCCCTGGAATTTGTCAAGAAAACGCACCCGGTACATACCGATATGGATCGGGCGACGCACAGACCCACGGCGCGCCATTCACTGCGCGGTGCTGTTTGAAAGTCGTTCCTTGCGTAGAGAATCATCGGTAGGCTCCTCTCTCTCTCTCTACTCTAGAGAGAGAGTATGTACCGGTAGTCTAACGGGGTATTGTACCGGTGAGTTTTTTATAATAGTAGTCTACCAGGTACGTACACTCTCTGGTATTGGCTGCAGTAGGAAGAATATCTATTTGATTGCATCTTGATCTCAGCTGTCTCGTCCCTCTATGTGTAGGGCAAAATGAAGAAATTGGATTACTAGCGGAGGCCGAACACTGACAGTACCGGTACCGGTACTACGCCAGAAGGCGTCAAGGAAAACCCCCCTGTGCTGTAGACAACAGTGCGTACTCGGTAGTAGACTACCGGTAGTAGAGTGCTGATCACACGTTCGCCTTTTTGACCCATCGGAGGGAAACCGCTGCCAAGAAGAAATAGAACGTTGAAAGGCCCAAAATTACAATGTAGCCTATAGTTGGGCATGCACGAAGCAAAGACAGCGAGAAGAAGAAGAGAGAAATATATCAGAAACCATACATCGTCGTCATCACCACGTTCGTCGCGGGGCGTACCTCGTAGAGAGTATGTTTGCTCTTCATCAGCTGGATTCCTTCCAAACAGGTACAGGAGTGGACCACCTAGCAGTATTCATAACAAGAGGACACATGAGGACACTGACAGGCGGGACCTCCACGCACAATCCAGCCACTTCTCTAACGCAAATGCTTGAACTCACCAATCATAGGACCCAATGCGGACCCCAGAAAAGCAGCGACACCCCAAACTGGAGAACATCAAAGGCAAAGATCAGAAACAGTAGGGACATGAGACGTAGTCATGGTTTCAATGCACTTACTTCCTAGCAACTGAGCATGTCCTCCCGATGGACCATCCTCGTAGTGTTCTGGTAGCGTATCCACGGCCAAACTAGTTTCCATCGTCAAGTACATCCCATTCCCAGCACCAAAGAACAAGCAAAGAATAATCATATCTTGTAGAGTATTTGCAAAGATCATGACAAATGTGACCGCTCCCAAAATAGCACAGGCAAAGTAGACAAAGGGTGTCCGCCTTCCACCAAGCAGTCGATCTGATGCCAATCCCACTGGATAGCAAATGAGAGCACCGGATATTTGACCCAAGACCGCCAAATAGGCTACCGAGGATTCAGGATCTTTTGTCCGAACAACATCGTGAAGAAAATAGAGAAAGAACTGCAATAGAACAAGATTCGATCAGCATAAGTCAAGTCGTGCTATGTATACGGGTACACCAGTCAGATAGAAAGTCTGCGGCAGGTCTTACAGTTTGAACGGAGCCCCCGCAGTAATAGCACAATCGCGAGACGGTGACCACAAAGAAATCGTGGTGTCGCTCAGTATCAATGCTGTAGGTAGCGATCAGGGATGTTCGGTTGAGCTTTCTCACCGGGTCATACAACATTGTCTTCAATAAAATCAGGGGTCCTAAAATCATCCTACGCTTTGACCGGCGTTCCCCAGCCATCCTCATCACAATCATGCCACGCTTGCCATTGAGCGTCGCATCTCGATCATGGGCATGCATTCCTGTGAGAATTGTAGTGACAATGACTACACAGACGTAGAGACCTAAGAGTTCGTATATTCAACATCACGACGCAGGGGTTGAGCAATTTTTGTTGTTGTTATCGACTTCCAAAGCCCCTGAGCTAGTAGTGACATACCATACATGTTTTGGACTCGCTTCTCAAAGAAAACATGAAAGATTCCAAAGCCGCACAAGGATCCAGTGACAAGGAGAAATGCCAAAATACCATTGGCCGTACCTGTCTGGGACTTTGGTACTTGATCTGGAATTAGCGCCAACATCATGGCGTACGAAGCGTTCAGACCCACCATGGTTGAGAAGTAGAAGACGCCATACCGTAGCCACAGGTTTTCGTATGATTCGATGTATTGACCCAGCAGACCTACCGTGCTGAAGATGCTCCCCAAGACAAAATAGGGCATCCGTTGCCCCAGTTCAAAATGTTTGGGTGGCCTGTATGTGTCTGACAGCATTCCAACCAGCGGAGTTATAAGGTTGGAGGCCCCACTGATAGCCACGAAAATGCCGAGTGCCACACTTTTCGGTATTGTGGGATGCTGACTTTCTATCCGCTCGCATTCTACTGGCAGAGTAATCAGGAACAAGGTCGTCAGGATGCAACCGTACGAAAACGCCAGGGAGAGGATGCATACGAGATCCCACGCAGGTAGCTCCGACAAAACTGTTTCCTTCTCAAGGTCGGATATCGATTCATCGTCCCCACTCTCTTCGTAGAGCGTTGGGATGGACTCGTACTTAGTCTGATTATTCTGGGAGAGAAGTGCATCGGACATTGTCTATTTTTGGAATGGGTAGGGACTACCGGTACTGTATATGTACTGCCAACTTGAACGTTGACCTTGACCTTCTTTACTCCTCTACTAGTAGCTATCTTTGAAGCTCTTGGCTGATGGAGGCATCAGCATCCAATGCAAAATTGGGGATGAGGCGAGGAGTCGAACTCGTAACTCGTACCGTACTGTATTTGTAGTATTTGTGACACAATGACACTGTGTAAGGTGCGTTCGTACCGGGTACATAGTACCGATACCGATACAGCAGATCGTTGACGCGAAACACAAAACAAAACCCATCACCCACATCACCCATCATGCATCGTCGCGTCGGGCCGTTCTTCGCAAGATACAATGTATCGAGACTACTTTAGTACATGGTGCTCGCACGTCGCGCACTCTAGCTATCCATTCATCGAATCCCTTTTTGTCTCGCCTTTCTTTCCACAATTTTAGTAAGCTGGTGGTATGGTATATCAAATAGGCTTCCCCTGCTATTATAATACGCAGCCAGGGAAAATCCATTTGGTATTTTCTCAGGTGCGATGAAAGAGCGAGGGAACGGCGGGGGGCGGGCAAAAAATGAGAACAAGAGGAAATCAGGAAGAAAAGGAGTAATATTCGGGGGCGCCAAATTTGATTCAAACGATTCAATGACGGAGTCATCCCGCCGCAGTGACATCGCGCGAGAGCGAGAGTTCGGAGGCGAAAAAGGAAGACGCGATGGTGGATCGGTGATGGAACGTGGACCACGATAGAATGAAAACCACATTTCACTTTCATGGGCCAAGCTCTATTGATATATGAATAGCTACGGGTAGCTACGATCGACATTGTATTCAAGGAAAAGCTCGGGTATATTGCAACGCAAAGTATTCGTACTGGCACCCCCTCCCTTCTTTCCAGCGTGTTCATGCGGACGCTACTCGTACGTCAGCCCCTGCTGCTGCTATGGCTATTATTACGTCTCCTCGATATTTCACAAGGTCGGGCTTCCTCATATTATGATGTTCTCGGAGTCCCAAAGACGGCGAGTGAGAAGGAAATTAAAAAAGCCTACAGGAAACTCGCCCTCAAGTGCCATCCCGACAAGGGAGGAGACGAGGAAGAATTTAAAGAACTATCCAAAGCCTATGACTGTTTGTCGGACCCAGGGAAGCGTCAAGTCTACGATAGTTACGGAGAAGCCGGCCTAGAGAATGGTGGTAGTGGTGGATTCCCTTTTGGGGGTGGAGGTAGTGGATTTACTACTGCTGCTGGTGCCAACGGTGGTGGCAATCCATTTCAAAGCTTCTTTTCTTCTTCAAGTTCTGGGGGCAATACTGGAGGATTTCGAACTGAGACTTTCTCGTTTGGAGGGCCGGATGGAAGTGGAAACATTGATATCTCGCAGATTCTAAGAGACATGATGATGAGGGCAGGAGGTGGATCATCATCGTTTTTTACACCAGGCGGCAGTACGGGAGGGAGGGGACAGAAACATTCCCAGCAGTCAACTCAACCCCGTTCGTTCACCAAACCGCTCGTGTGCACGTTGGAAGATCTCGCCACGGGACGAACGAAAAAGATGAAAGTCAACTTTCAGGGACAAGAAAAGATATTTGAGATTGCTCTGAAACCTGGTTGGAAGGAAGGAACCAAAATAACCTTTGCCGCCAGTAACGATTTCCCGGCAACCATGGTCTTTGAAGTTCAGGAATCACCTCACGCGTATCTGACAAGACAGGGGAACGATTTATATTATACTTGTTGGTTATCTGAGTCTCAAACCAAGGGAGGAATCAAACTGAAAGTTCCGTTGCCCACCGGAGAAGTCTGGTCCAAGCAGATACCCAGAGGCGACGACGAAACTGTAGTGCCTCACGGGAAACAAATGATCATCCCGTCTAAGGGCATGCCGATCAAGGGAGGGCCGGCACGAGGAGACTTGGTCGTCCAGTTTCGCGTGCGACGGTCCTCGTCATCTTCGAGCTAATACAAGTAGTACTGATACACCATCCGCGCACCAGAGGCTAGGAGTATGTTTACTCCATTTTTTGCCACTATTACTATTAAGAAACATGCAGTCTCGTCGATATCACTGTACGAAGGGCCTGCCACTTTTTGAGTTCCCAAATATACTGCGCACTCCTGATGATATCTACCTACTAGAGTATCATGCGTGCATCGCATCCAAGTCAGAATACTTGCGCTTAGCATCCACACCTACTGTAATGCAATGATACGGGTGAGCATCATAATATATTTTTGTGACTACTGGCCACTAGTAGGAATATGTCTACCCATAGATAGGAGTGACCCCGTCTTGATTGATTCGGCGCTCTAAAATACGACAGTATCCAGCATGGTTCCCAAGCATTGAATAATATTGGAGCTCATAAGATCCGTCACAGATGTTTCCAAATGTCGTTTCGGATCGATCTTTCCCACATTATCCACCAAAATTTGTTCCGCGTTCTTGCCCTCCTCCTCTTGGACCCGCTCATTATAGTCTTTTGTCAATTTGAGCATCTTGTCAACGAATTTCTCATTCGACGCTTGGTGGTCTTCAAATCTTTCCAAGGACAGTCCAGTCGTCCAGTTGCGCTTGTGCAAATTCATGAGCATTTGCTCTTCGAGTTCATTCTTTCTATAGTCAATGACAATGGAATAGTAGTGTCGATTGAGACCATGGATCAAAGCTTGAATGGATGGCTTTTGTAAATGACCAATATTACTTGTTGTCTGGCGCGGCTCCTGTCCGAGCATCATCAACTGGGGATTGATCAATCGGAAGCAGTCAATGACGACTTTGCCCTTGACAGACTGAATCGGATCCACAACCAGAGCAACAGCCCGGCTGTTCAAGGCCTCAAAGGAGGATTGTGTGTTAATGTCCGTCGACGACAACCAGCATCCAAACCCAGGATGCGAGTGGTACCAACCCACCACCATTTCGGGACGGCCCGTCTGCTTGAGCATGTCCAACATCCTCGTCTGAAAGACGGGATCGACGGCTTCGACACTCACCGAGGTTCCGGATTGGGGCATGGCAAACACATCCACACAGTTGATGGTGTAGTCATCGACGAACTGACCCAACATGAGACCCATGACTTCCATGGGAACTCCGGCTCGTCCGTGCTTGAGCATTTTCAATAGAGCCAACGAGGAGACGTGAACTTTTTCGGCGCAGTCTGGAGAGGGCGAATCGGAACCAGCACCTCCGCCCAAGCCGCCGCCTCCTGGCATGCCACGCATAAGTTGTTGCAAGCGTTCCATTGTCGCGATACGAAATGTGAATTGTGATGGTTGTCAAGCAAGAAGTATCGCAAGCAAAACGAGGACGACGGACGAGTGATGATCCTCTCATCCAGCATCTATTTTCATCATGGCCGACGCCCAGCATCGATCTCCCGTCGCGCATCGAAGCCGAACGAAAAACCTCTTGAAGTCGATTTAGTCAAAGAAGTCGTTTATCGACGGACGGACGACAGATCCCCTTGACCCCGTGGCTTGACCCTTGACCCCCTCCGACGAACCGGAGCGAGGAGGACGAGCTGCGCTGCGACGTCGTTATGTGGTGCCTGTTGCCAGTAAAAGCCAGGACTAATAACTGATGGTACATGGTAGCTACCACCGGCTTCTAATCTCTATGTATACTTTCTCTCCACTCGGGTAGAGTAGAGTAGTGAAGAGAGAGAGAGAGAGAGAGAGAGAGAGAGAGCTACTAGTACAGAACGCTTTGCTAGAGAACATGAATATATGCCAACACTTGTGGAGTACTGGTAGACGAGGAGTCAAGAATCATCGTCGAAGAGGAATAGTTTTGGAGGACGGTTGTTTCGTACTCGTGGACTGTATAGACGATCCTTCCTCCTGCTGGAGTCGCTTCACAAAAGTGACTATAGACTACTCGTACTCCCTGGTATGTTAATGGAATCAATCCCTCAGTCAACATTATTATATCATAGTAGTCTTTTTCTATTCTTGTTACACATACCCTGCTCTCCAATACCAATAATAGTGTATATGGTGCTCCTTATCATGTACGTAAATCCTCATTGCATTCCCTGAATTTATTTCTTGCTGGCTTCGAATTCCTTCTTGGCCGCTTCAAGTCGCTCCACCATTCCAAAAAAGTCAAACTTCAAGTTACCTTGTCCTCGGTTTTCGCAGTAATACTCCTCAGGGAAGTACTTGTCGTGGTCACACGTTCCACCAAAGAATGTAGGAATGTCTTCCTCCCCATGCATCAACAAGTCCTTTAGCTTGGGTCTAATTCCTTCCAAATCCAGCAAGACGACCTTGGATGCAAGTCGACCGGGCATCAGCGGGAGCAACAAATTCATGACGAACTGAACAATGCTCGAAACAGGGGCCGACATGAGCAAATGCAATCGATCGGGGTATCCTCGGACCAGCGCCTTGAGCATTTTAATCATAAAGGTCGGATTAGGAGGAGGAGGGGATGACGAATCGGAAATGCAGATAAAGTCGGTGATACCTTCAGGCATACACTTGATTCCAGCGTCAGCCATGGCAATCAAAGCGTTTACTTCGGCGTCGACATCGGGGTACCAAGGCTTTCTGTTGGTTCTCAGCCACATGACAGGCCGTCCATCCTTGGTCATTCCGTGAAAGTACATTGACCCGTAGTTCAGCGAGGTCGCCATTGCCTTGGCCTTGGCCAGATTTTCGGGATTCTCTAGAGCTTCAGGGGCCGAGTCGGGACCGTTTGCCATTTTCACCAATTCAATCATCTCAGGAGCACCCTCCTCGGCACGCCATTCCATCACATGAGTCAATTTCTCCATGGAGTACTACGATAGGAGGACAAGAGGGAACACACAAGGAACGGCAGCAAGAAAGGGAACCTTTAGCCATGACAAACTCCAAGTTGACACAACACGAACCATTGTGTCACCTACCTCAAGTGGTCGTCGCACTGATGGGTCTTTGGAATACGGTTTCGAGGCCACGGACAAGACATAGGCATCACTCAAGTATTTGTAGTCATCTGGGAAATCAGACGCCAATTCGGCGCGAATGATGGACAATTCTTCAGGGCTCACTGGGAAATTTCCATCGACATCGGCTTCCTCGTCCTCCAAGGCATCCTTGAATTCGTCATCATTCGCCAACTCTTCAGCCTTTTCCGCTTCTTCCTTGGAAAGAGCTGGGGCGGCCTCTGCGGGGGCAGAATCTGTAAGAAAGCTAAACATGGTGGAACTTAAAATTGATGATGAAGGAGATGGAAGAATAAACCTTGCTAATTTTTGCAATTCTATTGCAGCAGCAACAGCAGCAACAACAACAACAAACGTTCCGTGTGTTCGTTTTGATGATGCGAGATGACTGACTTTCCCAAAACAGACAGCTAGCGTGGTCGTGGACAATGCTTGCCGCTGATTGCATTCATGCGGGCGGGCGTTGACGCCTTTCCGCTCTCGCGAAATTTCTAACACGACGGGCTCTACATATAGTGGGCCGGCGTGAGCGCCTGCCAGTTATATACGGTAAAGATACGTATACTTTGTAATGTTATCGGTCCGTTTTTGTAGTCATCAGGGCGATGCACGCGCGAAAAATGAATGTGTGAGAAGTGCTTGCGTGCGCAATGAGTCCCGGAAACATGTTTTAGTCCCTGAAGAATTGGGTACACATAATATTATTCGCTGTTTCTGGTTAGTACGTTGCAAAATCATTTTGATTAAAAGGGGACAACAAAGACAACATCAACCTTTCATTAGCTCTATGATGTGGCACATGACAAGAACACTGCTGGCTGCGTTCTACCAATGGCCCAATGGTGTTGCTTATTAAAAAAATAATGGTACTTTCTAGAGCGCAATATCCCTCCACAGACAAAAACCAAAAACATAGCTCCACGAGGTTTCGATCCTCGGACCTTTGGGTTATGAGCCCAACACGCTTCCTCTGCGCCACAGAGCTGGCTATCAGGACATAACGTAAATAGATATGTATCCAATTTCAAAGTCGAGGAGAGGAAGGTATCAATTTGAAAGTGTTGTTGGTACTACTTGCAGTGGTGCAGTGGTCTACCCCAGTAAATTTTCTGTGAGCTCCACGTTCCTTGGTGGTGAACACTCTATCCCTCAAAGCCAGAGGCAGCTAAAAATGTGTTTTTCGTCTGCCTTGATGGAGTCCACACCATCATGTGGTCGTCATGCTAAAAAATGTGCTGCCAAAGGCAGCACCTGTGTTATCCTTCACATGGTAAACCTGAAGTTTGATGATAGTGTTAGCATGACAATCGGGGAAAACGCGCAGACGGAAGGCCTCAAGTGAGGCCTTCGTTTCCCGATCGCCGTCATCGGTAAGGTTGGGCATAAACTGCGGTCCCAGGCCGCAGAAACGCGCGGAATGGTACGGGGATGAATTTTGGCGCGCCTGCGCCTGTTTCTACCGGTATGCTCTGCGGTCCCTTTTTACTCGTGCTCGTATTGCAGTATCACGGCGTCCAAAAAGGAAGCGGAAAATCTCCTGTACGGGACAGTACAGGTTGGCATCACATTCATTTTTTCAATTCCAAATTTCCAAGACGAGTGGGAAAAGCAAACCAGATTCTTTTCGTGTTGAATCCGTGGTGAGGTCGGTGACGATGATGCTCTCTATTTCCTCCCTTCTCGCTCTCGCGCTCGTCCTTGTGCCTTCCACTGAGGCTTCTTTCACAACAATATCTTCTTCAAAGCCAACAGCAGTGGTCGGTCTTTCCTTGAATACGCATGGCATTGTACGAGTCGCCGTGGTCGCCGGGTGCTCCGGGACACCGCGACCGTCCTCGCCGAACCTCGTATTGACCGTTCAAGAGGCGACTTCTTCAGACGATAAAGACTTGTTTGTGTACAAGCAACCACTGGCATTGCACTGGGTGTTGCAAGAATCATCATCATCGTCCTTGCCATCGGGCTTCCCGGCATCGACAACCACCACGAATCTCCGTGCTACGGCGAACAATGATACCACCCCCAATGGCGAGACGTTGTGGTGGTCTGCGACGACGCTCGCCACCGTTTTGATTCCATTTGATAAAGGCGACGGCTGGGAAGATTCAGCATCAATTTTGGGTGCTACTAGTCAAGAGGTGGAAGCAAGTACGCAACAGACAGCTACTACTGCGGCCGATCTGCTGAGACGCACGATGAGGACCGGTGGCGCTTCCCGCACACTCGTTGTGGCCTTGTGGCAAGAAGACGATACTACTCCTTCTTTTGACATTCCAAGAGTGTTGACAAGACGGCTAGCCACTGTCCCTCGCCGAGCATTCTCTCTCAAGGATCCGACGGCGCTCCAACAAAATGTGGCAAGTGTGGAATTGCAGTATACATGTGAGCGGCGTTCGCAGGAGGAGCTAGACCACTATGGCGAGTCGTCACCGTCCACCGCTTCCCGACGATCCACGGAACATGATGACAACTCGAGCAGCATGTCCTCCTTTCTTCCATGGTGGACGTCGCCGTCAAGACATCCGTGGAAGTACTATATGGTGTTCATTGTGGCGTTGCTTCTATCGCAAATGATCATGACGCGGAATCCATCTCCTCGTCGTGCCACCATCCTGGAGGACGCCGACGAGGAGGACGACGACGCACAAGCTCAGATCATGGAACCCCCGAGATTGGTGCGGAGACGACTTTCCGAATTGCCACACTACAACGAACAAGAAAGTGTTGATGGTATAGATCGTCATGATGATGATGATTCCTACCAAGAATCATCACCATCATCATCACTACACGGCAACGAGAGTGGTAATATGGATGCTTCTGGTTCCGAGTACTACGACGAGGAAGAAGAAGAAGAAGAAGAAGAAGATGTATCTTTAGAGCATCCTCTTCGCGATGAATTTTCTTCGTCGGAGCAAGAGGAAGTACTCTTAGACAACGACAACCACGACGACGAAGACCACGACGATAATTCAGACTACACTGGGGACGAGGCAGAAGGAAAAGAAGGAGAGGGAATGTCGGATCACGAGGCTCATTCGGAATACGAGAGTGCTGCGTCATCTTTTTATTCGGTCCCTATTCCTACCGGTGCCACTCGTTCGGAAGAAGAGGATCTTACCGCCGCCTCACTTCATGTGCTGCTCCAACAGCCCGTGGACACTACCGGAAGCACTACCCAGGACTATGACCCGCCTGAGTGGTCAACAGCAATGCTATCAAATGCTGCTGGCTCTCTTCTCCCGGTTGCAAGGGATACATTGCTCTCCAAGAAGAATTATCGGTGTTCGAATGATGTTTCGAACGGTGAACACATCCAGCCAGTGGTGATGTATAACGAGGGAGGAGATTCGATGGAGGTTGCCAGCACTCGGGACGATTGCGGAGTCTCATTTGATCCTCAACAGTTACAAGCGGCACAACAATCATCGAACCCGACAGTCGACGATATTGTCCACAATTCGTTCCGAGATGCAACCCTCCAGGAGGATGCCAGTACTCTTCGTCACGATCACACTACTCCTATGGATGGTCCGCACAACACGAGTACCACAGCTTCGATGCATGACAGACTACAATTTGCTCCAGATGACTGTAATCTTCACAAGTGTATGCCCCCACTGACTGAGACTGCCCGTGTGGTCTCTCCACACGAAGATCAAATGGAAGCGAAAGACTCGACCCCGGCTACCAAAAGCGAAAGCACACCACCGGCGGACCAGCACGAAAGTACGTCTGTGCGACTGCAGCAATGCTCCCTCCCCCAAAACACGGATCAAGAGAATGAATCCCCCCTTCAACTACCGAGGAGAGAGAATGTTCAAACATCAGTGGATGGTGTCTCGCCTCAAGAATGGCAGCGAGGAGAGGAGATACTCACCCAATTTTCGAATCTCTCGACGCCTTGTGACCAGCAGGCTCAAGCTATTTCGTTAGAAAAGCTAGTTGCGACAGCAGCTACTAGTCCCCAAGAAGAAGGCATAGCGGAAAATTTCTTTACGGAAAAGCCGTTTCAAGTTTGGAATTTAGCGCGGGACGAGGGATCATCAAGCCGTAACGTGGCTGCTACGAAGAACTCGCTTGTAGTGAGGCAAGCCACCGAAACTGAAGAACATTCACAGGCCGAAAAGGAAATGGAGGCTGCAACAGAAATGGGTGAGCCTGGGCCATCCGTACTGCCACAGTTGGATTGGGCGAACTGCAATGCGAGTGTTGCATCGATGAAACTGAAGTCGCAAAATGATGGTGGATCGCAAGAAGGAATACAATCTGCTTCTTCGCCTCGATCGGACGGCGATGAAAAGGCAAATCCAAAGGTGGAACACTCACCTGACGACGAATCCATTTCTCCACGAAACGATTGTGGGCGAGACCATGATGACTCCTCCAGTTCCTACGTTTCCACTCTTCCTCCCGACAGTGATCTCGTGAGTGAAGACGCGAACATTCAACCTCCACATCGAGAACTACCCAAGTCGGGGCTCAATGTGGGTGATGGGCTTGCTCATGGAAATAATTCTCCAAGGCCCAGTTTCGAATCGGGATCTCCCCAGGAACCGCCTCAGCCATGGTCCACTAATGATTGCCCGAATAGTTCTAGTGTCGCTATCGACGCGAATGAACTTTTTCCATCGCCTAGTAGTGCATTTGAGGTGCGTGGGAAACGTGCCTTGGATGAATCACCATCTTCGCTGCTCTCGCCTCGAGACGCGAAAGTACCACGGCTGGATGAGCCTGAAGAAATTGACTTTCCCATGGCGAATAACGAATGCGACGACCTTTCTTCCGTGGAAATTTTTCAAGTGACTTCACCACTTATCAAGAAGAAGAGGAAATCTCGCCCCTTCTTGGCTTCTCAGATCGTCCCAGATTGGGTGCCATCGAAAGGTTTGCAAGTTGCTTCTGAGAACTTTGAAGATTCCAAGTGGACTATTGGGTTGGGTGATGCCAGTAGTACCAAGACGCCTAACGCCAAGCCAAGCGTAATCCCCAAGGCGATTAGTATTCGTCGGGTTCCCCGAAAAAATATGGCTGCTTAGTACGCTACTGGACGGGGAAGGGAGCGTTGAGGTATCGAGTTGTTGTCGCGGCGTTGGGGTCGTGTGCACTCTTTGCAGAAGCCCAAACCAACCTGGAGCTACATCGTCAAGATTAGCTCGGAGTGCTGAACAAGAAACGGAACCATACAATACATAGTTTTGGGACTACAACTACTACTCTAGTATCGTCGTAAATTGAAAATAGATGGAGATGGAGAGTATGAATGAACTAGCTAGTATTGGATCTGATGCGTGCTACAGTACTGGTACTTGAAGCGTGGGGATCTGAAGGGTGAAGGTTAGTCGTATGGGTCATCTGGGGAAGTCACAAATCAAAAATTTCCCGCCGAAGCGAAATGACCGTTCTTCTTGGCGTTCGTTCGAGGCAAGGAACAAGAACCCTCCCCTCAACATCATCGCCCTCGCCCTCGCCCTCGCATTCCGTCCATCACCGCCATAAAAAAACAATCATCATCAACATAGGACTACATAACCCTCCATAAAAGTCGACTAATTTCTAAGAAGCGTTACAGTCGACATCTGCTCTCTTGCATCTCTTTTGTAGGGTCGTTCACTTTGGACAGCAAAGGGAGGCATCGAGATCGAACCAGTCGATCTTACGAAACCACAACAGCATCATGGTGAGATTCGGCGGCGATAATTTCGTACTGAGACGGCGCCAGGAGCTGCAGAAGTATACAAAGCGACTTCCCAAACCGAATAAGCGGAATATCTTTTTGGCCTGCGTGGCTATTTTTATTTTGCGCAATCTCCTTCGGAATGACTATCGAAAGGAAGAAATGAACTATTTGAGGGATCCCGAGATGCATGCCAAGGAAATTGAAAAGGCGGTCTCTATGCCCGAAAAGCAACGAATGAAGTTTATCAATTCCAGGGGAAATGATGTGGAGAAATTGAAACAAGATGTCAATTACCTCCTAAACGAAGTCCATAGCTTGCGAGCGAATGCAAGAGACCCAATGAATTCCATCACAAACCGCGATTCGGATTTGAAGGCGATGGACCAGCTTCATATGCAAAAGAGGAAGGCAAAAGAAGAAAAACTCATGAAGGATCATCCTGACTTTGTTCCTAGTAAACGAGTTCCAAAAGGGAAGAACAAAGCAGCGGCAACAGCAACGAACTAGGAGTAATACTTCTAGCGGAACGTGGAATATTTCCTTCAAAGAATGAGTTTCTGTCCGTGGGCATCGACTAAAAGTGCTAGCATCAAGTGTTGCGTTGTCGGTACAGTTCTGACTTTCCATATAATGCTTCGAAACTTGGAATGATCTAGTTTGGTGAGATTACTAAGCAAATTGTAACTGATGTACAGTAGGGTCTAATACAGCCCCCATGAGAGACAATTCGGCCTCTACTATAGATGCAGTGGA
The DNA here is from genome assembly GCA_956465555.1 of Nitzschia sp. pyKryTriq1. Lineage (NCBI taxonomy): Eukaryota > Bacillariophyta > Bacillariophyceae > Bacillariales > Bacillariaceae > Nitzschia > Nitzschia sp. pyKryTriq1. The sequence goes on along the minus strand of OY101130.1, from coordinate 607,224 downwards.
GCCCGTTCTGTATCTTTCCGAAGTACTGTGTAGTGATGTAGCTCAATCCTAACGGTATTATACAAAGTATTCTACAGTTAATGATTTAGCAGGAACCATTTCGCGCGCTACAGTGGCATCTCCATCCAACAGACACCGCTGTAGTAGTGGTCATCTGAAACGCACATTATTTCTTTTCTCTACTCGTTTTTGTCAACTCTGCAAACATGATATTTGTAATGGTAGCCAAGAAACAGTCGGAGACTGTCCCAGGTTGTTGGATCCAGGATTTACTCGGGATGAACGTAATCGGCATCTGGCTTCCCTTCTACAGGAGGATACCACATGGAAAGCAAGGCGGTCCAAACGATACTAGTCAACAACACAACATTCAGTTGGTGCCGGACAGGAACGAATTTGAAGTTCAAGAGCTGAACAGGGATCCAAAAGACCTGCAGGCAAAGGAGGAAGCAACGTAAGCAAAGAGATGGGAGGTGAGTTTTGGAACACGCAATGGGCTAGACCATTCTCGCCTACTATTCATCTGATCTACACCACGTACCCATTGTGCCTTTTGAGTATCCATGAGAACATCCGCAATTCGATCATAAATTTGAGTGAGTGTCATCCCTTGCATGGCTCCCATGGCGCCATGATACATAGAATTTGAAATCCAACTCCAGTACACAAACTATTTTTAGAAGCAAGCGGCAAAAAGAAGAAAACAGTCGTAAATCAGAATGAATCCAGCCAAAGCTGTTCAACAATCTAACATGCATGCCATTCAGTTGCGTACCTGTTCCATGATGGTCTTGAAGACTGGGATTGCCAGTCCAGAAACACCTGTCCGCACTGTCAACCACTCCAAAAAGTTGAAGTGGAGGTGGGAAGTAGGAGCATGGATGAACCCACCAAAGGCAACAGCACGACCTGTCCGAACAGCGTCATAAGTCAAACCCTCAAACTTTCCGTCCTTTTCGTCCGCTTCTTCAAATACTAGCTGAGGAACGAGCTGGGCGACGATATCGCCTACGCCCCAGAGAATACTGCCGGTGACCGATTTGGTGAGAATCGGATTTTTCTCAAGATGACCTTCATACCACTTGACAAAGGAAGGCGACGCAGATTTCGCCACAGGCGTTTCCGTCGCCGGCGCGGAGAAATATTTCTTTGGTTGTTGCATGAAACGAGTCTTAGCTGCAACACTTTCCATGGTACTGGAGGCGATTCGAGATGCCGACCTCGACGCCGAGTGTTCTCCGAACCACCCCGCCAAAGTTACAGCCGCCGCTCCACCGCTTGTAGCGAGGCCTCGTCGTAGCACAGCATTCGATCCAAACATTCTCGTTGTTGTTGTTGTTGTTGTTGTTGCTTAGTATTGCTTCTTCTGATTGACGATAGAACAAAAAACTCTCTGAGTAGAGCTAGTACAACGAGGCGAATGTATGATACTTGTGCCGTCGACGAAAGTTTTTTATGATTCTTCTTCTCTCGAGATGAGGGTGAATGAATGATGATCCCATCTCTCATCTCGTCTCGATCGGCAGAAAAACCATGTCGGTTGTCGGTGGTAACTACTTGTACAGTATTCGTACGTACAGTACGTTTTCCCCGTACCGGTAGAGGCGGGAGAAGCCAGCATGCAGGAGGGCGAAGGAACTCAAAACTTCCCGAGGCGATTGGGAAGAAATCATCAATCGCGCGGCGCGCACGGCACCTTTTAGCCAATGAAAACGCGGTGAAAATGCGGGGGAAACCGAAGTACAGTACTGTACTGGTATGTCTACCACGTACTCCACTCGTACAGTACCAGGTACAGTACAGTACAGTACAGCACGCAGTACAGTAAAGTACACCAGTACAGTACAGGAGTACCAGGTACAGTACGCACAATTACCACCGGGTACCAGGAACATCCAAGGATCGAGCGATCACGCGCGCACCACCTTCCTCTACTGAACTCAAAAGCGCGTTAAATCGAAACCGCGGTGTCTGCTTAGCAGCGTGGCCCATGGCCTGGGCCAAGCGGGCTTTGCCACGGAGCGTGGCTAGCGCGAAAGAGCATTGTCCAAGCGTGCCCGTAAAGCGAGTTCCACGTTAGTGCGCGGTGACCCGCACCCTTGGATGTTCCAGTACTCTACGCCTGTACTGGTACAGTACCAGGTACCCGTACCTGGTAGCTACAGAGTACCTGGTACCGGTATGTACAAACCATGTACCGGTTCTCGCTGTCTCTGGAGGGAGGCGGGGTCAGTCCATCCTCCTGATTTGTCAGCGGTTAAAATACCGTTTTCAATTCTAACGGCTCCTCGCAGTTTGAACTCTTAAAACTGAAACTGGGATCATCGTTTCCTCAATAATTCCCATCGAAAAACCGCGAGGCAACTACATAGCGACCGATGATTTTGACGATGATGCTGGACTTCATCCTTCGCAACTCTGACTACTCGTACTAACACGTGTTGGCTTCATAGAGCTTCCTTGCTGGAGCTTGTGTTCAAGGCACTCGGAAACGAGGAGCATGTCTAGCAATCATCCCACGTTCGACATTCCCTCGTTGATACCTCCTCTACCTTCTTCGTCGCACGGCAAAGATAACGAAATGTTGATACCTCCTCTGCCCTCATCGTCACACGGCAAAGATAACGAAATGATGATACCACCTCTGCCATCATCATCACACGGCAAAGAGAACGATAGAAATGTTCGCACTCAGAAGGACCACAAGGACCACCACGAGACGAGTATGTCGAAGGATTCCCCAGGAGTTTTGAAGTCCACGAATCATCGATCCGCTTTGGGTCTCCGAACGCCACAGACAGGAATTACAGATAAATCTTCCGCCTCACGGCATACAAAGATGGGTACCGGTAGTGATGGTCGCCACCAGACGAGGCTACAACAGTCGCCATCGCCTGGTTCACTCGGCTCCACAGCCAAGAGCAACCGACGTTCTGTCCTTCGGTTTGGCGAAACAACAGAAATCCTCTTTTGCGTGACTGGTGAGAGCTCGCAAGAACATCGACGGCTTTCTAGAAGTATTGCGGACGGCTCGCTGGTGGATGATCCAAAGGCATGGCGACAGGTTCTTCAATTTGCCTCGGACCTCAAGCCATCACCGGATGGAACTGATCTAATCCGCCTGCACAGGAGGGCGACACTCCTGTTCCCGATTGATCAAATGCGCCCAGATAACCGTGACGACGTACTCGGAATTTGGCTTTCTTTTGCGTCCATTCACGCCAAACTAGGGATGATGGACGAGGCTCGAAGAACCTGGCGTTACATAGAAAACCAAAATACTCCCTTGGGAGCCTCCTTTTACATTGAAATCGCAAGGATAGAAGAAGATCTTGATCGTAGCCGCTCCGAAGAAGTTCTCCGCCGTGGCCTAGCAGCGAATGTCGGACCGCGAGAATTACTTCAGGAAGCACTCAACAAACTTACAAATAGCAAGACTTCGGCAGCTCCGACTGCTCCTTCAAAGTCGGAGAAGGTACCGTCTTTGTCTCCCCGCAAACGCAAGCTCGAATCTCAATCCTCACCGAAGCGTCAAAAGACAGAAGACGGTTTTGTTGCTGTTCGCGATCAAAATGCCACCATCGCTCCAGCACAGACAAACAAGCAACCGCCATTAGGACTAGCGAAGCGACCACTACTGGTCCCATCCAAACTGAACACAAAGCTGAGTGCTCAATCGACCGTGATAACATTGAGCAATTCAAAACTAGCTGGAACAAGCAAGCCTCTAAATCCTGATGGGAAACCTGCTGCACTGAGAAGCCGTCCGACAAGTCGCTTGGCCCCGACCCGTCTGGGCCGAAAAGGCCTCAGCGGTAAACCTAAGCGAGTGGAGGCTGAAACCTCGTTGTACGAGGATTCCGAGAGTGAGCCGGAAAGTACATGTGGGGAAGCTACAGACAATATTGAGCCTTCTTCAGCTTCGAAAACTTCCAAACCGGCGCAGAAAATCAAAAAGATGGATCTGGGCTACATGTGGGAGTGGGATCCCACTGCACGCGGCAAGACACAAGAGCTGAAGACGCGAAAACCAACCATGGACAAGATTGAGGAGGGTTCTTCTTCCAGTGGACAAACCACGATGGCATCTTCGCATGCTACAAATCGCAGTGGTGAAACGACTTCCACAACCTCCGCTTCCACAATTCAAAGCAGAAAATCCAGCAGTCGATTATCCACCGAAGCCAAAGAAACGTCGTCAAAGCCATCTTCCGTCCAGATTCCCTCAGCTGTAGATAATGCACCTGCTCAATCCAATACGGAACAGTCGACGCCGGAAGAAAACAATGCGCTTGCAGAAGTCAATCGAGAGTTCCTACCTCTAGTGCACGAAAACAACATTCTTCACGTAAATGGTTCGTCTTACGCAAAACTCGGTGTGATAGGAAAGGGAGGATCTTGCAAAGTGTATCGAGCGCTTTCAAAGAAATGTTCCGTCGTGGCTATCAAGAAAGTCAAGCTTGAAGGAATGGATAGGAAAGCAATCGAAGGGTACGCAAACGAGATCTCGTTGCTGAAACGTCTCCAAGGGAACCCAGCGATTATTCAAATGTATGACAGTGAAGTGGATCTTGCACGGAAATCAATATTTGTGGTCATGGAAGTGGGGGAGGCCGACTTGAATCATGTTCTCCAGCAGCGTGCTCTATCGGGTGCATGTCGATCGCTGAATATGAACTTCATTCGGCTGACTTGGCAACAAATGCTGAGTGCCGTCCATTGCATTCATGAAGAACGCATCATTCACTCGGATCTGAAACCGGCTAACTTTCTCTTTGTGCGAGGGGCCTTGAAGCTCATCGATTTCGGTATTGCCAAGGCCATTCAAAGCGACGATACTACAAATATCTATCGGGAAAGTCATATAGGAACCCTCAACTACATGTCTCCTGAAGCCATTCTTGACACTGAGACAGGAAGCAATGGACCACGAATGAGAATCGGACGGGTGAGTGCATGAATTACTGTGGACATCCCGCTTAGTTGTATCCTTGTCTTATCGCTCAGTTCTAACTTCTCTCTACCCCCGAAACAGGCGTCTGATGTCTGGTCGCTTGGCTGCATTCTGTATGAAATGGTACATGGGAAGACACCGTTTGCTAAGCTGCACTTTATTCAAAAGCTACAGGCAATCATTAATCCAAACCATACGATTGAGTTTTCAAATGACACTGACGACGGAGCGATTGATGCTATCAAGCAATGCCTTCAACGAAACCCGGAAGACAGGCCTCCGATAGTAGGCAAGGGAGGGCTGCTCAATGAACACCGCTTTCTACACTCGTCTTCCAATCGGCAGCCCCAAAAGTCATGAAAATAGGTCAATCAGTAGTATCAGTAGTTGTATGTACTAACAGAAGATGATATTTCAATCCTCAAAGTTCGTCATCGTCATCGCTATCCGGATCTCCTGGACTCGATATTTCAACTGGGCCGCCACTCGCAATTTTGTCAACCATGATCAATGGGTTTTCAGCCGAGGTACTAGCCGTTATTCTTGTCGTGGCACTTTCGATTGTTAATTTGTCTCTGTCGTCGCTCATCGATGGGGTCAAGACTTGTTCGCCACCTTGTCTCATCTCGGTGGCTTTCTCATCCAATGACGACGACTCCTCTATCCGAAAGTTGGGGCTTGGAACACCGGTCCGTAACCAGTTGAAATCTTTGACATCCAAATCGCTACCCCCACCACCGACAAACACAATGTCGTTGGATTCTTCCAAGATCGCACCCGCCACCAATTGGACATGAAAACGTAGACCAGTCGATTCATGAATCCGGAGCTGTTGAGATTGAGCCGTAATGTCACACTGGTGACAATTGGTTATGTGGATGGAGGACGCAATGGGATGCGATACCAGCACAGTAACATGGGAAGTATCTACCAAATGCAGCGCCTCCAAGGCTTTGTCTCTGGAGACCCAACAACGAGGTGAAACCGCACGAGAGAGAGAGAGAGAGAGAGAGAGAGAGAGAGACGGAGAGAGATGGAGAGAGAAGGAGAGAGAGATCAACGACGATGCATGAGCTTGGTCTACTAGAATGTCATGACGACGATATTGACGTAATACAGTAAAAAATCAACGTACATTTGAACAGTACAATTCTGGACATTTCGGAGCAAGACCGCTGCAAAGGATATTCTCTTGGCCGACGAAGAGGAATCCTCCCTGTACACAGGACTGTGCTCTCGTCCATGGATTTGTACCGTGCCGTTGTCAAGAATATGAATGGTGGAATCGGATATATTTTGAATACTGCCATTGTCGTCCAGAACATGATGATTCCTTCTCGATGAAACAGCACCCTGTCCCTTACTATTCGAAGTAATGGTACTTGCACTTATTGTTGCCGCCGCCGCCGCCTCCTCCTCCTCCAAGGGAATCCCCAGAACTTTTCGTCTCGCCAATTCTTCTCGATAACGTCGAAAGGTAAACTTGCCCCTGGGAAATAGTTTTTCATGTACGCTTTCCCAGCGCGTCGAACATCGAGTGAATTCCGCATGCAGTAATCGTAGATCGGCATTGGGCAAATCAGTGGGCACCGACCACGACGACGACGACGAAGATGATGACAACGACGTCATTCCAGAATTATCGGCGTGATGATGATTATGCAAACAATACTGCCGCAACGTTTGCAATTCTTCCTTTAAGTCTTGCAACTCTTGACGACGAAGCGAGCCTTTTTCATTATTGTCGTCTAAACTGCGGCTACTATCACGGAGGACTTCGCCGCCGCCGTCACAAGAACAACAACATTGTTCTAAACGATCGGTCCAATCTTTGAGTCGTCGCCTCAATTCCGACCAAAAGACACTCAACTCCTCGTTCCGATGATGAGACGTCGAGGTCGAAGTTGTCGAGGCAGACAGCCGCGCTTGTCGGGATTGGAGAAACCGCTGCTCGGGATCCATCATTATCTTACTGTATTGCGAGCGGATAAAATAAATAAATACATAAATAATGAGTAATCGTACTCAATAGATAGTAATATACTACTGTACGAGTACCTGTCGTGGTGTAGAAAGATTTGGATGGTGATACACAGCACCCATAGTCGCCAAAGCCCAGAGGCCAAAGAGCCAGAGCATCTAAAAAGCCCAAACAAAACTCGAAAGATGAAGGTGCTGACTGTTAAAATCCGTGAGTTCTAGGCAGTGGCTAGCGGCTCAGGGATTCGGGCTAAAGGACTAATTTGACTGTGGGTTAACGAAGTGCGCTAACATAAATTAATGGGCTCAGGGATTCGGGCTAAAGGACTAATTTGACTGTGGGTTAACGAAGTGCGCTAACATAAATTAATGAGCTCTTGCTCTAACTGATGAAATGAACTTTTGTTCATTTCTACTTTTCTTGAATCGTTGACATGTATATCGATAGAAGTCTGTGGGCTTCTTATAGTTTCTTGGAGGATCATAGACTGTCTCAGAGGGTCTTAGGATGAATCTCTGGGTCGTGATCGAAACGTGCGTCGTGCGTGATCGTGCGTAATTGCGAACGCTGGTCGCGTCCGTCCGTCGTTCCGTGGACGTTCGATGTAGTTATTCGAACAGCTGACCAAAAAATGACCCAGGAAATGACGACGAAACGAAAGAAGGTCCATTGAGTCAATTTACATCCGCGTCGTCCCTGCCTGCTAGCTGCGAGCATAGCGCACTGTTTTGGTTGCGTTGCGTCGGGGCGGCGAAACCCGATGATGTCAGCAGATTTTCCGTGAAAGGGCCGGCGAACGGCGAACAAAAGCAAAAGGTAGTCGAAGAAGGGACGCGTACCGGCACAGTGCAGGTAGACCCACCAGGTACATATACAGGCACAGTACTCGTAAAAAGATAACAAGACTAAAAGGCTAGAGCTGTACAGGTACCGGCCGGGTACGGGTGTTTTCTATTGCGACTTCTCATTCCCAAAAGGACGGTGGGTGAAGCCATCTTCGTTCCTGTCAACATCAAACATCAAAGGGCCACCAGAGCACAAACATTGAATCGATCGTCCTTCTTCCAGGAGTTGTGGTTTTTCATATTTTCATAGTATTGTATTTTTACATTGAATGTCGCAACCAGCAACCCTATCATGAGTTTCACTTTTCTTGATCCCCCGGAACCTGCTGTCCGACTCGTCCGTGCGCTTGCCGCCTTTACCACCTCCTCCAACACTACTCTTTATGACGACGATAAGGTTGGAGTGACCGGTATGGATGGTGTATCAGGCAATCAACTAAACAATGATATGGTGCAAAATGGTACCAACGGCGAGAATGGTGATGATGATAACATTTTTGGAAGAGACACGTACGAGTTTGTGTCCTTTTTGCTGTGGTACCTGTTTTTGGTGATTTGCTGTATTTTACCGACCTGTTGTGCCTATCGCCGAAGGCGACTGGTGGAAGCACGCATGGCTCAGCAGCTCAGTTTTGAGCGACTGCATCAACAAAATGTTTTTATTTTGAGTCATCTTCGGGCCGAGATTTCATCCTCTTCTGGTGGTATGGATTCCGAACAAATCAAAGCCGAACGTACCCGGCGAATTACGGAAGAGCTTCAATCGACAACGTTTGTGAGTATGATTGTTGTATAGTAATGGACGATGGATCATGTCCCGCTATTGCTCTCCTTGTGGTTTTTGCAAATTTTTCTCATGCGTGTTCCTATCCCACACTTTTTACTTTTTTCAAGACTGTGGAAGCGAAAGATATTTCAGAAAATGTCGACACAAATAAGAAGAAGAGTGAAAAGCCAAGCCCCACTGTCAGCATGGACGAAGAATTGGGTGGTGCCTTGGAATTATACGACGAAGAAGCATCTATGGATGATACTATTTTGACGTTGCCGTCGGAAGCAGTGGGTGGTTCTCCTGAGAACCCACGCACCGTACGTGGTGGCTGTGCCATTTGTCTATGTCCGTTTGAGGAGGGAGATACAGTGACATGGTCCCGAAAAGAATCTTGCCGACATTGTTTCCACACCAACTGTGTCATACCTTGGCTAGCGAAAAAGAATGAACCAAAATGCCCAATTTGCAGACAAGATTTTTGCACCATCGAGCCCATTCCGGATCCAGAAACAACCAACACTCAACGTCTCGCCATTATGACTCCATTTGGACTGATTCCTGCTGCCATTGGCACACGTGTGCACCATCCACCCTTCTTTATGCGAAGTCATCACGCTATTCGAATTCCAACCATCACTCCTGACTTGACCGTAGCCACATTGTCCTCCGCGGGGACCCAGACTCTTCCTCAGACGATTGACTTGTCTCAGCCGTATCCACTTCCCCAAAGGCCTAGCACGATGGTCATCGCAAATGATGATGCTGTCGCTACTACAGACGAAACAGATGTGCCGTTGGGAACAGGCGAGGTAGGACGGGATGACCATTCGGCTGATACTTCTCCGAACGAAGTAAGGGACGAAGAAACAGGTGTATCAACGGGGGATTCTTCCTCTGGGGAAGGGGAGGAACATTGCACGCAAGAGTCGTCGTCGTCGTCGTCGTCGTCGTCGTCGTCGTTACCATCATCCACGCCAGCATCAGCTTCCGCCGAAAATGATGAAGAAAGCGCCGCCAGCCAGCAGTAATAGGAAGTCATAGCCGCCTTCAAGTTAAAATAATATTGTACTCCAAATCCACTTGTGACTGTACTCGTACTGTACTTGTACTTGTAGAGCGGATGAGGGACTATTTTATTCTCCATTACTTCTTCCGTTTTCCTCGACTGTATTTCTTGGCCGCAGCTCGTTCTCTATCCACACCAGCTTTTACCAGGGTGCTCAAATCGGCATTGTCGGGGAAATGAATGTAACGAATATTGGAGCCCCGAATGTCCAAGGAAGAATATATTGTACGTGTAGTGTCATAAATAATATTTTCCATTTTTGATACTGGGGCGTTTGCTGGATGCCAGCCGCTGCTAGTGATGTCTTGTTGTTGTTGTTGTTGTTTGTCGTCGTCGTCGACGACCTGGTGTTGAGGCCATGCTGGTGATGTACCTGGACGAATTGTGCTGCTAATACTAGTGGCAGAGGATACAGCTACAGCCGCCCTTTCCGCAGAAGCGGAAGCAGCATTAGTATTGTTCACGCCTTCCAAAGTCAGATTCATAAATTCATCAGCTGACGCCAAGATTCCCTGATGGCGTTTCCCAGTCTTCAATTCCACAATGACCTCGATGCCCTCCATGTAATGAAGGAGAGAACCGAGTGAGTTGGAAATTCTTTTCTTTCCAGGCTGGCTCTTGTTGCTATTAGTAGAGGACGCAGAGGCAACCGGAGCCATGATTTCGTTTCCTGGCTCTACAGTACCTGGTATGGTATCGTGGTATGGCAGAGGAAGATGCAGGGTTATTACTTCGGGTACAGTACCTGGTACTACAATGGGCATGACAGTGCGTTTTGCGGAGCTTACAGTACCGGTATGTACAATATGCGGCGGAGGGAGATTGATGTGATTATTGGGGGTTGACACTCATCACTCTCTTCCCTGATTTTGCAGTTCCCCCGTATCTTTTAGAGAACTTGCGTCAGACGGATGGACGCCAGGATCGCATTATTCCGCATTCCGGCAATTTTTGTTCTTTGACAATGACGACTTTTTGCGCTTCGACCACAGCAGTACCGCAGAGTATACCGGCAGGAGTAGTTTGGAGTTTCCTTCCTCGCTCCCGCCGCAGATATTGATACAGTATGTACTCGTACTTGTTGCGATGACCGCAATTGACGATAATGATGATTCTTTGAAATTGAAATCCAAAGAAGATGCCTTGAGGAATTTGCTTTCCGACAAGCCTCGCAATGCCCGGGCAATGATGCAACTTTCATCCCTTCTTGTCAACCGATCCAAAAAGGCACATCATCATTCATTGGACGACACGCAGAAGCTGAGGGATGAGGCTGTTGCTGTTGCGGAACGTGCCATTCAAGTGGCGCCGGAACGACCTTTTGGATATGCTGCCTTGTCGATCGCCGCTCGAGACTGGTCCGAACGAAGACGGGCTCTCGTCCAAGCAATAGACTTGTCGTCGTCGTCGTCAGATAAGTTTCGATTGGCTCGGATTGGATTGTTAGTCAGGCTACTGATAGAAGAACGAGAGGAAGAGTCTCAAAGGATTAAGGGGGAAATTGGAAAGGGAAGCAAGGCCCATCCCAATCGACGAAATTTGACAATTTGCGAGACCCAGCTGTACCAACGCCTCCTCGAGGATCTTCGAGGAGTCGCCAACGACAGTTTGTATTATTCAGAGGCAGAAAAAGAGTTTATCAGTCAACAAGAGTTTCGATTGGGGCAGTTCTTTCGCAAAAAGCTTCCATCGGAAACGCATCAACCAAGCGCTCGATACCATTTTCAACAATCCCAGATTTACGGCTCGTCCCGCCAAAATGAAATGGCTAGCTTTTGGTTGGCCACCATTCCAACAAACAACAACAACAACAACGGCTCTGTAGCTGCTTCAACAGCAATTACTGTTGTGATTGACAAATGCCCTGCAGAATACGTGGTCGGCCTATACTCCACATTTGCGGCACGATTCGACGAGCTTCTAGTGGAAAAGCTCCAGTATCAAACACCTACCAAACTTCGACAACTTTTGGACATCGTATTAACAACAAACAACCACAAACGTCGTTTTCACTATGTTTGTGATTTGGGTTGTGGGACGGGGCTTTCGGGGTTGGCCTTTCAAGAACTCATTGATGGTGGAGCATTGGTAGGCATCGATCTGTCACCGGCAATGTTGGACCAAGCAAGGAAACGTGGATGCTACTCGGATTTGCATCTCGGGGACGTGAAGACAACCCTGGAAACAATACTTTTAGTAAGAGCAAACGAACACGAAATGGAAGACGACAAAGCAAGGCATAGTGTTGCACGACGTTCTGGTGATTTTGATCTGATATTGGCATGTGATGTGTTTTGTTACATTGGAGACCTGATGGCAGTGTTTCAAGCGGTGGCACGTTCTCTCACCGCCGATGGGTACTTTTGCTTCTCTACCGAGTTGCTGGAAGACACAGTAGACGCGGGTTCTTGTCCCGCCTTCCAACTGCACTCGTGTGCTCGTTTTTCCCATCGACAAAGTTATATAGAAGATCTTGCTAGAGCGAATGGGTTCCAATGTGTCAAGTTGCAAACAGCACCGATACGAAAGAATCAAGGATCGGATGTACTGGGCCTACTGGTTGTTTTGCAAAAGCTGTGAAAAAGAAGTAATGCCAGCGAGTATACTCTTCCAAATCAAGACAGTACCCCGTTGACAGACTACCAGTCAGTCAGTGAATAGTATTTGATCAGTTGAAATGGTGGTCTATAGTTCTTGTATGGTAGACGCCTGGTAGTGTAGACGACTCTCTGAGAAAAATAACCGATAGTGTTGATTTTATGTCTTTTTTGCCGGAGCTTTGCTCTTGTCGGACTTCTTGGCGGCTGCCGAGGAACTTTTGGACGTGTTTGATTGGCCTCCTGATGATTCTCCTTTGCCTCGTTTGGGCGAAGCGGTCGAAGCCGAAGGTCGTTGAGAAGTCGAGTACGATGGGGGTCGACTACTCATTGGAGCAGGTCGGTGGTTTGTAGAGGGTGGTGCGCTGCCACTGCACGAGGCGTTCGTAGAACTTGCTGACGCTTGCTTCATCTCACTTGCGCGTTGAGCTGACGCCCGGACTGCGGCACGGTGCTTGTCAGCACAGTCCAATATCTGCAACGGCCACATCTCTGTTCTTCCATTCGACCACTGAGCGGCAACGGACGACTGAACAGACTGCATATGGGATGGATGAGATGGAACCGGCTGATTGGGTTGGCCACCAGGAGGTATGCCCGGAATCGTGAGGGGGGTGACTTGACGTTTCGCCATGGCAGCTCTGAGTATCGAAAAGGATCGCTTCGGTGGCAAAGGAGACGCCTTCGTCTCGTTCGCAACAGGTTCCATCGGCGTAGGCAAGTTATCGTCGGTCGGCCGCGAGTCAACTTCCATCTTGTCATTGTCTGTGGCTATACTTTCGTCGTACAGCGAGGGCCTCGACAAAAGAACGAATTTTCCACCGCTACCGATGGGACCCAAAGTTGCACATCGCACGACAACAACTTCTTCTTTGCCCATACTGTCCACCCGTCTAAGTGCGTTCTCGCGGAGTATTTTCTCGGACTTGCGTACCTCGCTAGCCAACGAAGGTTGACTTCTGGCCAGGGACTGCCAGCGATCTCTGCACTGCCGTGCCGATCGCGGAGATCGTGCCAATCTGCAAGCTGGACGTCCAACTTCCGCATCAGTGACCAGGAAGCCTTCAACCCCATTCAAAGCCCGTGCAACTATGATCCAGTTCATACCATATCTAACGGCGGCGTCTTGCAGAAGCTTGTCCTCCTCAATAGTCCAGGAAGGTTGCGCTTGGTCATGCATGGCTTGAGTTACCTTCACTCCCATGGGCAATGAAACGCCTAACCGAGAGCGCGGTGGCGATATACCAGTCATGCCGGCTGGCGATGCAAGAAATCCGCCTGCAAAGGGACCAAAATCTACTCTGCATGGTGAAACCAAAGAACGGCGCAATGTCGATCGTTGTGCAGTTGCCAGGACTCTAGCAGCATCGCCGGTGTTGGAACCCGCCTTGAGCTCTTGCACAATCGAAGTGAATTGAATTATGCCTTGCTCGAACTCCGAAATAGCTTTCGGCTGATTCAAGGCATACAGTGGAAGTCCTGAACCTGCATCGTTGGACAAGAAAGACTTTGCGAAAGCTCTATCGACTCTCTTCATGACTCGCTTTTGCACGTGCATCATTGCGACCCTGAAGGAAGAAGATTCAAACATGCTCAAACCTGTCCCGAATTGCCTGGAAACATACGTAGCCAGCATGCGGTGCTTGTGGCTGTCTTTTCCATTGGACTGTGCAGACGTTATAGCCGGCGGTTGTCGTATTTGTCCGGGATTCGGTATACGAGTGAACGCCGAAGCTGCAACCTGGCTGGTGACTTTCTTTTTTGCTTTCTTGGCGCTTTCATCCCCATTGACTTCTCGCGCTGAAGCCACGGATGGCACAGGATCCAGCGTAGGGAGAGGTTGTGCGCTTGCTCGCCGAGGTTCCCCTGGGAACAAACCAGTATGAGGGCGATAGGACTGACTATGCTGCTCGCGAATGGGCATCATGTTCCGGGGACGCCGCCTGACAAAAAGAGCGATAAGCTGCAAAGCGTCCTCACTATCATGAGACCAACATGATTCGGCCTCATCATCATAGGCAAGGAAATTCTGTACAAAGTCAGCATTCCCGCTGCGTTCCCCAACTCCTGTCGATTCATTGGCCATGAGCAAAGCGCTGTCTGCAGCCAAGGGAAGTACACCTCTTCCTAGCAAACCGTAGTCATCTTCCTCGTATCCTTCTGCTACAAGCTCGCGACTCGTAGAAGCCCCCAAGGGCCCGGGCCCGACAGCCTGAGGTGACTGTTTCTCAGTCTGGCCAATAGGCTCGTTCTTTGTTGCCTCTGGGGGCATACTGAGCCCACTACTGTCCGGCACCGCAATGACTTCTTTCAGTGGCAACTCGACTTCCACAGCTGACGAGTCGTTTTCCGTACAAGGCCGCTTTGCACCTGGCTCCACACCTACATGAGCATCGCTTTCTTTTCTTTTCATTGCGCTGGCGGAAGCCAAACTGTCCTCCGTCGACGGAGACGGAGGCACTTGCTTCGGAACTGGGTCGCGTTCTTTGGTAGGATGCACAGTTGTTTTTCTCGTCGTGGCAGCTGGGGCAAGCTGAATCTTGGGGTGCAGAGGCGGGAAGAATACGACCGGTTCGCACCCCTGGCTGCCGTCTCTCACGTAGTTCTCGTCCCACGTGGTACTGTAGAGCCGAGAATAGACGTTGAAACGACCGCCCGTCCCAGGAGTCCCAGAAATACTGCTAACATTTTCAGCGCTGGGCTTTCCTTCCGTGACCGGCCTGTAGCAAAGCAAACTTTTTGCCATTTCATCCGGTTTCGAACCGAGGCCACCTTTTTGCCAGGCATCTGCCATCGCAAACCCATCCTGGGTGGAACTTTCTGGTATTGCGCCGTTAAGCCTTGTTGCGTTCCCTCCTGAGTCGGACAGCCGAGAGAGTGTAATCCCTCTGCGGCTGCAAGAACGTCGCCCCGATAGGGCAATCTGCCTCTCCAAAAAATACCTAATTGACAAAAATTGCAGATCAGAGCGGGACATGACATGCTCTGGGAAATAAGCAGGCTCTGGGGGCAGAACACCGGAACCGAAATGATGTTTTCTTGTGAATGCTAAGGAATCAGTAGACGACTCAGACAAATCCTTGCAGGTTTCTCCGCACTCCAGTTCGAAGAGCGAACGTAACAAATAAACTCCTCTCGTCACTTCGTTGTTATCACGTCTTTCACGGCCGTCGCTACTTTCATCAAGAGGCAAAAACAACATGTTCGAGCCATTTCCGAATAGAGGTGCGAGTTCAGTTGAAGCAAGAAGCACACTGTCAAGGGGTTTCCCACGAAGTTTCAGAATATCAAGCCCGGGAAGCTGGACCGTTGACGCACGAGATTCCATGGCTTTCTGATAGATGGAGACAAGATCAGTGATGGCCATATACAGTAAGTGATTTCCCGAACGATCAAGCGGCCATTGAAAGATACCGGAGACGTTATGTGGATCTGATGACTTGAAGAGTTTCTCCTCGATAGTGCTTTTGCATATCAATCTAATCATTTTGGAAGGAGCTTTTCGAAGCGACGTTGAGGCCTTCCAGCGAGATATGGATGCCTCGAGTGTCCCCATTTCACGACCAGACCAATCTTCGTCCAACGAAATTACCGTGTCAGCACTGTCAACGCCAATCCCGCCGTGCCATGATGCCAAGGAATCAGGCGACACGATAAGAATGTCGGCACTTTCATAAACCCCCATCTTCTCCCTTGTGTCTCTTTCTGAATTGAACGCCGCCAGTGTGTTCTGCGATTCTGCCCACGCTAGAGCCGCTTGATTGTGTTGACGAAAGTCTTCACTCGAACTGGCGGACGTGTGCGAGAATTCACGACGGATTAACTTGTGTCGGACGCCAAGAGAGCCAAGAAGAATTGACACTAGCCACTGTGTCCGTGGAAGATTCGCAAAGATCACAACCTTGCGATGGTTTGGACTGCCATGGTATGAGTCTGCTTCTTTAGCATTCCCCGTGCGTTTCGTCAAAGCACCGACTACCTCGTCGTTCTCTAGGGCGTAGCCGCACTCATTCCGTAAGATGGATACAAGTTCTACGAATTTCGCCGAACTCGTCAACAGCACCTCAGCCAGCTCAACGTTAGGTTGAGACGAGTTGTCAGAGGCCATCTTGTATGGGCCTGCTTCGGTTGGAGTTGCCTTGACGCTGCACGGCTCAGTATTCACATATGGTCGAGTCCCAGCTGAAGAAGCAGATTCGTTGCCTTGTACTTTCTCCAAGCTACTGGACGTTAAGCAGATTTGCCGAAGCCTAAATAGTGCAGCTGGCACTGCGCAGTAGGTACTGGCCACCATATCATCCTGTATATTTGCACCAAGCGAAGAAGAAAGAGCGCCTCGAATGTGGGAACAGCAGCTATCATATGCATTCCGCTGCAAACTTGGCATATCACACTCCCGGACATCCCACGAGGAGGAGGACGATACAGAAAAAGTTTTCCGAATACAAATCGATAGCGGCGACGTTGTCTCTCGAAGAACACGATGTACCCGCTCAAACTTGTCTTCACCCTCATTTTTTTGCTGGTGGCGTGCCCACGAAATAACAGTCCTCGGAAGTGGATAGTTGGAAGGACGAAATGTTCTAGGCCCCACCAGAAAAGCTGTGCGCAAAGACATGATCTCGAGTTGCAGCCTTTGCCTCAAGCCAGACCGTCTCAGGGAATACGTATCAGGGTCGCAGTAATCGATCATCAGCCTATGGGGGCTTTTTCTAGCTGCCAGAGCCATGACATTGTCCCACCATTCGACTGTGATCAATTCAGTGGAACCATGCCATCCCTCGTTCCGAGTCATTTTCGACTCATCAAGCCCGATACACCCAAACATACCCTCGGGGTGTCGGCAATCAATACATAGCGAACGAAACTCGATCCCGTCATCTCGCACCAGCTCAAGAATTTTCCCGACCGAAGAGTATTCGCAAAGTACAACATCACCGGGACCTGGTGAAACGCTCTCAAAAGACACACCCTTGACTGTGCACCCAATACCTCCAACCAAACCGAAATTTAAAACCCGAAGATCCTTGAAAAGACTAATTTCGTACTTCCACCGAAGCTGCAGAAAAGTGCATTAGCAGCAGTCAAAGATCGTCTACGCGTAGATTCAGCCACAGGCGCGCGTCACTTACCATACTAGCAGGTGGACAAATAATCAGGTGTGGGCCATCTTGCCTATGTTTCCACAACAAAGCGCAAGTTGCCACCGTCTTGCCGGATACTGGCCACCCAGAAAGCATTGCCCCTGCAGAAGTCGTGTTCCATATCCCATCGACAAATTCAATCATTTCTTTCTGCTCATCCGAGACATTCAACTTCCCCCTGGTAACAGCTGCAGCAAGATCTTTGAAGGCAAATTTGTCCCTTTTGCCGTTTGGAAGGCCAAGATCGTTTATTCGTTTGCTGATGTCGCTGAAGGTCAACTCCCCGGAATCGCCATTGGGATCTGCCATTTCCGATGAATTTTCGTCGACTTCTATCTTTACCTCACCGCATTGTGGGTTGTCTTCAGTAGAGGAGTGTCCGTCAGGAACAGTGCTTTGAGAGCCAGAAGGTCCGTCATTCAACAACTTTGCCCTGACTTTTTTGTAGCGATCAAGTGCCTGGGTGTGAAATTCATCTGTGTGCCCCATCGCTCCTACTTCAGTCGTAGCAAGCACCAGTTCGGATATCATGGATGCCATCAATCGCCCCGCTTTTCTGGCCATTCTGGTATCCTCAGACGACGGTTTCAGGTATTTGCGTTCCTCCAGGGGGCACGAATCTGTATGCGTTTCGTCATTCAGTTTGACTGTTCTCATTTCGCCTGCGGCTTCTATTTCTGCCTTTGTGGTAAGAGCGGTAGTGCTCACCTTTTTCGCAGCAGCATTGATTGGGCCTAGGTTTGAGCTGGAAGACAACACGGCCGAAGCTATTGTTCTTGCTGAAGACATTTTCCATTTCCGTTCCTCGATAAAATCCGTCGCAAGCCAACTCATTTCTTGAAGCAAGCGATCCCAGTGCGTTTTGCGTCGTTTCGGAAGCTCCTCCTTAGGTCCGATCTCTAGGCTACCACTACTTGAAAATCGAGAAGACCGACCAGTGGGTGATGTACTCCGTCGAATGCTATCAACCTCACTGCCTCGGGGTTTTTGTTTCTCCAGTAACGTTCGAAGCTGCGCGTTAAGTGCATCCCTTCTTTTCCTCAGCAACATAGCTTCAGTGAAATTCGTCTTCGATTGTGGCAAACGATTAGGCAAGTTTGAATGCAGGTTGTTGGGACGCAAGGAAGCAGGTGCTAGATCAGTTCTCGGCAGCGATGGAGTGCTTGATTTGAAAGCTTTTCCACCTGAGGTGCGGATCGGCTTCCCATCTGAACCACCAAACGAGGTTTGGCGTGGCAACTGATGCCCCTGGCCAGGTCCAGACTTAGCATTTTTAGTGTTTGGCAAAGTCGGTGCTTGTGGCATCATAGCGCTTCCAACTTTTGGTAGCGATGCAATTTGTCCAGGCGTAGCTGTGCCTGCCAATGTAGTAGCTGAAGAGGCTTTTTGAAATGTCTTCCCTCCGGTTGTGCTGGTTGCCTGCACCGGGACCGGCGAATCGGCGCCTGATCCAGCCGCAGCACCTACACCTGGTGCTAAGGATGACAATGCCGCGTTCATTCGTTTCCCGACGCTAGACCCCCTTCGAAGGGAGAGAGAGGTTCGCTTTTCCGCTGGTCCCTCGCCTCCTTCACCTCGAGCTCTCTTCGCTGCCTGAGACGCAAGCCTCGCCATTTCTCGATGCGCTTGAATCTCTTCATCGTCTGTCATTTCCCTACACGCCCCCCCGGTATTCTGTTGCGCATCCCCTGTGATATGCACTGCAGCTTTGGTTTCCGACAGTCGTTTCTCGGAAGCCCTCCGACACAACCGTATCCTTGATAGCAAAAGCGATCGATGCGCTATAAGATCGCGTATATGGGAAGCTCGATCGCTGCCGTCAGGGTCCGGATCCTCTGTTGACGTGTTGTCACCTTCATTTCCACCAGCCGATAAGTGCAAGGGTTGGTTTGGAGCAGAGCCCGACTCACTGGATCCAGCTCCCGGATCGGCAGGTTCCCGCAGAGCTGATTCAGCTTCTTCTTTCAGCGGCTTTGGAACATTGGGAGCTGTTTTACCTGAAGTGTCTTTCTCCATATTCATTTCGGCTGGGGAGCTTGAGACGGTGTCTTCAGTCTTGATAGCTGTACCGGCACCATTGTCACCCGAAATTGGCTCGGCTTCATTTTTTGGGCTTGCCGCTGCCGACGCAGCGTCAGCTGCCGCGCGCGAATCGCGTGATCTGCGACGAGAAGCAGGGGCCATTGCTGCCGGGTCGTTTTCGGGCCGCTTCCGCTTGTTTCGAGTGGACGACATGGCCGCAATTTATAGAGAATATGCAAATGCTCTCATGTGGTATTTGGGGCACCAATAGTAATGACAAACCAGGCTTGGGTGCTTTCTATTTGTTGTTGACAACGTTGAGATCCTGTCTTGATCCTTCACCACTCGATGGCGCCGTGCTGTTGCTGCTGCTGGCTGGCCTCCGACCTCCGAGAGCCCGCGCTGTCCGCTCGTTCTTCCCGCCACAATGGCGCGCCGAACTCCATAACAAATAAAATGACGATCTCCGAATGAAACAGAGCTAAATAATTATTTATCATCTTGATCCCATTCTTCCCGCCCGCCCGCGCAGATTATTTTTTGCTCCCTCGCGCGGGATCGCTCGCGTCGCATGCATCGCATGTATGTACCGGTATCGTATGTGTGTACGTACAGGGACTCCCCCGCCCCCCTGCCCCGCGCCCCCGCCCCCCACCCCACCCCTCTTGTGCGAAGTGTGGAAGTATCGGTATGTGGAATAGTAGGTACCAGTACGAGGACCCACAGTAGACGACATGAAGATATTTTGGTCACCCATACGTCTAGCATCATGCCTTTCTACATCAATGTACCAGCTTTGGTAATTCTGCCGCGCTCGGCGACGTAATAACGGGAATCGGAAGTACATATGGCAGGTCGGTCTAGTATGATGTTACTTCACTCCGATCTTGGACATTTGTAATGACCATCAGTAGCATGCTGTGAGAGCAGTACTGATTGGATTCTAATATATATGGAATGAGTGGAGTAGAGCAAGATCTCGAACCACGATTAGTTTTTAGCAAAGAGAGAGACGAAAGGTTTGTTTCGTCTCATAATAATTGATCCTAGCACGAATTGAGTAAGACTCGAGTCAAGTTAGTCAACTATATCACTGTATTATCGCCAGACTTACTGGGGTACAGAAGAAGTCCCCGATAGTAGGAAGAGTCAGAGATATTTCAACACCGAGCGTTATTCTGCGAGGATGTCGTGACAAGTGCTCAACCTGCGGTAATGAGGGATGCTACGTACCGGTACTGTACAGTCTCAGCTACGTACCCGTACCGGTAGATACATTAGATAGATAGCATACATCAGTGATTAGTAGCAGGCGGCAGTTATACTTTTACCGCCCCCCTCTGCCTCGTCGATTAGATACAGTAGTAAGTCAAAGTAGGTTGTTTTCATTACCGGCACCAGTACTTTAGATCTGATACTGGTGCATCTGAAAAGATGCTTCTCAGCCGGAAGCAGGAAAGTCGCCCTCAGAGGTGTGAGGGTTTGTAGCAAACTCAGGATTATCTTTCCACGGATCGGTAAGCACGGAAAGCTCGTCCTTTCCTTCTTCCCGAGGCTGATCGTTGATAGTCTTGGGCATAGTGAATAGTTGATTTTGCATCAGATTCAGCTCTCCCTGAGAATTGAACGACGGTCCATTGGAACTAAACTCGGTCAATTGTTGTTCCATTGAGGTCGGCTGAAGGTATTTTGAGTACTTGCGTTCCAGATGATTCACCAGACCAACCGCTCCCCAGTTCAGGTAAAGTTCTCGGGCGTGTTCCAGGTACTGACGCACTAGCATATCTTTTGCCTTAGAAAGCACCGCATGGTTTTTGAAATCATCCTCCATGCTTAAAAAGTACTCGGCGGCTAATTGGGCCCCAAGACCTGCATCATGGATATGGCCACTTCGTTTTGCAGCTCCGATCGCGTGATCATACGAGGCTTGAATGCCTGCCCCCCTCTTGCCTTCTGCTGCGAGTAAATGCGCATCCATCAGCATACACCGGTGCCAACTATTGGCCCCCTTGACTTTGCTGAGACCTTTTAGCTGTTTGATGAACTTTCTAGCCTTCTTGAGATAACCCCCTTTTCCAGTTTTTCGGTAGAGCGTTGAATAAGCCAAAGATGAAAAACACAAGCGAATCGACTTGGTACCAAATGCCAAATCAAAGTCAGGCAGAGACGCAAACTTCTGAAGCATCACAAGCGTAAGTTCATCTTCGTTGAAATATACCCCGAGTTGGAGACGTGCCATATAGCCATAGAGTAAACGATAATTCTCCGAGGAACTGTGCGTTACCGGTCCGAAATTTTGAAGTTCCTTGGCATCAAGTGGAACTTTCGATGTACCTCGAAGATAGGGAATTGGACGCAGTTGCTCGACGGTCATGACTTGCACTGAGTTGAGCTTGTATACCTTCAGTTTCTCCATCAGACCCGAAAGCTTGCTCTCTAGTGCAGCCAATTCATGCCCAGCAACAAATCCATGATGATAACCGGCAGTCCGACTCAAAAGACCATTCTCGAAATCACCGGCCTCCATGCCAGACTTGGACGCAAGTTCGTACAACTCAATGACTTCTTCATGGGGCTCTTTCCATGCTAGTACCCAGTGAGAAACGACGAAGATTTGCAGGCACTCTAGCTCCCTGGCCTTGGTATGGGTGAGAATATCGCGAGCGAGACGAGCAAAGCGAAGGGCCCCCTCCATATCATTTAAATTGCTGCAAATTAGGCAATATCCCATCATAGCAACCCCAGAATGTATCGAGTATCCTTGTTCCACTGATAGTCGCAGAAGCCTCAAAATTGCGACCAAAAAGTCGACCATGGCCCCACTATAATATGCATGGTACGCTGCGACCGAAAGAAGTTCCATGGTCATCTCCAGCTTCTTGTCGTTACTCATTGGAATATTCACGAGCTCTTCATCTGAATGGTTCTTCAAATAGCGTCTGACATGAAGAAAATCTTTCACCATCCGTATTTTCAAACCGATGTTGGATTTTGACAAGGTCCCAAGACTTTGAAGTATGCCGACGCTCATTTTGAAGGCTTCCATATGGCGCTCCTCGCGTCCAACAGCTCTACAAATTGCCACCTGTGTTGGTAATTTGTCTTCAAGAGACCGACCTCGTCGCAGAACTTGCTGCCCGATCCCCTTGCCAACTTCAAAATGCCCTTGGCACAACTCGACCTCCGATATTGCTCGGTAGACCCGCAACGTGGTTTCATAATATTCCTCCCATGGTTTTTCCAATCGCAAGAGAGATTGCATCGCCATACCGAGATACTTTGAAGCGGTCCCGTAGGCGCAAAGGGAGGCGGCTCGATCGCCTACTTCCAAATTTAAATGAATCAGAAATAATGGGTCTTCCTTGCTTAAATGTAGCGCGGTGGCGTTCAAATGATCGGCTGCCACAAATAACATCCAATCATCTATTTCCAACGAAGTACCCAAGTTATAAAGTCTTAAACCAAGATTCATACGAAGGTTATCTCTGATCTTTCCAGGAGGAACCATTGCATAAGCTGCAACCAACAAAAAACAAGAACAAAAATTATCAGCATTCGCCGCTTGGCTTTGAGAAACTAGCATAGCCTTTACTCACCAGCTTGCTGAATACGGTCGTGAGCAAAACTGTAATATTTTGAACCCATGCTATTAGTGAGCAAACCATCAATCACCGCTTTGTCAAGAATCTCAAGTAGACCTTCGTATGGGATGGGAAGTCCGTCAAGATCTGTGAGTTGCTGCAAAGTTTGAATATCAATGCTGGATCGAGTGTATGCCGCCAAAACCAGCACCCGCTGCAAATCTTTGTGGGAATTCATAATTTTTTCAGTAACTGCCTGGATCACATCCTCAGAAAGAAGATTTTCAAGGTCGAAATCGTCCAACTGCCACTCCCATTGAAATGTCAGACGAGAGAATACAAGCACGCCTTTTCGCTGAAGCTCCTCCATCACTTGAATAGAATGAAAGATGTTTCCATTTGTTTTCCTGAATATAACGTCAGTCAGCTCCATTGTGTCCATTTCCTCGTCTCGATGAAGGACGTCTTTTACAATAGAGTTCAACTCGCACTTCGACAGGTTTAGCAACTCGACCTCCTCGAGGTGCTGAATATTGTTGATTGCCTCTAGGCACCGAACAAGTTCGTCACCTGACTCCACTTCGTCCGGTCGATACGCACCGATGAACATGAAATAGCGAAGGTCTACATCGGTAAGCAGAGCCTGGATCAGTTCTAATGATGCGGAATCACACCACTGAAGGTCATCCAGAAACATCACCACCGGTCGTTTTTGAGTACTGATTGCATTCGCAAACGTTTGAAAAATATATCGTAGCTTGTTTCTAGCGTTCTCTCTTGATCCCTTGGCGAGTGCTTGGTTGGGAAATACCGCCTTTAGACTTGGAATAACTGTTGCCAGTGTATTAGCCTCTGAGCCCAGCTTTTCCCGGACTGCTTTCTGTATCCGTTCTAGCTCTTCACTCTCCCCTGAGAGCAGCAGAGAAGCGAATCTGCTAAAAGCTTCAACAATCGCCGAAAATGGATCAGTGACCGCAAGTTCGTCGTACTTTCCGTGGATGAAGAAAGGCATGCATGGACCCCCGGGTAACCTGGCTTTTTCTTCCAACTCTGCTATGAATTGCTTTACAATGGTAGATTTCCCCGTGCCAGATAATCCTTTAATGATCGCCACCGATGTCTCCCCCTTCTTTCGATTTTGTCTTCGTCCAAGACCTCGTTGATGAACAAAATTGTAGATATTATGAAGTCGCAGAAGCTCCCGCTTTCGACCCTGCACTCGTAAATGTGAGAAATCCAGTTTATCTGCAATACTGGCTTCGTCCTCGTTGTCTGAATATCGGTCATCATAAAACTCTTGACCAACAGAAAAATAGGAGACCTTTGAATGTCCACCGCGGCTGGCAGCCGACTGTCTTTCGCTGAAACCACTCCTTTTCGAATCATGACCACTAGAGTTGTTGTCTTTCAATAAGCTCGAAGCCGAATCATCACCTTTGAGGACGACGAAGTCATCGGGTCCGAAGTCGCCAGTGTCGACCATTTTCGACAGAGACGAAACAGGGTCGCAGATTCCTTGCATTGCTCGATGGAAATGAATGGGGGAGGTGGACCTTTTTGAAGCTTCTCTCCGATCTTCGAGCTTTATTAGCGAGAACGAATGGGATATTTCACCTTTCACCTGTACTTGGCCTCCACTATGCTACCGTACTTGAGAAAGTAAAGTATGTTCTGTGCCGGCATACCAGTAGACTAGAGCGGAAACAAAGCAAGGAAGAAAGAGCCTCTGCCTTTGCGCCCGGCTAAGCAGCCGAAACTTTACCAGGTCCGGGGTGCGTGCTACTGGTACATACTTGTTGACATACTGGTACTGTACCTGGTACCTGGTATCGTTCTGTACACTACCAGTACGTCTATGTACCAGTACCTTCTTGCCAGTAGTGTAGATCTACTGGTACAAGGTACTCGTACTTTTGGAAGTCCTGGAACCATGTCGAAGTCCAGCGCTTTACGCACGGGTAGAATTTATTTCTCGTTCCTTCCGATTATCTGAGAAATAATGCCTGCTGGCATATAGCTTTTATATAACGCTCCCTCTCTCCCGCGATATTGCTTATATGGGGGCAAGGAAAAAGTATAACTATACATCATACTGGAAGTTTTTCGCGCGTTACTAATAACGACTGTGTTCCTAGGAATTCATTTTTCAGGTTGTTTGACGACCCCATCTACCGGTACCGTACGAAGTATCTCACTTGCAATAGTTATAGTTAGTACATCGTGGTTTTTGGTTTTAGCAATACAGTCTACTGTACGAGTAGTCTCTACCGGTACTACCACAGGCGAAAAATCCAATCGCCGCGCGAAACCGGCGAACCGCCCTTTCGCTCTCGTGCGGTGGACAGATGACAGATGCCAAAAATGCAATACAGTACCGATCGTACCATCGAAGAACTAGTATCTATCTCTCTACATAGACCTAACAACTAACGTGATATGAAAATTATGAATCCAGAGGATCCCTTCTGGATTGTTGCTCCAACCAACCTTGTTTGCTCTATGGCCGAGCAACTGGAAGAGAGTGAACATTTTCTCTGGATCACAGCTCAGTTGTATTACTATTCGCCTTTGCATCAGAGGCGCAGAATCGGCAGGATTGGCAGGATGTCCCCGATATCTTGTCGCAAGCGGAGTGGGGTGTGCTCGGCTAACAGCTCTTAAGTAAAAAATGACAGTACATATTGCGTAGCAGCAGACTTTGGTGGGATGCACGGGAGCCAATGCGCGCTGGGTCTTTCGTGAAAAGAAGGGGATTTGAAGTTCGTGCAACAGCATTCCTCCTGAAAAAGGACACGCAGACCAACAGTAGAATCCGGAGGTGGGGTAGGCTCATAGATGTCAATTGATTATAGATACAATGATCAAGAGAGATCACAATAGCAAAGATAACAAAAGAACGCTCGAGTAGTTGAGTAAGAGTCTTCGTGTGAATTTGCATCTCGTCCTCCGGTCATTCTCACTCTAGTTGTAAGAATGAAACAAGAACAACGGATGATCATTTTGACTAATCGGAGTCAAATAATCCCTCAACAATCGGTAGTTTCATCGTACAGTACAAGCACCTGGTACCAATACGTGGTACAAGTACCGATACAATCACAACGCGCAACACGCAACACGCAACGCATGCAGCCAAGTCAGCAAGCAAGAAGCAACAAGATGATGATGATGACGATGGATGGAACTCGGAGCAAAAAGCAAATCATCATTGCCCTGTACGGTCTTCCATATTAGCTTCGTAGTGTGATGACAAAATACGTACCCCATAGATTATCTGTCTTCGAATAGATATCGAGATTCAACAAGTTATCACATCATCTTGCAAGCCGTCTCCTGTGCCGAGTATGATTTCAAAAAGCGTCGGGCAACGTGTGCTTCAACGTCGCACTCTCTGGACGGGGCTACGAAGCCCGCTGTCATCAACTGTGTGCTGTAAAAGAACTTCTCGCGGTACTTCTTTCCGGAACAGCAAAAACTTTTTCTCGTCTCAAGTGTCTGCAAAAGATGAGCCCCCTCAGAGACGCGGTGGGATGCTGATTGGGCTCGGATGGGCTATTTTAGGATTGGTCACTGTTGATCAGATTCTTCAATACAAACAAGAACGAGAAGCAGATGAACACCGCCGCCTACTGTATGCAATGCAGGAAGAGGCCAACGAAGAAAACCAGGCACAATGGGATAGTAGTCTTCCCACACTTTTTAAATGCAGAATCGCTCACATTGAACCGAGTCTGGACGGAACAAAAATGCTTCGCAATATTGGAGTGGGGGATGTTGTCGAAGTTTTGGAAGGCGATATTGGACCCAACAAGGCCTACCATCTATGCCGAAATTCGGCATCCGATCGGCCTGGTTCTACCGGATGGTATCCGATACAGTACATGGAACGCATCGACTAATTCTGCAGCGAGTTTGGACGCTATGCTACATGGCGGGTTCAAACTGTGCAAATGTTCAATGTACATACTGGAATGGAAACTCCCCGGCAGAACATTGATCTGGATGGTAAAATCTATCACAGATGACCCGAGCATCCTTTTCATCGCGCAAGCCTTTCCTATTGCGCTCGATCCAAGAGGTAACACAAAGGAAAGTAGCTATTTTAGTAGAGCGAACATCCATAGTAGAGCCATCAATCGTTTTTCAAATTACTGAAGTACTAGCGGCTTTTTTCAATAGTGCCACTATCTAACTGGAACACGATCATTAGTCTAGCCTCGTTCTTTACTTATTTTCACATCATCTTGATTTTGGTCTACAAAATTGAAAGTGGGACTGAATCAATCCATTCACGTGGGCCACAGGCCAAAGTGTAAACCAGTTTTTTATTTTAAGTAAATAAGTGCGCAGTGCGCAGTGCACCACGTACTGGTACTTTACGTACCGGTACGTACCGGTATGGGTACCAGTACCGGTACAGGCAAAGGGCGGGGCGTGGGTAGTGTGTGCGTGCATGTACTCTTGTACTGTATCTTTTGATGACGTCATCTCCCCAAGTTCCACTTGGAAGTGCGATCGGCCGCAAACACAACACACAACTCATCTATCGGAGGACATGTCAACCGCAAAAAGCCGCCACCTGTCGCATCTCTATGGTAATGCCAAGACAGCGCGCGGCGGCGGTACTTGTACTTGTAGAGGCGAAAGACGCTTCAGATGCTGCGTTGAAGGGCGATGGGCCGATCGACGATGGATCTGGTCGTTCGGCATTTCATATTATCTAGCATACGAAGTAGTACTCGTAGGTGAAAACTCAGCTAGAACGAACTCTCTCCATTGTGTCCTCGAGAACCACCACCAATCGAAATGAAGCGCGCCGTATTTCTACTACTATCCCTCCTCTCGTCTGCGGAGTCGGGCAGCCTGTTGATGGATTCTGCCGGTGGCTTGCGCCTGAAGATGCCATCTATTTCAACTAGCAGTGGGGTCGTCACGGTAATCTCCAGTCCTGGAACGAGCTCTATATTGAGCGTTTCAGACGAGGTGCTTTCGTTGGAGTCTGAGGATCCACCGTGCCTAGCTTGCCGCGGTGCCACTCTGAGCGGGACATCGGCAGTAGAACGAAGCGCTCTTGCGACTTGCTCCGTCGTTTCGGGTGCCATCCTGGTGGACGGGATTACAGAAGGAGATGTGGAGGCAGGTTGGAGAAATTCTCGCCATGCTAGAACCCTCACAGCTCTCTTTCGTGCACGGATTGCTCTCGACAGCAGCGCCAAACAAGCCCTCATCTTGTGCATAAAGGGCGAGATTGACGCGCCGGCCGAGTCGGCCCTGAGAGCAGAAGTAAAGGCTCTTTTTGATGCCACTGCTGCGGAAAGTGAAGGCAAGATCGTTTTTGCTGACTTCTATGACGTTTCTATTGTTTCTGTCTACGACGAGACTGGAGCCAAGGAGGTATGATTTTCTAGGAGATATAAGCATTTGGAAACATTCTTCAAGTGAACGCCCTAACCATCTTCTCTCTTTCATTTAGGCAATGGAGTTGGCACGTGAAGCAGCCGCCGAAAACGTTGAGGGGGGGACTACTCTTGCGTCCGCTCTTGAAGAGGCTCATGAGCGAGTTCGTGCATCTGGGATCGCATCGGTCGCCCTCGATCCGCCTCATGTGGCCCAGGCTTTCGTTGCGGTAGGGAATGCATATTCGAAGTATGCCCGTTTTGCTAGGGCCAAGATCGTAGGGTGGAAGAATCGAGTGGCACGAGGATTGTGGGTCGACGGTTTCGGCACGGATGCAGAGACTTTGCGCAAGAGGGTGCTTGGAAGTTTCGACTCCGAAACTCTGGCCGCTGCAGGTTTACCATTGGTTGCGCCGTACAGACTGGAAATGCGATCCCAACTTGCAGACCTGGTAGACTCCTCTATCCGCGACGTTTTTTCGTCTCAAGTCACAAACTTGGAAAAGTCCACTATCAAGAAGCTTCGAGCTCAGCTCCTCAAGAAGCTTGACACGCCTCCCGAAGATGCTCCCAGTGAAAATGCAGCTGCCATGAGAGCAGCATCCTTCGCTTTCGATTCCACAATGAGCGATCTTGAGGTGCCGTCCTTGAGTCTCACCAAAGCAAAATCTTGCAGAGAAATGGAGAGCAAGCTCACAGACGAAGTGATGGGATTTGCTGATAGCCCAGCGGCCCAGATCAAACGGACGAAAAAGGTAACCAAAATCACAAACAAGGAGAAGAAACCGGGACAACGGTCAATCGATTTTGGTCTTGATCTCGTTGCAATGCTCAGACCCGACGGATTTGGAAGTCTGCAGGGGTACGCAGGATATCAACTGGGTGGGAACAGCGTAACGTTCGGAGTTCACAACGATGCCGACGACCCTCAAACCATCGCCCAATTTGGCGGCGTTCGACCACCTCTTCTACGCATCCAACCAAAGCTTCGTGTGGACGTAGAAATGTAGAGAACAATCGAGCACTCTACTACTCTAGCTATTGATGATTTTGAAACTCTACAGTATGGTACCAGCACTTGCCAAGATAGTTCTCCAAGAAATCGAAACAGTCGCGTTGGACTCTCGTCGTCCTACCACAGAAGATGATGATTGATTCTTCGGGAATCCGAAATCAGTCGTGGATAAACTATTAATTTCGCGCGCGCGGCGGCCATCGGGTTTTTGGGTCGGTTTCGAGTTGCACTTTGAAGAGTTTCGATAATCGTAACGAGCAAAAACCTCTGAAACAAGGTTCCGTTCGCTAATATCCGTACAAATCCTCACATCGGATGATCTTTCAACTTGTTCATTCATTGTGTGGGAAAAACATCGCAACGATCATGACCGTTGCTTCACTCTGGAAAGCCCTCGATCGCGCCGAATGTGGCAAAGCGTTTGGAGCCGAAGGATTGTTGGATCCCCAAAGATTGAAACAAGTGACGACTCCTTGGAACTTCAACAATCGGCCGAGGCAACAACACCCTACGCTTGCGATCGACCTATCGATTTGGATATGCGAGTCTCTCAGCTCAACAGCTATGGCCGAAAATCATACTGATCCCACGCTTCACCTTGTTTTCACCCGGACCCTGAAGCTACTCACTCTCGGTGTCAAGCTCGTCGCAGTCATCGAAGGAAAGCGCAGACTCCGAGTTGACGGAGAGAAGGATGAATTTCAGAAAAGAAGAAGTGGTACTCGGTTTTGGTTTGCTTGCCGACGATGCGAGGAAATGCTTGGCCTCCTGGGAGTTCCTGTAGTCAGGGCAAAAGCAGAAGGCGAGGCTTTGTGCGCTTTGCTAAATCAGAAAGGTATTGTCGATGGTGTCATCTCGAGTGATGGTGATTGCTTTCTGTTTGGTGCAAAGGTAATTTTCACCAAATTTTCTATTGAGAATCTCAACGAAGGGAAGGTGATGCGGTACGATGCTGATGAGTTGGTAGCATGTCTTGATGACGACGATAATGACGAATACGACGCAAAGGCCCGCCAAGAGTCTGCCCTCCCATCTGATGTTGTAAGCTTGAATCGAATCGAACTCATAGCATTTGCCATTCTTACTGGGAGTGACGTCGCTGGCAGCGGTCTTCCCAAGGTTGGATGCCGAAAAGCTCTACGATTTATCAGGAAATGTCAGATTGACAATCCGTTGCGATCAGAGACAGCGGCTTTTGACGAATTGGTTTCGTGGGCCAAAGCTGCACATGCTACCAGTAGAACCATATACGTGGGAAC
The DNA here is from genome assembly GCA_956465555.1 of Nitzschia sp. pyKryTriq1. Lineage (NCBI taxonomy): Eukaryota > Bacillariophyta > Bacillariophyceae > Bacillariales > Bacillariaceae > Nitzschia > Nitzschia sp. pyKryTriq1. The sequence continues at coordinate 576,592 of OY101130.1, read as the reverse complement.
TTCAAAGAGGAAATGCTCGCTTTGTTGCCACAAGGGAACAAAATCAAGCCACGCAAAGCATGGATGCTTGCAGTGCGGCACCTGCCCGGGTGAACCTTGCTTTCAACTTTCTCCTGGTGGCAAATTTAGGAAGTCAATGCAGGCGAAAGCTCTCGCGATGGAGCCTCGATTTGACCCCGAGATGGTTGCCAAAGTGTATCAGTCACCAAACGATGACCAGATTCCACTGGTCTTCGTCGGTAAGACCTCCAGTGATGTGCTCATGAAGACACCAGACCTACAAGGCTTTCTCAATTCTTCTTTGATGATCCGAGGTCGAAGCTATGCCGAAAGCCGTGGTTTTGTTCTACAGGCATTGTCTCGACTCCTTGCAAGATCAGAACTATCCAGTCTCTACAAGTCTGCCAACCCAAGGAAAACACCTAGACCTCGCGTATCGTTGTCTTCCAAAAAGAACCAGCCTGTCCCAACAAAGGTCGTCAAAGCACTGACTCGTTCTGCGATCGCTTCTTTCGAGATTCGCTGGATGATCAAAGCAACAACGACGGATTCTGAAGGAAATCCGATAGATGAATTTGAGTTCTCTACCATTGAAGCGCAGTCTATTGTCAAAAAATGTTACCCCGACCTAGTCGACAAATTCATAATGAACGAAAAAGAGCGACTCAAACAAGGAAAGGCAGAGCAGGAGCGACGTATGGCTTTCTTGGAGTCTATGGCGAAAGATGATTCTCGGGTTTCTGACAAGGGCCTGCTCGTAGCCAACCACAAGTCTTCGAAGGGGGGAAGAGAGTTCTTCGATAGGAAAGTGAACTCGCGGGCGTCAAATAAGGTGTATCCTGTGGCCAGCAACATCAACGCGGCTAAGAGAAATCTGAATTCCAGACCAATGCTCGCTTCATACAATGACATAGGAGATGACGCTGCGAGACTCCTCCAGGAAGTTACCGGGGGAAAGCCTAGACCTACTATCTCACGACAAAATGACACCGAGGACAGAGACCGAGAATCCATTGACACCATTTCCACTCTCTCCACCGGCAGCATTCAGCTAGGCGAATCTTTCATACTTGCTGCTCACACGCAACCATTGGGCACCACGAAAGAAAACAGTCCATACAAATTTATTCTTTCTCCGGGTCATCTTCACTTTCTTGGTACCAGTCGACCACCTACTGTTAAGAGCGAGCAGATGATGCGACCTCAGCAGGAATTGAATAAGCACGATGCATCACTGCAATGGGTCGCGGGTTTTTTTGGTCCCAGAGAAAACGAAGTTTGCAAACCAGAAGCTTTGAGTGGGAATGCACCAATTGTACCAACGGCAAGGTCGCCGGACCTCTTCGACCGAAGCCCGTACCTGAAGAGGTCGCGGGTTACTAGTACACCGCCAACCAGAACTACTCCCAGCACGCTTCTACAGTTTGTTGATGGACAAAATCAAATGATGCTTGAGTGCAGTCCCACAGCAGATTTGATGCCACATCGTGAACCGGGTCTTTCCCTGCGGCACCAGCTCTGCTTCGAAAGTCTGGTCACAGAAAGGGAAGGTAAATTCGAAAACTCAGTCGTCGAAAGGAATGTTGGGTATCATGTACAAAGCAACTGCGAGCATGCACGATCGAGCTTTATGCCATCTCGAGTCTATCACCAACGCGACCTCCACAACAGCCAAGAACGTTTTCCTGGGTGTTTCGAGGAGGGAGTCGCTGATACGATTACCAATAGGCTGCCCCCGGTGGACGTTGATGACAGCTTGTTTGCACATTCCTTTGCTGGAGTATCAATCCATTCAATCCATTCTCCTCTTCAAATGACAAGAGCTCGCATGTCCTCAGGAGACCGATTGTACAATCCTGAAGAGCCCGTGCTGCAGCGTGCTCAACCAGTGGGTGCAGACGGACATTGGCTCACGCCAGCATTCTTTTCCCGGCACTATCGTCCGGAATTCCACGAGCTTTCTTCAGATGAACAACCTCGGAGGAACTTAGACGTGGATGGGTATGATATTGTTGAGACGGCCCTTGCAAAGTGGGAACACAAAAGTCAGCTAGCACAAAGGAACGACGAAAATCGCCAATTCCTCGAAGGCGCTGTGGTATATGAGTTGGACTATGGAAATACATTCGGGGAGACTTAGATAGTTGCGATTATTCTCTACTAGTAGGGTATTAAATCTCGCAATGTTCGGCCGGCGATAGGCTGTCACGGCGCGAAAGGGTCTCATCGAGATCGTTCAAGATCATCCAAGTCGTTCCATTTTTGCAGACCATCCTGCTGGTAATCTTATCACATTCTTCAAACCACTCGCCTTCCTCTGACAAAGGCGGCCCATCTTCGTCACTCGGCCAATCCTGCTCCTCTTGCTTCTTAGACGCTTGATACAAATAATGAAATTCATTGGCCGTCATGGTGTTGTTTTTCTTTGGACCATCAACAGATGGATGTGGAGTCAATGTTCGTGATGCTGATGCTTCCGAAACAACTTCACACGAGACTTCACTTTCGTCCTCGAACGACTCGGAAATGCTGATGATAACAGGAATTTCCATTGAGGAGGAAGAGATACCCTCACGACGACACCTGTCATCCACAGGTTCTCGTGATTCCAAAGCTTCCTCGTGACGAGTTTGTGGATGTTGAACAAGTTGAGGCTGTTGTCGCTGCAGCGCATCCTCCTCAAAGCGGTACCGAGGAGTGGTCTTGGGCACGAGAATTTCATCAAAGGGGAACACAGCAGCAACATCATCATCAAGATCATCGTCTTGAAGAATTGTCTTCATGCGAGGGATGAGTTCGTCAAAGGGCGATACAGCTTTGACCAACTGACTACTGCTGCCGTCCCTATTAGGAGACATCGTTGTGTAGTTGTTGACTTTCTTGGCTTGTCGTCGTTGTCGGTGAACCATGGTTTGTCGTCGTCGGCTGGGATAACAACTTTCGGAGGAAGTGAGAGTGGCGGAGCAAGTAGAAATCGTTTTTAGATCGTCGTCGTAGTTGTGATTCTTGATATCACACGATAGAATAGTATTGTGCAAGCAGCATGTAGTGGAAATATATGACAATAAGGAAGATAGCCCGGATATCATGGTATGATGATGCTGCTGTAGTGGTGCGTTGCGTGATGTGGTTTCGATTCCGAGTTTGTTGTTGTTGTGAGTACTTGATCTTGTTTCGGAGTGCGGAAACGGTGAGAAGAACGTCCACTCTGACGACTCGTGTTGAGGAAGCGAGAGATCATAGGAGACTCATCGATACTCCTTTTTCCTCCATAGGAGTCGATAACCAATCCCTGACTGTCAGAGTCGATCGTCCTTTCTTTCATCGTTGGATCAGGCTTTGAGCGTGCAGAACAAATATATGCTTGATCATACTGTTTAAACAGAGTCTCCACTCCGTTTCCATATGGAGTTGCACCTTAACCGAGACGAGCCGGTCTACTCCAAACACATTGTACGCAGTGCGAAAAAAATTAGGTTCCGAGGGCACTTGGCCTAAAGTGGTGCGTTGTCTTATACTCTGCGGCACGCATTGGGACGGGATGCAGTACAACATTCACATTCTTCTCCGATCGTCAAAGTCCATCCCAAATATTCATTATACTTTCAGCGCCTCCCATTGGATTAAACTTCCGATACAATGCCTATTGTTTCTCCGACACGGGGAGTTGTATTATTTACGCAAAAGCATGAGTAGCACATTCACATAGAGTATGGATGTCAACAATGATAATGATGTTGCGACCAACAAAAGAGCACGTCTTATGCTCGTTGGCGCGAAGAATTCTTCTCATTCATATCTCGTGACGATGATGATTGATGATTCTTCTAATCTTCTTCATTCTTCATTCCTCATCTCGAGTGAGAGCGGACAGTTGAGTTTGTATCTTTGACCTATTGGACTCAAAAGGATTGGCTAAAAAGCTTCTTCCACCCTGAAACAAGGCCCTTATGATATTGTTGCTTATTTTACAGACGGTACTTGTACCGGTACAGACAGACAGAACAAATACCGCTTGTACACGTACCGGTACGAGTGCATGTCCGCGCGGCGAGATGCCGGAAATTGGGTGTCACCCAAACCGAGCGCATCATCATCGTCGGCGTTTCATGCATCAAGCAATCCAAATCGTCGTCGTCGCTCGCTGGCGCGGCGGCGCATTACGTACGAGCACTCGTCCCTTACTTTGCCGGTACAGGCTGCCGGTGGAGGGAAATCCTTCGCCCTTTTTATTCTCGCAACAATAAATACGCGGCGGTACGTAGAAACGTCGACGCGAACTCGAGGCGCAAGCATTCCTTCTCTTCTCTCTCATATTCAGCCTTCAGCTTCGTGCTTGGTACGAAAATAAAGGCGTTGAATCTTGAATCATCATCATCACCCAAATATTGAATTGTGTCAAAGAAACGAACACTATTTTGATACGGCACCATGGTACCTCGACAACCTGAACAAAGTCTCAACCCTTCAGTTGCAGATCAAGTGGCGACGGGGACCGAAGCGATCTTGGAGAGTCCTCATGTTAGCGAAGGTCCAGGGAGAATAGCAAACGCACCGGTCCCTTCAGTATTCGTAAGTGAATACCTGCATTCTGGGGCATGCTTCTCATGACGACGTGAACTATCAATCCAATGTTCAATGCTCATTTTTCTTCTGGAACTTGTTTGTTGTTGCGACGGTATGAATAAATCGGTAGAATGATGATCGTGGATCGATTGATCGCCTGAGGGTAGGCGGACAGCGGATTAACTTGCTACATAGCAAGGCCAAGGTAATGAGATCGGGCTATTTACACCCCGAGGTCAAATTCGACTTTGTTATCAGTGGAGTTGTAGAGGTTTGGATTCTAACTCCACATGGAACGGACAAGAAAATCTATCGCGAACTTGAGACGTTTGAGATTCCGGCATACACCCCGCACGCACTTCATTTCTTGGAAGATTCAGTCATCGTCGAATGGTGGAATCATTCCGCTGAACCTCGATGCTGGTACTATCATCCCTATCGAAATATTGTGGATGTACAGAACTCATTAGTCTGCACTTCCACGGGTAGACATTCCGTTCTAGTTCCTCAAAATGATTTCGAGTTCCATTCGCTAAAAAATGATCCCGGAATTGGTTGGGGAAGTCTGATTTGGTTGACAACTGGATTGGCCATTGGAGCAGCTGTAGGAGCCACGCTTGCCAGGCCAAAATAGACCAGAATGAGGGGAGCCTCTAGGGTCGCTTTTTCTTTTCCGAATTTTTTTGCATGCATGAAGAAGCCCCCACTCGAATTTGAAGTTACATGATGGAAAGACAAAGAATTATTTTTACAGTCGGACAGTCGGACGGCAATCGCCTCGAATCTTTGAGTCTCAGCTCTCTCCAATGTCTGTACAAGAATAATTCTCTTGATAATATATTTTCGATATTCCTGGGACTGTTTTTCTCTAGCCAATCTAAAAGATAGAGGGGTACAATAAGCACAGCTCTAATGTTAACCTACTCCTTGCATTCTACCGGCAGTAATAAGTGGCGGCGGTTGCTTTGTCGTTGACCGACAACAACCTAACTCGAACAAGTTGACTACTGTACATGGAATGAGAAAGATTCGTCTGACCCCCATCCGTTGGATCTTTGGCGTCAAACGGGTGTGTGTGAAAAGCAACTCGCTCGCACCCCCATCGCATATGCCGGTATTGCACATCGCACCCATCATGCTATGCATCTCGACCCCCCCCCCCCCCCCCCTCTCGACTAATAGGGAGTAGAGAGACTACATACTATCCTTGCCAACCCAATCTTTTACTCCCCAATCATGACATTCTCGCAGGTTGCGACCGCCTTTGACCACAGGACCCATAAAGGTCGGATGATGGGATTCTTTGGATATTTTTGGTTGGCAGCTTGCGCCTTCCTAGCCATCCAAACGACTCTCGGCTTTCCGATTGTTCAAAGTCAGCCAAAGCGGCAACACAACCATCGACTGGTTGTGCCTGTATCCTTATTGTCCGCGACGAAAAATAGCGATTTGAACAACGAAGAGATTTCACGGTACTCCCGTCATTTGGTGCTGTCCGATGTTGGTATGAAAGGACAAGCAGCATTCAAAAAGGCTTCGGTACTCGTGATCGGCGCGGGTGGTTTGGGGTCACCATGTCTGTTGTACCTTGCGGCCGCTGGCGTGGGTCATATTGGAATTGTGGATGCCGATACGGTGGACGAATCCAATCTTCAACGTCAAGTCATTCACGGAACTTCGACGGTCGGTGTCTCCAAGTGTGAATCGGCCAAGCAACGAATTCTCGATATCAATCCCCATGTCAGCGTTCGAAATTACGAGGAAGAATTTACGTCCGAGACGGCACTCCGGATTCTAAAAGAAGGATTCCAGGAAGGACAACCCTACGATGTTGTGGTGGATGGGAGTGATAATTTTCCAACGAAATATTTGATCAATGATGCATGTGATATCTGCCGGATTCCGTGGATCTATTCGGCGATCTTGGCGTTCGAGGGCCAATTGTCAGTCTTCAACTTTCCACCCGCGGTAGGGCCAAGCTATCGAGATATGCTTCCGACGCCTCCGCCACCTGGGGATGTCCCTAGCTGTGCAGAAGGGGGCGTTCTGGGAGTCCTGCCGGGAACCATGGGCTGTCTCCAGGCGACGGAGGTGCTGAAGATCCTGCTGGGGCGATCGCCTCAAGAAATTTGTAGTGGTCGTGTCCTGGTCTTCGATGCTCTCAAAATGAAATTTGGTGAAATTGGATTAGCGAGACAACCCGACCGAGAAGTACTATCCGATTTGATCGACTATCAAGGTTTTTGTGCTGGACCCAAGTCTACCCCCGCCCCCGCTTCTTCAAAAAAATCCTTATTGAATTCTAATGGACGCACGATGGACGAAGCCGAAACGGTCGACGAGCCTCAAGATGCCAAGGTCTCTTTCCACTCCATTGAGCCAAAGGAATGCCTGAAAAAGTTGTCCAGTGGTTGGTCACCATGGGTTTTGGATGTCAGATTGCAAACGGAGCACGAGATTGTCGCCCTACCATTTACTGATCAAGTGGCTCCGCATCGCACGGTCAAAGTGGAAAATGTTCCAAAAAATGGGGATGTTCTAGTCTATTGTAAAGCAGGCGTCCGCGGGAAGAAAGCGTGTAACCGCCTCATTGAGTTGGGCGTGGACCCCACACGCTTGTACAACTTGGACGGCGGCATCATGAAATGGCAAAAGGAAGTCGATCCGGCTATGCCAAGATACTAGTAGTGGTAGACCCGCACTTTGACTAGCATTGCTCCAATTGATAGTCTCTTACGCCCCAAAGTATCCTGACATGGAGGACTCCATCTTCAATCTACTATGATGCTACAAGAAAGATCGATCTCAAAGCTAGATACCGGAAAACAGTTATCGAGAAAATCGACAGACACGAGCTCTTTGTTCTTGGGTGCGAGGTCCAGAGTCTGACTCATTGGACCCAAGTACGTACGTCGACCCATCATCCTTTCCCGCGATCTGTAGAAGTCGTCTACCCATCTAGAGTAGAGGTACCCGTGGCAATGGGCGAAACAGCCCTCTACTCTACGATTGATTATCTTTTGCTGGCTACACTTGGCCGAGTGGTTACCCACTTCATTATCTCTTATCTCTCAACACCGAGCCTCGTCCGTCTTTGTGTCGTCTTTCTTCCACGAAGAGGTGTTTCATTCTGTGCTTCCTCTTCACTTGTTTTTCTCAAGGAACTATGGCGACAATAAAGGGAGTTTTGTTTGATATGGATGGGACGTTGTTGGATACGGAGTCACTGAGCGACAAAGCCGTGCTGCTTGCCTACGGCTCTTCTCTGCCAGCCCATGTACTGCAGGATGCTCCCATGTCCAATCGCATTCTACCATGGGAATTGAAAAAGCAAATCCTGGGCCTTCGAGGCGCGGAATGGGCTCCTATTGCGTTGAAATACGCCAAAGATCACTGGGGCGTGACAGACGAAAGATCTCCCCCCAACCCAGATCAATTTTGGAAAAATTGGGAGGATGCGCTAAGTTCCATGTGCGAAGAGATCCAGGCGTGTAATGGGGCCACTGAAGTGGTGGAAGCGCTATCTAAGACCGGCCTACCAATGGCCATCGCGACATCCAGCCGCTATGCAGGAGTCGAAAAGAAACGGAAAAGACACGAAACAATCTTTCAGCACATGAAAACAATTGTAGCAGGCGACGATCCAGCTGTAATAAATGGTAAACCAGCTCCTGATATCTACCTAGAAGCGGCTCGGAGACTTCAAGTTGACCCGTCTGAATGTCTTGTGTTCGAAGATGCTTTGTCGGGCGTACGTGCTGGCAAGGCTGCTGGTTGTTTTGTAGTAGCCATCCCCGACAAGCGCTTTACCCAAGAGGAGAAGGAAGCTTTCATTGCCGAAGCTGACGCAGTGGTCGAGGATTTGTGGCAGTTCGATGGAAGGCAGTTCGGTTTGGACGTTCATTCTTTACGAGGAGGCTAGGCGATCTTAAATTGTAATGATAATCTTCTAAAATAATTGCTTCAAAATGTAAATGTTTTGACGTGACATCGTTGTCGCATCATAGTGGGATTAGTGCACCCGTTCTCCCTGATCATGAAGTCTCCATACCGGTACCGTCTTGGGATTCAACCTCCGATGTCGATTCCAATCTTCCAAGGACGCATTCTCTTGGAAACGAATCTTTGTTGGTAGAGGATTTTTCATGATCAACTTCAGCGGAAGCATCGACCTCCGCACCTTGCCCTAAACAAGACTCGATATCCAGACCCGGAGCCTCGGTAGCCATGGGCTCTTGTGCCGTAGTAGAAGGCTCGTCCACCTCTCCGGTCGAAATTGAAGTCGTCGACGCTTGATTCTCGGAATCGGAGTGAGAGTCGTCCGTTTCGTCACTGGTTTCGCTGGATCCTGCGGCTTCAGCTTCCAGTCGAAGACGATCCTCCAACTCTTTCTTTTGATCTTCGATTCGTGCACCCGGGACAAACCAGTGTCGACAAATGGGGCAGCGTTTCTTTCCTTTGCTCAACCAAGGCAAAATGCAAGCGTCGTGAAACGCATGTCGACACTGAAGACCGGACCATACGATCTTATCTCCTCCTTCATAATCACAAAAGCAAATACTGCAGCTGGCATCCACTGTTCGACAGATACCCGCATCGTCCTTCACGGGCAATCGGAGAAATAAATGCGCATCTTCTTCTGTTGGTTCGCAAGCAACGGGTGCACAGATCAAATCGGCATTCAAGCCACGTTCAATCTCATCGATTTCCTCAGCCTCCTCGTCACTAATACTTGAGGCGGTGAATTTTCTTACAGGAACGATGTCTTCTTCTTCTGAAGATTCTGTCGTCACATTGTCAAGATGGGCAGTGCCATTCGTTTCATGGGCGTAAAAGAGGTCCCCTGTGGTGACAGTCTGAAGAAGGGGCAAAGGAGAAGGAAATCGTGAGCCTTGCGGGTTCACTTGTTGCCATGCCCCATAGATTATCATTTAAAGAAACTTACCATAGTAAAGTCCCTGATATAGATTTCATACCACGTCCTTCGCTCCTTGCGTTTGGACAAGCGCTCCGCTTCACGCTCTTCTTCATTCAAACGCCTTTGCAGTTCTTCGGCCATGAGTCGATCGCTACTCTCCTGCTCCGTCTCTCGTCGCCGATTCCCTCCTCTGTAACTAGGACAGAGATCGACACCATATTTCCTCCAATAGAATTCTCGAAGGAAAATAGCAAAGAACAGAATAAACATGGCAGAGCCAGCGACGACGAAGACAAAGGCACCGAATCGTTGGTCGGCGAAATGCCATCCAGTGGACCCACTTTCATCGCTTGGATCTTTCAGCATACCTGGCTGAAGCCATTCAGGTTCTTCCATGTCTGGTTGCCATGCGGCGGGTTCTTCCATATCAGACGCCATCTTGAATATTATGATTATTCAAAAGTTTATTATTTGAATTTTGCGGTATCGGTCGGATTTTCGGGGAGAACGATGGAAATATGACCGTTTGAAATTTATGTGATACACGTATCTTTTCGTTCAGCGAAATAATAACACAGATCCGGTTCCGATGGACTTGCTATGATGTTTAGCTGATAACGTAATCAGGTGGTGGAAAGGTTTGCTATGCTTGCTATGCAACAAACAAGGGACGGCGTGCCTTGGAATGAGAGCGGAATAATGGACCTTTCCAAACTACTGTACCTTTTTCCTCGTCGGTGGCAATCGGCTTCGCCCAAAGTGCGGTTGGAGTTGTTCGGCAGGCAGAAAGTCACGGCGTGGTCGGTTACCTGCACTTCTTTCTCTATGCGGCGATACACGTACTACCGAGCTAGCCAGGTACGATCGTACTGTAGGGCATAGGGCCGCATTCGTGGAAAGCAATGGGCCCAGACAGAGAAGAATTGATGGCATCGAGTTTCTCCCTTTGGGAAATTCGGCTATTTTTGGCGTTTCGAGTACCACTCCCACGTTGATTCTACAGGAAGTGAGTCGTCAGGGTATCTTTTTCGCCTCCAGAAGTTGCTGACGTAGCGAATCTCCAAAATAATATGCCACCAATGACGTAGGAACAATTCACTATAGCCCCATTCGTCACTAAACACTGTACCCGTACACAAGTAACGCACGCGCCAGATTAACTTCCCGGGAAAAGAACGGAACTAAAACTCTAAACGAGTCACTTCGTGGGAGCCAATGGTGACCGTTGATCCGTGCGTGCGTGGTGGTGATGGCTCTGCTGTGCGAAGAAAGATGTGTGGGAAAGCGCGCATGCATGGCCCAAGCAAGGCACACGTCGGTTGTTGGTGGTTTTAGTTCGACCACAGAGATGATGATTCGACTTTCGTGAGAGTTCTCCTATGCTAGAGTTATCATAGGCGTGGTTACTTTTCAGAAACCTGCGACCGAACTACCGGTACTGGTGCTACCAGCCAGGTACCTGGTACCCCGGTCCTTGTACTTATTCCCACCGACGATAGATGCGTTCGTCTGTTGACCGGAGACCGCCCAAAAATCAAGTCGACTAACATGACCGACATGACCGACACGACCACGTTTTTCACGAACCATACCGGTATGTACAGTACATACATAGGCCGGCGGAGCGAGGGCGGGGAGGACAAAACCAGACGAAGTTGCGAAACACCTTGCGGCAAACCCATGGAGAACAGAGACCCCGTTGCATTCCCACTTTAAAGTCTCTTTCATATCCAATACCGGCATACACCTGCCTATTATTACCCAGCCGTTGTTGCCATGGTGAAGCGTCAAAAAGAAAAACAGTACCAGTCGGCCAGCGAGAATCGGAAAAATGCCCAACTTCGTTCTGGTTCGGGGATGACCGGAGGGACGGTCCAACGTCGATTACCCTTTCATTGCTGCGCCTTGACCCAGTCCCCTTTTACAAATCCCGTGTGTACCTTGACGAATGGAGTTGTCTTTGAGAGTGTGGCGTTGATGGATTTTTTGCTGGCACACAACAAGGACCCCATCACAGGCAATCCACTGGCCACCAGGGATATTGTCACTTTGCACATGGATCAAGACGAGGAAGGGCGGTGGCAATGTCCCATATTAACGAAACCCTTCAAAGACCACACCAAAATTGTGGCAGTACTGGATCGGTCCTGCAATGAAGCATACGTTTACTCCTACGAAGCGTACAAAGAACTCAACGTCAAGCCCAAAAATTGGCTCGATTTGACCACCGGGAAAAAGTTTCACCCCCAAAAGGATGTACTGATATTAAATGATCCCGATGATGAGGAATTTCTAAAGAAACGTGAAATTCAGAGTTTTTGGTACATTCAGAGCGGAAGAGGTCAGATAATGATGAACAAACAACAATCGGCAAGCAACAACGTCAAACATTCTGTCACGGCTACTCGCATCATGGAACAAATTCAAAAGGAACAAACCAAGAAACGAAAGGAGGAAGAATTAGCAGCTGCAACATCATCGTCATCAAGTGTTTCAGCGACTGCCACCAAAAAGATGAAAATTTATTCCAAAGATGTGACGGGAGTGAAATACACATCTGGCAAGGCTTCGGGTTCCTTTACGAGTTCGGCAATGGATGTATCCAGTGAGAATGCCACCAGAGAGGCTTCACAAGAAGAAATATTACAAGCACAATTCAAACTTATGAAAGCTCGAAAAGAAAAGGGGTATGTGCGGATGATAACGAATCTTGGTGATTTACTCTTGGAATTGCACTGTGATATCGCCCCTCGGACATGTACAAACTTCTTGGGACTCTGTCAAGCCAAGAAGTACGATGGGACATCGTTTCATCGGTTGATTCCTGGATTTATGCTACAAGGGGGAAAGGCAAAAGTTGGAGAAGATGCGAGCTTATGGGGGCCAGCATTTGAGGACGAATTCGATGATCGATTGAAACATGCGGGACCCGGTATTCTGTCAATGGCAAACGCTGGAGCAGCGACCAACAAGAGACAATTTTATATCACGTTCAAGTCGTGTCCCCATTTGGATCGAAAGCATAGCGTCTTTGGTGAAGTTGTGGATGGAAAATCCCTGCTGGAGAAAATGCAGCAGCTGCCGACTGACAAGAAAGATCGTCCCACAGAGCCTGTAACAATTCTGAAAATGGAAATTCTTGTGGATCCTGCCAAAGAAGCTGAAGAGCTGGAAATGAAACGAATGGAAGATCTGATACAAAAGCGGGAAGCAGAAGATGCGCGCAAAAAGGACATGGCCGCGGGAAAGATGGGATCTCGAAAGTCGAAAGAATCGAACGGTACTGCCTCCGCTGGCGGCGCGAGTACGATCGGCAAGTACTTGCCACAAAACGCCGTATCTTTGCAGAAGGAGGAAGTCGATGACAATGGCAAGGATGGTTTTCCTGTCCTGCCTCCGCCTGCCAAGCCAAAGGCGGCTCAACAGAAGACAAAATTCGGTAATTTCAGTGGTTGGTGATAGCTAGAATCAACTAGAGTCGGTAATACCATTGTAGAATCTTTGAAGATACCGTCGAGCAAGTAAGGACGACCAAAGTCAAAAGAAGATGACTGCATTTTGTCGACGCAGGAATAGGACCAAATAGAACGGAAGAGCAAACGGTCGTATGAGTCGACCTGGATCCTCGCGATTCGCGATTTCGTTTTCGAGAAAATCCCATGCTATTTTTATTCTAGAAGAATCGATTGCATAAAAAAGGCAGTGCTTATTGTGTACCGGTACATTCAATACAACAAGAGCAAGGAACTCCAAAGCCCCAAAGCCCCACCCAAAGCATCCTGTTGTATGTAGAAGCAAAATGCCAGTGGTATCGGAATTGAGCCCTCTTTTGGTACCAGAGGCATCGGCACAAGATGACGACGGCTCACCCAAAAAGACGACCACGCCGTTTCCCGTCCTGTTCGAATTGATCGGTGCCCGAAATCTTCCAGCGACGAACATGGAAACCTACTGTGTCATTCAATACGGTCCTCGGACGATTCATCGTACAAAACCCTTTTCTCCCCACATCACGAGGGCTTCAAGCATCACTCAAGCACTCTACATGAACATGAACCGGTTGTTTGGTGGATCCGCGCAGCAGATACTTCAACGAAGCCTTCGAGATCCTATTTGGACGGTTCAAGAAGATTCGCTCTTGACCTTTCATGTGTCGCTCAGTGATATTGAAAATAAGAAGGCCTTGAAAGTTACTGTGTGGGGTCGACCGCGAGGAATGTTACGCGCTAGTCGGGCCGATCGACAGCTGGTCTCGATTGGAAAGATACGAATTCCCGCTCCGACGCTCTTGGAGGAATGTACCGAGAAACGAATGGAAATGCAGTTAATGAATGAATTGGGTGAGCCTATCACAGATGACAAAGGAGAACCGACCTTTTTGGCGTACAGGTGTCGGATCGCTTCCCAAGCCGATTTGGCTTTTGTAGATCATTGGAATCAAGTACCAAGACCCAAGCATTGGAGGGATACCGGTGTGATCCAAGAACCAGATATACCAAGGGCGACCCTCACTACAGAAATGCCTGAACAAAGCATTCTGGCCATGGCACCCAACTTAAATCCCATTCCACCGCCTGCAGGGTATGTGCGAATCAAACCCTACCCTGATCCACAAGCCAAACCCGAAAACTGTCGTTTTATTTCACGCGAGGCACTAAAAAAAGAAACCATACTTCCATCCCGAAAGTGGATTCAAGCTGGATCGAAGGCGTCATCAATAGGTCGCTTGTACCTAGAAGTTTTGAGCGCCCATGGTCTCCCTAACGTTGATATTGGCAGTCAAGTCGGCAACGAGACGGACGCATTTTGCGCTGTAGTCTATGGGGATGCCATAGCCCAAACGGACGTTATTCACGACGAACTGAGTCCACATTGGCCTTCTTGGAGTCAGCGAGCATTTTGCTTTTATATACAGCATCCCTCACAGGTCTTATATCTGTCCATCTTTGGATACAAACGAAGTCCAATGCAGCATCGGAGTATCGGGCGCGTAGAAGTGAATCCGACTCATTTCCAGAATGAAACTGTTTACAATCTCGAATATGATCTCTGTAGATCTTCCCATGCTACCGAGCGAATATCGAACGGACGCATCAGGATACGAATCCGTATCGAAATGGAGGATCAACGAAAGGTACTCTTGGCGGCGCTGCGTCCATCACCACCCGTTTACATAAATGTACGTTTGTACTGTGTGGCTGAGCACGGACCTGCGGGCAGCTTGCACCTGTGACACTCACATTGCATCACTTGGTCTTGTTCTACCTTCTAATAGAATATCACAAGGAAAAGCATGGCCGTGGCACGTTACACCGCTTGCGGAGAATACGACAATCAAGCCCGTTTTAGTCTTCAAGTGCTGACGGGCTACATTGATGAGATTTTAGAAGGATATCTTCGTCGCATCCTTTATTCGATACAGGATGCTACAGGATCTTTGATCTTTTGGAGAGACCAAATCCAGATACGAGGTGTGGGCTTTCCTCTCTATTCCCTTTTGGCATTTTGTTTAGGTATTTTCATAGTGGAAAAGCCTCGATTATTTCCCGCAATGTTGTGTTTTGCGATTGCCATGACATTTCTGAAACAAATGCAAGATCGTTTGGCGTCGCCATCACCTTGGCGACGGTGCTTTTCATTTGCTCATTACTTTAGAATTTTGGTGTTCGGCAACAGCGGAATTCCCACTGGGACTACGATCGCCGCCAATGCAGGAGCCAAGGAACTTCAGGTCCAAGAAGAAGCCATGCAGAAACGGATTGCCCACGACAAGGAATTCATTGAAAAGAAAGAAGCAGTAGAGAAATTAATTGAGGAAGTTGAAAGTTTTAAGATCCAAAACAACTCGCAACCTGCTCCTGTCGAACTATTGATTGTTTTGGGCAAGGTACAGGGCATTCTGGGAGGTACGTCTATGCAGTTCGTCAAAGTATGTGCGAGCTTCTTGTAGACTGACCGCGATTGTTGTCGTTCACAGATGTCTGTAGGCTATGCCGCCTCTGCGACGCCGTAATCACCTGGGAAGAAAGCGACGCTGCCTTTTGGATCACCTTGGGTCTCTTGCTACTTGGAACTATCCTGATATTTATACCCTGGGGCTTTCTGTTACTGTGGACAGGTCGAATCCTGGTGCTCCTGCTTTTGGGTCCCCAGAACAAGATATTGGATCTGATTTGGTTTCGGAATGTTCCCACGGACGAACAACAGATTTACCAAATATTTGCATCACGCATGTTTGAAGCCCGGTGCCGACAAGAAGATGCAGGAAAACTCAAATCCTTTCGTCACATCCTGTACGGAAAGTATGCTACATGGGTCCCACCCATCTATTGGACCCCTCACAAGGACTTTCCATTGCCGTCGTCAACTGCCTATCGTGGTGGCTCTAAAGCTCCTCGCTCCATAGAAAAGTTGCCTCTTATCCCTGGGCAGCAACTTCATGGTAACTTGATCCCTCGACCCGAAGGTGAATGGAGGCGAAATATAGTTGAATCTGCCAAGGGAAAGGAGGCTTCGAGTTTGGCCTGCGAGGCTGCCAACGAGGCAAGGCTGCTAGCTGAAACGAAATACCGCGACAAGAGCCCTAGCGCTGTAACAAGTCCCATCGGTACCACACCCCAATCGCGCCGCCAATCCGTCTTTGCGGAAGAAGGACTCGAGATTCTTGATTTGTACGATGCAGAGGCTGGTTTTGTGCATAATGTGCTCAAAGATAGCGAAGATGGTAGCGGTACCGTTAGTGACAATGAAGATGCCGATGTTGGTGGACGCTTCCAATTTTCGTCTGTTCATGACTTTGATTCTTTTGACGAAGATGATGAGGATTCAATGATCATTCCCGCCTCAGCCGCACCTGTACGAATCCCTAGTAGTGATCGCCAGGATCACCAAAGTATGATTGAACTAGGGTTTGAAATGGCCGATTCCATGGACCAAGCCCAAGATGCCATGTCGGCCTTTGAAAGTCTTGCGGCAAAGAGTCCAACGTCGACAGCAAGTGGTGCCAATGACGCCAGCATCAACCCACCGAACAGTCTTGTCCGCAATGAGGCCTGGCAACCAACTCTTGACTTGAGCGATACTCATAGTCGACCTTTGCAGCAAGAACAAGCGTCCCCACGCATTCATCCCTACGCTTCCGAAGGAATACCCCACGCTCCAACCATTCTCGATACCGAAAACCAGGATAATGACGAAGAATTGGGGTTTGAAGTAGTGGAGAACTACGACTGATGATTACTATAAAAAGCAGAATTTCGAATACATCTATACCGTATGCTATTGTGCTTTCAGTATCTTTCCATCCTCATCAAACTCCATGTGTTTCAGAGGCGCAAATGTCCTGCGATGGATCGGAGAGGCGCCGAATTGGAACACAGCCTTCATATGAGCCGCGGTGGGATATCCCTTGTGTTGTTTCAGATTGTAGTCGGGATACATGACATCATAACCGTGCATCAATCGATCCCGCGTCACTTTGGCGAGCACTGACGCCGCGGCGATACAAAATTCCTTTCCATCGCCCTTGACCATGGATTCCGATGGACACGGCATGTCTTTAGGGATCTTGTTGCCATCAATGAGGGCGTAGTAAGGACTAGCCTCCGGATCCACCACCGAGTCCACGCGTTCTTCTTGTTTGGACGAACATACGACATAACATCCCAAGTGGTCGACGGATGTTTCTATTCGGATTGGAATCTTCAGCAGCTGAGGGTCCACCAAAGCCGTCGCTGCCATTCTCATCCCCTCTAGAGTTGCCTGCAAGATATTGATTTCATCAATGCGTTGGGCATCCATGATACTGACAGCCCACTGAATTTGGTCCATCTTGATCAGCTCCTCAAAGAGACGTTCCCGGTCCTCTTCTTTTGTGATTTTCTTGCTATCAACTATGCCCTGCAGATCCACCGGAGCCCAAACAGCCGCAGCAACGACTGGTCCAGCCAGTGGACCTCGTCCGGCCTCATCAATACCAATCACATGTTGGACATGGGAGAACTTTGAGAGTATGGATTGTTCCACGGTACGGGGAAGGCAACTCGACACAGTACTAGTTGTTGTTGTGGGTTTCTGTTGTTGTTCTTGCTGAGGCTTGTTTTCGACCACGTTTTTCTTCTTCTTCTTGGTAGTGGCGGCAGATCGTCTGCGTTTTTTGGAAAGGTCGTCGGAAGAAGAAGAAGGAGAAATGGTCGGTTGCTCCGTCTCTTCCGACGACACAGCACGAAGGCCTTGTAGGCGGAGACTTCGACGAGGCATGATCGTTGTGGATGTCACGCAAGTCGAAAAACAATGGGGATACAAGATGTTGTTGTTGTTGCTGTTGGGAGGCGGTGGTGCGATGGCGGCGACTCGAGCTGCCAATGGTACCAGACGACGAAGGTTCATTAACGATGTACCAGTGTTGTATGTGATGGCTATTGAGCGGAGCAAGGATGTGCCACATACGTACCAGGGTACCAGGTACACTCTTTGGCGCCATCATTGTCATGATGAGATAATGCGAGATTTGGAAGATTTACTTTTTTCAGTCGTTTTATTGCGGTCGCTGGAATTTTTCGAGGACAATGATTGATTCACTCGACTATTTCATCCGGCAGCGAGCGCACGGGTAAATACTGTAGAAGACTCCCATGAGCGAGCGGGGTCCCCCGCACGACCACGACATAATAGCCTCAAATTCCGATTTCGCGTCTACTCTTAGTAGGAACGGACCTGAGACGAGAAGGAGAACTCCAATCCAACGGGCAACTCCGCGGAGCTCGCAAACTTCGGGCATTATTATTTTTGGTACGGGCAACCCACGTGCATGCGCACGGCAGACGGGTACCGATACGCACGGGACCTACAGTAATTACCGGTACTTTGACAGTAGACTACCAGGTACCTGGTACTCTGTACCTGGTACTACCCTTCTTGCTGCAGTATATGAGATACGTGCTGTACCGTACTTGTTTTCGGGGTACGAGGAGGAGGAGTCGTCGCGTCCGGAGGTGCTTTACTACAGTAGCTATTCTTCTCGGTTAAGACTCTCTTCGTCGTCTCTACATCTAGCGGTACCGGGGTAGACTGTACGGTACCGGTAGACTCCTCCTCGTCTCTCTCTCTACTGTAGACTAGAGCTCCTAATAGAGAGGTAGAGTAAATACTGTATAGTGCATCGACCACCATGATGCCTGCTGAAGATAATTTGTTGCCTGTGCCTCTACTCTAGTAGGACTTTTCTACCTGTACAAAAGTAGAAGAAGAATGTATCCACATTGCTGAGAAATTTTGTAATTTCTAGTAGGGTAGGATGTATCCTTTAAAATAAATATATTATCTAGTTGGAAGAGAGTTGTTCCAGAACCAAGTCATACACGGGAAGAACCGCAGCAGCCACGGGTCCGGCCCGCAATACCGTCAAGGAGAATCCTCGATACAGAGCCCGTTCGTGGTACATGGCACGGGCCATTTCCCACGTGGACGATAGAGGTGCGTTACTAGCTCCCGCTCGTCCCGCTTGACTGTACAGACGATTCCTGAGGGCATCCAAGGGAAAGATGGCGGCCCAGCAGCAGACACCTGCCAAGGCGGCAGCGCCCATGCGTTCCGATAAGGACACGGTGGGGGGTAAGCCTCGTTCGGCCTTGTAGGCAGCGGTCTGTCGCTTGCACGCCTCGTAAACACAATAATACATGGCGCGTCCCATCGTCTCGGAAAGTAAATGGGGATAGATTCCCACTACACATCCAGATAGATTCAACTTTCCGTTGGGTCGGAACAAGGTTTCCCGAAAGGCTTCTCGGAATCCACTGCCAGTTATCTGTTGATGGGTCTTGACTCGGATTAGGGGAGAGGTGATGAACGCAAGGCCTGTTCCAGCGACAAAGCCGGCAATGCCAACGTTTAATAAAGAGTCGTTGTGAAGATAGTCGCCTTGGGGGGCATCAGGAGCTTCACGGTGATGTAAAAACCTTCGCATGGCATCATAGGTTGTAAAATTGATGCTCTGCACAAAACCAACCGTAACCAGTGGGCACAAGGCTCCCGAGTACAAGGCTCGAATCGTTCGAAGGAGGTTGGATGGTTGAAAAGGCGAAGAAGGAGCGAGAGCGGCTGTTGCAGGGCCCGCTAGGGTACTCATGGAGGCTGTGCCGACGGCGCGAGGTACTGCTCGCTGAAGACCCGATGGTTTGTTCATGGATACTGTGGTGGCTGAAGCCGTCGACGAGTTGCCCATGCTATTGGTTACAGGTGAAGCAGCAAAGTGCTTATTTCTTCCGGAGGAGCTGGTTTGTGCCCAGACCTTTAAGGAGTCGAGAGGATGCCCTAGAACAACGCCTACAAAGCCCGCTGTGTAACCTGCCACGGCACTGTTTCTCGCAGATCGGAGATTCAGCGACGACGACGACGACGACGACTCGCCGGAATTGAAAGAGCTTTTCTGCCGTATGGATCCAGTTCGTAATGTCATTGTTGGAAGAGATGATTTTGAAAACAATATTGAATGCTGTGATCTTGAAGGGTTCTGCTGATGGTGAGATGTCATTGTCCAGCTGATAGATGAATCATCAGCAAAAATTTGTGAGTGGCTGCTGGTTGCGGGTGTACTCCGGGTAATAAATTCAGAAAAAGCATGATGATGGGTCGCGAACAGCGCACACACGACCGCGCAAGCACGACGACTTCGGTTTGCGAATGAATAAACTACAGCAGTGGACCAATCAAAACGCGTCCTTTTAGAAACTGCCGCGCCGAGGTAGCCGGCCTCGTACCTGGTACTGTACGCACGGGTACTTGTAGGCGGTACCGGCACAGTACCATTGGTACTGGTACTGGTACTGTGAATGTAGTCGAAAAATAATCTACCATAAAATCTACTAACAATAACACGGGGTTCTCATCTCCGAAATCGTACAAGTCGGTGCGCTCTCACCCCTTTTGGACGCGAAATGCGTCAAGTCGGTTGGAGAGCCGAAAGCACACGGTGGGCACGCGGTGTCAACAAGTCGCGAAACACAACAGTAGCTAGTATTATGATGCATCTCGTAGCAGTACTTGTACAACTACTTGTACTTGTACTTGTACTCGTCTCTACTCTAGCTAGAGCTACTAGCTAGTAGTAGAGTAGAGAGCTGAGGTAATTTAGTAACTACTGTCACTCTAGTAGTACTAAGTACTATATCGTAAAGCAGCGAAGTACTAGTACTACTACACTCTGTGGCTGCTTTACGATATTACAAGTACTGACTAAAAATAATTCTAGAGAGTCGCTAGCTTGCTCGCTGATGGCACTACACAGTACTACTACTATGTGGCTTGTTTATCCTGCTTGAGACGACGGGCTTCTTCTTTTTGATAGGCATCTTCCTCTGCCATTTGCTTGCTTGATCTCGTATTCGGTCAGCAGTGGTAGGTATTCCCTCCGGCGGTACTAGCTGCTCAATGATGGATGAGGCTTCTTTCGTTTTGCTGCTGGTATTGTTCTTCTTCCCCCTGTTGAAAGCTAGCAGTATTCTTCCTCTGACGATGATGAGAGATTTTTCCTTTTGAGGAATGCTTCCCCTGGAGTAGCTGCAATGCCTGGACTCGGATCGGGCAGAATGATTTCTTCTTCGTTGTCATCCTCATCATTGTCGTCGTCAATATCATCCTCATTATTCTTCACCACCAGTGCGGCTTCTGGAGGTGGTTGCGCTGTGTCATTTCCTCTGCTCTCTCGTTGTGCTGCTTCTGCTGATTTGACAGCAACAGGAATGCGCGGTGCTTTCTTTTATGTTTCTTTGGGTGCCATTTGCTGTTCCTCGAGAAGAAGCTTGGCATGGAATAAAATTCGTGGGGCCGCCGTATGAAGATTCTCACGTGCTGCTGCTGCTGCTGCTGCTGCTGCTGCTGTTACCGTCGTCCTTTATCATGACGAGCATTATTGTTATTGCGTTGGTGTGAATTGTTTTGTCGAAAAATGCGATGAAAACGAGCGACGCGGAGGTCGATTTGCGGCGCACAGACAGTACGGTACAGTAGAATTTTTTTCAACTACACAGTAGTGCGTGAACGTTTTGAGGGGTTGTGAACGTGCGTGTTGTTATCGTGCAGCGTCTGTTCTTTGTCGGGTAGAATAAAACGTCGCAAAAGGCGACGAAACGAGCGACGCGGCGGTAGATTTATTTTTCAGCTACCGTCCGAAATCTACTTTCTTCAGTCACCGTAGACCTATTTCTACATACGGGAAATCCGCATCTGGTAGAAAAGTACGACTTCGGTAGATTTTTCAGGGTTATGTACAAGTACCGGTAGCAGGAAGGTAAAGTGCAAGACGTCGCGGAGTGTCATTCATTTATTCGTTTCGTGTACCCCTCGTATTATTTCTACGCAAGAATGAATACCACGCACTGCGCGACTCGGATCATTTTTCCGGAGTTTGATTGGCTTCCATCACGAAGTTCTGACCTTTTTGCGGATACGTTCTCCGGTAACAAGCGATCGATACTGCAGTGTCTGTCCGCCCGACGGTCAGTTCGCACGGTTGCGCGTAGAATCTGTACTGTCTCTCGTTCCGGAAGCCCCTTGTGTATTACATGTCCCCATTGCACTATGGCTGTACTAATGCAATACACACGGTCTACGCGACTCGTACGACCATAGTCTGCCCGTCGTCGGTAGATAATGTCCTGAAGGATCTTCCACGCTAGTACGCGCCGTGCATGCGCAGACGCCCTAGCCACGACCAGTCGATGACGTGGTCGGCCCGTAATGACTCGGGTGCGTGTGAGACGCGCGACGTACGACTGGCCCCCGTCCGTTGCAAAGACTCAACAGAAACTACAAGTCTATGTACTAGACTACAACTGCCAAACAGGCACCGAAAATAGCTCACCACATAAAATGAGATCCACACCACATGAAATAGATTCATCTGGTCAACCATGTGAAAGTCATGCAAGACTAATATTTCGCCAAGTCAGCGCAATATCTTTTCTCAACAATTGATTTTGAAACAAGTAGTTCCTCGACTACCTCGTATCAAACAAAACAACGCGCGTTCTAGCTCATAATTTACACTTTCAATCATTCTTGTCGACTACCTCGTGCATAGGGCAGAATGCGTTTTCGAGGGGGAGTTCAGAGCCTACACAAAAGACACAACACACAACACACAAAACAAAATCCCATCATTATCAAACAATACATTCATCAGAAATAATCGGACCTTGGTCATGGCCATCCAATAACACGCACCCGAGTCATTACGGGCCGACCACGTCATCGACTGGTCGTGGAAGATCCTTCAGGACATTATCTACCGACGACGGGCAGACTATGGTCGTACGAGTCGCGTAGACCGTGTGTATTGCACTCGCCCCCATGTTCTGGGATCTATGAGCGTTTGTACGGTGTTATCATTCGGATGTTATAAGTGTCTTCAATTATGCCTTCGCGAACATTGTTTCGAACTCCCGTAATAACGTATATGGACCTTTGTATGGGTCCGTTCCGAATTTTGTGTTTTGATCCTGTTTGATAAGGATTTCGTCCCCGATTTGGTAGCGAACCTCACCCTGCCTTCCTTTCCTTGGAACCACGCACGTTTTTTTGAGACACAAATTCACGTGTAGGTACCAGGTGCCAGGGGCTTATTATTGTACCTGTGAGCACAGAAGTACGTACTGGACAAGTACAGTACGTACCGGTATGCAGTATGTACCGGTGCAGTACACCCAATGCTGTACCTGGTACCAGTACTGGTACCGTGGTATTGTACGAACTTTTGGCCGACGAAAGCTAGCGCAGACGCGTACTGTACCGGTACGGTATGATGTGTCAGAGGAGCCCCCTTCGCCCCCAAGGGTTACGATACCGGTACTGCTGCCACCGTACAAGTACGGCATGAGCGGTGCATACCATTACCCGCCCATCACACGAGAAGAGACGCGGAGGATCGTATCGGTTTTCGATTTTGTTGTTGTTGATTTTTCTCAATCAACTCTCATTGTTTTTGAATACGAGTACTCGTAGACAGAGCTGGCAACTTGATGATGTGCACGACCAACGAGGGCGGGAAAAAGAACAAAGAAAAAGAAACAATGCAAACGGAACCACAGACAATAGACGACACGGAATCGAATACCATGGAAGACACCCGCAACACCATCTCCGACAAGGAATTGAGCGAGTGCGACAGGGAGAATTTGAGCCACATTGGTCTCGTTCAAGGGGGTTGCGGTCATGTGCTGTTCATCAAGAACCCATGCGGACAGATTGTAGGGCATGATAGAGATATCCGCCAGGTCGATTTCATATCAGCCAAGAATGGTTCCGCTTTGATTGGCAATTTTTTGAAGGATTTTATCCCTGTGCTTCTCCACACTACCATCATGCAATGCGTGGAACAAATGAAAGTGGCAATGTCGCGGCGGACATTCCATTTCTATGCAATACCAGGGAAAACCTTTGCCTTGAGTATTTCCAGCACCGAAACTGACTATTCCGGCATCGCGATAGAAATCGAAGCCTCTGGCGATTCGCAAGAAGTAAGTTGTTAGTTACGAAGTATTTTGGCAGCGCTCCTCATTTTGCATCCGTACGATGAATTTCTAACGCTGAATTCCTGCTACGATGCACCATCAGTCGGCCGATAGTTTTTGCTCAACCTTGGTCCATTTGGGTCGAATCATGGAGTTTTATGCCGAAGATTCCATTGCGAAGACCGCATGTGATGCGGTCTTCAGTGTTATGCAACACTATGATCGAGGAATGGTATATCGATTCAATGATGATCTGTCTGGTGAGATCATCCACGAAATCACTAATGGAACCATGAAATCGTCGTACATGGGTATGCGTTTCCCAAAATCAGACATCCCGTTGCCGGCGCGGCAGTTATACATTACAAATGGCTTGCGATACATTCACGATATCGAGAGTGAAAACATTCCGATCATTGCTGGTGGCGACCAATCGATGGATCTAGCGCAAATTCGAATGCGAGCTGTAGCAAGACCACATATCATTTATCTTCGAAACATGGGTGTCAAATGTTCCTTGTCCATTGCCATTGTTGTGAGTGGAGAACTATGGGGTTTGCTTGCCTTCCACGGATACAAACAGAGTTTCAAACCTTCACTGCACCAAAGAATTGCCTGTGAGACCATTTCAAAGATGGTTTCGGTGCGCATTGAAGCAATGGAAAAGAAAAATCAAAGTTCCAGGATTATTCGGATGGGTGATGTCTTGCTGAATTTGAGTGCCGAAATTACGCTCAGCGAGAATCTACGCAAGGCCGGAGAGAAGAGTCTTCTTGAAATTCTCGATTGTGATATTATTGTAGTGAACGTTCAAGATCGAATGGACGATGACGATACTGATGGTATCTGCATCGGGGACGAATCTTTAAAACCCTCCGATAAGTTCTGGAAAAAATTCTCTGCTTACGAGAACCGGAAGATATTTTCGAATTCCTCGCGTCAACCCTTGCTTGATATGGGGCTCTCAGAGAATGACTGTCCCCCTTGTGGCGTACTGTTTTTCCGAGAGGGACGAACGCAAGTAATGTTGGGTCGAGCGGTTCGGTCGCGCGATGTCAAATGGGCTGGAAACCCCGATGCACCCAAGCTCCGCATTGGTGGTATTTTGAATCCTCGGGCGTCCTTTGATACGTTCATGGAAAAAGCACGACAAGAATCTCGCGCTTGGAATGCTCAGGATCACAATGTCGTCTCTGCGTTCCGGGATCGTGTCTGTGAGCACTGTCACAATCTCATGATGGGGCAACTGAAGCTTGCCATTACTGATACCAACAAGAAGTACATGGCCGCAATTGATGGGGCCAAGGACAATTATGAATTCTTTGCCCGAATGAGTCATGAGCTGCGCACCCCATTCCATGGTGTCATGGGATGCTTGGATATCCTTGACCAGTCTTACGATTCCATGAATCTCGAAGAAATTCGGGACATTGTGCGAACAGCCCGAGCATCTGGTACTCATATGCTTGCTCTTTTAAATGACATCCTGAACATTGCAAAGCAAAAATATCTACCTCATTCTTTTGCCAGAGATAAAGTCAGCTACCACGCGTTGGCGTATGATGCCATTGATTGCATGAAGACGCTGGCTACATCGCGGCACCTTTCATTTAGCTTTCAAGTTCTTCCCAAGGCAGGCGACGGAAACAACGGCAAGATTATGATTGTAACTGATCGCACTAAGATCATCCAGGTGGTGTCAAACATTGTGAACAACGCCATCAAGTTTACTCACGAGGGGTCGATAGAAGTCAACTTCAATCTTATCAATACATTGCAGCAAGGAATGGATGAATGGGCCACTTTATCGAGTGCATATGCCGGCTTCGTTTTCACTATGAAAGATGGCGAAATGCTTTCCGACATTGGTGAAGTTCAACGAAGGGTTAAAATGTACCCCAACTTTGCAGATAAGCGGTGGTTGATCGTGACTGTACGTGACTCTGGATGCGGAATCAAGGATACAGATTTGGCGAACATGTTTGCCCCGTACACGCAAGCGAGTAGTGGCTCCAATCGATCCTTCCAGGGCACAGGTTTGGGTCTGTTCATTTGTGTTTCGCTTTGCATACAGCTGAATGGATTCATTGCCTGTGCCTCGACTCCGGACAAGGGAACTGTCTTTTTCTTAGGCATCCCGGCCGATGTCGTGAAAGGAGATGACACATACAATGCACCTTCAGAAGACCTAGGCTTTCGGTCAGATACAGTTGTTTTGAAAGGGCCGGTTATGATCATCGATGACAATGCTGTCAACGTTAAGATCTTAAAACGGCAGGTCGAACATCTTCTGAAGCTCAACAAAATTCCTGTCGAAGTTGTTACCGCCTTTTGCGCGGAAGACGGTTTGGACATTTACAGGAAGCAAAACCCTGGACTATGTTTTATCGACTACCATATGCCCGGAAAAGATGGGGTGGACACGACTAAGTGCATTCGAGAATACGAGCACTCGAACGGCATTGGTGCATCATACATTCTATGCTATACAGCGGACGGCACAGATCGAGCCAAGAAGTTAATATTCAACGCCGGGTGCAATGAGATTATGTACAAGCCCCCACCAAAAGGGTTCCTCGAGAATCTTATCGAACGCATTGATTACCAGGGAACAGAATTACCTCATAAATAATAATAGAAATTATGTTTTACAGAAGTACCATACGAACCAATGCGCCAACAAACCCTCACTCTCTCGGACACTGCAGACCGATGGTATAGTACTGGTAGTGGAATAATTCGTTACAAGGCGGACGCCAGGCGGGAGCTGAGGCAGCTCCTTTTTCAGTTGCAGCTCTGGGCCTCGCTTCGTTCGCAAGTGGATCCCAGTTGCATTTCCGCCTGCGACTGTGGTGCCGACTGGACCAAGAGTCTCTATAGCTTTCTTTAATGTCTTAGTAGAGAAATCAAAGTTACCATCAAAGTCGTAGTATAGCTGTAGAATAGTCTTCAATGCGTCCAAAGTGTACCATTTGTCATGGCAGGGCGCGTCGGATTCGCGAAGATCCCGCACCGCAGCTGCAAGTAGCTCGTTCGTAACCACCATTGCACGGATTTTTGACTTTTTTTCGACGAATGCCTTTTAAGATGTATGTTTAGATGAAATGTTCAATAAAAGTCAAAAAGTACTCGCTAGAGAAGTAGTGGATGCTATGCTTCTATCACACCATCGTCGGTGGGAGTTTGTTGTCATTGTCGTGATGGCGATCGCGGAAGAAATTCTTTCATCATGATGGCGCGGCAGGACTCGTGTTCGTGATTCGGGCGTTTGTACCAGGGCTACATGGACCTACGTCATGCCAGAACGCTGGAAAATAAACTCGTACGTATGCCCCTTCTGCGCCCGCCCAGCGCCCACCAATGGTGCTCGACACCTCGGAGCGTCCCTTGTCTGTCCTTCGTTCGTTGGGGGTAGCCACTCCCCATCCCTCATCTTTTGGTAAGTTTTGTGAACATTGAACAGGACGATTTAATAGGAAACGACGATGGTGCGGCGGATCTTCGACCATACCGATACGAGTAGACCGCCTAACTCCTACCGGTACGAAACGGCGAAGGGCACAGAAGCTGGATCGTCACATTGGTCAAGGGGCAAAGTAGCTGACATGTGGAGAAGTCCTTGTTTCTAGGAAACGAGAAATGAAAGTTACGAGAGGAGGAGCAACCACGGTCTTGCTCCGAATGATTATGGCGCTCTTCCTGTCAAGCAGACGAGGGGCGAGGATGTGCAGCTACGCCTGGAGCATTCCCGTTGTATCAGTATCATCCGATTTCCGATCGACTTCTTTTACTGGCAAGAATTGGTGCATCCGTCTCCATTCGCAGCCGGGCCGACGATCCTTCGTACGGCGTTCACAAGTGCAGATGATGCCCGAAGGCCCCGAGGTTCGAACGGTCGTCGATCAACTGCAAAAGGGGGGAGCAATCGGTCGTCGGCTCGTAGACATCCAATTTCTATCGGGGCGATATGTTCGACATGGGCGTCCAGTAGGATTCGAGGCCTTTGCTCGGACCATGACCCCCTGGTTTCAACCTCACAATGCTCCAGAACTGTCGGCGATATCCGTCGATATCATCCAAGATTGGAATGCTAAGGGTAAATTCATTTACATTTGTCTTGACGATGGAAGCAATCCGCCATCTGAGAATAGAGACGACTTTCAGAGGAGTATTTGGATTACTCTTGGAATGTCGGGTCAGTTTGTCAACGAGAATATCCACCAGCAAGATCCTCGCTTTGCACGGTGGTTCCTTGAGCTACTCGACCCCCAAACGGGGCAAATCCGAAAAGTTTATTACCATGATCAAAGAAACTTTGGAACTCTGCGTTTCTCCCTGTCGCGTCAAGAGTTACAAGACAAGCTAGCATCGTTGGGACCGGATATCTTGGATCCAACGAACACAACTGAAGGCGACTTTCTGGCGATAGTTGACAAGCAACGGCCGGGCATGAATGTCTGCAAGTTTTTGATGGATCAATCGGTACGAATCAAATGATGTGATAACAGTATTCCCTGACTAATATGAACCGTATTATACATGCATACTGACTAACGGCTCTTTTTCGACTGCTTGTCATGATGCCGCAGAAACTATCAGGCATTGGGAACTATATCCTTTCCGAATGCCTGTACAGAGCAAAGATTGACCCGTTTGCATCCCTGCAGGAATTGACTACAGAACAGCGACGACATCTTTTCCGAGAAGCTCAGGCCGTGGCCTTAGAATCATATGGGTCCAAGGGCTTGACACGGGAAGGAGGAACATTTCGTAACGTTGAAGGAGATGCGGGAAATTTTCAGTTTAAACTTCAGTGTTATGGACGAGAAACGTGCGCCGAGGGGAATCCCGTGTTGAAGGAAACAGAAGGCCCGCATAAACGAGCCATTTGGTACACAAAAAGCCAACTTTTTATGCCGTTGGAGGAACGAATGAATGCCGTCGGTGAAAATGACAAATCCGCAGCTCAGGACCCGAAGACAAATGGTGCATCAGAGGACGCGGGTAATACCGGAAGCAACAAACTCGTATCTTATGGTGAAAAGGATCTGATATTCGGCATAAAAGACGAAGGCTGGCAAAAAGTGCTTGCCGATGCAATTCATTCCGCTTGCTTTCAGAACCTCCAATCCTTCTTAACCAAGGAAATTGCTTCAGGTGCGACTATTTACCCACCTGCCGAAGATGTCTTTGCTGCCTTTGAACTATGCCCTTTTGATAGTGTGAAGGTCGTTATTGTCGGCCAGGATCCATATCATGGCCCAGGACAGGGACATGGACTGGCTTTTTCGGTGCGCAAAGGTGTTAATCCGCCGCCATCTCTTCAAAACATCTTCCGAGAAGCAAGGAACGATGTCTCGATTCCAAAGCCAGCCCACGGCAACCTCGAACACTGGGCCCAACAAGGAGTCCTTTTACTCAACACTGTTCTCACTGTTCGGCAGGGCGAAGCCAATAGTCACAAAGGCCAAGGATGGGAAGAATTTACGGATCAAGTTATTCAAGCGTTGAATGATGACAAGGACAAAGGACTTGTTTTTTTGCTGTGGGGTAATCCTGCAGCCAAAAAGGCTGAAACGGTGGATGCAACCAAGCACACAATCATTCGGACAAGCCATCCGTCGCCTCTAGGAGCGACCAAAACCTCATCTCCCTTTCTGGGATCCCACTGTTTTAGCCAGGCCAATGAAGCTCTGGTGAAGATGGGACATGCTCCCATCGACTGGACAGTTGTGTAGTCGTACCCGTAGCAGAAGATTGTCTCACCCGTACGCTGCCGGTACCATCTACGGTGTTCGCACTTTTACACAAAACGTTTGGAGGCGATATAACAAGGATAAAGCACAAGTTTTTGATGATGTGTCAACGCGTAAAACTTCTAGACCTTTAAAAAACGCAATAGATCTATACACCCTGTCGCCATTGACCCATCACGGGTTGGTCGGACATCTACCCTTCGCCTTTGCAGATACCAACGACCATTCCGTTCCTATCCCCGATGGACTGACACCCAAACCAAGCAATGCTGTGCTCTTGGCTCTCTGGCAATACATCCAACAAAATACCAAGAAAGCCAACATCCCAGAAGTCAGCCAACAAATCCGTGCTTTTCCATTCTCAATCATTCCTTAGTGGGCCTGAAAATCGATCGGCCCATGAACAAGATGTTTACATTTTACGAAGAGGCCGTGGGGACTCCGGTACTCTCGCTGTAGCGCCCACGTCCACGCCCTCGTCCTCCTCGGCCACCTCTCCCACGGCCTCTTCCTCTTCCTCGGCCACCGCCACGCCCATCACGGCCACCGTCGCCTCTTCCTCCGCCGCGTCCTCCTCGTCGCCGCCGTTGTGAATTCAAGGCTACGGCCCCAAACGTTTCAGTGTTGAGATTTCGTTCATTGGCCCCACGCAAACGATTGTCAAGGCCCCTCTCCTTGTCCAAAGCGTCACAGGAGATGGAATCAAAGAAATCATCCTTTTCATAGGCAGCGTGCCCTTCCGGTGCATCGCCCGCTTCGTCGTCGTAGTCATCATCGTTTTCATCTCCCTCTTTTTCAAATTCCTCTAGCTTCGATTGGAAGTCAAATTCTTCATCGAAAGTATCAGGGCCGACTGAAGGTGCAGAAAAACAAATTTGAAAAGAATTGTGAGCTCAAGTTGGCAACGGTAGGAGGCATTTCTGAAGAAAAACTAGGATTGACTCACCTCCTTCTACAGTTCCTCTTGCTTTTCGATTCAAAAGGCTAGCGCCGGTTCCGACTTGGTTGGCAGGGTTTGGTTTCCTCGGCCTTCTACTCTGAGCACCTCGGCCTCCTTGTGTCTGTTGCTGTGGTGGAGGTTTCGATGAAGCGCTTCTGTTTTCATTTCCGGCCTTTTTTGTGTCCTTGTATACCGCTGGAGGAGCCGACCTGAGTTGCGGAGGGGGAGGGGGTGGTACAGGTAAATCTCCCGCAGGTGGAGCCCCCGCCGAGAGAATAGCTGGGTCGTCCGTGGTAGGTTTCTCAGTCGAGGCTTCATGGACGTGCAGGTCTTTGATATCACATCCCCGAAAGAGCAAGTACGGATGCACTTGATCTTGAGGCGCTACGAACGTTGTTTCCGCGTCCGTCTCCTCGCGTCCTTCCGTACCATACGATCTTACATTCTGCAAGGCCACTGTCGCGTTGGCTTCGTTGATCGAGTACAAGGTCCCCTCGTAACGAATATTCTTTTTCGAAATCAAGGAAATTCGGTTTCCTTTTAGCAAGAAGAGGACGAGGGAGAGAAAGGATTACGATCGGCGTCAGAGCACAGAGGACCAGAAAGATCGACATAGTATATGCCAACAGACCCGAAAGCATCCACAGTTGCCTCCAGCCAACGAAGCAACCCATCCCGGAAACACATAGGATCAATGAACGCTGCGCACTACAAACCATTCGATATGCGATATATTTGACAGCCAATAAGCACTCACCTAACAGTGGATTTTGAGCCATGATGACAACAGGACACTCGTCTTTCTTCGTAGATCTGAACGACGATCGGAGGTAACCAGGGCAGCTCTTTCTTCTGCTTCTTTTGATTTAGGACAATGCCACAATAGCTGTAGGATCGTCCCAAGTAGTAGTATGACTAAGCGCAACGATACTCGTAGCAGTGTCTGGATCTCATCGTGAACACCACCAAACACAACAACAACCTTGACGCCTCAGCTGCACAACAACACCGCGAAAGCGAGAACCCGCGACCCGCCGCGGGCCATACGTAGATCGCATCGCGGGAATAATCAATCGGGAAGCCCCTGGCCGAACAAGATACCCCCGAGTATTGGATTGCACAGAAGAAGAATTGTCCCGCTAATGTTCTCTTTTTATTATTTGATGCAGCTATTTGATCGAAAGAGTCCAATACTTGGGGGTAAACAACAACGTGGTCGCTCGCCGCCCTACCTCTCTTCGGTGAAACTTTGACGCGCGGAGACAAGCTGGGATAGTTTAGTCCAGTGAATCATCATCATGATGCATCATCATCCAGATTAATGATCAGATGATCTCGTCATCATCGATGATCTCGCGTACCGGTATCTCGCGCCCCCGGCGGCCGACGCACCCTCTAAACAGTAGTTTAAGCTGCAGTACGCAGTACCTACTACCATTACTGGTACTGTACCAGTAGTCTACCTTGACGCAGCGGTCGAGAGCAATGAATCCCTCTTGCGACTACCGGTAGTAGTTGCAGTAGTCCGTCCTCTCTACTAGCACACCTTAGTAAAGAGTCTATCTCCATTGCAAAGTTGCTTATGTCTCGTTTATCTCGTCTCCGGTATAGTCTCTCTCTACCTCTCGCAGTATGTCGTAAAGCAGCGAAAAAGTGCACTGTCTAATTTAGTTACTACCTTGACGGTCGAGAGCAATTAATCTGTAGCAGTAGTAGAGGAATTAGCCTACCGTAGTACGAACATTGACATGTTGCGTCTCTCCAGAGTCTGCTTGACTACGAGTAGACAACGAATATCTCATCTTTTCAAGTGATCGAGGATTGACATTCTACGTACAAAGTAGACTATAGTTGTTTCGGCGTGTCGGGAAAAACCAAGATGAATGTACATATCGCCTACGGCAACTTCAACGTCCAAAGATCAACGAGTCATGGCTTATAAATTTTTCTTACCAGTAGCTACTTCAATGATTGAGAATCTTGTAATTTACAGTGGGGATGAAGGCATCCCCGGTGTGTGTGTAGAATGGCTGTCAGCAAACGCGCTTCTCTTAGCGTTGTGGCTGTTGCGACTTCACATCTTCGGGCCATTCCATGGCTTGCCGAAGATTATTCATGGTTTCAAAGTGCCGATGCGGATTTTCTAGATAATCGCCCACTTCATACCACCAAGGTCGATTGTTGGTGGAAGGTGGCTGCAAGACTTGCGAGGTAGGTCGGCCACCCAAGTCATCACGCGCGGAGACGGCTTCGACACCCAGAAATTCCGAAACTCTGGTACTCGCCATAATACCTCGGAATGCGGCATTATTGGGGACCATAGGACTGGGAGAATCGGGAACGGCCAGGGCGTTGCCGCCTTCCTTTTCAAAGCAACCATTTCGAATTCGACAGAATTGATCAGGATTCATACCGGCCTCTTTGGCAATGGCATAGACTTTCTTCATGGATTCAGGTTCCAAGGTTTTCGATCGGCTGTAGACAAAGGCACCTTCGTAGGTGTTCTGTCGGGTCTTGCCGTTGTAGTAGATAAACTTGAACTCGGGCATGTCCGCATCGTTTTCACCCAAGACGTACCAATTCTCCCAGAATTCTAAGAAACCAAAAAAGTACAGAAGTGGATGAGTACAAGATGGCCATTTCAGTACTTCCGAAGTAGGATCAAAATAGATACTTACTGAGTCCGAACATTTCCCCTTCTGAATGCGCTGTTCGAGCATAACTCGCTTCATTGCCCTTTCCCTTGTTGACTACCAAATTGGACATTGGATCATTTTGTTTGTCAAAGACCATAACTTCATTGGTTTGGTAATCATTCAAACCAATGGATTTCGATCCGAACATAGCATCATCCTTTACCGTAATGGATTCCCGGACATTTCGTGGAGGAAGCGGAGACCCATCTGGCATCAAGTGCGGCATGGAAAATTCAACTCCCATTTCAAGACGGTCGACGTTGTTTGCAACCGGAACGATACCGTCGCCCTTGATATCTGGAATGGCAAAGGTATTGCGCTGGCAAGCATAGCAATCGTAGTTGGGATTGAAGCCCACGACCTTGAACCAGGTACCCTCCATAGAGGTGTAGTCAAATCCTCGTACAGTAGGGCCCGGTGCCCGAGGTTCCTCTCCAAACTTGTCACCACCACCCGGAAGAATGGCGATCTTGATGCATTCATGATCTTCAATGGTGCACTTCAGCAGATTGTCTAGATTCTTGTTACCATAGCGGGCCATGCATCCAGTGATACAGGCGTTGTCGCCAAGGCATTTGGCGGTGCAAGTCAGGCCCTTTCGGCATGACGGGTCGTCGGCCAAGCAGGCTTTGGCTTGAGTCCCACATCTGTCTACTAGACAGGTCTGATCTACTAACGAGCTATCAAATCCTTTCCCCCCATATTTGTCTGATAGTTCGTTCTCAGCAAAGGCTGGAGCGCCACCCAAGGCCAAGACTAGCGCGGCCGAGACAGCAAAAGAAGTGAGGAACTTTCCCATATCCGGCAGCTGCGGTGCGTTCTCACTCGACGACGGCCGCGGGAATTGCAAATGCAGGGCAGTCTTTTGAGGACTCGGACCCCACGATGTTGAGTGTTGGCTCACAAAGGCTTCACTCGAGAAAGCCAAAGCTACAACTAACGCTGATGCGAACTTGGAGTTGCGAGATTTCACCATGGTTATGCAGATTGAATATGTGTTCTTTGTGTCCTACGGGTATGACTGAATACGTTAGAGACAGGTGGTTTCCTAGATAAAAGAAGTCAGTTGACTGTATTGTGACGACAGCTGCAATGTAAAGAGGTGGATTAGTTGGCGAGCGATTGAACAGGTGGATCGGAGGCAACGTGTGGATCACCCGGTGGTGGTGAGATGAAAAGGTTGAACCAACTTTTCGATATCTCGCAATTTCGAGAGGCAACAAAAGGATGAAAGATGAAAGCGGGCAACGACGGCGGCGCTTTCGTTTGCGTGGCACATCGTGAAGTTGAACCTAAATTCTTCGAAGATTTGCCGCCTGTCCGGGTTCAGGACATCTGCAAAACAGATCCTCGGTATCCGATTGATGTCTGATGTGACATAAAGTGACGCGATGAGGCACATTAGAGAAATATAGAAGTGATGACGAAGGATGACGACGACAACAACCGCACTGCCTAAAATTCGGTTCTTCGCGAAAGAAACGCGCGTGCCGGTCCTCGCCTGCTGCGTCGAAGACTTTCCCAAAGCCATCAAGAAGTCACCGCGACTTCCAAATCCAGTGCTGCCTACTTGTACTCCTACTGAAGAATCATAGTTCTAGTTCAGCTTTGCTCAATGTCTTTTGGTTGTAAAACAGCAACACATTTGTGCTCCTTTAGATATGCTTCGTGGGCTGGGTGACTTTCTGGAATAATGACAAACGTGACAAGAAACTATGATCGAGCAATGATGCGACGATTGTTTGAGTAAAATTTAGCAGTGTAAAACAATAGAGAACGTTTCTTGAAGGAATACTCACATTGGCGACCACCATTCTACTATCACGCAAGATATCACGAAGGTGACATGCAGGATGGACCCGAACCACATCAGCTGGGTCAGGCTTTGCCCATAAGCTTCGGTGTTTCTTCTTCCAAGCCTTGCGTTGTTTGTGCAGCCGCTGCCGTTCGACAGCAAGCACCAAGTTCGTCATCTCGGGACCTTCGTCTCCCTTCAGAGCACGGGAGGACTCGTAAAATTTCATGGTGGATCCCTGATCCTGTAGAAGCTCCACACTGTCGGGGTGGACAACTTCTTTGGGATCACCAGATAAGTTGACTTCGAAGTAGATGGCTAGGTTGCTGCATCGAAATTCGTTGTTGAAATCCCATGGCATCAACGTTTCATCCCCAGCTTCTACTTCCGGATACATCTCTGCCATACGCATCGCCAACATTTCTGATTCACCAAAATGTTTTACAAAGTCCGACTGCGAATGTGAAGGATACACAAATAAGCATGGCCACGACCAATCGCCCCCAACAACTGATGGCAGCTCTCCCGTATGGGGATGGTGATGATGCCATCTCGACTCATCGGCATCTTCACCTGCTTCATCGTCATTATCACCGACGGAAGCTACCAAGGCAACTCTGCCCAACTTGATACCGGCCTCTCTACAATGCTTCCAAACTGCTTTCACTCTTGCAACCCGTTCCGCTCGTTGCTTCTCTCTTTTTTGACGCGCCAAACGCGCTTTTCGTACTTTCTCTGCCAGCAGTTTTTGAAGCTTCAGTAGATCTTTGTTTTCGGCCTCCCCAGGTACGCCCAACCCCTTGTCAATCGCGTCCCCAGCCTCTTCCCAATATTGTAGCATCTGGTAAGCCTTTGCCAGTCGATACCATGCCTTTACATTATCCTTATTGAACTGGAGTGCCTGAAAACGGAATGAATAATTCAAACAATTTAGATTGCCATAAACTCGTATCCACAATAATGTCTTTCGGTTGTCGTCACAGTCTTGGCTTACCTTCTTGCAGTCGTCACGCACAAAGCCCCAGTTTTTCAACTGAAGATGTGCCAACGCCGCATTGTTACATAAGTTGGATTTGATCTCATCCAGTTCAGCTTCGGTGTACTCATGTTCATCATCCTCTGTTTTCGTTTCTTTCGCCGATCCGTCTTTTTCAGCCGCCTTCTTGTTTTCCAGAGGCTCGATTTTTTGAGCCCAAGCGAACGCTTCATAGTAATGGTTGATGGCGTCGCGATAGTACTGAACATTGCGAGCTTCATTTCTCTTTCCATTCATATATGCTTCAGTCCCCTTCTTTTTGAAATCCAGCATAACGATGACCGGAGAATCATCAAAATGTAACGTCGAAAAGGCTTCAGCAAGTCCTGATCGTTCCAATTCTTCCTGATTTTCGGCAAAAATGGGAGGGATGAAGTCGTCGTCCAAAATTCTGGCCATGTATTCTTCCTTTTCCCCTGGTGCCCACCCTCTTCCTTGTTGGACTGCCAATTCGATGGCTTCTTGAAGCAGTCGATCAGTATCATCCGCGTCTTCTCCATCTTCTTCTGCCCATTTCTTCCTGGTCGCCTCCATCTTCTTCAGCAATTCATCGTGCTTGGCGGCTTTTTCTGCAGTCTTCTTGTTTTCCTTTGTGGAGCTCATGATATTTATTTCGACGTATGTGACTTTGGCTTACTGACTAAATGGCACTTGCCGTGTTTGCTTTGTTGAGACTTGTCTAAAAAGCTTGAAAGATTGGTGGAAACAAGAAGCTACCGTCGATGGTCGAAGGTGATGTTGTAACTCTCGATCTGGTGGCATGAGGTTTTGGTGGTTCTGCCGGACCGCCGCGAAAAGATCTTCCGTATGGCGTACGGACGGAAAATTCGAGTCGTCCTATTCGACTATCGATATCGTCGTCGGTCGTGCTGGTCTTGTAGTCACGCTTTCGATTTTTCCATGCTGTGCTGTGTGCTTGATGATTCTTGCCTTGGAAGGAACAGAGAGCGTATCTCTCAATCGGTAGAGTGTGTGGTAGCAGTAATCAAATGTTTAGTAGCTATCTGGATGTTTCATTAATTTCTCTAGAGAAGACTCGGATAAATGCTCTCCAGTAAACGTATTCAATTCCGATTCAGAAAAAATTATTGCAAATATATGGTGCAAGTAAACCAAGATATCTCGATGAAGATTTAAGTCTGAGAACCAGTGACCTTAAGCAACGAGCGATTGATCTGCATTCTTGAAGTTGCTCCCGTCCTCGTCTGTCGAGGAGGCAGAACCGCCCTTGCTCTTTGCGGAACGACCGTGCCGAATAAAACTTCTTCCTCTCTTGAAACTTCGAAGCCTGGTGCTGATGCCCCCTCTAATCGACCGTAAGCGCTTCCAAACACTCTTCCTTGAACTCACACTGCCATTGCCTTCCTCAACTGCGTCTGTGGAGTTTCCGTCGATCAAAGAGCCGGCATCGTCATCGTCTTCCAAAGTATCAAAGAGTGCATTATCCGGGCGCTGATGGTAGGTATGCACTGTTGCCAAAGTATTTGGCCCGTCAATAGTATCTTCACGTGTATTTCCACAAGATGTAAGCCATTGAAAGAAGGTGGGGTGCTTGATTGGCGTTCTACTCCTATGCCGTTGTTGCTTTCCACCAGTAGCGCTTCCATTTCCACCTGCTGCGACCACGGGTCCTTCATCCATGGCACTGGCTCCACAACACCCTCCACACCCTCCACGGTTTGAGTTGTGTCGTTGACCTCGTCGAGTAATAGTTGGTGATGCCTCTTGTATGCGCCAAGCAGGCAATTTGTCTCTGGACGCGCAGGAAATAGAAGATACGGTACT
The DNA here is from genome assembly GCA_956465555.1 of Nitzschia sp. pyKryTriq1. NCBI lineage: Eukaryota > Bacillariophyta > Bacillariophyceae > Bacillariales > Bacillariaceae > Nitzschia > Nitzschia sp. pyKryTriq1. The sequence continues at coordinate 538,593 of OY101130.1, read as the reverse complement.
AGATGTTCCGTCGAGACTCGGTGTGGTGTCAGCATCGTGGGAGATATTTTTGTTTTTCCTCTTGAGTCGGACTCCTCCGCGATTTCGAATCTTTAATGGGATTTCGAGATAGAATTGATCCTCGGGCGCTAGGGCATCCCCGATCGAATCCTGACGGGGAATGTTGTCGGCACCTGCAGGTCGTCGGAAAAACCGCTTTTCACGGTGGAAGATTTTATTTTTCTTCTTGTTGTTGTTCTGATCGGTCTTCGTTGGATAGAGACCATCTTCATTCACCCCTTCAATTTGCAATTGACCTTGTTGGCACATCTCCTTGTCCTTCTTGGATTGTCGAGAGAATCTCATGGTGTCAGTACAAGTGTTGTTCTGGCTTTGTCAAAAACGTGATGAGAAAAGTGTTGTACGGTACAAGTATGACAGTTTGGATGGAACTGCTTCATGTCGACCAACTAGCAGATTGATGAGAGATGTTACTATGGAGTTTCACACTTATCGGAAAAAGGTTACTTAAGAAAATACCTCGCCATTTTGCGAGTGAATACGAACATGGTTATACATGAATATATATGTATATTTTGTCGTAGCCAAAATATTATTAAGCCCCTTCGCCTGTCACGCCGTCTTGGTGGGATCCAAAATTTGGGGTTATTATTTGGTGGACCGCACCCGCTTTTCACCGAACCCTCCAACAAAATATCGCGCGGCGGACCGCTGGATCGGGAGAGACCACCCATACCACCCCCGTACCAGGTACCTGGTACCGATAATAGTCGCATGCCGATAGTCTACCGGTACAAGTACAAGTAGATTTTTTGACGATGGCGGGCTGATGTGGATGCGGTGCATGGCGGCGGCCGCATCTCATGACGGCATCTGCACTGCCCGCTGGACGCCATACCTGGTACTCGTAAGCATCGAGACTGCGTTCATCGAACAAAATAAAACATGAGCAAACCTGATGCATTTGCCGCATCTGTGGCTTTACAACATATCACGGCGGAGGCAGAGCAAGAGGAAGATATCGAAGACGAAGAAGTTGAGATGGAGGAAGAGGAGGAAGACGGCGATGATGATGAGGCGCTAGAAGAAGAGGAAGAGATGAAACAGTCGCCGCTGGAAGCGTGGAGGCAAGTTCATTCGCATCTCATCCGAGCCGTCACGGTGGCGCGGGAGGCCGTGGCCGCCAAGAAGGCCCAGCGGCGATTTTGGATGGAAGAGATTTGCGCGAACTTGACCGAAGAGGGCAGCCTCACAAATTCTTCGGTATGGAAACGCCCGGTTTCTCCCAGGAAGCCGCTTACCGCCAAAAAGGCGGCTACCAAATCCCCGGTGTCCGCCAAAAAGCGCAAGAAAAAGACGGCCAAGACACCCGACTCCCTGGCATCAGAGAATCCTCCGACGAAAAAGGCGCGGAAAACCTTCTTTGGTGGGCCCAGTAAGGGTCGCTCGCCTCCGTCGTCAGCTGGCAAGACGAAAAAGACCCTGCGGCTGAAGCTACCCACCCATAAACAGAGGACTGCAGCTGAGGAAGCAGCAGCGGAAGCCACTGCGGATATTGTTGAGACCTCAGAGGAGGAATGCGAGGAGGAAGATGAGGCGGTGGTAGAAGTAGAAGCTGAAGAAGTTGACGACGACGAGGAGGAGGATGACGAAGATAGAGACGAAACCGACGAAGAAGGAGAGGACGATGATGACGGAGGGGAGGCCGATGGTGATGGTGATGGCGAAGAAGACGCGGATCACTATTCCCATCAACAGCACTATCCTCCGCCCGAGTACCATCACGGACACTGGGGAGGACATCCTCCTGCCCATCCATACATGGTACGAATGAGTAGTACGCCATTCAAAGAAGTTCACTTGCCAAACACACCCTCGTCGCTTACAAGTGCTTGTATATTGTTTTCCCGCCCTCAGCATGCGGTCGGTTACAGTCCCCCATCTTATCCTTCCTATCACCAACACCCAAGATCTCATCCCGACCAGTACTCGGGCTTTTATGCAGGGGCCGGAAGTATGCAATCCGGACTCAGCAGTGAAGGATTCTATTCCACGTATTCGGGTCCACAGGCAGAAGGGGAAGGAGTGGAGGGAGAAGAGGCACGCCAACCAGCGAAAGCAGAAGCCGCAGCTGGCAGCGGATCCGAATCGGATGGGGGTCCAACATTTTAAAGTGATAAAAATCCAGACTTCGCATAATTGTATTCTCATTGTATGTTATTATATTATCGCATGCCTGTAACGCCGTCCAATGCGGAACTAGCTCCGATGGTAGCTCGTATCAACTTTTCCAGCCTCTTCGCTTCAAGGTTTGTCAGAAGGCCGTCCAGAATAATTCGATAACAGTGACTGAGTCTACCGCTTTTCTCGTGATAGTATTCGTCGACAAGCTTCACATTGGTCACAAGCGACGGGCAATCGCATGGTCGATCATTACTTTCCCTAGTCTGTAGCTCCAGCACGTCATCCAGATAGAAACTACTCACGCTCTGACGGGCTTCTGCCAGCAGATGTGTACTCAAATCAACAGTTCCAGGGGCAACCCAGACACTCGCATCCTTTCCACAAGGTTCCAGTTTCTTCATGACCAATAGCTGGGCATTCAGACCGCCAAGATTGATACGATTGATCCCTTTGGCTGGAATAGACCGCCAATGAAATTTACCGGTAGAGTGGACCAGGGCCTTGGTATCGGCACTGATCAGAGCTGCCTCTCCCAATGGTCGCATTATTCGTACTGCTTGAGCCAAAATAGATCGATAGTTCAACGGTAACACCACATCTCCATGCCCCGGGTTGCTGCTGCTGTGGGATGAGGGAACTTGATGTTTGATTCTTTGACTTCCGGCGAAGGGTAAATCGGCTAGAAATACATCGGCAACATCTCTTCGAATCGGTAGTCGTTGGGCATCCCATACAACCAAATCAACCAGAACAGGATTTTCAGTTTTTCGCTCAAGCTCTGAAAGCCTCTTTGCAGTCTGCTGGGCCGCAGCTTCACTCTTGTCGCCAGCAATAAGAAAGAAGGGGCCACTTTTAGTGGGATAATGCTGCGCTTCCAATGCTATTGTTCCTTCTCCGGACATGGCATCGACAATGAGGGCACAATTTGGTGTGACTGTGGACTGAAGCATGGCGTGTGCGACTGCGGGCTTGACAGATGTGGACATCCAGCCGAGGCTGTGCTGAGAAACATGGCTCGAAACAGAATTGATCAAGGAACATGGACGTTCGGGATTAAGCAAGAGCCAAAGTTCCAATTTCGCCCCCTTTGAAGATTTTTGCAATTTGACTAAGAGTGGGAATTCGGCCTCCCGTTCGGAGACTAGCCGGAGGGGATCACAAGTAGAAGCAGCTTTTCCCGGAGCAGTCAGTCCCAATACCGTCGCCCGAATCAAACTCGCTGTCGCAATCCCAGGGAAATCGCCTTTGTCCCGCTTTCCCCTGAGATAGAAACTATTTTGAATTTTTGTTGAGGCGATGATTGTTTTTGGCTCCGACGAGCTCTGATCGTTGTCCTCCTTCGCCGAGGAGGACAAACTTGTTCCTACCGGTCGCTTCTGTTCCACTCCAAATAGCAAAAAGTAGGAATGGATATGCACCAATTTCTGACTGGACGGATCGACAAAGGAATTTTGCGGTAAAAAGAACCGAGCCAAGAGGCGAACCTCGGAATCCATGCCCAACGATGCCCAGATGCGGGGACGAGCAAAGTTGGCAGGAACAATCAAGCCAACAAATTGGGCATTCAACACTCGAGTAGAGTGATTGAGAAATTGAATAATGGCAGAATAGTCCCCTCGTGATCGATCCGCAAAAGGAGGATTGGAAATGACGCACAATGTCGTCTCATCCTCATGGTCGGTCACAGCAAAGTGTTGCCTCAAAAAGTCAGGAGTGGTCTCCAGAAAGTTGGCTTGAACAATGTGTGCTGATTCGAAACATGAGGTTCTTGCTGGAGAGATATCGATTCCTAGCCGGTTCTCACTTGGTAGGTGGTGTAGTAACGCACCAGAGCCGGCTCCTGCATCGAGCCATAGAAGCTTCGAGGAGTGACTGGGTGCACTGGGAGAGTATTTCTGCACCAGCTGCACAAAGGTTTGCACTACGACTTTGGCGACGCCAGGCCTGGTGTAAATTGTATTTACCAGAAACAGACCATCCTGGACATCAACGATATCTTCTCTTGCATCATCCCCGCCATTCATAGCCGCCTCATCAATGGTTGGAGTCGGAAGTAATTCTCCGGCAAGTGGTTCCAATCCGACCGACCGATTTCGAAGAGCATCCTGGATACTTCGACTGATTTCCGTTGCTCGCTGAAGCTGTTCCGATTCCATACTGGAGAGAAGGTCTGATTCGATCCTTGACAGAACTCTCTCTTCAAGGTTCTCAATGATATCGCAATCGCTATTATCTGTGCCTCCTGACGTTCCATCCGGTACGCGGGCTGGCGTTCTTCCTTCCAGGGAATATTCCTGAGAATGCACCACGAAGTGAACATACTCCACGAATCGAAGCTTTCGAATGGTATCTGAAATAATCAAAGTCGACCCATTGACAGCATTATTATTATGTTGTGTCACTTCCAGACCCAACTGAGATCCTGAGTTACCCTTTTGAATCCAAAAGAGACGAGGCTCCGAGAAGGCTCGTTGGAGTTCGTCGATCGCCAAGTCTTCGAGGCCTCCACTGATGGTGCATCGAAGATGATCCACGATATTACTTCTTGTGCCGAGTCCTCGACACGGTGACGATTCCTCACCCATCATACTTGTACGAGCCACACTCAGAGTCCCCTCGAACAATAGAAATAATCACCCACCACAGCCCCTAATCTCGCTGTGCGTGAAAGAGAACGAACTCTGAAACCAGAACAGGGTAGAGGTTTGTTCTCAGTAGGACCATCAAACACCTGTCTGTCTTTTTCGTGTCCATCATCATAGCAGCCGGTGATGACATAGCGGATCGGTTGTTGAGTTGGAGAGTGACGGAGAGTGTGATGTGCGATGAGAGGCGGCGCGGTGGGGATAGTATTACCGCGGTAATAGCAATACGATGAGCGACGATCTTTTTTTCGAAAGAATCCAAAATCTTTCGATGTCCCACCGCCGTCCGTACTTTCCCATCGGACGACCAACCCGATCCGCAGCCAAACTTCTAAAATCTAATGATAGGCTCTTCTCGTTCGACGAATATGAGTACATAATATGTAGTACAGCACTAGAGAGATAAAACTTCTGCTTGTTTGGATTCTGCTTCACAACTTGCAAAAGTAGCAGCTATTGGTACTAGAGGAATTGGCGTTCTTCTTGTCTTATCCAAAAGACAATGAACCTCGTGCCAAATCAATCGCATTGGAGGGTTCTGGTACTAGCAATCGATCCTCCCGATTGACGCTTTCGTCAAAGGCACACTGCTCGAGTTCGTCCAAAACGCCTTGCACAATGACCGATTCTTGCATCAAATAGGGCGTGGAGGGGACGCTCCCACACCTTGTAATGCGAACCTCCTCATCCAATAATTCAATCGATAACATGGCACTAGCATCCCGAAAAAACATTTCCACAACATAGTCCTTGGAGGATGGTTGATTGGCTTGCCATGTGCCACGGTCGGGTGTATTCTGCATCCCCATACAATAAAACATCAAAAATAACCTCAACCCACCGGGCTTGATGCTTTGTACTGATTAATCAATATCAAAGTACCCGAGTAAGTGATAGGCAACACGGATAGACGTTAAAATTAAGTCAGTCAGTCAGTCAGCAAGAAGAAAATAAGAGGAAAGGATCTATGCAGCTGTTCGAAGCAGAAACTGGTGGATGCAACGCATGCAAGGCGCCGTGTACGTACCTGGTATAGACGCAATGAGTGTAGTTCCTGCGGCTTCGTCGTCCGAAGGTAGTAAATTGGATTCCTTGCTATTATCGCCCGCCTTATCGCCTCCTCCCCACAATCTCTTGAAATTTTCAAACAGGTCATCTCCAACACCAGCACCCAGCACTGAAGACGATGATGACATACCACCACCTGTCGTCGTAGGACGTCTAGAACTTCGTGTTGGGGGGCTGGGATGTTGCGACGAAAGGTGATTATTCGAAACAAAGGCAGATGTAGTGTATATCAGAGAGAGCGTCCCAAAAAGACGCCATACGGAAACGAACTTTGGTACGATAGATTTCATCTCTGTGTTCTTGGTATCACACTACTTTTCGACACGCAATATTTTGACACCACCTGGACCAAACGTTGACCCTTATTTCCTCTCGAACTACTTGTTGTCGGGATCCACTTCCTATGCTAAAGAGCCCACAGATCGTCTGCAATATACAGTATGGACATAAAAAAAGCAGATTATTCAAAATGTTTGGATAGGCTGGGTCGAAGGAAGAAGAATGGTATCACCATCTTCGTCAGTGTCGCATGTTGCGTTGGTCAATAGTGGAGTCAGTTACCAGTGACTCCTCACTCATGACTGACTCAGAAGATACCCATGACTGAGTTGAATCGGAGAATAATAACGGCTGTTTACCGACCATACTTTGCCCACGCGATTGGATTGGCCACGTATGCGAGCGTGTCTTCCAACAGAATTCCAGCTGGCGCGACAATGAAATAATTGAACCAGATGATGACGATCGAAAACGATGATAGGCCTCTTTTCTTGCTTTCGAGAAAAAACCACACACTGACACCATACACCTCGCTCCTTTCGAACAACAACGGCTCGACTTATGCTCCCTCCTCCCTCTCGAACCAACAACAACAGCACACACACCACTGAACAACGCGGGATTCGCTCGGTCTGTGAAGACTTTAGAGCCGCCTGGCCACCAAACAACCACTAATACTTTAATATAATATGAGGAAAACAAGCCAGCGCAGAGGAAGGGCCTTGGTCGTTGCCGCCGCCTCCTTGGCGATGGGGCATCAAGTATCGGGGTTGCTACCAAATAATAGGGCGATGTCTTCAAGGCGAACCGAATCATCATCTACGTCTTCGACCAGTCTTCAGTTTGGTTCTTATATGGACTCGATTGATAGCACGGCAGGAAAGGGTGAAGGATCCTCTGGTCCAAAGAAACCCATGAGCGGCAACAAGCCCACAGCTCCCTCCAACAATGCGTCTCCTTTCTCTCCTTTTGGTTCTTACATGGATAATGTGCAATCGTCGAGTAGTTCAGAAACTAGAAGTAGTGCTTCCCAACAAACGATCGATGAAAATGATCCAGATTACTATGCCAAGGAAATGGCTCGTCGCAGGGCTGCTGCCGAGCAATCCGAAGCAGAAGAACGACGCCAGAAAAAGGCCGAATCAGAGGCCCGATTAAATGCACGGGCGTCGGAGCTCTCGCAGGGGAAAAGTGAAGAGGAACTTCGACGGGAAGCCGAAATGCGAAGACTGCAACTGCAACGAGAAGAAGAAGAAAAGGAACGGCGGCGTACAGAATCGGCTTCTCGAGTAAAGGAAGAAGCTCAGCGAATGGCTAGGGAACGAGCTGAACAAATGGCTCGGGATCGAGAAAAGGAATTAAAAGAGCTGGAAGCTGCCGGATACAAGCCACCGTCGTCAGGTGGTAGTCCCTCTCCATTTGGCGGTAGTCCCTCACCGTTTGGTTCCTCGCCAAGCTCACCCGCTTCCGCGCCAGGTTCTAACTCGTTTGGATCGTTTGGGGGTGGTGGTCCACCCAAAAGTGATCCAGCTGCAAATCCTTTTGGCTCAACAGGTGGGCAAACGAAACCCCCACCGTCGAATTCGTTTGGCTCGTTTGGTGGTGGAGGAGGTCCACCCAAAAGTGACCCGGCTGCAAATCCTTTTGGCTCCACAGGTGGGCAAACGAAACCACCGCCGTCGAATTCGTTTGGCTCGTTTGGGGGTGGTGGTCCACCCAAAAGTGACCCGGCTGCAAATCCTTTTGGTTCCACAGGTGGGCAAACGAAACCTCCGCCGTCGAATTCGTTTGGCTCGTTTGGTGGTGGAGGAGGTCCACCCAAAAGTGACCCGGCTGCAAATCCATTTGCCTCATTGGGTGGAGGTGCAGGAACAGCAAATCCGCCGAAGAGTGATCCGGCTGCTAATCCGTTTGCTAGTGCCCAGAACAAGAAAACGGCGCCGTCAAATTCGTTTGGATCCTTTGGTGGAGGAACAGCGGGAGGCCCACCGAAGAGTGACCCGGCTTCTAATCCGTTTGCTAGTGCCGGCGCACAGAACAAGAAACCTGCACCGTCAAACTCATTTGGGTCATTTGGTGGAGGAACAGCGGGAGGCCCACCGAAGAGTGACCCGGCTTCTAATCCGTTTGCTAGTGCTGGCGCACAAGATAAGAAAGCTGCACCGTCAAACTCATTTGGATCATTTGCTGGAGGAACAGCGGGAGGCCCACCGAAGAGTGACCCAGCTGCAAATCCGTTCGGCGGTGGTGGAGGAGGTCCACCAAAGAGCGACCCAGCTGCAAATCCATTTGCCTCATGGGGTGGAGGTGGAGGAACAGCAAGTCCACCGAAGAGTGATCCAGCTGCAAATCCGTTCGGTGGTAGAGGGGGGGGTCCACCAAAGAGCGACCCAGCTGCAAATCCATTTGCCTCTTTGGGTGGCGGTGCAGGAACAGCAAGTCCGCCGAAGAGTGATCCGGCTGCTAATCCGTTTGCTAGTGCCGGCGCACAAGATAAGAAACCTGCGCCTTCAAACTCATTTGGATCATTTGGTGGAGGAACAACAGGTGGCCCACCGAAGAGCGACCCGGCCTCAAATCCGTTTGCTAATGCCGGCGCACAAGATAAGAAACCTGCACCGTCAAACTCATTTGGATCATTTGGTGGAGGAACAGCAGGAGGTCCACCGAAGAGTGACCCAGCTTCAAATCCTTTTGGCTCGATGGGCGGTAGTACGCAAGACAAGAAACCTGCGCCGTCCAACTCGTTTGGATCATCCAAGTCATTTGGCTCACCACCGGGTGGAAATTCACAACAAAAAGATCTGTCGTCAACCTCATTTGGTTCGTTTGGTGGTGGTGCACAAGACAAGAAACCTGCGCCGTCAAATTCGTTTGGATCATCCAATTCGTTTGGCTCACCACCAGGTGGAAATTCGCAACAAAAAGATCCGTCATCAAGCTCATTTGGATCGTTTGGTGGTAACTCACAAGAAAAGAAAGATAAATCCCCGAGTGCGTTTGGCGCGTTCGGCGGTGGCACGAAAGATAAGAAAGATAAATCCTCAAACTCATTTGGGTCAAAGAAAGCTGCCAAGGAAGGCTCAAGTGCGTTTGGCTCCTTTGGTGGAGTTGATCAGAAGAAGGATCAATCAAAGTCTTCAGGGAGTTTGTTTGGGGCTTTCGGCGGGGGTGGTGGGGAGAAAAAGGAAAAGTCAAAACAGCCCTCTGGTGCGTTTGGTGCTTTTGGAGGCCTTGTTGGCAACAAAAATGGCGACGATTCCAAATCGCAATCCTCCAATCCGTTTGCAGCTTTTGGTGGGGGATCCAAAAAAGATACGATGAAGAGCAATTCTTCCTTTGATAAGCAAAAACAGTCAGGACTCTCACTTGACAACCTGTTTGGCGGAAAATCGAACAAGGACAAAAATACGTCATCAAATCCATTCGATAAATTATTTGGCGGGAGCAAGAAGAACGATTCCAAAAAGAAACCTCCGAACAATCAATTTGGCTCTGGTAGTCCACCCAAGAAGCAAGGCACATTCAGCAACAAGAGCAATAACCCGAATAGCAACAAACTGGGATCGAACTCTTTCGGATCGTTTGGCAAGAACGAAGACAAAGCAAAGGCACCATCAATTTCTTTCGGGTCGTTTTCAAAGAATCAGGGAACGCCACCCAGCACTGGATCGAAACAACCTGGATCGTTCGGCGGCCCTCCATCAAACTCATTTGGTTCATCCACACAAGGTGTGGGATCAAACCAATTTGGATCGCCCGGGAACAATAATCAACAAAGACAAGGGGGGCCGCCCAGCGCCGGATCAAACCAATTCGGAGCAGCTCCCTCCTCAAACTCATTTGGCTCCTCCACACAAGGTATGGGATCAAACCAATTTGGATCGCTCGGGAACAATAATCAACAAAGACAAGGGGGGCCACCAAACGCTGCATCAAACCAATTCGGAGCAGCTCCTCCCTCAAACTCAATTGGCTCATCCACACAAGGTATGGGATCAAACCAATTTGGATCGCCCGGGATCAATAATCAACAAAGACAAGGGGGGCCACCAAACGCTGCATCAAACCAATTCGGAGCAGCTCCCTCCTCAAACTCATTTGGCTCATCCACACAAGGTATGGGATCAAACCAATTTGGATCGCCCGGGATCAATAATCAACAAAGACAAGGGGGGCCACCAAACGCTGGATCAAACCAGTTTGGAGCAGCTCCTCCCTCAAACTCATTTGGCTCATCCACACAAGGTATGGGATCAAACCAATTTGGATCGCCCGGGAACAATAATCAACAAAGACAAGGGGGGCCGCCCAACGCTGGATCAAACCAGTTTGGAGCAGCTCCTCCCTCAAACTCATTTGGCTCATCCACACAAAGTGTGGGATCAAACCAATTTGGATCGCCAGGGAACAATAATCCGCAAAGACAAGGGGGGCCGCCCAACGCCGGATCAAACCAATTTGGAGCAGCTCCTCCCTCAAACTCATTCGGTTCATCCACACAAGGTATGGGATCGAACCAATTTGGATCATCCAGGAACAATAATGAACAGAATTCCAGATTTTCAGACGCAAGACAGACTGGGTCGAATTTTGACGGAACGCAGACAAGAGGGACGACCCAGTTTGATTCGCGCCAGCAAGGACAAATGCGATCTGCATCGGCACAATCAGAACGCGAACGAAATCGTCGTGCGGAGGAACGCGAGAAACAGCTTGCAGCTAAACGCAAACGTGAAGAAGATAGAATGCGTGCGCAGCAGGAATTGGCCGCACAACGCCGTGCCCAGCAACAGAAGGAAGAAGAAGAGAGAGCTCGAGAGGTAGCGGCCGCCAAGGCAAAAGCAGAGGAAGCGCGGAAGCGTGCCATTGCCAAAGCTGAAGAAAATCGTGTTAAACGAATGGAAGCCGAGCAACGCCAGAAGGCAGAATTGGAAGCTAGGCGGAAGGAGGACGAGAAAAAGAGGTTGCGGGCCCAAGAGATCAACATGCGCAAGCGAGAGGAGGCTGCACGAAATCTCAACAATCAGGGAGTAGGCGACAACTCGAGATCCAATAAGGGTGCAACGGACGCATACGGCCGTCCAACGACCGTGAATGGTGCTCCTGCGACTGACGCGTACGGGCGTCCAATCACCCCGAATGCCGCTCCTACAACTGACGCTTACGGGCGTCCAATCACCGCTCCTACAACTGACGCGTACGGCCGACCAATCACCCCGAACAACGGATCTACCATGCCAAATGGCCAAACGAGCTTCGGAGCTGGTTCAACAGGAAACGACCCATACGGACGCAATGGACAAGCAAGTCGAGGATCCCTTGAAACCACGAGCAACTCCCTTCGTGATTCTTTCAAGGTGGACAACGAACGAGTGCGACAGCAGGAGGCTGAGCTAATGAGGCAACGTGATATTACCGAAGCATGGAGACTGCGTGAAGAAGAAGAAGAACTTCGAAGGCTGCAAGAGGATATCGAATCCAAGCGAAAACAGATTGAGAGACTAACAGCAGGTGAAAATCGAAGCTCGGGCTCGTCCATGCGGATGGCTGGAGAGGATGTACCTGCTGCGCAACGAAGGTCAGAACAAGCAAAGCGCTGGGCAGCCGAAGAAGCCTCGCGGAAAGGCTTCAGCGGGTACGATGGCATACCATCCTATCAATACCGCGACGGTGGTCGCATGAGAGATCCAAGGGCGGAATCTGATCGAATCTGGAATATCTACAAGAAATGGTGCAGCTATTTTGGCAAGCAACCAGACGACTACCGCTTTGACACGTTCTCCGACAATCTGTATTTGGCAGAGAAACATGCGCTTACTCGTGTTGAGAGTGTCCAGCTAAGCGAGTTTGCTGACTTGACGGCAGCTGAGTACCGCCAGCGGCGAAGTGGTCGCAAAGGAGGACGTTCACTTTGGGATTCGGAAGAGCCCAGATACAGACGTGCTCGTAGTCGTGACGAAGAGTACTCAGGATGGGACGACGAGGAGCCGAGATACCGATAGCTCAGCTTGCTGTGAAAAAGTATCCTTGCGTCTGTGGACACAAGACTCCTCTACTCTAGAGGTCCTGCCACATTTGGAGTGTGTGCACGGCGGCATCCCCCAGTATCTCCGTAAGAAAACGCGCAACGGCAACCACGCGTGCATTCGGATAATTCAGTTTCAGCTTCGCCAATTTCTAGTTTTAGATCTATGATCGTACTTTGTAACAGTTGCTCATTATCCTTTGGAGACACGACGCCCTGTGACCATCTCCGCGCATGTTTGTACGTAGACCCCAAATGGGTCATTAACGGCCTCCTTTTGGTCCAAAGTCGAGGAACTCAGGCTCGCCAGTCTCTTCATCTTTTCCAATGTACTGGTATCGATCCCCTCCCGAGCCTTGAGAGTACTGATGGTACTGCCATCCTGTGACAACCTGCGGCTGCGGAGCTGTGGCACCCGAAGAATGCGAACCGCCGTTGCCACCACCAGTGTTGATTTGACCGCCACCGGACTTGCTGCTGCAGTTTCCCCTTCCACTCATATTGTTAAACTTTACTTCTTGCGTTTCTTGCTTTTACAGAGCCTTCGATTGAGATTGATCTATTACTGTATTAAAATACAACAATCGTTGACAAAAAAGCAACAAAAGATTTCGATGATATGGGCTGAAGAACGAAAACGCGCGGAGCCGAGCCATCAACGCGGAAACTATTTATGCACAGTCGAACGAGTCGTCGTTCTCACCGAATGTCGGTAGCTTTTTGTTGAAATAAATCATCTGTATGATATCTACAGTACTACAGTCGCCTCCTCAATCATATATGAATCAGTTCAGCCAGTATTATATGATGTTGTTGATTTGGAAACTTGGATGGATGGTACTGTCTGTACGTGCAGTGGTAGCGATAAGAGTGATTGATCATTCAGATCTTTATCTAGCTTTCTTTTCTAGCAGGTAGCGTCTCTCGTGCTTTCAAAATCGCATCATCGTCGGTCAATTGCAGAAGTCTTTTTTCTTTCTCGATATCCTCCACTTCAAATGCAATTTGATTCAGCTCGTCAAGAACCCCGTGGATCATGACGCTTTCTTGCAGCATATACTCCAGGGATGGTCTTTCTCCGTATCGGTCAATTTTAATGCTCCTGTCGTTCAAGCCGATGGAGAACATTCCCGTCCCATCCATATAGTACATATCCAAAGATCCTCTTTCGTCGTTACTGCTCAGTACCCATGCCCCCTTGACTGGCTTGTTTTGTTCTCCGACCAAATATATCTGAAGAAAGAACTTGAGTGGTCCAACTTTGACGACAGAGGCCGGTAAGTTCACAACCGCCTTTGGACCATTCGAATTGTCTTGCCCGAAAAGACCCCCGAAAATATTTCCAATGCGTAGCGTAGAAGTGCCAACTCGGGCAGTGGAAGAAGATTTTGGATGGTTCAGCATGAAGGAAAGAGATTGATTGGTGGCCAATACCACGAGCATGGCGACGGAAAGAAAAGTCGATCGGAACATCTTTGTTTTCTTAGAAAAGGATATAGTTGCGTCTCTGGTCGAAAAGAAATGGATGCCTGTCGAAGAGTAAGTTGGCGATTGATCTATTACTTCATGTCTCCTAATGTCAGATGCCACAACAGCACGAGGTGTCATCATCATCACGGTCACGGTGGCAGAATTGACGACCAGCAACCAGCACCGCATCCCATCGTGGCTTCACGCCAAAATATTCTTTCTGCACTTCAACCCCCAATTGCAGGAAATTCATGTATTGCAGAATCAAATGCAGCCATCGCTTTCTGCAATGCGTTCTCCACTTCGATCTGCGCAAACGCGCTAAACCACGTCACTTCCTGCAATCAGCGCGCACATTCTGCAGTTGAGCTCCCGGGTTGCAGAAAATGCAACTTTAATTGCAGAATACTCGTCCGGCTCGCTCCCCACGAGGATTATAATGCAGACATTATTGCAGAAGATTTCTGCAATCCGTCCGCGCACACCCTCATCCCCTCTTTCTCCGCAATACCCCCCCCACAATAAATCACAGTTACTCGTTCCCCCCAAAGTTACCAGCGTAGAGTCGTTTCAGTCGGAAACCGTGTTTTACTAGTCCACCCAGTCGAACGAACACGCCCGGCGTGTAAACATTCGAGCGAGCCTGCACACATGCAAAACCAATAATCAAAATAAAAACAAAACATTTCGACAATGATATTCCTTCTAATACATCGATACGGTCACTATCTACTCGCTAATCTGCTCACGACACAATCTATGAAGCATATCTGTTCTTTCTTTCTCTCATCAATCGCTCTCGCACTCATCCTCATCGATCTTTCCAGCAGCTCCCAAAGAGACGACTCCTGGCACCGAGTCTCGCTCGTCCTCCTTGGACTCAGTCAATTCACAAGTAGTAGCGGCTCACAAGAAAGTACCAGGGACGCTGGAAGCGTGCCAAGACGAGCCTCAAGATCGCGTTCGCGATCGAGTAGATCACGAAGTCGCGCATCTGGAAGCGGATCGACACCGAATTCCACAGGAAAAGATGAAATAGAGGGATCCGCACGAAGAGCGGCAAAGGCAGCTTGAGCCGAGGCGAAAGAGAAAACTCGTCAGCGACCAACATACAACCATCATCGTCGCCCTCCTATGATCAATTATCACACAGCTTTTATTACCTCGCGTCCTCTTTGCCTCGTCCCTCCCGCATGCTGACCGCATCAACATTATTTTATTATAATGCGTGCGTGTTGTTATTTTGTATACGAAAATCGCAGACTTATTTTATTGCCACAGCATGATGAAACACATATCCCGGAAAATCCCAACTATTATTTTTATTTTACGGCGCGTAATCACATGTAACTCGAATCCCCGATTGCAGGAATGTTCTGCAATCGGGGAGGTTTCATGCAACGGCCCATACCATTATATCCGTCCTCGGTATTAGAACGGAAACCCTCCACGAGAATTCTGCAATCAGGCCTGCAAAGAGGGGGAGAATTCTGCAATTCTTCCTGGTATTGACAAATTGCAGAAAGATTAATTTGGCGTGTTATTCTCGCTCACGATTGGGGGTTGATGAGTACGTCGACGTACTCGTGACTTACTCAGATTTTGTGGCTCAATCCACACGCAAGTTTCAACGCGTTGTGTCATCATCCAGTCTTGTTCGTTTGACTTGATCGACTGTTCTGCCTCCGGTCACAAAAGTCAGACTAGTCTACTCGTACCTGTATTCTCTAGTTTTTAGTCCCTTATCCTACGGTTCGAATAGTAATCTTTAGCTGGCTGCTAGAGCGGCACCACAGAGGCACCATTGTAATGTGTGTGCAGGATAGGCAAAAAGGGTGACAGGCTCAGGCACATTAGTCCGTCACTGGAGGAGTCGTTGCAGACCAGGAAATCTCTGGAGTCGAGGTGACTAGTCTACTATTCCTCCACCATGGCGGAACTTCCCGGCTCTTTCCACGTGATGGCATCTTTGACGTATTTGTACGCCGCCCCTGCTGTGACGACACCAAACAAGCCCGGGCCCACGATTTGTGTGGGAAAGTCATTGATGTAGCCCACGCCCCGTGCCATCAATGTAGCAGTCAAAGGAATGAAGGCCAGTGCAGAGAGCTCCGCATTGAGGACTGTTTTCATTCGAGATGCCAATTCCTCAGACATTGGTTCGATCGTTCCTTCTTGCTGAATTTTGACAGTTCGTCGGATGATAGTAATGGTAGGGAACAGACTCAAGGCTCCAAATATTCCCAGAAAGGTCATTTTGAGCCAAAAAATGGGTTCATGAGAATAAAAGTCCCACCCCTTACCGTAGGCTGTGGCTCGATAGTATCCAGTAACTGCCAGGACTGTCCCTGCAACACCTGTCATAATGTCAGCAGTGCCCAGGAGCTTTTCTTCGTCAATGCTCATGTTGGCTCTGACTGTCAATCGTTCCGTCATAATCGATGCGACAATAACAATGATGGACAAATAATGACCATAAGCAGCCAGGGCAGAAGGAATCGCGTCGGGAGCTGCCGCCATTGCCATTTCCGGGGTGCCGATCATCGCCACGGCTCCCAATAGAAAGGCGCGAGAGGGAACATCCCAGTCGGCGACGACTTTTGTTTCAGGAGCTGACCTCATCGTTAAGATGTTGAGCGGATCGAAGGAATGTTCGTCGATTTTTTCAACATTGTTTGATCGCAACCACATTCGGGGACTACTTCGGCTAGCCGTTGACACTGCTGCAATACGTAGTTGCAGCATCGCCGACGCTCCAGCTGGTGCCCACGCATCTATCGATAAAGCCTTGAGGGCAGCTAGGCCTAGCACTGGAATCATAAACTTCATGCTATTGATGAGGATTGTTTCAAGATCGATGTCACTGGTAGAGTGGAGACTGAAGACGAAAGGAGGAATGTGTCGATAGCCTGGATCAAGTGAAGACAAGAACACGTTGTTTAGTTGCTAACAACAACCAACAAAAGGTGATGGGTGCCTCTCTACCGGTAGAGTGCTTGTTTGTTGTGTTGCACCGCACACCGCGCGGCCGTACAGTATCTTTTCGGTCAGGGACTTCTCAATTCCCATCATCCAGCAAAACAATGATGTGTCCAAAAGAAAAATAGAAATAGTCGAGTCAGTCGATCATCTTTCATTTTCCCTGTCGAGGGACAGGCGGTACATTTTACCTTTTACTATAATGGTCAGTACGGCGTCCGTTGAGCTGGCCAACCGAAGGACAACAAAAACAAAACTAGCCGAAAGGTTGCTGCTGCGGCGATGATAGAGGAGCGATTGTTTGGACACCATCGACAGTAGTAGACCATCATCTATATTTGAGAAACAAGTGCAATCATGGCAGGTACGGAATAGAGATTGTGTTCAATGAATAGAGGAGATATGCTTCACCGGGAAAGATGTTGATGAATTGGGTGGACTCTCCGCTCCGTTCCGCTCTTCTTTAGGCTTGAACGTCGTTGTGTTCTGCGATACAGTGGTCTACGTTCATGCGCTCACCGCTTCTTTGTTGTTTGTTTTACGTTATCAGGAAAGGCAGCAGCAGTATCAAAAGCCCTGAAGAAGGGTATTTCCAAGAAGGGAACTCGTATTCACACGAAGGTTCACTTCTACCGCCCCAAGACTCTTTCCCTTGCCCGAAAGCCCAAGTACCAGAAGAAGAGCACCCCCACGAAGTCGGGCTTGGACAAGTACTCCATCATCAAGTACCCCCTCACAACCGAGTCATCGATGAAACTCATTGAAGACTCAAACACCCTTGTATTTATCGTAGACATCAAGTCCAACAAGCGTCAAATCAAGGCTGCTGTTCGGGATTTGTACAACATTGAATGCGAAAAGGTCAATACTTTGATCACCCCACGGGGATTGAAGAAGAGCTACGTGCGACTGAGCAAGGACTATGATGCCTTGGATGTTGCTAACAGAGTTGGTGTAATCTAAAGCAGGCGATAGTTTTATTCGGAATTCCGGGTTCTTTTCGTCCTTTCTTAACGAATCGGCCACTTATACGTTGCGTTTAGAAGCGTGAGCGGGTGTATATCGTAGCTGGTTCTTGCTGAAACTGAGTGGTCCCAGTGGGATGGGCTACAGGAGTTCTCTTAGTTTAGCTAGCATGAGTACCGTCTGGCTAGAAAAAGAATCTAAGGATGGCTTGGACGTCATATAGTGTAAACATTCTACAGCATGTACAGTATATCAATATTAAATGAGTGAATAGCGCTTCTCTCATACTCCGAACGTAGACTACCACAAATGCGGCGTTTACATGAGGCGTTTACATGATGGAGCATCCTCCTTCTTCCTCCTTCTTCGCTTCCTCATCGCCAGATTGGACAGGGTAAAGAGCACATCCGTATTGCTCTTCGACGATGTACTCATCCTCGTCGCCCATGGAATCATCATCCTCTTTTAGTTTCGTGGGGTCCTTGGCGCGGACCTCGATGTATCGGGCATCCTTGCGCTCGAGCTGGAATCCACGCATTGCAATCTTTTCGTCGTCATGAGTCGAGACGGGTACTTGCACCCATCCGTCATTCTTCACGATAAGATCGCGGACAATGGCTTCTTCGCCTCGGTCAACGTCGATCACAAGAGCACCATCAAGATCCAAACTTTCAATTGTAATTCCAGGTCCACGAAGAACAAGAGTCGATCGGGCACTGATCTTGACCTTCTCAGGAGCAGGGAACTTGATTGTGTACTCGCCTGGGCAGCAAGCAAAGTCTGGCTTCAACACAATCGCTGGTCCAGGGACCACCTTGATTCCGTTGTAGTCGACAGGCTCATGTTCTTCAATATGGCATCCGATCGACTTCATGATGATGCGAATAGCTCCGTACTGATCGGCTTCACCAGTGGCAGCAGTTCCGGGGGCGATACCCTTTTCCTGCAGAGCAACACCATCAGCAACCGAGTTCTTAACAGGAGAGAAGCACAGCTCAGCGGCAAGCCGTGTGAATCCTACTTTCGTTGTCTCGTCCGCCTCCAGAACGGTGGGGAAATCTTGCATCATACATTCAAGACGCGTGGGCTTCTTGAAGTCAGTCTTAGTATCATCAGTATATTTTGGGTTGACAAATTCTGGCATGTTGCCCTTGGTGCGCTCCAACACCTTATTGTAGGCGTTCAATTGGAAGACCAGTTGGTTGATGTTTCCTGGGAAGGGAGAGTATCCAGATTCATCATTGACATCGCCATCTTTATATTCTTCTGTGGTTCGGAGCAAAGGATCAAGTTGGTTGTATTCAACATTAATGGTTCTGTCGAACAAATATGACAATGTCGTAGTGAGAAGGACGAGCAATCTATCCAGCAAGCTGGCACACGGCACTCGTGCAATATGCATATCGAAAAGGTTCGGAAAAGATCTAACTTCACCGGACCGAAGTCCTCATAAGTGATGTGGTGATTTTTGTGTCATCATAACCATAATATGATATATCTGCTGGTATAAAGCGATGGGTAGGACTTACCGTTCGGCACCTGTTTCGGAATGCACAAGCTTAGCGATGCCCCCAACAGCTTGCTTTCCCTTGCGAGGAATGGTCAAAGAATTCATGATAAAACCGTTGGTTTCAGAGACTCCGAGCATCAAAGGGAGTGAATGAAATGCCAGTCCATTAGTGTCCTAGCGAAGTTGTTGAAAGGTCAGAGAAAGAAAGATCCAGCCAGTCAAAGACCCCAGCCGCAATTTTCTAGACGTACCTGGAAAAGAACCATATATTTGATTCCAAATTCTTTTTCCCATTTCTTGGTGATCCCATCTTTGTACAAAAGAGCATGGATATCCCCATGCCCATGTGGCTTCATAACAAGCCTTTCATCTTTCTTGACTAACCTGGCATTACTGTCGCCCAATGCAGGAACTCCCATGCCCTGCTCCACAATGAAAATTTGCCGTCTCCTCAAACCAAAGCATTTGCTGTCTTTCAGTAGTTTGAATGTCTGAGTTTTCGTATCACCGGATACCATTATACAAAGAGGAAGACGAGTTCCTTTCTTGGCCATCTTTCGCTCGACAGCCTTGATGTACTCGCAGTAGTACTGGATATAAGGTGTTCCAGTCGTCGATTCAGTGGGCAGACCGATCTAATATAGTAGCAAAAGAAGGTGAGAGAGAGCACTCCCAAAGCAATGGCGAATCACTCAAAATCTCAGCGTTGTATACCTTTGCCCCACTGTAACCCAGACGTTCTCCGAGGCCTCCTGCAACCAAAACAAACCCGACCTTTCCAAGCTCGCGGATTCCTTTTTTCTCAGTTTTTTTATATTCTGGGGTTCCGAGTTCAAAGGCCGATCCATCGGGGACACTAGGCTTCCAACCATCCAAAGGATTCACCCCATCTTTAGAGTCTGTTGGATTGTCGTAAGAAAACGGTTAGTCAGCTTGCCATGTCTAGTTCGAAGAGTTTCTAATAGAAAATCTAGGCTTTTCTCTCGCAGAGTGACCGAAACGTAGTACGTACCCTGCAGCAATTTCTGGGCATTTTTGATGTATTGACGAAGCCCCGTGGGACACGCTTTGTCCACTTCTGTTAGATGGTCCGCAAACTCCCGAATGGTTGAAGGCATGACATCCTGGCTCATCCAATCTTCGAACAGGTGTTGCTGTCCATGATACAGGATAAGATCTTTGATCAACTCGTATTGCTCAGGGCTGTCGGAAGAAAGCCCCTCGAGCTTTGCGCTCAGGTCTCCAGGGAGAGAGGTAGTGACGACAACTGGCATTTTCAAGTACTGTATGTATGATGTTTGAAAAGCTTTGGTTTGTTGCAGCAGCCCTTTATTTTGCGTTTTGGTTTTGTTGGAAATGAATAAGAATTGGAATGAGGCGATGTTCGATCAGGTGCAACTGCTATGCTAATACCGCGGTAGCTGCGCCGACCATTCGGCACCCGGTATTGTTATTATTGCACCGTATGTAGCACGAACGTTTTCTTGGATCCAATGAGAGAATGCGATCATACTCGTACGGTACGAAGTATCGTACCTGTATGGTACTCGCTCGTACGGTACCAGGTACCGGTAGTAAAAAATGTAGCGAGATTGGAAAATAGACAATCGTATACCGACATGTATATGATAAAACCCTTTTAATATGGACTCTTGGCGGGACTGCGACACAAGAGGCCATAATAATAGTATTGAACCGGCGGGCCTACGACACAAACAGTCGATCGGGTCGGCTGAGGAAACGAAATACATATAAAAAGGGGTGATAGCTATATAGCAAGTAAAAAGCTCAAGATCCACAGCAAGTGCGCTCTACTACCGGTACTTGTACTCACAGTACTGTAGAGCTACCGAGTTTGTGACCCGAACGTCTTCGTAAAGATACTGGAATTTGAAATAAGCTCGAAGGAGTAGTACAAGAAGGTTTGTTCTCCAACGACCAGTAGGAATGCATCACATTCCACTATCTCTGCTAGCCCTCTTTCTAGAGAGACTAGCTGCTACGGATGATCTTCCTATTGATCGGGCACAAAGGAGGATGGCATAGTATATTGCCGACAAGCGACAAACTGTAGGCACGATACGCGGGGGGAAAGAGAACGAAGCAGGTGACGAAGTTATCGAAATTAATCTAATCTCTTCAAATCTGGGACGCATAATTCCATCGGTGTTAGAGTATGCTGCGAAAACCAACGCGCGCTAATGAGCCATGATCATTTCACGACCTCCTGCAACGAAAAGGAAATTCGCTTCAACGCAGCTTGTTAGAATGAAAAAGGAAAGCTGGCAACATTTGAGACTGGATCCAAATATTCTGTGCGGACGAACTCATGATATGATACAGCCACAACACATTCCTGCATCTGCCTGTGCCTGATCTTCGAAAGAAGAAACACCTCGAGGAGACGGTGCTGGCTCCGCTTCTTTAGCTTCAACCTTCTCTTCCACTTGGACTTTCGGCGGTTCTGCCTTTTTCGCCGTTGCAGCTGCCGTTTCTGCCTTTTTGGCTGCAGCGGCAGCCTCTTCTTCCGCCTTGATCGCTGCGGCTGCTCCCTCTCCAATCTTCTTCGCCGCCGCAGCCGCAGCGGCCTCTTCTTCGGCTTTCTTCACCGCTGCTTTCTCCGCAGCCTTCTTGGCAGCAGCCGCTGCGGCCTCCTCTTCGGCCTTTTTCTTCGCCAAAGCCGCTTCTTCCCCGGCCTTTTTCACCGCGGCCTCTTCGTCCGCCTTCTTGGCAGCCGCCGCATCTTCCTCAGCCTTCTTAGCAGCAGCTTCCTCTTCAGCCTTCTTCTTGGCAGCAGCCGCTTCTTCCTCGGCCTCCTTCGCAATAGCTTCCTCTTCAGCCTTCTTGGCAGCAGCAGCAGCAGCAGCAGCGGCCGCCTCCTCCTCAGCCTTCTTCTTCGCTGCCGCTTCTTCCTCGGCTTTCTTGGTGGCAGCAGCAGCGGCCTCCTCCTCAGCCTTCTTCTTCGCCGCTTCTTCTTCTTCGGCCTTCTTAGCTGCAGCTTCCTCTTCGGCTTTCTTCTTCTTCGCCGCCGCCTCTTCCTCAGCCTTCTTGGCAGCAGCAGCAGCTTCCTCTTCGGCTTTCTTCTTCACCGCAGCCGCTTCCTCTTCAGCCTTCTTGGCAGCAGCAGCCTCTTCTTCGGCTTTCTTGGCAGCCGCCGCTGCGTCAGCTGCCTCCTTTTCTGCCTTCAGCTTCGCCGCAGCTTCCTCTTCAGCCTTTAAACGTGCTTCTTCAGCTTTTGCGGACGCAGCTGCTTCTTCGTCGGCATTTTCGTCTCCCTTGGCCGCGTCTGCCACAGCACCGCCCTTATCCTCACCAGCTAGCGCTTCATCTGGTATTTCCGCAGCCTTTGGCTCTTCAGAGGCAGGTGATTCCTCTGTTACAGCAGTTGGTACATTGGATTCAGCCGGTATCGTTTCAGCAGCTTCCGAGGAAGGGTCGGGACTTTTACTGGGGGTCTTTTTTCCGCCGCCACCTTTCTTCTTGTTTCCACCTTTCTTCTTTGCCATGGTTTTACTTCTTGTTCAATAATTGTACCGTAGATCACTGACGATGATTTCCTGTATCTTGCTGGGTCAACTAAAAGGACATGTGTACAAGTACAACAACCTCCAAAAGAGCACCAATTTATTAATTTTTGTTCACAAGTTCAAAGTTGGTGTCCGGGAGCGGCATCACAAAGACGAACGAAGAAGACGAGAACGGCAGAAAAAAGACTCATCGATCATTTCGTCCAATCGGCATTGCAGATCTTTTACGCCATCCCCGCTGAGCAGACAGGCTCGCTCGGAGAAGACAAAGATAGGCGGCAAACATGCATGGTGATCCGTTAGGCGCTCGCCATTCGTTGGGAGACCGCGCCATTCATTCATGTGCATCGCTTTTGTGCTACTGTACCAGTACCTGGTACCAGTATGATACATACCTGGTTCCCTCGCCTCCCCCTCCCCTTTTATTATTATATTATTTTCCCCGCCAACTTGAGTTACTACTTTTGCGAGTAAAGTTGTTGTTGAGACTAGTAGTAGACTACCAGGTACCGGTAAAATCTGTAATCTCTCTACCGCACCGGTATCCTTGGTATGATATCTGCTGCAGTCAGTTAGACCCACACACACGGTACCACTACTCTACCTAGAGAGACTACCGGTGAGGATCGCCACTTGGAAGGGTCTTCGAACGGAACATGTTTGATGTTTTGTTGATACGTGATTGCACTAACAACAACTGTTCCAAAGAACACTGGCTAAAATAGGCAGCAGGTTTCGATCAGAGGAACACGCATCATCAGCTGCGGCACCGGCGAACAAGACCCGAGAAGAAACAAATAATGTTCTATGTTTATACCGGTACAGTACTAGAATAATAACAAGAAACAAGAATGAAATACGAATTGAATCATCGTCGTGCTTTGAAAACTAAATTGGTTAGCACGACACGATTTATTATCGTAGTGATACAGTACTACTGTACGAGTAGAGGTGCACGCATGGTTCCAGTATTCCCACCACGACGAGGAGTCTCTACAGTACTCTACCCGGTAGTCGTGGGACCAACGGTCATTCGGATCCAATGAGAAGCGGACTATGTACAGTGTACAGAAATACTGCAATATGGCGGGAAGAGAGGAATAATCGTTGAGAAGGCCACGACCACCACAACCGCCACTATCAGAACATTGGCCATGTGTCAAGGCATCGGCGATGTTGAATTCGCGCCATCGTGCAAGAGTTGCCGAAATTCGGTGCCACAATCCACACGCACCATGCTGCATGCTGGGACGGACGAAAACACGAGTACCATCCTGCCTCTACTACCGGTAGAGAGTATCTACCTTAGGAATCCCGCCTAAGTACCTTTAGCAAAGCTAGATCTTGTCATCTATGATACAACAAATTCTTCATTACAATGCAACGTTGTCTCCATTGCTTAGTAAGGAGGTAGACGGTGTGAGCTTGGCAGACTACGAGTACTACGGTAGAGGGCGCACCGTCCTCGGTGAAACCTAATCTCACGGCACTCGTGCCCTTTCGCCAACAGATAGATATAAATTGATCCAAAGTAGTGGTGTCCATAAGCTTCTATAATCCTTAAGTTCATCCCATAATCTATTAAGTTCCCCGTTGAATCCCAGAGCAAGAGTGCTAGGCAACAGCGCACAGCTGCCCAGTAAACAGACACTTGTGAACCGCCCGCTAGAAAGAACGCAAAGGAGTCCCAAATGTAACCTTCGTCCCAATATTTCACTTTATAGACAGCATCAACACCTTCAAAACTTGTCATGATGCGTGTTTGTCACAAGGATAGTAACACAGGATATTCTCATATTTGTGATTCATCAGCATGAGAAGAAAAGCTGACCGACGAGGGATGAAGCTGCTGTTCAGAGGGTGGGTGTTCAACACCAGAGTCCCAGAACGACACTCGGTCTTCGATCTCCTCAAACTCAGCGTTCTCTTCCACGAGTGACTCTTCTTCTGCTGATGTGAGAGAGAACTCATCATCGTCAACTGGGTCCTCAACTGGTTCGAGATCCTCGGGGACCCAATCGAGTTGTCGTCCATCAGAAGACTGGAGAGTTGGCGGTGGTAGGAGCTTTCCAACTGACTCGTTCAAACGTTGTCTTTCCCTTATTTCATCGTTTGATTCCGCAATAGGATAGGGCGCAATATTTGTGCTTTCCTTGAGGAATGGACTTTGCTCGCAAGTCTTTGTACATGGTTCACAGTCCATATCATCGGCACCGTGCATCGGATCATCTTCGATCTTCCCGAGGGATGATTCGAGATCGATTGGCTGGAACATTTCTTCTGATTTCATCGTCATTCCGTAACGTGTACTTTGTAACGTGTTTTCTTGGTAAATGAGTTGGTGGGTTGGTTCTTGATTGTGTTGTGTTTCGAAAAGTGAGAGTAGTGATTTGCTGTTTGACTTCCTACGACTTACGAAAGAGTGAGACTGCTTTTTATTTTGCACAATGGAATGATCCCTCTCGGTTTCGTCCAGTATGGTGGACGGTAGTGGCACGTCCAGCGCGTGTTCCATTAAGTAATTTTTCATAGTGGAAGTGTTGCTGACACCGCCGTTTGTTAAGTGACCTTCTAAATGAATTTATACTACATACAGACTTGTAGATTGAATATTGATGGTAGACTAGTGAAGTACACTAATGGCGAAGTACATTTCACTACCTAAATGTGAGAACAGATATATGGGACCTATTTCCAATGAAGTGTACTCGAGAATACGAACCACAAAGCGAAGACGACTGGCGGGGGCCGCCAGGGCACGAAGATTCCCGGGAAAGAAGAGAAAATGAGCCATCTGCACTTTCTCGCCTCTCTCTAGAGTACTGGTACCGGTAGAGAGAGAGCATGCGGCGCATGATAATTCACCACATCAGGCCAAACAAGTGAAGTACATACAGTATTCATTCGTAGTATCGTGATTGTTTTTGATGATGATTGGTTGCCAGAGAAGGATCTCTACGTGAGTGCACAGGCGTAGAGCCTGGTACAACCTTTACACAACCTCACGATGCACATACGTTCGACAAAATCGGCGCCTCCTCTTGTCGTCTCCGCGCACTACTTCGCCACCTTCGAAATCGGCGGGTTCGGAGGCATATGTGTCAGCACACGTTAAAGCATAACTTTCTTGTCGGCATGAGAAGGCAGAACATGTATGGCTAGTAGAAATCATTCGTGGCGTCCAGTGAGTCATTCAAGATAGATACGAGTTATCGGTGGTCTTCGGCGTTTTGAGAACGCAAGTGCATTATTTTCAACGGGCGAAAAGCGAACGCAAGCGAACGATGGATCGCAAATCACGATTACCGGTTGAAGTACGGTATGATACTTGTACTGTACGAGTTGGGTGCGCGCAGAAGAAAGCTGCAGTAGGCCCACGTGGCGCCGGTACAAAACCCCGAATCACGAACAGCAGTCATGTGCGCCATCATTTTGCATGAATTGAAGACCGAGCTTGCAACCACGACAATTTATACAATGTGACTCGTGACTCGCAATCCCGTATAGAGTATATTTCCCGACACGTACACTACCTTGTCTACCGGTACGGTACCACTGAACGCAATCGCGCGAACACGTCGACCCTCTACCTGGTACCTGCGTGGTATCGGCCATCGCATCCATATAACGCAGCATAGAACTGTAACACATTATTTTGTCTTGTCATCATTCCTCTACTCCTTGACAACATGAGACTTTCTCAAGTCGCAAATAGCTTCCTTCTTTTCACAACAATCTCGCTGAGTGGAGAAGTCGAGGGATGGACTCGGCCGAAACCACTCGAAAATAAACTTCCGAAAATTCAGGGAAGAATCTTCGGAAAGAACGCGGCGAAATCTGGTCAATTGAACGATGATACTTCCATGGGGCTGCAAATGGTCGATTCCACCGCTGAGTCGCAAGAGTCTTCGGAAAAGAAACTTCAGTTACCAGATCGCACCACACTATTGAAGGCATCCACGTCGGGATTGGCTGTGAGTCTAGCGATGGTGCCAGAGGCGATTGCCTTTGCCTTTGTGGCAGGAGTGAATCCTTTGGTAGGCTTGTGGACGACAGTTGTGCTTGGTTTCACCGCTGCCGCTATGGGTGGACGAGCAGGAATTTGCTCGTCCGCTTCTGGGGCATGTAGTGTGGTCGTCGCGGCCCTATGCTTTTCCCATGGTCCTTCCTATCTTTCTGCTTGTGCCATGTTGGCTGGACTCTTGCAGATTGGTTCCGGTTTGCTGGGAGTGGGAAAATTTATCAACCTCGTTCCGCATCCAGTCATGCTGGGATTCGTGAATGGGCTCGCATTGGTAATGACTAAGGCACAATTGGCCCACTTTCAAACTGCGGGTGGTCACTTCATGTCTCTAACTAGTTCCCTGGGAGCAGCAACGTATGGGATCGCCGCATTGACGATGGTGTTGGTAAAATTACTACCGAAAATCACCAAGGCGGTCCCTCCAACGCTTGGAGCTGTGACTATTGCCAGCCTAGTCACGAAGCTCTTCTCCATTCCTGCCAAAACTCTAGCCGACGTGGCGGGAGCTTCAACTTTTTCTGGAGGTTTGTCGGTGATTCCAAAGTTGGGGCTTCCAAATGTTCCCTTTACTCTCGAAACTCTCCAAGTGATTTCCCCCTACGCGGCAGTGATGGCATCCGTTGGTATTTTGGAGAGTTTGTTGACAATGCAACTCCTAGACAATATCGCTGACGACGGTAAGCGTGGTTCGACTACGAAAGAATGCGTAGGTCAGGGTTCCGGAAACTTTTTGGCTGGATTGACCGGTGGAATAGGAGGATGTGCTCTGTTGGGACAAAGTATCATCAACATGCAAAGTGGTGGGGGTGTATCTCGTTGGTCTGGAATGAGCATGGCTCTCTTCTTGGCTTTGGGCATTGTGGTGGGTGCTCCTCTCTTGGCCAACGTCCCAGTTGCCTCGTTGGTGGGCGTGATGCTCTTGGTTTGCCACTCCACTTTCTCTTGGTCGTCGCTGCGATTGATCAACAAGATTCCAAAGCTGGATGTGGCGGTGATTGTTTTGGTGTCCCTGGTGACGGTGAAGAAAGATCTCGCTGTAGCTGTTCTTTTAGGCACCATCATCAGTGCCTTGGGCTTTGCGCATAAGCAATCCCAAAACCTGACATCTATGATATCCCCCGAAAGTACGGAGCGGAAGAAAGTTTACAACCTCAAGGGGGCATTGTTCTTTGGTTCCACCCGTAAATTCGAAGAAATATTTTCGCCCAAGACCGATCCCAATGTGGTAGTCGTGGATTTCTCCGATTCTCGCATCATGGATCATTCCGCGGTGGAAGCATTGCAAGGACTTACTGAAAAGTACACATCACTTGGCAAGACTGTGTTCATCCTAGGAATCTCGGAGGATGGAAACGCCCTGCTTCAAAAATATTGCCAAGGTCTCAAGTCGCCCCCCTTCCAAGCCGTTTCTTCTGGCATTTCGAAAACGACAGGGCCAGCGGCTCCCTTGTACCAAGCAATGCCTGCAGTCTAGTCTAATTTACTGCAGTAAAACGAACTAGTTGCTTCTCTTTTTGTGTTCTTGACATTGTACTACTAGGAGTAGAACGTTGGCATGAAAATATGTCTTTTTGATGATGTTACCTCTAGTAGTATGTGTCTCGGTAAATGCGACGTGCGACGTCTCACAAAGTAACGCAGAGTGCCGTCGTTGAGCTCAGTTTTGACTCAACCGACTGTATGATTTTGGATCTTTTTTGTGTCGAAAGTCGAAAGAAGAATAACGCAAGATCATGAAATCCTTCGACATCTACCGACAATCCAAAACGATCATTTCAAATCGTCGCATATCCCATCTCTCTACTCTCTACTGGCTATGAAACAGCCATGACTTTGGCTGCGTGTGGCTCTTGCGTCCTAGCGGCCATTCTGCTACTGAACCTTTTGGTTTCGCAACCCGCGAGTGCGGCACTGCCTCCTGATTTTGATGACAACCAAGTAGCGTCGTTGGGTTTTATCACGGACTTCGCCTTTCTCCCAGGGGGGCAGCTGCTCATCAGTGAGAAAAGTGGAAATATCTTTCTCATGGAGGACCCTCTTTCTCTCGGCAGCAATTTGACTCAAGTTCTTGATATCTCCGGCAGGATTTGCACAAACGGAGAGCGCGGAATCAACAGTATGCTCATCGACCCGAACTTCAACAGTAACCGCTATGTATATGTTTGGTACACATGGAACTGGAATAACTCCTGTGGTACCGACTCGGATGATTCCCCCGTCAATAGGCTCTCCAGATATAGCCTCACTGGCGACTTCAAATTTGACGAGTCTACTGAAATCAAGTTGTTCCAAACCGACCCGGTCATCAAGCAGTATCACAACGGTGGAGGTGTGGTTTGGGGCAATGATGACAATATTTGGTTGGTGACAGGTGATGGCGGGGAGAGAGAGTACAATTTCTATGAAGCTGCCGGTCAGAAACTGGACAATTTAAGAGCTAAACTTATTCGTATAACGCCAAGTGGTGGTATTCCAGCAGACAACCCATACCAAGGCCCGAACTCTGTTCGTTGCAGCGAATCTGGTCAAACCAGTGAAGGTAAAGAATGTCAGGAAATTTTTGCATTGGGCCTACGGAATCCCTGGGGTTTGTCGATTGACCCGAATGACAAGTCGGCAACCCGTTTGATGATCATTGACGTTGGGGGGTCAAAATGGGAAGAAGTCAATCTGGCCGGAAGCGACTACCCCAAACGAAATTATGGCTTCCCTGTACGTGAGGGGCCTTGTCCGCTGGCAGAGACTGAAGAATGTGACAATCAAGATGCAAACTTCACTGGTCCGTATTACTTTTACATCCATCTTCCCAACCCAGACTCTACGCAGAAAGACATGGGCGCTTGTACAGCTGGAGACTTTATTCCAGCCGAAAGTGGATGGCCCACTGAGTACGACGGTCAGTATTTCTATGCCGACTTCGTATTCAACTGGATCTATATCCTACAAGACAACGAAGGCTCGGACTGCTTGTCGTGTAATCCACCAACCTCTCGGTTCAGTGGAGAGGAGTTTATTGAAGTACCAAGAGTAACTCGGATACATTTTGGCCCAGATGTGGACGGTACGAAGGCTCTGTACTATGCTACCCTTGGTGGAAATGGCATGGATGGTGGCCTGAGAAAGATATCCTACACTGGCACTGCCAACCGTGGACCAGAAGCAAGGATTTCGGCATCCCCAACCTATGGTGCCGTGCCGTTGACCGTCACCTTTGATGGCAGCGGCGGTTCTGACGCAGATGGCGATGCGCTATTGTTTGAGTGGGATTTTGACGGAGATGGAAGCGTGGACAGCACTTCTATTACGACGTCGTTTACATTCACTACAGCAGGAATCTACATCGTCGAACTAACAGTGAATGACCAGAAAGGATTAAACAGTAGTGTGACCGTGAGGATCAACGCCGGTAACACGCCCCCACAGCCTGTGATTGCTTCTCCTGCCGAAGGAACTACCTTCTCGGTCGGTCAAGTCTTTACGTTGGTTGGATCGGCGACCGATGCTGAGGAAGGGCCTTTGCCTGACTCATCGTTGGAGTGGTTGGTGGACAAGCACCACGCGGAACATTTTCATCCGTACCTCCAGTGGACCACCGGAAACAGTATTACAATTGATGCTGCTCCTGGCCCAGAAGACTTTATTGCTGCAACAAACAGTTATCTGAAAGTCCACTTGAAGGCCGTGGATAGCACAGGACTCTCAACGGAAGTCACCAGAATCATTGAGCCATTAAAAGTCAATGTAGAGTTTGATTCCGATCCTTCGGGCTTGGAACTAATCCTGGACGGCTACAAAGTGACCACACCGTACACGGCAGTGACATGGGCCAACCATGAGCTCAAGTTAGAAGCCCGGAATCAGGGAAACAATATGTTCACGAACTGGTCGGATGGTGGAGGCAAGAGCCATTTCATCAAAGTCGGCAACAAAACAACAAGCTACACCGCATTGTTCCGTCCTCTGGACCTTATGCCTGTTTTCAAGAGCGGCAGCGCTCCGTTGACCTCGGAAGATCCTCCATCGCCGATTGATGGAATTACTGGGGTTTTCATTCAACAGCTTCGAAACGGCAAAGTTGTAATCATTAATTCAGAGAGAGTGATCTGGGAATCGAATCCTTCTTCTACTCTCGATGATTCTTACAGAACTAGTTTGCAGTCGGACGGGAATTTCATAACCCGGAGAAGCTCTGACCTGCAAGTTGTTTGGAAATCTCAATCAGAGGGAGGCGAGATATATGAATCCTGCGGAACAGCCTTCGTTGCGCTTGAAGCTGGTGCGCAGACGTTGGGTATTTATTGCGGAAACGAAGATAGTATTACAGATATCCTCTGGGTTACGGAGACAGAACCAATGGAATTGGTCACCAGCACTTCTCCAACAACTTCGCCTCCAACTCCTGGGCCAACCACCTCAGCATCTGACTCTGCCCCAACTCCTGGGCTATCCACCTCAGCATCTGACACTGCCCCATCGACGTCGCCACCAACTCCTGGGACGATACTCGTCGTTTCTTCTGTTCCGACGACTGCACTGCTCCCACCTACGCGTGAACCTGCAGTCTCGTCTACGTCAACTACGCCTACTACGAGGAGTCCATCAGAATCTGCTGCGTTTAGCTTCAAACTATTTTCATTTCAGCCGATCTCCATTATTGTTACAGCAATAACTCTACTTGCAATCTGGGGAGCACCATTTTAGAGTTCCAAAGCTTCGTCTTCTCTCGGCAGCTCAAACTAGCCTACCAAAGTACATCGAACATAGTTTTACTCTGATCACGTAGATAAAAGATAGCACCCCACAAAGTTAATAATTCCCGAAAGCGAAAGAGTAGAAGCAGCAGGTAGGCTGCCGGTAGTGCGCTGAGCCATAGCCCTATTGTAAAATATTGAGTTGAATCATCATCATCATGTTGTCATGATCTTCATTCCCAATAATGACAACAAGCAAGCTCGAAGCTCGAAGGTCCGCCCGTCGCCTCGCGCTGCAACGCCGCGTAACAAACGCCAGCAAAACAAAAGCAAACGCACAATATATTACCCGCGTGTACTGTAAGAAAACCAAACTGAAAAATGCAATCAATATTATTATCCAAACATGCCATCATATCATGCATTGATGCGAGATGTGAATGGGGATGGAACACCCCACATCTAATGCAGCAAGCAAGAGCAATGATTGCACTGGACGCGACGAAAGCAAAGCGCCCGACCAGTAATGCCACTAATATGATTGTACCGGTAGTATTGTTTGCAAGAAATCTTCGTCCTTGTTCTCGGAGTATCATCTTGCTGTCTGTCGTCACGAATCCAATCCGCCGCCAATCCCTTCGCCCAGAGTTGCCAAACATCACAGCAGGTTGTGGTACTGGCCATCAGCGGCGGTTTTTATCTGGAGAGCAACCTCCACGACTGTCGCCACGAAGCAGACGAGATCTATTCCTTGTCATCGGCGGTGCTCTGGGCTCCTGGCTGTACATCCGGAATAGTGACTGGGATCGAGATGTCCGCGAAGCCAAGGAGCGACTGTTGATCCTTTCATCAAGATCGAGGAGTGTCAGAACTAATGGCACCGCTCCTTATCGAGAAGACGTCCCCCTTCCACTTCGACACTATCTCGACCAAGTTTGGAATAGAGCTGCCCCACTCGACCCGAGGAGCAACCTGGTTTCGGTCGAGCAGACAGGAAAGTTCTTTGCCTCGCAAGAATGGTATCCATTTAATGCCCGTCTGCTGGCGCTGGCACACTCTGACTCGAGTAACATACCCCCTGGTTTTGTTTGGGAGGCCAATGTGGAGATTCTAAAGATGCCCAACCGAATCTTACAAACATTTATGGATGGAAAAGGGGCCATCGTGACCAAACAAGCTGGCAAGATTCCAATGATTCAAGTGGAAGAAGAGGAGCCATACATTTTATTTTGGTTGGCCATGACACCTTTAATGCCTAGTGTTTTTGTCTACGATTCCCCGAATGGAGGGAAGGAAAAACCCACAATATTATGGAATTCCGTTACAGACTTGTCATCTTGTTCTGGTCAGCTTTTGGACAAGGGCGACAATCGCACCTATCATATGGAATTCGAGTTTTCAGACGAAACTAAGCTACTGAAAAGTATCAAGGTGACATCTCCATCCCTCCCAGTGCCTTGGCAAGTTAATTATTATGACTACAGACGACTGGGTGATCACACACTCGTTCCCTCCAAGATTGAAGTTGGACAGTGGACAACTGCTGGTGAAAAATTGAATCTTCATTTGATGATCACAAACCATAACGTACAACAACACCATCAAAGATAGTGCGTTGTAAGCATGCATATACCAAGTTCTGTCTACAGCCTAATTTAGCAAAACGAAATTGTTGCTTCTCTTTTTGCGTTCTTGACATTGCACTGCTAGAGTAGTCTAAAGTAGATCGTTGGCATGAATGGACATCTAATTATACTACGATGCTATTAGTGTCGTCTCGGCATCTGCGATGTCTTTGACTGTTGTATGGTCGGTATCTACAAGTGGGTGCACTGTCGTAGAAGCATCGGCAGCGACTTTTTGCATTTCCGTCTGCAGCAACTCTGCTGCAGCAATCGCCTCCTCATTTCGTTTTCGCTTACCGAGTCTTGGTTGCGTCCGTACATAACATTCCAGTGCTTCGATTTCCTGCGCTTTCCCCTGAAATTTAGCTTCCACGTGACCGATAATTCGGTGTAATTCCATTCTGGTCCGTAGAAAGGTGACCACGCTCTCGTTCAATTCTTTACAATTGGCTTGTGTACTTTCCGCTCCTGCTTTCTCGGCTTTGCTCATGCATCCAGCGATACTGCTCACCAAGGGGCGCCATATTTTGGGCAGCCTTTCCTCGTACGGTAGGTGGTGATAGCTCTGGCTAGCCGCCGAAGACGATGGGTTTCCAGCTTGTGGAGTCTGTGAGGATGGCGGGGGTAGCGTAGGATTGCTGCTGCTCGTGGTCGGGGTGGAGGGTACCGTGTTGCTGGTGCTCATATTGACGATTGATTGAATTGAAATTTCCGTCTCGTTCTTTGGGACTGCGTCTGTGGTAAAAGACTTCAGCAAAAGGTCTTTTGAATAGGGTGTTCGTCTTAGCCAAGGATAAG
Organism: Nitzschia sp. pyKryTriq1; assembly: GCA_956465555.1. NCBI lineage: Eukaryota > Bacillariophyta > Bacillariophyceae > Bacillariales > Bacillariaceae > Nitzschia > Nitzschia sp. pyKryTriq1. Next base: position 504,799 of record OY101130.1, on the reverse strand, counting down.
TGTACCGCGGTATTATGTATGGGAGTTTCAGGTCTGGTTTTTTATACGGTATGGCCATGGTCATCATTCGATCATCATCATGATTTTTTGCTCATCTCCAACTGCACAGAACCAGAACGAAGAACGAACGACCGATTCGTGATGTACAGAAACAGTCCCAAATGGAACCCCAACCCCAACCCCAACTGTTCTTGTACTTTCCACGATATGTACCAGTAATGTGTCTGTTGTCTGTACGTAGTCCAGGATCCGGGTCCTTAAACTTCCTGCCGACAAAGGACGGGCTTGAAAGAAATTCGAAGACGCTTACAAGTACGGGTACCTACGTACAGTACCAGTACCAGTACTGTACAGGTAGTACCAGCTGCGGGGGCCACCAAAGCAAAAACGTCAGAGTTGGCAGAGTTGTGCGTGATGACGTGAGTTCTCAACATCCCACCTCATGCATCTGGCAAGACCACAAGTACTCCTATTTCGACTCTACTACTACTAGTAGTAGCTAGCAATAAATCACAAGGTCTCTACTAGCTCTAGCGTACAACTACCGAGAAAACTACTTTTTAGCATAATATGCAGGGACCCTCTAATACTACTAGTAGAGAGGGATATTGTCTTTCGTTTTGACAATGGCGCCAATGTATTTCTAATTATTTTTTCCCGTCTTTCACAACCCCGTATTTTTATTGGTCCACGCGTTCAAAGCGACACGAAACCATCTGGTCTTGGTTCCTCCCCTCTCATTGGACCACCATCACACATGATATCAAGACTTTGGCGAGCAAGATCAACCAAAACATATATCGGTACTTGTGCTGTAATCACAAGCAAGGCATGGCTATTGGTCGACGTGGCTGGCGGTTGGTCTTTTGGATCGACGCGAGCGTTGGGCCACGAATTTCGGATAGTGAAGAACGGAAATGGCGATAGTTGTGGTGGTTGGAAAGGAGTTTTACTCTCTAGCTAGTAGTCTATCTCATCTCTAGTAGTAGAGAGTAGCTAGAGAGGCCCTACCAAATACTTCTATACTTGTACAGCACTGTAATTAAATAGCTTTACCGACCATACTCGTACCGGAGAAGGAAGGCGACGGGGTCTGTGAAAGGAGCACCAGCTGGTACATCATCAATCCTTTGTATCATAGGTATTCTAGAAAGTTGCCTCCAGAAGTGTAGGAACGCTTCTACTATAGTGCAAGACTACAACTTAATGGATTCACTATGTAAAACAGGAATTAGCATACGGCTCTTTGGCTTACATGTTACGACGATCTTAGTACAAATGCATCATAGAAGAATGGTTGCTCCGGACACGGAAATGTCAGCCGAGTTTTTGTGGCCAAACTTTTTCCCGTTACTCATACTAACTAGACAAAAAATGGCTGGCCAGCCCAGCACTTCCCCCCCACAGGCTCAAGGAGGAACGAACTTAATCACTCTCGATCATGTACGGTTCCACACACACGATCAAGGGGAATTCAACGGGGGCAGTGTTGACGATTCGGATAACGTTTCCGGCTCCTGGAGTGGGAATGACGAAAAAGGCAGGGCGCTCAATACCATCTTCAGTGTAAAGATCGACGGTGAACTTGATACTGTTGGGACCTTGGACAAGTTCGATGGAAGCATTCAAAGGCCGTCCATCAGTCTTCAGCACAACCTTGGCGCCTGACACAGCCGGCTCCAAAGGATACGTAACAACGGCTCCACCTTGAAGAGTTCTTGGGGTGCTCATGTCATAGATTGCTCGCGAGAGTTCCATGAATCCCAAGCCAGCAGCGACTGCCGGGTCTTCAGTGGCAGCTCCAACAGAGGCAGTGATTGGGAACTCGATGTTTCCGATATTGCGGATGAAAAGAGAACTGTGACCTCCGGGGGTTTCAATCACGGCCTTGAAGGGACGCAATTTTCCCTTTCCGCTCTTGATTTCCATTCGCACGGGAGTGTTGTCAGGTCCCTGGCACAAGTACACTCGGGCGTGCATGAGACGACCTTCGTGGGTCATGGTGTCGAGGGTGCGGTCCTCTCCCGTCATGGCAACTAGGAGGCGGTCCACTTCGGGGCTCTGGAACGACCACGTTCGCAAAGCACCTCCTCCTTGGATACGGGTGATTTCAAGGTCTTCGACGTTGCGGGCAAACTGCATATCGGCAATTTGGCTGTCTCGGGTCGCCAAGCCACCAGTGGTTCCGGAGAGCTCCTCGGCCAATCGAGTTTCAAGGTTGTCGTAGGTCGACTTGACTACAACCTTCGATTGAGCCGAGGGGCCCTGGACCATGAAGGCATTTCCGCTGGCCGAGAAGAGGGCAAGAGCAAGGAGCTGACTGCAGAACTTCATGGTGATAGTGTAGTAGTATCACTTGCTAGCTTAGAGATGATGGATAAGTGAACGGACGTCCTTCTTGTTGCAGGCCTGTCGGCGTTGTTGCTTTTAGACTTCAGTTTGCAGTTGGAATGGATTGCTTTTCGCAAAATCGCCCAAAATCGACGTGCGTACGTGGTGCTCCACGAGGAGGGGTAGCTAGGCCGACGATGGCGTCGGCCGTTTCGAAATAGTGGCGGTAGGACCAATCAAAAAATCTTATTTTCCTACGTGGTCCCCTACGGGGCTATATTTTTTGAAACACCTTTTTGCAAACGACAAATGACGTACTAACTCGATTGAGGCGTTAGAAGCATTTGATTGGTCAATAAAGAAAACGTTATTTTTCTTTTTGAGAAGATCATAAGTAATAAGGCTTCTTTTTGAAAGGTACGTTATTAGAGCGTTAAATTATTGTACCCGTACATGCCGATTTGCGATTTATTTCTTCTAAGTATTTATGTTACACTTCGTGATTGACACTATTTCAGGTACTCATGACTGAAGTTGACATCGGCGGCGAAGGTTCGGAACGCTTCCGAGAAGTGATGGGTTCGTATCTTTTGGAGGCGGGCGGAAACGCACTTCTGACGCCGAGACGCTCTCCACCACACACTCTTCGACTTCATCTGTCACTACCAACCACCGACGAAACTTCACCCCACATTGGTTACGGGGAAAAACTAGACTGCTAGTAGTAGCTAGAAAGTCAGATCTGACTATGATGTGGTTGCTCTCTAGCTTTGGAGAATTTCTAAATATCGTCTTTTGTCGTTGGTGGTGAAGATCAATTCCGGTCCTCCCTTGTTCGCTCCATAGTACCACTAGTACTAGGCTGGCATCCTTCTTCCTTCCTGGACCACTATCTAGTTCGTAAGGCAGAATATGATGAACTCGAATTCCTATATTATTTGCGTTTGAGGGCATACTACTAGTACTTGTATGAATAGTTCCTCTCTTCCTACTCGTCGTAGTACGATACTTTCATGATTCTACTTTGTAACATCTGCTTGTCGCTCCGCAATTGCTTTCTGTGGTCATACAAGGTATGCATTTACTATCAACTCATAATCTTTGTCGGATAAATGAATCGCTCTGGACATCACAAATGGATATGTCTCGGGTACAGCCATCAGGAATCGATCAGGCGATGGTGGATCAAACCTAGCTTTTTTGGTTTTTGCCAGCAGTGTCTGCGCTTTCCTCCGGCCACAATATCATTGGCTCAAGCCTCTGAAAATCCTTGTGGATACATATACGTAGTTCCAGCCCATATTCATCCACATGAAAATTCAAATTCATGCTTCGTGTCACTCTTGGGTGCGTCATACCAGTAGTTGTTTTTAAAAGAAAAAGAATCCGGCCGATCCATCAATCAGCCATGTCGGATCTTCTGCTACCAAAGTTTGTTCCACGGGAATAATTTTTGAATGTTGAATGATTGTGGTCTGTTGTCTTGCTGGACCACTATCGTCCGCAGCAAGATTGGCTCCCGTGGTGGCGGCGGCAGTGATGAGAAGAATTAAAAGCAGGACTGCATTGATGGCGGACAGAATCACTGGCGCAACCCCAAAGGAACGTCCCTGAATTTCTTCCCTCTCCCCTGGGTGCTCCAACAACATTAATTCTTCCATATTTTCTGGATGATGGATACTCGAGAAAAGAGCATGTAGGTAATCATTATTGTTAGGAGGACGAGGAGGAGGATGTTGTTGATTAGGAAAATTCTTGCTCGTCGTCGTCCGATGCAGCCGCCGCGGACGACCGTGAGCTCCCTTTCCCACAAACGCTCCGCCCTCAATACTGTTCGTCAATACCAGTAGCAATAGCACATTATAGAATCTAAGAATTATCAGTCTCATGGTTGAGGGATTTTTTGTTCCACTGTTGCACAATAGTGACAGTGATGCTTTTCCATCATCTTTTTTCCTTCTTCCCGTTTTTTAATCAAAAGATTACGCGCACCGCGCTTCGCACGGTTACGGTTCGCTTTTATCCAAAATCCAGGAAAGATACCATTCTCGTCCTCTTGCTACTCGCTACTAGCTAGTAGTACCGTGGAGGAGTGCGAGTAGCTAGCTATGGAGGATGCGTTTGGCAACATACTACCGGTGTGTTGCATCGGCCCTCTCTACCGGTACAGTAGCCAGTCATTATCAAAGCTACTAGAGATAACTGCTGTATCGTAGTATTCCTCTACCAGATGACTACTACCTGCTGTACTTGCGAGAAAGGACAGAAATCAGATGTATCCGGGTTCTCTTTGAAGCGACAAGATCGAAACGTCGCTAAAAGGACACCCAATTGTATCCGCCGGTACAAGTAATGTCCAATGATGCTGAGCCCCGATCAATGGAAAAGTCAATGCATAATTTGTTGCTTGTTTGATCGACCTACCAATACATAGCAACCATGATTTTAAACTTCAAACCCGCTCATACCGCCCTTGCCAGCAATACTTTTGGGAAGTTACTAGCACTCAAAAACAAGACATCCCAGCCCATCGCAGCGGCGCTACGGGGCGGTGCCAGCAGCAGTGTCGTCCTTCACGACTATTCGGGGGTTGTCGCAGAATACTTTTCCAGTATTCGCACCCCAGCTTCTTTGATACTCGGTGCTTCTATCGGTGCACTGTTTGTGACCGATCTTTCGGGTGGAACCATGCGAGAAAAATCAAAGTCGGAACGACTCTGCACGCGCTTCTACAATACTTGCGTCCTGTTCTCGTTTTTGCTAAGTCTATGCACGACAGTCACTGCCACTGCTGCGGGTGTGACACTACTCCACCACAGCGGCTTGGCCAAAGCCGAATCTGCCTACGCAGTACTCATGCGAGATTTCGAGTACGAATTCATCACGGTTCGGTTGTCCTATCTTTCTTCCTTGCTGTGTTTTGTGATTGGGATTACCAGTCGCATAATGTTGGAATACAAATTATTAGACAAGCGCCGTCGCGATGAAGCCTATGTCGTGTGTTTCTCGATTGGAGCGGTGGTGGCGCATTTGTGGTCTTACATCAACTCGACACTCCATTCTTCGCAAAGTTTGTTTGGCCTTTTCGTCAGTCTGATCCAAATTATCGTGCGTCGAGGCTTTCACGAACACAAGCCGCTTCAGGTTGTATCAATAGCTTGTTCCACATTGGCGGCGATGTTCTTGACCAAAGTGGTATTCTTCAAGAAAAAGGGAAATCCGGATGATGTGATTCTATAACAGTATTTCGTTGCTTCGGCTTCCTCCTAAAACCATGAATTACAGTGCATTACAGTACTGCAAGCACATGATGTCAATGCTACAGAGTATAAAACACATCACTCCTTCTAAGTCTTCTCTAGAGCTTTACTGATACTGCAGCTGAAAATAACGCTTCTCAAATATCTTTTGGTGTCGGCGATGGTAGTGATAGTCTACTTGTTGCTCGAAGCAGCACTAAAGACCTATTTCGAGTGGTAGGCATCAAAATCGGCATCTCGTTTTTCGGCAACCGCTTGAAGACCTCGTCCCCAATCGTCACGATTATAACACATTGCCTGGGCATGCGCATCTCGATACAAGGAATCGGCAAGTCCCGCATCCTTTCCGAGCCTCCAGCTACGTATGAGTGACCGAATCGCCACGGGGTGTCGCTGCGCAATTTCCGCCGCGAACCTATGTGCTTCGGCTTTGACTTGATCGGATGGAACGAGTCGATTGATCAAGCCCAATTCATCGGCTTGCTCTCCGGTCAGTGTTTTGCCCAACATGAGGATTTCGGTAGCCTTGGCGGTCGAGAATCCTTGTTGTTGCAACAAATACAATCCTCCCATTCCCGAAGGAATACCCAACTTGGAGAAGGGAAATCCCAACACGGGCACACCACCAGTAGCTGCCACTCGCAAATCGCACGCCAAAGCCAAGCAGGCCCCGGCGCCCATGGCAGGTCCTTGGAGAGCGGCAATGACTGGAACAGGTATTTTTTGTCGCATTCCCAAGAAACTATTGTAAAATTGCAGCATGGCATCGACATTGGCATGAACAGAATTCTCATGAAGCGATAAAAGCCACTTGAGATTTCCTCCCGCGGAAAAGGCTTGATCTCCGGCGCCTTGGAGGACGATGGCTTGAACGTTTGAATCGCCGTACAATTTTTTTTCCACTTTGGAAATCAGACGCTCAAAGTCACGCCCCATTTCCACCGTCAAGGCATTGAATGTTTTGGGGGATTGCAACGTTATCGTTCCAACTTTCAAATTTTCATCCACGGACCAGGAGACAAGAGATGCGGAGGAATCGTCGTCATCACCTTTCGAAGATGACGAGAAATAATGTCGTTCTCGAGCGATCGGATTTGGATAAAAGCAGGGTTCGCCTCTACCCCGAAAACTGCACGTTGTTGTTGCCCGAAGAGGGGTCGTCAAGCAGGATCCACGTCGGAAGAAGCTAGAGGGAGTCTTCCTCAGCATCTCACAAGTTGTACGGGAGATATTCAAGGTCATACTGTATCGGACAGCACTGTGGGTCGTTCGATGTTCGATGTATGAACACCTGTTCCTTTTCAGAATAAGAACGACAAGGATGATGATTGATGATGCTGGGGACTGGGGACTCCTCTCCACAAGTACCGTACAGGTACCTATGTATCGTAGAGGACCCAAAACGGAAACAGATGATGCTGCGAAAACCGGGCAAGCTCGCTCGGATCTTCGACCCAAACGACTCCATGCTGTCATCCCAATCTTCTGTTGAACAAGCTTTGAAGTCAGACGTGGATATGGATCCAACCATCCAATCAAAACACCCGAAATCATCGACTGACTCATTGCGTGATGGTCGTCGGCTTCTCGGATCAGTTTCAAGTTTGTGGTCGTTATTTTGCCCGCTGCGGGGGATGTGCTACCATCACTTATGTTCCCTCTCGCATTCCATCCATCACATTGCATTATTCATTATTCGACACCTTCCCAAGAGGACATTGACCGCGCATACATCAACTACAGTATCAGTTTTTGTTTCATTATGTCAACGACTTACAGGAAGATTTTTCAAATCGCAGTTACCATGATGTCAGTACATTTAACGTGCGCACTGGCAGCCCAAACAGCACCAAAAAAGGTAGTTGTTACGGGTGCCGGCGGGCAAACGGGTCAGGCACTCTTCCGCAAACTCTTGGCCTTGCCGGAGGAATTCCAACCCCTGGGCTTGGTCAGAAGTGAAGAATCAAAACAGAAATTGGTCAAGTCGGGTGTCCCCGATTTCAATGTGATTGTCGCAGATGTGACCAACCCAGACGCCATCAAGGCCGCTGTGCAAGTCGCGGGAGGAGACAACCTGTATGCCTTTTGCATTTGCACATCCGCCAAACCCGCCCCGACGGAAGAAATCAATCCTGATACAGGCCGACCCGTCTTTGCTTTTCCCCACGGAGATCCCGAAGCGGTAGATTGGATAGGACAGAAGAATCAAATCGATGCGTGCCCTCCAGGAACTCATGTCGTTTTGTGTTCGACCATGGGTGGAACCAACCCCGATCATCCTCTCAACAACCTTGGCAAGAAAGTCAATCCTGATGGCACCGTATCAGGTGGAATGATTGTTCAATGGAAACGTAAAACTGAAGTATATCTGATGGAACAAGCACCCAAGCTTACATATACCATTGTCCACCCTGGAGGTCTAACCAATGAACCGGGTGGCGAGCGTGAGTTGGTCGCCGGCGTGGATGATAACATGGATGGCACAGAATCCCGAACGGTCCCGAGAGAAGATGTCGCGCAAGTCATGCTGGAGTCGTTACGGTTTCCCGAAGTATACGCAGGACGTAGTTTTGATTTACGAGCCAAGGAGAAGGGCGACGGTACGGCGACAAGAAACTTTTCGAGTCTGTTGGACCGACTGGAGGGCAAAAATTGCGACTATAGCCTTGGAGCAACAATGTAATTACAACGAGATGTAGTTATGAATACGAAAAAACGACTTTCTTGGCTCTACTGTACTACTGTACTTAGTTTTATTATCTGACCTACAAATCATCAGACTTCGCGTCTGGAGGCTGGAAATGACTCCTGTGGCGAGTGGCGACGGTTGAAAGGCACAAAAACGATGTTTCAACAATGAAAAAATACACCTATATTTGGGATAGAGCCATGTCTAAAACGCAGAACAAGAACTATAGATTACCAGTGACATCGACAAGCAGACGGCCGGTATTCTTCCCGTTCAAGAGCTTTTCTAGCGACGCACCAAAGGAGTCCAATCCCCTCTCTACTTGCACGAAGGATTTCAGATTCCCTCGAAAGTAGTGCCATAAAATGTAAGCCGTAGCAGCTATGAGGTTCTTGGGTGAGCTCAAAAAGTGCCCGAGAACAAATCCGGACATTGTGGCGCTCCGCTCGGCTAGTTTGAGGTAATTTTTAGGACCTTGCGGGTTGGAATACAACTTCCCTGTATCATATTGAGAGATTGCCCCGCAAATGACAACCCTCGCACCTTGATTGATCTTATCCAGAACCGCATCCAATGTGGCGCCTCCGACATTGTCCAGAAAGAAATCGACACCATCGGGGCATGCCCCAGCCAGTTGTTCCTCGAGAGACTGCGTGGGATGTTTGTAGTCAACAGCCGCATCCAGTCCGAGCTCCCTCAGAAGAAAGTCAGTCTTGTCAGGGCCACCAGCAATTCCAACCACTCTGGCGCCTGTTAGTTTCGCCATTTGTGCTGCACAAGTTCCGACCCCGCCTGCCGCGGCACTGATGACGACAGTTTCCCCTTTCTGCGGTGGTTTCGTGGCAGCCAAGAAAATTCCAATATACGCACTAAGACCAGAATTTCCCAGCAGTCCCAAGTAGAGTGACGGTGGCACGCCTGGAAAGGGCGCCATTGACAAAAGAAAGGGTGATTTCTCCACTACAGCCAGGTTGGTCACTGGTAGCACCCCCGCAACTCTCGATCCAACTTTGTAGGCTTGATTGGAACCGGCTCGAACCACAGTCCCATACCCTGCAGCTCTCATTGTGTCCCCAACCTTGAGCGAATAATGGAAGGAGCCTTCGTCCAACAAGGTTCGCAGAAAGGCGTCTATAGAAAAGGCCTCGACGTGGACCAGTACTTGGTTGGGGGTCAATTCAATGGAATCGAGCTCATCTGGAGCTTTCTCTTCACTCATTTTCAAATGACGCGATGCTTGGAATTTTTGTTTCGGAAGTCTCACCACTGACCATTTTTGAATCATCGATGGGACATCGATTGTGCTTCTTCTCGCAGGAGAGGAAGTCTCTGCCAAGACCACGACGTGATGGTGCGACATGACCGCCGATATCCACAAAATCCCGAACCATGGCAGCAACCATCGACCGCCTGCGAATGGGCCCGTGGATATCATCGACGCCGTCCTGTGTTACCAAATAATCTTGCCTCTACTACGTACTCTGAACGACGATTTAGTATGGATGGCTTCCTGGTTGTAATGTCAGATAATATTTTACGTGCATTCGTACCATTCTAGCTAGACTATGAGAAACGAGACACGTTGGAGCATCAACATCGCGAATCTGATGCATACCGGTATGCTGTTGCAGCTCCCCAGTGTACCGTATCATCATAGCGCTGACTGCGAGAATGAAGAATAGGTGGTTGTTCGACTTGTCCGACTTGCTCCATGATCGCCCTCTTTCCTACTACTCTACTATATCGTAAAGCAGCGAAAAAGTGCACTGTCTAATTTAGCTGCTACCTTGACGGTCGAGAGCAATGAATCTCTCTAGTAGAGTAATGCTCCCTATGTACTCGTTCTGGTCTACGACTTACTCCGGTGATAGAGTACGAAGAAATCTCCCCTCTCAAACTCTCTACTCTAGAGAGAAGTACTACCATGTAGGGAGAGCGAGGACGCGAGGAGAGCACTTTACGGTCGGTAGCTAGTATACTACGAGTACACGATGCCGCCAAAACCCACATTATACAGTACTAGTACTGTACCACATGAGAAACACACCATGGTCGTACGATAACAGGTATGGGGCTGTACCTGGTATCGTGATCAGACTGAGCAGCCCGAGACCGACTCTCGACGTCTACAGGGCAACTGATGTGATACGGTACATGGTATGTATCATCAGGTACGGTACGGCACCCATGTCGACTTCGACAAACAGCGGTCCTACTCTATAGTACTTGCTATATTTCTTCTGAACGCCCTGGTGATGATTCATGATGGAATGAATGATGTGTATTATTACTTTACTCTGATATTATACAGTGCAGTATTCTCTTTCTGCTGTTACAGGTAGTATATTGGGATTCAATCTCCATCAACTTTACATGGTTTCAGAGAAGCCAATAAAGATCTTCTCACCAGCGGTGACAATCCATTCCTCGTCGAATCCGACGCAGTATTCAGTCAAGATACCGATCTCACGACCGTAACCTTGTTGGACAGTTGTTCCCAAGAACATGGGGGCCATTTCCATCAAGTGGCAGATATATTGAAGGTGAACAGCCGACGACTCAAGGAAGAAGTCATTTGACTTCATGTAATCGGGGTCGTTTCGCTTCACATACATGGTCTCAGATGCCTGAAGGCCATCAAGGATGACGTTGTGGTCAGGAGTCAAACCAAGATGGCGGCTCATTTCAGCCATGATTGAAGGCTGCAACAATCTGTCGCTGAGCTCTTCATCTGTTACCATGAGAATATCATAAGCAGGGTTGTCGATGAAAGTCTTCATGACTTGCCACTCTCGAATATTTCGAACAGCAGACTCGACCATTGATCGTAGAATGATGGCGTGGTTGTCAGCATTTCGCGAAAGTTCTTGGAATTCATAGATGTCAACCTTGCTGTCAGGGATAATGACACCCTTATCTGCCAATGTTGCAATGACGTCATCAAATACAATTTCAAGGGGATTGCGAGTGTGCAGGATCACCTTGGGTACGGCATCATCCAGTTGGCGACGCGCAACCTTGGCGGCTGCCTCACGAATGACAGCGACAGTGGAATGGGCAGTGTAAGGACCGCTCTTGACCAAGTGGAACTTTCCTTCCTCCAAGCACATCTCGACATCCTTGTTCTCACAAGCACCTCGTGCAGCAGAAATACCGGAACATTTGATCATCGGTTCAAGGCTTCCTTGATCGGCATGAGTCATCGACAAAAGAATAGCCGGCTCAGTGGTCTCATAAGTATTGAAGAGGGCAGGCTTGCATGTAGTTTCAGGGAAGTGAAGATCGTCACCTGTGCATCCAAGCGAAATGACATCCCGGCACACCTTGAATTCATCAGCAACCATGCGGAAAGCTTCTGCAGCGTCGTTGTCAGTGTTTTCGACGATCCACTTGATACGGCCACTGCAGGTTGCGCCAGCCGCAATTCGGGAAAAGGCTTCGTTGCAGTTGGTCGCTTCGTTGTGTCGGCTGACCTTCAAAACCATCTCTGGGTCGCATTGTTTGTGATCAAGCAACCCACGGCATTCCATGTAAGACATGCCAACAGTGTTCATGGCTCGGCGGGGAGGCATCATCTCCTCTCCGAGCAACAACGCAACGACCTTTTCCGCGCAGGTTTCACCGGAACGTCCGACCAAGCGATCAACAGCTCCGTCACAGTCTCCCTCGAATTGCTTCTCCAAGTAGTCACGGGACATTACCATCACACGAGACTCGCGGTCAGCAACGCCATATCCGACCATTATCTTATTCTGGTAGGCAGTCAAAGAAGACGCAAATGCGAGGCCAGAGCTCTGAAGTTTCAAGGGTTTGGAGACGCGTAGCACACGGAATGGAGGAAAAGCCTCAAATGTGTAGGCTCGGGTGGTGTATGGTTCACGAGAATAGTCGTCATGGGTGTGAAGCAGTGCAACGTATTCGTCGTCAGACAAGCGGAAGGCAGTGGCCGATCCACGAACAGAGACGCGGTTTGAAAGAGCCTCAAGGTAAGGCGAAGACGTTTCAAAGACCTTTTCACACGTTCCATCTTCCCCATTGACCTTGACAACAACATGAGGTTGAACGTTTTGGACGTAGTAGAGTTCATTTTCGTAATCGAAAGCGATCCAGTTCTTTTCATGGTCTGTGATGCTTCCACAGCTTAGACGGTGGGCAGGAGTGTCGATTCCGTGAGCAAGTTGTTCGCCACCGGGGGCAAGATACATCTGGAACTTGCTGTAGTCGCTCCATTTGCAGTCATCAAGAGACGAAACGCCTTCCAATGAGTGGACAGGAGGGTACGAAGAGAAAGTGACAGCCCAGCGAGATCGTTCATTCATACTGGAAGGCAACATAAATAGCTTTGGGTCCTCAGCACCGGTAGTCTTCTTGCGAGTAAGCACATGTTTCTCCTGAAGGTAACCAGGTTTCGCCTCGCAAAGGTCTTCCCATGCACTGTAGGTATCTTCGTTGGAAAGCATGTGCTTGTCAGCAACAGATAGAGAGGCCCCTCTTTGGATTCCCCACTTGGCAATACTTTCATCATCGAAGCCGCCCGAAAGATCACCGGTGAACTCCTCTGATCCCAAAAGGATCGAAGTAAAGTACACCCAAACGCCTTCATTCACTGGCTCTCCCTCATAGCTGGTGACCCCGTTCGAGTATCCGCCGGTTGAATGGTAACGGATGGTACGGACCCATTCTGTTGTTCCGTCTTCATTGTCAACAAACATCATACCAGGGTTGATGAAATACTTGTCGTGGCCACCCATCATGTTCTCATCGGTGTGCCAGTTCAATCGGAGGTCAACAGCCTCATCGTCGACACGGATGTAGTTTACTTCGTTTCTGTAAAAGGACCCAAGACGACGTCCATTGAGGGTCTCATTGACGACGAAATCACCGGTGCGATTGGTGTCAATTTCAACTCCATCCAAAAAGTCAGTCCAGTTTCCGGTGCTGTTGAGTCCCCCGATAAAGTCAGTCCAGTTTCCAGTCCAGTTTCCGGTGCTGTTGGTTCGTTCGATAAAGTCAGTCCAGTTTCCAGTCCAGTTTCCAGTCATGTTCCAGTCTCCAGTAATGTTCTTGATAGTTTCCAGAAAGTCGCCAGTCCAGTTTCCGGTAATGTTGCCCACAGTTTCGACATAGTCGGCGGTATAGTTTCCGGTCATGTTGCCCACAGTTTCGACATAGTCGGCGGTGTAGTTTCCAGTACTGTTTGTAAAGTCGAAGACAAAGTCTTTATCTTCTGCTACGACCGGTTCTTCCTCCACGACGGGCTCTTCCTCAACGACAGGTTCTTCCTCAACGAGAGGCTCTTCCTCTACGGCGGGCTCTTCCTCGACAACTGGCTCCTCCTCGACGAGAGATTCTTCCTCGACGACAATGGTATTCTCACCAACATCGGGATCTATCTCAACAACAATAGTTTCCTCCTCGACGACAGGCTCTTCCTCGACGACGAGCTCTTCCTCCGTGGATTCTGTTTCTTCTTCATCTGCCTTGGATTCCAAAAGAATGTCCTGGAGGAAGTCATCAACTCTCTTGTCGAAGTCCTCACCACCATTCTTTGATGATGGTTTACTCCATTTAACATCGAATGTGAACTGGTGAAGCTTCTCTCTGTTGTCTTCTTTTGAGCCTCCTCCCTTACCTGGAAGTTTTCGTAAGGGTCCACCCCCAAGCCCGGAAGACAATTCCACCGAGGCGAGGAGTACCAGAGGGAGAGCTAGCTTATCAAAAATCATCCCTGAAGTGTTGTTTCAACTTGGTTGGCTTTGAAGAATCTGCTTTATAAATTGCAGTTCGACATAAATGAGATCTGCGATGGTGGAATTTTCCTGTTTGGTGCTTGATCAGCGATCCATTTGATTTTCGTGACCCCACTTCCATTTTGGTGGCTCGGCGAGCTCTCGCTAAACTAACGCTTTTCTAAGTAACCATAAGGGTGCTATTTCTTTTGGTTTTTTATAAATACCGAACTGTAAATTTTGATAATTCGGCCGGCTCGCTGGGGAATCTCACTTCGGCGATTTTACACTCGGGGAACGCCAGGCACGCCAACGGCAAGTGGCAAGGCGAGCGGTGTTTCATCAGATCCAGTTGTCCCGGATGGGGCTACTCCGATCACGCATAACGGCGGATTTTCCAGTACCATAGTCTACTCGTATGGATACCGGTAGAATAATTATCAGCATGGTCATGAACATCTCATCATCGCCACCTATCGCCACTCGCCACTACTCTACTACCAGAGAGTAGAGACTACCGGTACCGGTACCGGTGTGTATCGCACCGGCTATTCATCATCAGCCATCGCTTTGTTCCCACTCGATGATCGCTGATCCAATTGCAAACCCGTGATCAATCATCAATCATCGCCACACCAGTACAAGTACCGTGCCAGTACAGTACCTGGTACTTCAACAGTTAAGATCATTCATCTTCTATCATCGCGCGATTCCCATTTGCTCGTTTGTAGCTGGGTTCGGTGCCTAATCCAACTTCAAACCCAGGTCGATCAAATCAAATAAATATTCCAAGTAATAATAATCTCCACTACCACCACCAGAGCCGACCTCCAAGCAGGATGTATTTCGAAGCCGGCAATCAGCAGATCATCGATGGCCCACGCGAAAAGCCGCACGTAGTCGATATTCATCTTGGAGAGCCGAAAACGATATTTCAATTATCTCGCACTCTATGACGGTCGCCGACAATAATTTAATCTTCGCTCTAAGATCCTACAGTATGCGACTCTTGCCCCGCCTTGTAGGACAGCCACTACATCTAGCTTGAGTAAGAAGGGTTTGCTTCTCGCGGATAACACACGAGATTCTGCCAGCAAGTGGAGTATTCGATGATTTTTCCCTGTTCATGGCATGACGGTTATACTACTCTGCCATTCGTGACGGGGGCTTCGGCGAGCGATACTGGTATTAGACAGTACTAGCGACTCCTCGATAGAAGCCTTCGATCGCACTCTGCCAAGGGGGAAGCGGCATCATTAAGGTCATGACAGAATCCCTTTATGATCGAATGCATTCCATTTTATAAATTCTTTTCTATCAATCATACTTGTTGCACGAAATCGCAGAGTATTCAACGAGGCAACAATACGTCTACTAGACTAACAAATTTAGCAAACGCTGTCGTCTACCGGTAGGTAAAGAATCGAAACTTCATGCTATGCTTGTACCGAACTTCCATAGTAGAAGCAAGGTAGAAGGGGCAAATAGCACTCTCCGCTAAGGTCTCTCTACTTTGTAGACTACTCCGTACTCCGGAATTCGAGTAGAGATTACAGCAGGGGTCAATTGTTCCGAGAAAAGAAAAGGAAAAGCCGAAAAAGAACAGCTAGGATACAGTACAAGTACCGGCAAGGTACCGGTACCGGTACAGTACTTCCTGCTGTCGCCGTTTGCAGATCGGATGCACACGGTGGATGGGCAGACGCACGGGGACGGGGGGAGAGAAAGTTTGAAAATAGAGGGCTCGCCCGGCTTTGAAGGGATGTATCGTAAACAGAAATGAATATCAACGATGTCTCGATTCTTCTCCTCTAACGGCGAAATTACATGCCGGCTCGACACACACATGAAGGGCAGGCGACACAAGGTATCGATCTGGCGATCCAAAGCAAGATCCAATGTTTACGCGGGGAATAGTAGCCTAATTCGTGGCTTGGGCCGTGCTTGCGTGGCTTTGATTATTAGTTGGCTTTCTCGATTAAAACTGTCTGTGATCTGTGTGATGAGCGAGCCCACAACTAACCCGCAAGAAGAAATAATTTTTTTTTTCAACTGCTGTACGATCCACTGACAACCATCATCAGAATCGCTCCATCATTCAAGGAAACCTACAATAGTTGATTCTGAAGTACACACGCTACCGATTGATTCAGATCCGCCAACATGTCGACTTCGACAAGGAGACTGGTCTTTGTTGCAAGTTTGATAATTTTTTGCCTACTCGTATTACACCTGAGTTTTGAGGCCCACGATATTTCATCTAAATTACTCTCAGAACGAGTCCAAGGTATTCGCTACGGATCGACAGCATATCAGTCGAAATTTCCTGAAGTCGTGGGTGATGTAATATTCGACAAAATGTCTGCCCTGGAGGCGACTCGCTCAATGGACCATTACCGGAAATTCATCTCGAGGAAAGCACAGATCCCAGAGATATTTGACGCAGCCTCTCGATACCAGCCTGTCGTGAAGAAATTCGCAGCGATCAAGGTTTCGGCGAATTACTCTTTTCTTCATATCTGGAAGTGTGGTGGTACCACTGTGGAAGAATTGACGTTAGAGCAGCAACAACCGCTCCGAAACGAAGAAATTCAACAAAGGAAATGGCTTGCCTTACTGCGCGATCCGATTGAGCGTTTTCTGTCAGCATGGGCAGAGTGCGGAGTGCGACTATACGAAGGTGAAATCAATTTCAAAGGAGAAGAGAGATACAGTGCGCTCACTTGGCTCGAAGGAGATTACGACTTTCGAGTCCGTGCTTTCTTGAGAGAAGTCAAGGATTATTTACCGCCACTTCGGTCGTGTCATACACATGCATTCCCACAGGCTAACTTCATGCTAAATTCAACTGGCCACATTGATGACCATGTTCGATTGGTGGGAGACCTTTCAGAGATGAGAGAGATTATGCAAATTGCTGGACTACGAATGGGACGAGGCGATTTGGTCGGGCGAGATGCCACTGAAGACTTGGTCAAGAAATACTATTTCGAGTCAAAGCCCCAACTTCTTTCGGACGGTACACTCCTAGAGCTATGCGAGTTCTATGCCATCGATTACTTCTTGTTTGATTTCAATCCTCCAGCAATCTGCGTTCAACCTGGGGGTCCACTCGAGAAAACTTTATAAAATTCATAACACACATCATCATCGGTCAGACTTGACCAACTGAGACAGTACGGTACTTGTTCGATAAGACCGTGCATTCATAATTTTCATTTAGAGCCATCTGGCCCAACAAGCTAACTGTTAAAATAGAGGCACACTTCCTGTGAGATATTCTTTTCGCATTCGTAGAACAAGCCCAGCATGGCTTTGAGGAGGATTATTCAAGTATCCGCTCTGTTGCTGGTACCATAGCTGGTGCTGTTCGAGGACAGCAGAATGATGGATGCTGTCCGCCGCATTGGTGGGCGATAATAGTACGGAGAATGGGAAACACGCTGTACTGTATGGACAGGTACAAGTCCCAAGATAGGCCTACTACCAAGAACTACCAGGTCCTCTCTCTACTCTAGTAGACAGAGTCTACTCTCTGTACTACTCTACTAGAGAGCTCTCTCTACTAGTAGAGAGAGAGGTACTACTACTACTGTAAACGAAAGTAGGTCGAAGGTACTCTGGTACTACGGTATAGTAGTCTTCCGGTAAATAGACGGGATGGTGTGATGACGTATCGGTATGGTACCTGGTACCAGGTACAGTACTGGTACTGTAAACAAGCTGTAAAGACACATTAGAGTATGTGTGTGCTTTGGCCGGCGGGCGCTTAGATTGAATATCTTTGGTTACGTATACTCTAAATAACAATCCGCGCCATCCCCACGCGCCGCATGCATCGTGCCACGTACTCCGATCGGTCGGTTTGTTGCAATGAAGAACCCAACAGTAAATTCGAATTTGCATGCATGGGTCATGGGTGATTTGTGGTTTTGAGTTTTGAGGTGTCGCTTTGTGGGTTCTGGCGGTTGCTTCTCCCATTTCTTATTGTTATCATCATCTTGAACTTTGGCTCTCTATCATCACCGGATCACCACTGAAACCACACGCTGGGAAACGCCTTTTCGACCAGAGACACAACCACTGCATTTTATTCTTTGTACAGCGCAGCTCCTCAATCCGGCCGACAGAAGCCACAAAGCCAAATATCCATTTTAGTTCCCTTTATGAGGACGATACAAATCCTTGAAATGTGTCGATGGATCGGTAGAGCGTCTCTCGTCGCATATATGATCATGTCAGTGTTTGCTGTCTTATACCTGAGTTCTCAAACAGCAACGGTTTTCGTGTCGGAGGAACTCTCGGCGAGCTTGAGAGGCGTGGAGTCTGTCCGAACTCCATCCATCCTGGACCCGCCCATCGAGAAGGAGGAGTTTCCAGCCCCCGAAAACAATGTGTATTATGATCAAATGGAAGCTCACACAGCGGAACGATCATTGCTTCACCAAAGGAAATTCCTGGCGCGAAAGGACCGTATTACCTCAAAGTTTGACTATTTGGTTCGTTTTCAAGCCAAACTCGATCAATATGCGGCCATTATCGTTTCGGAGACCTTCTCCTTTTTGCATATCTGGAAGTGTGGCGGAACTACAGTTGCGGCGCTGGCCGGTGATATGCAATGGGATCTCAATAACACTGAAATTCAGCGACGCGAATGGGTCGCCTTTGTTCGGGATCCCATTGATCGATTTTTGTCGGCATGGGCCGAATGTGGATTCCGACAGCTCCAGAACACCACCGAATACCAAGCGATTCACCACCATACAGTACTGAACTGGCTGGATGGGGAATACGACTTTCGGGTACGAGCATTCTTGAACGAGGTCAAAGATTTTACGTACCCCGAACCAGATTTGTCTTGCCATACTCACGCCTTTCCGCAAGCCAATTACATGATGAACGAAAATCGAGCAATTGACGATCACGTCACAATGGTGGGTGATCTATCGGAGTTACGGCCAGTCCTGGAAATTGCGGGTTTCAAGGACTTTTCCGATGAGGTCAAAAGTCGAGACGCAAGTTCGAACACGGTCAAGGCAGAGAAGTTTCCTGCCCGAAGAGATTTGCTCAGGGATCAGACCCTGATAGAATTGTGCCGGTTTTACGCAATGGACTACTACCTGTTTGATTTTGATCCACCCACTGTGTGCCTTCAGCCAGGTGGACCACTCGCTCGCTACCATTAGACTAGAGAGAGAAATATCAAAGTTGGAAACAGCAGTACAGTACCGCACAGTACAACACTCTAGAGAGATGCGACTCACACAATGAGCGGTCGACGACAGGCCGTACCCAACAGCCAGGCAGATGTAAACTACCGGTAGAGGAAACACTACGTGTACGAATATGAACCTGCAAAATTTCTCTTCAATAGCTAGCTCTAGAGAAAGAGACATTACTTGTCTAGCTTGAGAGAGTCTACTCTAGAGTAGGAGCTAGTCTCTCTACTAGTTAGCTACTACCCGAAAGTATATCGTAAAGCAGCGAAAAAGTGCGTCGTCCAATTTATCTGCTGGGACTACCTTTCTCGCTTGCGCCGAAGGCAGAGCTAATGAGTTACCCTCGTCCTCGACTCCCTAGCTACGTGTACCGGTACCCTCCTGCTTCTATTCCAAGGCCATTGTAAAGGGTATTGTATCTTTCAAATAATGCAACCCTCCCATTTCGGCTACCGGCAAATTCAAAATCTGATCCACAATCGCCATGCTTGCTGGGTCATCCACAAAGCCAAAATTGGTATGCTGCGTACCCCACCACGTGGCGGGTCCTTTGTAGGCGTCAATGAAAAAGTCAGGTCCTCCCGCTTGACCTGCCGCCCATGCCACACTCCCTCTCGTCATTAATGGTCCGTGACAACCACAGTTGGGATCGTGTTTGGGACACTCGTTCTTGATGACCTCTTTATCGCCAGGAGGACAGGAACCAAGCTGTTCGTTGGTAGGAACTTCTTGTTTATTCGCCGCCGCCATGATACCTTGTAGAATACCAGGCTTTTCGGCACGATAAAAGCTGCACCTTTTACACCCTGCTTTGGACTCCACGAGTCGATGAATGTAATCCACAGAACCCTCGGATAAATCGGGTCTCATCTGAATCCGAATCGGTCCAAACGAAGTTGTCAGAACCAGCGTCGCAAGAGCACCATCTAACACTACGAGTTTCTCATCTCTGTCGGCGGTACCACCGCCCACCGCTGCCAATCGTGCCACATCTGCTTGACGTTTCCGTAACAGTTGCTGCTCTCGTTTGGCGTTTTCTTCCTCGTGTTCAGCCAATCGCAAAAGCTTTTGTTGTTGCTCGTCGTAATGGACCATGGCGTTGTACATGCTCATCACATATAATATCATCAATACCACTACCACTGGTGATAGCATGATGAACAGTAGACAACATCGCCCTTGGGATTTCTTCTTCTTTGATGATGATGACAAACTTCGACTTTCTTGCTGTACAGCCCGTCGCATTCGTGCATCCAAATCTTGAAAGAAATTATTCTTCACCGTTTTCATTGTTGTTGTTTGTGATGAGTACTGCGACGAAATTATAATAAATCAATGAATGAATAAATGAACAATGAGGATGAGGACGAGGATGCTCTTACCACCGTATTAGACCATATGTCTCGTCCTTCTTTTGCGGCCCGTCATTGCCTTCACTACTTCTTGTGTCGTTGCGTGATGGTTTTTCATTTTTCAGGTCTTCATATGCGAATGCGAGGCTGCGCGCATGAGCTGCGAGGCTGAGAGTGAGTCAGTCACGTGTCAGTCCCATTCGACAAATCCGACCCGAAAGAAATCAAGGGGGCCTGGTGGCCTCAGCCGAGAGCCTACTGCTGTAAAGGATCCAGTCTCACTACTCACTCTACTCTATTTCGTCGAACAATAGCAGAGATAGCGGCATGCAGCGGCGGCGACAGATCTATGATAGAGCGTGATGGGTGGGAAACCAATGAGACGGAGAGAGAAAGAACAAGCACGGCAAAGAGCATATGCATAGCCTATCTTCGTCGTAGCCTTTTCGATTCGAGATGATTCCTACGACTGCTTTTTGATATCTTCGATCCCTCCGATTCGATTTTCCAGCCCGCTATCGGTTCGTGATGATTTGCGATCTTTTTGCGGTTTGCGGCCCTTTGGATTTTGGCTATTATTATTACTCGTGTGTCACCGCATTCTCATTGTCGACAGGCGGGTATGGATGGGATATGGGATACCACTCTCTTCTCTCCTCTCTCGACAACCTACAACTGGGAACCACAACTCTAAAGTGCCTTCATGAAAATCCACACTTCTCGAAAAAATAATGGCGCGACTCAAGAATTTGCTGCACTAGACGCGATCCTGCGTTGGTGGACGATATTACTCCTACTCGCACCCGTGTCCGGTGCCCCTACCTCGACGTCGGACCCACACCAGACCGACGATGGCGCTTTTCAGGGCAGGCAGCCGTCGCCGCCCCTGCCAAACCATCGGCAGCGGCAGCAGCCGCCGCCCAAACAACAACCCAATTTTGTAATCATTCTGACCGATGACCTCGATTGGACATTAGGCGGAACACACGCTTCCACGTTGCGTCGGACGAGGAAGCTCATCGGAGAGCAGGGAAAAACATTTACCAATTGGTTCGTTCAGACTCCCGTCTGTTGTCCTTCTAGGGCCGAGCTGCTGACAGGGAAAATGAATCACAATTTACGACTGCCAAGATTGGATCCAGGAAAAGGATGCATGCATATCGATGTGTCTTCCAACGCCTCGCACCCGTTTTACCAACGAGACTATTTCGCGAAATATTTCGAACAATTGGATTACACAGTTGGAATCTTTGGAAAGCACCTGAACAACGCCAATCCCACCGATTTTCTTCCAAATGGAGTCGACGAAATGTTAATCAATGGGGGAGGAGTCTACAATGATCCAACCTTTACGGTCGGAAACCGAGGAACGACGGGAAAATCGCCTCGACCCGTCACTTTTAACAATTGCACCAAGACAACGGGCATGCCCTGTTACTCCACTGCGATCATTGGCAATTCCAGTTTGGCATGGATCCAGCGACATGTAGAAAAGCAGCAACCGAAACAAAAACGGAGACCCTTTTTGGCTCTCATTTCGGTCAAGGCTCCTCACATTTTGGACGGACCCGACTTTCCTCTTTCCATTCCAGCGCCCTGGTACGAAAATGCTACCATCCCCGAAGAACTTGCTCCTCGCACTCCCAACTACAATTATTCGGCTCCGGATCATCATTGGATCGTGCGAAATCAGCTGCCATTGACATACGAGGAAGCCAAGCAGGTCGATGCTCTCTACGTATCCCGCCTCAAGACCTTGTTGAGTGTCGATGATTTGGTAGAGGATCTGATCCACCAACTGGATCGTAGTGGTACTTTGAATGATACATATATTGTCTTTACCAGTGACAATGGATATCGATTGGGACAATTTCGCATGCCCATGTGCAAACTGCATCCCTATGAAAATGATATCCGTGTTCCGATGATGATTCGTGGCCCCAAGATTCGACCCAATACTACCTCCTCCCTCTTGTCAACCCATGTGAATCTCATGCCAACCTTGTTGGGATTCGCCCGCCAGCATACTAATGTCGGTACAGAAGAAACAACGAGGAGTGATAATGTACCTAGCACTATGGATGGAACCAATTTGGCGTCATGTATTTTGGACGACGAGGACGATGACGAGAGCAGCAAGGACCACATCTCCGACCACCATTGCACTTCCGCCTCTTCTCATTCTTCCCTATTGATTGAATATCTGAGTCTGGGCAACGTCTTTCGATACAACCATACGATCGATACCTACAATCATAGCTTTTTGGCATTGCGAATGATGCAGCCTCACGATGATGATGATGATGAGGAACAGGACGAGGAGGAGAACGAAGAAATAAGAAACGACAAGGACAAAGAATCATCATCCACGATGAAACGACATTGGATGTATTTGTACGATTTTTCCGAAGACATTGGCGATCGTGATGGTGCCAAGCGGACAAGAGCAGGGCAGAGGAATGAAGGGCCTTCGAGGGCGTTGACGCAGTTGCGACCTACTCCCTCTTCCAGCAGCCACCATCAGTACTTTTTGCTTCAGAATTTGAAATACATGGAATATCGGGATTCCCGATACGATTGGAATGCGACGCGTCCTCCCCTGGAACAAGAGTTGTTTGATCTGGATCGAGATCCCTACGAAATGCACAATTTGATACGGAACGTATCCCCGTTGCTGATTCAAGCCTTACAATTCAAATTGCAACGTTTATTTCAATGTCAAGGCGACAGTTGTCGCTTGGAACAACGGACCAAAGTGGAACTTGTACAATCATCGTCATCATCATCGGCGGATAATGATATGGTGCAATCATCCGTAGAAATCACAACAACTTCTAGCGAATAGGAAATGTCCCCATCTTCCATCATCACCAACTATGACGACGACCAATAGACTAATAGTAATATACAAACAAAACTATAATAAATCAACTCAAGAAAATACAAGACATAAGATCCCACTGCTGTTTGCTACCAACAGAGCCCGCTCGAAGCCTGGACAAGAAATGCCACCACTGGTAGAAGAAAGAACCACGAAATAAAATGGGTAGTACTGCTGCTGGCCCCACTCGATGATCCTGCTGGGGGAGTGCTGGTGGGCGTGCCCCCATTAGGAGTTGTTGGCGTGCCAGCGGGGGCAGCATTATTCGTCGTAGCAGGTGCTCCACCCGGCGACAACCCCGCATCACCACCACATGCATTCCCTTCTCCACTCGTCGTGCAACACAATCCCAGTGGCGTTTCTTCCACAAACACTTGTCCACCAACAGCATTCCCACTACACAAGATGGATCCAGCTGTACCCAAATGAGGCTGCATCACGCTGGCAATAAATGTTCCCGTCCCCGTCAAGGTATTTCTGTCCGCGGTGGATGATGATGATGATTCGGGTAGTGGATCACAAATGCTCACCACATTGCGTCGAAAGGCCCATTGGACATTTCCAGTCCGATACAAATAGGTGTACCGGAATTGTAGGTTGGCTTCGTCCAATGAATCCGGATACCAGGTGCGATATAAGGGTGTTTCACCACTCAAGACACTGGCCAATCCTTCGCCAGTGCCGTCAGTGGTCGTCTCGCTATCCGTTGTAGTACCTGTGGTGCATGTGGTAGGGGCTTCCACAGGAATAAACGTTCCCGTCAAGAGTCCTTCAAAATCGGTTCCACTGCAGGCCGTGATAATTTCCAACGCCGGACACGTCGAGGCGGGAAATTTGGAAACATATGTTGATGTTGGCGCGGTGAAAGTTGTGGGAAGTCCTGCCACAAGTTCACACAATCGATGATCCACTTGACAATCGTCATCGCAATCGGCCTTGATTCCTTGGCATGTCGTCAAGGCGGGTCCACAGGTCAAGTAGTCTTGCAAACACGTGTTTTCGCAAACGGCTTCACATTCGGTACATTCTGCCACACCTCCGGGTTGTTGACACAAATAGCGAGAGGGATCGAATGGAGTCGTAGTAGCAGCATTAACAAAAGTACCACTAGGACAAGTACATGCAACTGCCAAGAACAGCAGCAATAGCACTTGTTGCTGGGACGAACCAGAAAGGAGACTGGCGGTGATGCTGTCCCTCCTCATCTCAGATCGGCACTTGGTGGAATGAATCAAGAATTAGTATCAACACAGGGAGGAAAGGGGATAGATCTTATTGCTTTGAAGATGACTTTTCGCAGTGCAATCTTGGAAGAGAGTAACTCTACTAGCAGTAGATAGAGAAGGAAAGAAGGAAGGCAGGAAGGAAGGAAAGAGTGTCAACCAACTCGGGAAGCAAGAAGTGTACAACGCAATAAAAAAATTCAACTTGCAAGCAAATCTGGAACGGAACCTATCGGTAAAAAAGAACGATGCACGATGATGCATGCGATCTTCGATCGTATCAAAAAGGGTCACAGCTACTGGTACAAGTACCAGTAAGTACTTTACCGGCGGGTACTGGTGTACAGTCGAGTACATACTATGTACCGGTAGCACAGAGGTCACGCACAGCGGTTCACAGGGACAGGGATGAACAGGTTTGGTTAGTTTATCAAGTTGAGTGGCCCCCCAAAACGCAGAGACACAACCCCCCCCCCATCCATCCGCGCGCTGCGCCACCGCCCGCCCACCGCCGCCGGCCGTCCGCCAAATTCGACTCCATCGAATGGAAGAAGACGAAGAATGAAGGAATACGGCTTACCCCCGGGTACGTAGGTAGCTAAAATTTTATAAAGGAAAAAGGAAGAAAAAGAAAGAATTCCACTGTGCGTTAAGCGTAGAAAATGCTTTATCAAGGATCACATTTTAACGCGCATGAAATTCAAGGATCCTTGAAGATGCTTCCCGAACAACCTCGTCGCCAGATGGTGCGCTCCAACAAAAATATTCCATCATGGGAGTTGTCATATTTGGCTGTTGAAGTAGACAGCATTGGTGGTTTGGCTAATCCGTGTTGTTTGGTGATCGGCGGCAGCATTCCGCTCGACACAATTGAGAGCGCCAAAACAAAGGGCACTTTTCGTAAAATTGAAGCGTTCATGCCCATTTTCACTCATAATATTGAGTTTTGACTGATAATGTTTAGTTTTGACACTGCGCTTACACTTTTATTGCATCCGCTTACACTTTTATTTCGTTTATTCTGTCCAGATCGAGATATTTTAGTCGATAATGTGCTCTTTTTGTAAAAAGCT
Source organism: Nitzschia sp. pyKryTriq1 (assembly GCA_956465555.1). NCBI lineage: Eukaryota > Bacillariophyta > Bacillariophyceae > Bacillariales > Bacillariaceae > Nitzschia > Nitzschia sp. pyKryTriq1. Next base: position 479,042 of record OY101130.1, on the reverse strand, counting down.
TACACTACGCTACCTACGTGGCCGGGGTATCCCCAGGAATACTCGGTAATCAAATCTAACCGATCCAACGTATAATCGTGGCCAATTTTGGCCTTTGGCATGCACATGTGAGTGACTCGCGATAATAGTTTTCATATATATTTTTCACTAAAGAAATTGTTTACAACGAGCACATTGTGTGTGATACGACATCATCACGACATTGTATTTTTAATTGGTTTGAAATTTGCCAAAGGCCAAAGGCGCATCATCATCGGCAGGCCCGCCCAAATTTTCAATGCCGCCGGCCGGCATCGCTTCACCACACGAACCACCCACCCGCACCCACCACTCGTGGCGCGGTGGTATGGCGGCCTTCGCGCCGTCATCGATCGACTGACCATGGAGAAAAAACGAGAGGAGTTTCCGTTTCGCTCTGCGAGAAATTGTTTTTGTCGAGCCGTTTCTTACGCACTCGTAGGGTACTGTTTTATTATTATCGGAACACCACGGTAATTCTTACGAGAAAGATCAATCACATCAATCATCAATAGTCGCCGTTGTTTCAATTGATTGTTTGCTTGATTTCAAGGCAAAATGGTGCCCGATGATGAGTTGTTAGAGCAGCCTTTGCAGCAGCAGCACCATCAGCAACACGACCCTTGGAGTGATCGACGACAAATGATTGAAGGATACAACAACAGCAACCACAGCAACGAAGAACATCCTTTTGATTGCGCTCCTCCTAGTAGTGATAGCTGCGATTACGACTACGATTATGATTACGATGAGGAGGAGGATCTAGGCTTTGAAATTGATGAAAAACTAGCCGTAGAACGAGCCCGAAAGTACAGTCCCTGGGAAGACAACAAAGGAAGAGCAACAACAACAGCCACAGCCACAGCCACAACATCAATAGCAGTATCCACATCAGTTTCAGTAGTAGCAGCAGCGTCCTCTCCACCGAGACGTGCTGCTACAACTTCGACGTCATCGTCGACATCTCCACGAAGGTCTCCTTCTAGTGCTTCTGGTGCTGCTAGCAAATCGAGGCCCTGGCGAGTCGATGTCATGTTGAAGAAAGGAAAGGGTGTCGAGCGATCGACCAGTTCGTGGAAGCAACAAATGAAAGAGCGCAAGCAAGTCTTTGCATTGAGTGGAGTGACGGTCCCCGAAGCTGCAGATGATCTGGAAAGCAAAGACGAGGATGATGATGATGATGATTCCATCTTTGGCAGCTTGGTGGGCGGCGGCGGCGCCGAGGACGAAGTCTCCAAGGGCGGACAGTCGAACGACAATGCGTCGGAGAAAGCTGTCATGGGATTCCGAAATACTTCTAGTACTACAACGGAGATTGAATCATCCCAACACCAAGAAGAAGAACCCATCCCAGGTATTATTGATTTGACAGATGTCGTGGAAGAGACTCCGGGCGTTATTCAAGATTGGAAAGAAGACACCGAAGAACCAGCAGCAATCATGGCTCGAAAGAAGAGTGCGATTGCAGAATTAACATTGACCCTCAATCAGGCGTTGCGAGAAGAGGAACATTGTTCTCTCGAGACGACCACTGCTGCTGCCGATGCTGCAGAGGAGCAAGAAGAGTACGACGAGAGCGATGATCCATTTTCGCCCACTACTGCTGCCGTGGCCACTGTAATTGCCGATATGAGAGCTACTAAAAAGCAACTGGATGACCATTGTGAGACAAGTTTTGAGCGCCTGAATTACGATGAAGACGACGATGACGATATGCATTCAGTCACGTCTGTCCGCTCCCTCTGTTCTGCTTTCTTCCCTTCTTCTCCTACACGCAAAGAAGAAACTCGTATCCAAGCCAATCGCCGATTACTCATCCAATCCCTGGAATCCACCTTTCCCAAACACATTGATCCCAACGAACGCTACACCATCACATCACTCGGAAGGGCGGGTCTGGATCCACCCAAACTTCCCAAAAATGAATATTTTACGGCATATACACGCATGCAACGGAGTCGGCTCTCGCGGGAACTCTCGGCTACCGTCTCACTCTTATCCACTCGAAACTTTCATGTCGTAGAAGGCGGCCAGACTGCAGCAACACCAGCACCAGCACCATCATCACCACCACCACCACCACGAACACCACCATCAACCACAGTTGAGGAGCAAGAAGAACCGGCCAAGATGATGACTATGATGCTCTTGCAAGACCAGCAGTCAGAGCACGACAGCAGTATCAAATTCATTTCGCCCATCAACACGAATAGCGTCAGTTCCGATGATGGGGATGACAATGACCATGACGACGTTGACGAGAGTCCTAGTCATAAAATTCCACAGGAAGAAATAGAAACAAAAACGACGACGGGGGGTATCCATGATTTGCTGACGGCATTGAGTTTTGGAAGTAACACACACACAGAGGAAGATCAAGAACAGCAGCAGCAGCAGCAGCAGCCAGTGGTGGTTGTGGAAGAAACGTCTCGCGACCAGGAGCAAGTGACCCTGCCGACTACTCCAAGTAGCCAACCAAAATCATCTCAAGAGACTCAAAACAAAGAAGATGCGACGACAATGCCGGCAGCGCCAACCACTGCCCAAATTGGCGACCACGACCACTCCTCGGCGGATGCACCTACCCAGGAAGCGAAAGTCTTCGAGCCAGCAGCGCAACAACCACAACAACCACAAATTGTAGAAACAGCAGCCCAAGTCGCACTCCACACGACGGAAGAAGTCATCCCCACGACGCCAACGACCGAGAGCGCCCCTCCAACTGCCGACGGTAACGATCAAGCAGAACAAACATTGTTAAAAGGAACCGAAGCCTCTGAAACCGCACGGAACACACCGACGACTGAGCAGAGTGCGCAGCCACAGGATACCACAGCGGTGCCACCAACAGTATCATCTGCTGCTGAGTCACCGTCGTCGAACAATATAAAAGAAGAATCACCGTCTCAAGGAGGCAAAAAGAAGAGCAAGGCGAGCAAGTGGAAAGATCGGCTGGCAAAAAGAAAAAGTGTTACCATCCAAGATTCCAGTGCTGCTGATTCTCCTCCGCAAACGGACGAGCCTTCCAAGCCTCCCCTACCACCCCAAACACCTCCAGCGTTGGACAGCCCCAGTGCTCTGGAGCCGTGTGACAGTCCTTCGGAAGATTTTACTCCCCGGGGTCGACGCAAGAGTCTCAAGTGGAAGCAAAGACTCGCCAACAAAAGGGAAAGCAAAAGCTCGGGGGATGGAGGGGCGGAGCAGAACGAAGTTGATTCTTCTTCTTCAGCTACTGCCATTTCGGAGGAAAAGAAAGAAGATCATGTCAACGACACTCCTGAACTACCACCGGTACCTGTGGAGGAAACACCAGAATCGTCAGTATTGCCTAGCCCTGCTGCGAAGGAAGCTGCGACTTGTGCCAACGAAAACGAAGTGGGTCCTGCATCGGAATTGGAATCGAAAGAAGCATCCACGCCTCCTGCCACTATGGCGCCCACAAAGGCATCAGCAGATGAAAAACTCAAGATCAACTTGGTAGAGGAACCACAAGCTCCATCCCATGTTCAGGTTACAGCAGACGCCACCGAAAGCGAGAATCCTCCAGTACTTCACAATGAATTGCGGAATAGCTTCATGGCATTTGACGCGCTCTTGCAACAACGGCTAGGAGGGGCTGATCTGCCTGTGGACGATGGTGACGACTACAGCGAGTACACGATCGAAGAAAGTGTCCTGGGTCACGTCCCCCCCTCAAAGGCCACATCACTACTGAAAGGAACTCAGGAGGTGGCAACTGCCGACAAGTCGTTCGACAACGAAACTCAGTACGATGAGATCACTGTGGAACAGAGTTTTATGGAGTTGACTGTCGAAGAAACTGTCGACGACAACAACATGAGCTCGCAGTATAAACCAAGCACTACCCCGATTCACCATGCCACTGTCAATTTGATGAGCAGTCGCATGTTCAACACGCCACAAATCGCGAAGGAACCAACCATAACTGTTCAGCACCTCTCGGACGATGAAATGACGCAGCTGACATTTGACCAGAGCTACGTGGAACCATCCGCCAAAAAGGCACCACCAACGGCGCCACCTACCACGATTGAAAGGAAGCCGCCTTCCGATTTGTCTGCCAAAGCCAGCAGCAACAAGGGCACGCCCAATGGCAGCATGCATGGAAGTCGCAACGATAGCGGGCGTGGTAGCCGCAAGCTCGGTTCTTCCGTCACTGGTAGCCATCGTTCCGCCACGAGCAAGGGTGGGGCATCTGCGTCTTCTGACAAAAATAATAAGCTCGTCTCCGATTTGCTGCGAAAGGATATTTGGAGTAAGGACGCTAAAGTCGTAGAAGAAGCCATGGGACGTATTGTTAACGAGGCTTCCAGGGGTAGCAAGTACCGGGCCAAGATTGTCCAGTGTGGTGGTGTCATGGGAATCGTTCGAGCTATGGAGGCTCACCCAGATGCTGCACCCGTTCAGGTGAATGCATGCGCCGCATTGGACCGAATGGCTATGGACCCGGACACGCAAGTCATCATCAGCGAAATGGGCGGAATCGCTGCAATTTTGGATGCCATGAAGAAGTTCGAAGTCGACGGGGACGTGCACCAAGCTGCTTGTTCCGCGTTGGCAAACATTACTCGGCATCGTGGAGCAACCGACGAGGCGGAAGGTGCCGTGCAAGTCCTCTGCGCGTCTATGAGCCGACATTCCACAAATATGATGGTTCAGGCCAAGGCCTTTGGAACAATTGCCAATCTGTGTATGGACAACAAACTTCGTCTGAAGGAGCTGAGCGACGCCGGTGGCATGCTTGCCATGACCCTGGCGCTTCAACAGCCATGGCCTAGCAAAACCGAAAAGCACGAGGCAATCTCTAACCTTTCTATTTTGCTCCGATGTTTGGCCGAACACGAAGAAGGAGCTCACGACGAAGAATATGAAGGTTACCACGAGCAAAATGATGATCTAATGTCGGTCGTTTCTGGCCTAGACGATGATGAGGAAGGAAGTGCCGAGCCGACGAAATTGGAAAATGACGAGGCTCCCGCTGACGAGGCGGAAGCTTCCCCCACCGCAGCGGTCCACAAGACAGAGTTAGGGCAAGCAGCCGAATCAGTAGAGCCCGCCCTTCCAGAGGGAGAATGCCCCGTGAAAGACAAGGCCCAATTGATGGGATTGGAACAAGGATCGAATTCAACGCAACCAACCGTATCGACCTCCCGCGAAAGCGATGACGAGAACTGTATCATTTCTTAGAGAGAGAAGTTATTCATCGTTCAACATTAAGAATAATAATGAATTCCCATCTTCTTTCGGATACTCATTGCTCTAGAGAGCGGCATTGTACAAAAGGTGAAATGTGGTCGGGCTTTTTTTGGATAGAGGTTTCCGGGCACGGAAATGACAAGTACTCCCAGATGGAAAAGCATTGGCTCTCGACACTCTAGAGCGCCAGCTATACCACAATAGCACGCTCCTCAATCCAGCATTCTGATATTATAGCATTCCACTTAAATTACTGCCGTTCCCGTTCTTCCCGCTGGAACTCTTGATATCGATCCAAAGAGACTTCTTGCATATGAGCTGCCATGCTTGGCGGCAATTCAGACGGAAGCATTGGGTTACTGGCGGAAATCCTTGAAAAGGGCGGGACGACGGTGTCAGCTCCTAGTGAGACATTGTCTTCGATGATACAGTTGTCTTTGATAATCACTCTTGGTCCCAACGTGACTTGATCCCCAATCCACACCATCGATCCAATGGCGGCTGCCTGAATTTTGCAATCCCGGCCGACGCGCGTATGACTTCCAATCACCAGCGGAATTCGTTTCGACTTGTCGAGGGGATGAACCGGAGGCTCCAAGACGGTATTCGAGTCAATTTCACAATAACGTCCAAGGCGGACGATGGCCAAGTCTCCCCGGACGTGGACCCCCTCTTGAAGAATCGATCGGCCTTTGATTTCCACTTGTTTGGCGCCGTCAACTTGCGCCTTGCGGGACACAAAGTTGTGAGTCGTTGTCTTGATGTAGCCTTCGGTTTCAGTTTCGGACATGATGCTGCTGCTTTGCTGTCAATGTTGATGCATACCTATGGAGTATTTAGAGTTCGTTTAGTTGCCCGACGCTGGGCTGGACGCCATGCATATGGTCGTTGTCGTTGTCGATACCGGCAAGAGCAGTGTCAAACCTCCCCGTCGTTCAGACGCGCGTGGTGTCGCAGAACAACGAGATCGCAGCAGGACGACTCATGCGAATCTTCCGTCTGTCGTCGACCGATTTCATTGGTGCGCGCCCGTTACGAGGAAGAACAAAATCAAAATCAATGCTTTGTTGTTCTTGCCGTCGTAGAGCCCGTTTCCGATCCATTTCAATGGTTCGTCGTTCTCGGGGTCGTCGTGCCGCTCGCATCAAATCATCGCTCAACTTCTTCCGAACCTTGTCTTCACTGCTGCGGCTGCGGCGGCGGCGTACAATGGATGTTGTTGGGGATAGAATGTTGCCGCTGAAGCCGCCGCCATGAGCAAGAAGGGGTGTGGATGATTTGGATGATGATTCATGTTCATGTTCATGTTCATGTTCATGTTCATGTTCATGTTCGCATTGGCCATGAAGCCGCCAAGGTTGCAGTCGTGGAAGTCAACTCCGGGACCGACAATTGTCGGTCGAGATGTTGGTCCCCAAGGCCCTATATCCGGGTGACTTGTAGGTCGGACCGACATCGACCGACAAATTGCCCGGACCGACGCTTCGATAGAACGGCCCCTGGGACACCCGGCATTGAGAAATTTTGGCAGTCAAAATTTTACGGCCCCTTAAGAAGCCGGAAGGGCAATAATTGCTAAAATTGCCATTTTTGCATTTAATTGCTTTGGCGATAATGACAACTTTTTATTTATTGCTATTTTTGCAATTAATTGCTTCGGCAATAATGGCAACTTTTTATTTGTTGCCCTTTTTGCATTTAATTGCTTTGGCAATAATGGCAACTTTTTATTTATTGCCCTTTTTGCATTTAATTGCTTTGGCAATAATAGCAAAATTCGCAATTCGCTTTCCACGCTAAGGGGTCAGACCTCGTTCTAGGATTCGTAGGCGGAGGTGAGAAGTAGAGCAGGCACAGAGGAGAAGGCAGAGACTACTCTACCGGTACTAAAAACTACGCGCAGTGAAACCATCTCTACTACCGTATAGCTAGTAGAGGGGAGATGCAAACCAGAGAACTGATGCAAACGATGACAGTATCTACTATCAACATACCCCCACCAGAGATTTCACTTTTCTTCAGAACAAGGCCAAATTATGGCTCCCCGTCAAGCTCCAACACGGGCAGTTCTGGCGAATGGCCAAAATATTGCCCCACCATCGCCTGGACGATGGATTCCCCCTTTCGTTCCCATTCCTTGCGATTTTCCAGAGCATAGGAAAGATATTCATCACTCGAGACCCCAAAAACTCCGCAGTCCTTCAATTTCTTGGACAACGGAATGACGTAGTTATCAAAGAACCACAATTCGCCATTGTACCAGCCCAAGGAGGGGTCGGTCTCGGTTCTTCCGTCTTGAAAGGCTTGGCACATTTCATTGAAAAGACGTTGGTTCCATCGCTGGTAGATATGCCAATGCTGCATTGTGTGAGCGACATCTGAAGCTTGAATCACATGCTCAATGACAATGGTTGCCTTGCGATTGATATCAAATTCGGACTGGCTGCTGCTATTCTCGATTGCAAAAGCCTTCTCCCATCGCGATTTGCGCAATTGACCGAGGTCCTTGTCAAAGATATCTGTCGCGATGACACAATTGACTACCAACTTGCGGAACAAGTCCATGTCGGCCTTGGTTGCAAAGATGCACTTGCGAAGATTTTGATACTCAGGCTCCAGCCGGGGATAGATGCTGGCGTACGACCGTAGCAAAAGTGGTATTGGAAATGATGAATTTTCGCTTTGACTGGGAGACGAACAACGCTACAAGTCCAGGTAATACGGTACCAGTACCGCTGATGTCAGAAACAACAACAAACAACAACCGGATTTTAGCATCCGAACCAATGACGAGTCGCAACAACATCGGCTTGTTCCAGAGCTAGAATCGCTTGTCGGACTTCAGCGCCCGCATTGGCAGCAAAACCCGAAAGCGAAATGTATCCAATACCATCGGCAGGATTTCCCAGAAAGGTAGTCAATTTGACATCTCGAAGCTGAACGACTCGTCGAGGCATGGTTACAGCTTGGATACCCTCCACGCCTTCTCTTTCAAAATGAATGGTGACCAGACTACCAGGCTCTCCTCGCAATACATTTCGCACATCTTCGACAGAAGTTTCCGGAGTGACCTCCAAGTCATTGACGGCCCGCAATCGATCCCCAACACGCATACCATAATCAAAGGCGTATCCTTCAAAGGCATTGACCACGCGAATCCCTTTCGCCTTGGCTTTTTCAAAGGCTTTGATTTGTTCCTTGCGTGCTTGGAGACTCATTGCCGCTTCTTCGTCATCGGGATCCATGGAAACAGTGCTGCTGGATACATCGTCTCCATCCTGTAGTCGAGCACTATCTTCAATGGCATCCTTGGGCAACAGTTTGCTACCTTCCACACTTGCATCTGCTGGCGATGGATTCGCCGTCGTCGTCGGTGCGATACTCTTCATGGCCGCCACATCTTTCGGTGTGACTCCTGCAATTACCAATCCGACGCCACCATATTTTCCCATGATGCCCTCATTCATTTGCTGCGCTTCTTCTCGCGCTTCAAATTCGGTATAAGGATCCAAAGATCGCAACATGGCGCTGATCCCAGTTTCAAACAACTTGTTGGTATCCACCGGATCCACATACCCCATTTCGAGATCCGCAAGAATGGTTTCAAAGAGTGTCACCGGCTCGCTCAACGCTGGAATATACGGGCACTAAAATGGCTGCCAAGGTCAAGACGGCACCCGTCGCAAAACTCAGGACCGCCAACCGCAAGGCGGGAAACCATCCGACGACGGTTTCCCAAATCTGGGTCAGGGCCTGACGGATATTGGAAGGGATTTTTTCCCAGACCTGCTGTGTGACAATTTCGTCGACGCGTGTCGAGAGGGCTTCCACCTTTTGCGACAAGGGTTCGACCCACGCCGGTTTGGAAAAGTAAGGTAACAGCGACGGAAATTTAGAAGAATCCTCTTTTTCTTCTTCGTTGTCGTCCTTCTTTTTTATTTTGAAGAGGCTCCAATGCCTTGCGCTGGGAGGCTCTTCGGGGACTCGAAAATCCGACCTTGCAGAGACTGAGAGAAATGACAATGATAACGAAAATTATAGTGAGATCAATCAATCAATCCAACAAGACAATATGACTGTGACTTCTCATTCTCATCATTGTCATTGCAGCAGCCACTAACTTACATGCCACGTTGAAAACGGTCTCGTCGGCGCGGTCGATCTTGATCGTCGAGCCGGGACATGGCGTTGTTTGGTTGGAAGCGAGCGACAGACGGGATGGGCCGCCCACCCACGACGACGATGTTTGATTTCTTCTTGTTGTTGTTGTTATTATTCTTACTGGGAAGAACAGCCACTCCTCGAGTGTTGGAAGGACCCACAAAGGCATCCGACGAAGAAACAGTGGATGCCAATAGAAGGAGACCCAGCAGGTGGTGGTGACTGCGGTGACGACGACTGGTAGTCAGTGTCATTTTTGATTTTTGAAAGAAGAAAACGTGTGACCATGACGCACGTGGTGACACCACCCCTCAACCGCTCGGAAGGGCAATAATTGCTAAAATTGCCATTTTTGCATTTAATTGCTTTGGCACTAATGGCAACTTTTTATTTATTGCTATTTTTGCATTTAATTGCTTTGGCAATAATGGCAACTTTTTATTTATTGCCCTTTTTGCATTTAATTGCTTTGGCGATAATAGCAATTTTTTATTTGTTGCCCTTTTTGGATTTAATTGCTTTGGCGATCATAGCAAAATTCGCAATTCGCTTTTGACGCCTAAGGGGTAATTCTCAACGGCTGACAAAATTTCTTTTCGCCGGGTGTCCCTGATGGCTGGATGTCAAGATCCAAGGTGACCCTGTCAAATGTCCTTATGACTACTTGGATTCAGTACGACGGGCAGACGTCTATCCGTACACGTTACGCACTTCGTCGCTTTCCCCGACGAGATCTTTTAGTTCGGCGATCGTGATCGCCTTGAGTAATTGGTTGGGCGAAGGCAGTTTGGTCACCAGATGCCCTTCCTCTATACCTTTCGACACTAGGTTTTTGGTAGTACTTCGATTCGAAGCAAACGAGGTGGATACGCTCCATCCGTCGAGCCCGAATTCAAAGAGCCCCGAGGCTCTGTCGTTACGCTCCAGCCAACTGTAGAGCACTTAATACGATAAATCAGTGATTTAGTTAGTTAGTTAGTTAGTAGTAGTAGAGAGAGAGAGAGAGAAAGCTCTTATTCAAGACTGCTCCGGCAGTAGTCTTCAGTTCATGGTGAACAAAGTGCATCATCTTCGTAATGTGAAAGAACAACAGTCCCTACTAGAGTTGAGTTGTCTCCTGTGATACGACAAAATGATGTTGTTACTGAGGATATGTTATTTTACATTGCCTAGTTTTTTTTAAATGAAATAATTAACTGGATGGAGCTACCGGTACATGCAGTAGCTGACTATTATTCAAAAGATGTAACCACGATCCACATGTTCTGGATATCAATATTCCCCCCTTCTTACTCCAAAGTTTTCGAGAGCTCAATCATTTCCATTTCTCGTTGAGCTTTGGACATGTTCGCAACCAACGCGGCAAGAACCATCGTCCAGGCTTGTTCGTCTTCCTTGGAGAACTTGCCGTCCTTTCCAATCGTCTCTTTGAGCATATGTACGATGGAATCCGCCATAAAGGGCATGTGCTGAGGTGTAACCTTGTAAGCGATGTGCTTTCGACCAAGATTTTCCAAAAACTCAGCGAGCTCAGCATCGTCCTTTCCAAGCATTTGCAAAGCCTTCTCGACCATCTCAATGATGAACGTCGCATGGACCAAGACTCTCTTACTCATACGAATTTCCCTATTGTCGAAGTCCAGCTTGAATCCGAAAAGTGGCTTGGATTCTGGGCAAATCTCAAACAACCTGATGAAAGCAAAACAAGAGTCATAAAGCAAGGGTAAAAGCAAGGGTTAGATCCGGAAAACAGATGCGAAGCGAAAGATCACGCCGCACGCGATATCTACGTACTTTTCAAATACAGCGAGACCGGCAACTTCGTCATAATCTGGAATCGCCGAAAGCGTTTCCCAGTTCTTGCTGGTGATGTTCTTGTTGGTAGACGCAAGTCCCATATCAAGCGTCCTCTCTCCTTTGATAATATCAGCAATCAATAGAGCCAAGATATCTCTCCAGGCTTTTCGATCTTCTTCCGAAAAGTCGCTGCCGAGCTTTTCCTGCAACATCTTGATGATGGCTTGGGTCATGAATGGGAAGTACGCTGGCTTGACACCATAAGTCATATGCTTCCTGCCCAGCTCAATCAGGGTTTTCTCAAGATGGTCATCGTCTTCTCCTAGGATATCAACGGTCTTTTCAATCATGCCCAGCAAAAACGATGCATGACCGAGGAAACGCTTATTGGTCAAGAGTGAATCCGATTTCGGGTCGATATTTACCGGAAAGCCAAACAAGAGTTTGGATTCTGGGCAGAGCTCAAATAGACTGATTGGCAAGATTGACGAGGGTGAGAACGGAATTGCAGCAGAGAAAAACAAACAGACGACGAGACTCACTGTTGAAACAAGAGAATGCCTCCTTCTTTCTGGTAGTCAGGGATCTTCTTAAGTTTCGCCCAACTGTTGGTCACGATTTCTTTCTTGTACCCCGCAAGATCCTTGTCCACGGTACGTTGACCACGGACCATGTCAGCGATCAACATGGCCATGACAATGTCAAAGGCCGACTCGTCTTCTTTCGAAAAGTTATCCCCCAGTAGTTCCTTGAGCGTGTGAATGAGGGATTTGGTCATGAAGGGAAAGTACTCTCCCTTGACACCGAAGGCAACATGCCTTTGACCCAATTCAATCAGCTCCTTCGTCAAAACTCTGTCTTCTAGACCCAGCATTCCAATCGTCTTTTCCAACATTTCCATCAAAAATGTGGAGTGAAGAGCGAATCGCTTACTTTCGAGAAGGTGCTTCGAATTAGGATCAATATCAATGGGGAAACCAAACAAGGGCTTGGTTTCAGGGCAGATGGTAAAAAGACTGCAAAAGACAGAGAAAAAGTTGAGTTTTGATCAAAGAGAGCAAATATACCCAAACAGAATTGTGACTGCACCTCGACGACGACTCACTGTTGAAAGAGAACGACTCCGCCCTTTTCCTTGTATTCGGGGAGCTGGGAAAGCCGGTCCCACGCAGCAATACAGATGCCCTTGTCCTTGTCTGCAGCTGTTCCCTTTAGGATACGGGTGTAACCAGCTGTCATTTGAACGATCAGAAAGTTGAAGACATCTTTCCAAGCTTCTTCCTCAGGATTTCCGATGGTTTCTTTGAGCATTTCCAACAAACTTTCAGTCATGAAGGGAAAGTACTCGGGCCTGACGCCATAAGCGACGTGCTTTCGTCCAAGTTCGGTCAAAACGTCAGTGAGTCTTTGTCCGCGACCATGCTCGTCATCACTGGTCGTCTCGGCACCAAGCATGTCAACCGTTTTGTTGACCATCTTGATGAGAAACTTGGAATGGCGAGCAAATCTTTTACTCTTGAGGAGGTATTCAGAACGAGGATTTGCCGAGAGCGAAAACCCGAAAAGTGGCTTAGCTTCAGGGCATTTTTCAAAGAGATGCTGAAAGAGGATCTTTCCGCTGGTCCCTTCATAGTCATCAAGCGCCTTGACCTTTTCCCAGTCAATTATGACCAGCTTCGATTTTTCGACGGACAGTTCAAGCTGCAGTTGACGAGATAACGATTCCCAGAGTACATGGTGAGAGGAAACTAAGCTTGGCATTCACTTTGAACGTTGATAACACACTTACTTTTGGCATGGTGTCGATAGGAGTTGTTCGCAGATGCTTGATTTGCAGAAATGACCAGTTGTCGAAGTTGTGATCTTTTTTTCGTTCGACGGACGACAAAAGCTGCTGCTTGCGGCCATAAAAAGACACCATCTGGTCATCTATGCTGGGGTGTGGCGAAACGATGAATGTGTCAAGGCAGCCGGGGACATCGGGGATCTCGGGAATCTCGAGAAAGTAAAACAACGTTTTAGAAGGGAAACAAAAAAGTTCTCTTGGATCCCCGGACACCCTAAATGTCAAAAAGGCCCAACGAAAAATATGGAGAAGAACATCCGACGTCAAGCTCCTTTTGAGCTTGTGTTCCTGCCGTACCGGCACATACTACTAGTAGACCCTACCCGACTACCGGTACGTACGTACTGGTGCTGCGAACCACCTTTATGTGCGCACCTTGATTCACGTGATGGGTCTACTTAAGGTTCGTGCGTGATGAAGAACAAAAATATTCTAATGCCCGGATGGGTCATAGCCTCCCGCTAACTCCACTTCTTCGGAACTTCTTCGTACGGTACCAGGTACTGTTGCGGTCATCGGTGGAAGTTTCTTTGAAAAGAACAGATCGATGATGACCCCTGCATGTTCTGCTTCCTTTGAAGAAGGCGCAGATGGCCCCCAAAACAATGTGGCACTTCCTTCTCTTACTTTTTAACAACGTGGTACCAGGTACCTGTAGGGCCTACTGCACCACAGTAGTGGTAGAACGAAGTACGAACTGTAGCTAGTTATCCTGTGTGCAAGCAGGATTGTTCTGGGGCTTATTGAAAATTGGAATAAGGCTTATCAAGAACACTGCATAAAGTGTCTCTTGGTGAGCCAATGGTCCAATTCTTCTACTACTCGTAGTCGCTAGAGAGGGAAGGGACCTCGGGTAGAAAAGACTACTAAGAGTCCATTGAGTCAATCAATTGGACTGTCTGGGACCTTCGGGAATTCGCTAAAAATGGCGAACTCGTTCGACCTCCGACCGTGTCCTTTCTCCCCGAACCGACGACTCATTGGAGCTTTTCCTGACGTGTTTCGGGTCTTTACGGAGAAAGGGTCAGCCGCGGTCGAACGAGTTCAACTTATTGATAGAATGCGCGGTAAAAGAAGCGTTTTGGTATTGTATCAATTTTTCAACGTACCAGCGCATCGCTAAAAGTTCAACAAAGTTTAAACGCGGTTAACCGCGCGGTTAACCGCGGTTGAACTTGCGCACGACGATGACCGTCAAGGTACGAGTAGTACGACCGCCGATAAAGTACTACCGGTAGTAGCGCTACTAACACCACTGCCAGTGCTACTACAGTACCAGTACTAACTGCCACTACTACTAGAGTAGCAGCTACTACTAGTAGTACTACTAGTACTAAGTACAATTCCAGTACTAGCTGCCACTACTACTAGTAGCTGAGCTAGTACTACTAGTACTACTTGAAGTGAAACATAATGTGCCATGAGCTTTGTTGTCGGTTGCTTTTATTGTGTCGAAGAGAGAGATTAACATGATACTGCGTGAAACTTGTTCTAAGGGTGGAGCGCAAGTTCAAACGCGGTTGACCGCGGTTGACCGCGGTTAACCGCGGTTGACCGTGCGGTTAACCGCGGTTGACCGCGGTTAACCGCGTTTAAACTTTGTTGAACTTTTAGCGATGCGCTGGTACGTTGAAAAATTGATACAATACCAAAACGCTTCTTTTACCGCGCATTCTATCAATAAGTTGAACTCGTTCGACCGCGGCTGACCCGTTCTCCGTAAAGACCCGAAACACGTCAGGAAAAGCTCCAATGAGTCGTCGGTTCGGGGAGAAAGGACACGGTCGGAGGTCGAACGAGTTCGCCATTTTTAGCGAATTCCCGAAGGTCCCTGGAGTGGATGGTATCGTTCCGGCGGGAGAGAGATTAATTGCTCTCAACCGTCAATGTAGCAACTAAAATAGACAGTGCACTTTTTCGCTGCTTTACGATATACTAGTAGAGTAGTAGAGCATACCATAAAGAGATGATAGCTACGAAAAAATGAGGTACTACATTAGAGAAACGTTCCGCAGCATCAAGAAAGAAGCAGGTTGTTAGCTCTTTAAGTGGAGATCGTCTCGTACCAGTCGTCCTCTTTCTCACTCGTCGCTCTCCTTTTCATTTGGAGGCCATGCCATTTCCCGACGGCATCCTTGAATGGGAGCAGGATCCTTACTCGCCAGCCACTCGTCGATGGCAGCCATCGCCTGTTTTGAATTTCGTTCCCAGCTCTGATGCCAGTGAACACCTGTCGAGTTCAAGATCTCTGTCCAATTCGAGGGATTTTGATCTTTCCATCTAAGGAAGCTATCTCGATTGTACTTCGCGACATCTAGTGCGACTGCTGGATACTCCACCACGCTTTGTAGATTCGAATGCAGAGCTCCAACGATCAACTCATAGTCGGCATCATGAATGAGGTTGACGCCTTCGTGGGAATCATTGGTCAGATCGAAAAGTTGCGAATCCACTTGCTGTCCCGTCCCCCAAATAACCAGTTTGTACATACAGTCGGAGGAGGCTGATGCTGACGACGACGACGACCCTGCAGTCGAATCTTGACGCTCGTGATGATGATGATGATTCATCTTCTCCATACAGGGAAATGATTGCACGATGACGAACCAGCTCATTGGAGAATCATCTCCATGATATTGCACTACGACGAAAGGTGGTCTTTCGCCTTCAATCTTCTTTGTGCTGTCTTTACCGTCAGCATCCACCACACGGAGATTCCTACTACTTGAAGAAGCAGCAGTATTGGTGCTTATTATCCGTGCCTTGTCTTTCAAAGATTGATGATCATCCAAAAACGGAACTAGTGAGTATCCATCCAAGTCATCTGGAATTGAATCACTCTCTGGGGATACCCCTGCCAACTCCAACATTGTAGGGAAGAGATCAATATGCTGCGTGGGTATGTCATTGATGACTCGATTCTTCTTAGGCTCTTCTTCTTGGGGAAAAATTCGTCGAGGATCATAAATAATCAAAGGGACACTGCTGGAGGCATCATAGGGACTCATTTTATAAAATTGAGCGTGTTCCATTTGCATATCTCCATGATCCGAAGTCACGACAAACACTGTATTTGCAGTCAAACCCAATTCGTCAATCGTATCCATGTATCGTCCAACCATGGCATCGAATTCGGCAATCATGGCATAATAGATACGTCGGATTTCCCGACGGCGCTCAATTGATTTAGTGTGCGCCACGTCTTCCGCGGATATGGGTAGACATCCTTTGATCATGCTCATGTGGACATCGCAGGGGTGCAAGTCGTGAAGAGATTCGGGCCATTCAGGAACTTGGATCTTGGAATTGTCGATCTTGTTCAACCAATACTGGCTCGTATGATATGGCGGGTGTACAATATTCATACCCTGATAGACAAAGAATGGCTTTTCGGTGGTGGTAGTAGTAGTAGTCGTCTCCGTGCTGTCGTCATGATTTCGTTGATGATGATACTGTCGAATCCAGTCGAGTGTTTCATTCAGGTCCTTCCAGTCGCCCTTGTGCGAAGAAGATTCTTGAGGGGTAATGGGATCGGTAGGCGTAATGGTTCCGTTTTCGCGGCAGACAGCAGTCTCTTCCGCCCATGGTTCATATCGTGTCAAATTGTAAGGAAAGTCGGCATACATCGTCCAAGCGTTCATTCGAACGCTCAACGAATGGCCGCCCGTCACAAAATCTTCCTTGCCACTCAACCGTGTGGTATATCCGTTGGCTTGCAAGACATCAAACATGGTTTTCGAGTAATTCTCGGGCAATCCTTCAAAATTATTCCACACTCCGTTGACTGGATAATTTTCCTCCTCATCATCATCACTGGCAGTAGCATGTGATTGATTGTGCGGGATTTTGTGGGGATGTTTACCTGACCAAAACGACGCTCGAGAGGGACAACAGACCGGCGAGTTACAATAGTGGCGATAAAAGGAAGTGGCACCTTTGTCTTCCAGCTTACGAAGGTTCGGTAGAGGAATCACATCGTCTTGGTATCCTCGTTGCCACGTCCTCCCATCGGTCGACTCGACGACCAAAAAGACAATGTTGGGCTGCTGCTGGGATGACGAGGACGCGGAAGCGCCTTCCGCGGCACACCCAACTATCCAAAATGGGAGCAGCAGTAACAGGTAACCAGAAAGGAAACGCATCTTCATCTTTACATGAAGGTAGAGGGTAGAGGGTCTATGAAGAACAGAGTTAAGGTCGAGGTGCTGCACATTTTTTTGGGATCTTGCGTGCTGCGCGATGGGTGTGATGTGCGACCGTTGGGGGGGGCTTTCCGGTCGATGTGGTCGATTGATGATTATTCATTCAGGCGGATGATATGCAGGATGCAGGCGTCATCATCTCTAGCTAGATCCACAGTGTCAGCGATGTTATTTATTCTGTACTCTATTGACTACGATAGACTCCAAAGAAGACATATATTTCGTACACTAAGGATGGCGGGCATACATTACACGTACACACCAGACACACCATAGGCAGTTACGACTTCTTACACCATCGTTCCACTTGATTGCAGGTCGTTCATTTCCACAAACTGCTCATCGCCGCCTTCCAAATTCAAGATGGGACGGCGGCTTCGACTCCGACGCATATAGGAAACCAGGCCCATCACACCCACCACGGGAACAACGGACATGCCCAAGTTGGACGAGCTCTGGAACCTTTGCATGAATTTCCCCCCTTCACATTCTTCGTCGTCATTCGCCAACAACTTGATTGTCACTGATCCATACACGGAACTCATGGAGCCATCAGGAAGATCATAGGCACTAACTTCATTCAGCGTGTAGGATCCGGCAGTTCCACATTCGGCTCCCGCGTCGTTGGTGGCGATATCACAAAGAGACCCTATCTCTTGCCCGTACTTTCGAAAGCAAATCGTGCCCATAAGGCAGGGAACCGCAAGAATAGTGACATCCGCATCAAAAACATTAATGGTGGAAAAAGAGCCACTCACAGTCAACTTGTTATCTTCGGTACAAGTTGTCACAATCGATCCGCTTCCACTAAAGATTGCCGCACTGCAGTCGTCATGACTTGTCACAACCTTCGGACACGAGCCGGAAGCCGCGACCAGCAGTGGGCTGTTGAAAAATAAGGTTGATGTTGCAAGCAAGAAATTAGAGGCCGCTGTCTTCATGATGGACGTTGTGCTTGTTCTTTTGGGTTACTGAAATGTTCTGGTTTTGTTTTTGTTGTTGTGACCGAAGTTGTCTTCGTTCTTGAGTCGTCATCTTCTTCTATTCATTCTTGCATCCGACGGGAAAAAAGGTGTCGGAGCGCAGTTCGGCAGGCGTTGAGTGAGAAAGGTGCACGCACGCCTGCCCATTCCTCATCTTCATCGCTGAGGATTGTATAACATTGTTATTTCTGCGTACAAGAAGAGCGTGTGACGCGTGACGCAAAGACGGCTGTGTGCTGAGGTGCGAGGTGCGCACTGCGCACTCCAACGGTCGAACAAGTCGACATAATATCGACGCGCGACAATAAATAAGAAAACGTACGCGGTGGTCGTCTCAAAATGGATCTTTTCCCTTTATTTATTCATCGACCGCATATCCCACTGATGACACATATTCTCGTCTCGTCTCTCGCTACTCGTATCGCCTCATCGTCAGCAATCGTCAATCGTCAAAGGACAAGACATTCATTCCTTTTACCCCTCTGCCATTATTGACACGGCCGTCCCCACCTGTTGCGAAAACGAATGAATCATCAATCTTCATCATGAAGGTTCTCGCGGCTCCAGTGGATATGGCCGGTCTGGCCAAGCTCATTTTGAATCCGGAATGCCGATCGATTGCCATGTTGACCGGAGCGGGGGTCTCTGTCGCCAGTGGCATTCCCGACTTTCGTAGTCCAGGGGGCATGTACGCCACCTTGCGTCCAGATTTATTGACGGCAACTCCCGAGCAACGCCGCTGGATGGAAATGGATCCGACCTACGTGGTATCATGGGATGTCTTTCAAAATAACGCCTTTCCGTACCTGGAAGTTCGACGACCCTTTATTTTGGGCACTCAAAAACAGCAATGGAAAGCAACCATCGCACATCGATTTGCCGAACTCTTGCACACGAAAACGAACAAGTTGACTCGCATTTACACGCAGAATATCGACGGACTCGATCGACAGTGCAGCGATATTCCGGTCGATAAGTTTGTCAATGTCCATGGAAGCATTGCTCAAGTCAGTTGTGAAGGATGTGGTACAGACATGGATTTGAATGACTTCTGTGAACAGGTACAATCAAAAATTAAAGATATCTACCATCCGGACCAAGGTCCCTCAAAATCGACGCCGATCCTTTGTTCCCAATGTGGTCAAGCTTTGGTCAAACCCAAGACGGTCTTATTCGGCCGGTCTCTCCCCGATGAGTTCTTTCAACGGACACGTGAGGATTTGCCGACGTTGGATCTTTTGATTGTGGCCGGAACGTCCTTAGTTGTGAGTCCTGCCAACAGTCTCGTTTCATTGGTTCCAGATACGACGATTCGGGTGGTAGCCAATGCAGATCCAGTCGGTCAAGAGCTCGGAATTGATTACAGCGGAAAGGACGGAGCAGGACGAGACTTTTTTGCCCAAGGCGATTGCGATCGAATCTTTTTAGAGCTGATTCAGGAACTGGGGTGGCTGGAGGATTTGAAGGCAAAGAAAGATCAGTTGCCGGTAAAAAGTCAAGAGCTTTTGGATCGGACGACTCTTTCGAAGAAACGATGACGACGAACGCGGAATATCATTGTTTTCTTGTTCTTGGGTGAAGAAGATCAAAGGAACATAGAAAGAGAGTCTTCATTCTTCATGCACCTGTGAATAGATGTGTGGAAGGATTACCCAACATCAAGAAGAGAGAAGCTGGTACTACTACAGATATTGGACTTCTATGCCAAACCTTTTAGCAGACCGACGGATGAATTGTGGATGCATTTCTACTTCGGGGTACGAGAGAACCAAGAGCCAGTAGCCTCGAGAACCAGCTCTTCGTAATTTAAAATACTTTATAATGCTAGGCTACTAGATGCGATTTCCGCTGCGTCATACCACTGCGCCATTCTCGCTTCTTACCCGCCTGGTACCATTCGCGATCATCATCACCATCAGCAAGATCGAACGAAACGATAACACGTCGACCCCCGCCTCCAGGAGGAGAACGGTGAACGCAAGCGGTCGCTCGTTTCCATACTTTGGATATCATAGACGAACCAATAGTTAAAGGCGTTGGGGTACTAGGGGCATCGTGATAGTCCCCCTTCATCAGAATAAATTCCAGCTCGTCGGCTCGTCGTAGACTTTTCGTCGGCTCCCCCGTCCCAAGTGTGCGTAGTGTCATGTATTCCATCGGACTGCATGGTCTCATCATAAACTCAGTCCCGACTCCTCGAAGCGTCACATACCCTCTTAATGGAGCTTTGTCTGTATGATATGGCGGATCCCTTGCCTTATAATCCGACGCACAAACAATCCGAACAAAGACATCCTCCACGACACCCTCCAGCGGTCCATCGGCTAGCGACGCCATGCCGCGTGCAAGCTCCTCTAGTGCCGCACTGCATGGGTCCTTTTCCGCGAACGAATCATCATCGGAAGAATTCTTATTGTCATGATTTTGCCCTCCTTTTATAAGAGGAACAACGGAATTTCGCACTTCGAGACAGTCGTCGTATGCCGATGATCGAACACGTATTCGGGCTCGGAGATCGATTTCGGCCGGCCCGTTGTCGGCCAGTACTTGTTGCAATACTTGGACATGAGCCTCTAGTCCAGGAACAGATACAACACAGCAGTCCCTCTCCCGAAGTGCCAATTTTGCCCCAGTCCAATCCCCATCCAAAATCCCTTGTGTTGGTGTCTTGTGCGGTGGGTTTTGCTGCTGCTGCTGCTGCTGCTGCTGGAGAACAAACGAGTGTGCTGCTGGGACGAGTGCGATGGTCGATAGAGCCAGTACTATTAGCCAATAATGCTGCATTCTCGACGTTGTCCTTGTCATTTTCATCCTGTCCTTGGGTTCATGAGATCAGAGCTCGTCAATCGCTGGAACACGGACAGCTCATATGGAACACGGTTGTTTCTTATTGTGGTAGCAACCTCGTCGTCGCATGATGCGGCATCGCATGGATCATCGTCCATCGAAATAGTAATATGTCACGTTGTTCATTATAGCCGCCAAGTGCGCCATCCATCCAAAGGGGTGATCGATGACGTCATTCTTTCCCAACAGAGGCGTCACTGTGATTGTTTCGCCAAAAATAGGCCCCCCCAGCAGCATACGCACGTAGGCCATTTTCTCGGTTCTCGGGCATGTCGCAAGTCCGATTATTTCTCGCATCGTCGTCTCCGATGATTCCGGCACAGTAGCTGTCTAGAGTATGTATTCTTTCGCCTTGCATCTCTTGATTGATGTCTCATAATCTCTCAATCGATGACGATCCACCTTTGACAACACTCGTCTTTCCAATGTTCCGACCAAGATTCATCATCATTTTCCTGGTGGCTGTAGGAGGGTGCACAAACGCACTTCAGCAGTCAAGGCCGACCACACCGACGCCTCCTCCTCTGCCGCAAGATCATGACAAGAATGATAATAATAGTGTCACTACTCGTCGTTCCGCTCTCTTATTCGGCCCCGTGCTGACGATGGCGGCCCTTTCTCTTCCATCTATATCCCATGCCGCCAAACCCAATGGTTTATCTCTGACCACAGCCCCATCGTCTGGGTTAAAATGGGCGGACGCCAAAACAGGATCCGGACCAGCCGCCAAGATCGGAAATCCCGTATCCATTGATTATTCCATGGCCTCTACGGCTGGGAGATTTCCACAGATCTACACCACCAAAGATAAAGGCGCCCCGTATCGCTGGATTCTAGGAGATGGCTCCACCATTGCCGGTATCGAAAAGGCGATTTTAGGGGATGAAGCAGAGGGTATTCCGCCCATGTTGCCAGGAGGCATTCGTCGCGTAATTATTCCATCTTCCTTGGGGTATCAAGCATTGGCAGCTCCAAACTCAAAATGCTTCGAGAATAGCAACGCCATAGGACCGATTCCACCCATCGAGGATGGATCCTATCTACGATGGGCGCAATTCTATTGCAATCCTCGTATCCCCTACCAACCAGATCTTGTGTTCGACATCAAGCTGTATGGAACAAGACGATAGTACTGTACTACTCTAGAGTAGGAAGAATGGACCTTGTAGAATGTCTAGCTAGCTGAGCTAGAGGTCAATCTAATTCAGATCTCTTATATGGCTACAGTATCTTCCTTTTTGAGTACTATAGTGTACGTACCGACAGTCTCCTACAGGGCAGGACGAACAACAGTCTATGAGGAGTCGAGGATCGAGGAGTCGCTCGCTCGTCGCTCTCTCATCCTCATCGAGTGAGATATAGTCTATAGTCTAGTGACACTCAATTTTTTCAAGATGATGAATTCGTGATTCGAGAGTGACATCACGAGCACGACCTAAAATACACGCGTGATGCGTGATTGAGT
Source organism: Nitzschia sp. pyKryTriq1 (assembly GCA_956465555.1). Taxonomy (NCBI): domain Eukaryota; phylum Bacillariophyta; class Bacillariophyceae; order Bacillariales; family Bacillariaceae; genus Nitzschia; species Nitzschia sp. pyKryTriq1. The sequence goes on along the minus strand of OY101130.1, from coordinate 456,506 downwards.
CAGAGCCGTACGTGTACGCACGCGCGCTCGTCCCACTATGGACTACTGTGCGTGACGACGGCTTTTGCTTCGCTTGAACGGAAAATGGCCGAAAGATATCTCTCATCTCTCATCCGTTCATCGCGTCTCTATGATGATGAATAAGTTTGAAGTTATTGGACGACCATGACGTGACAAGAAGAGAGGGAAGAGCCGACGATTCGATTCAATTCAATCACTCACTCATCATCCGCGGGTCCCAGCATTAAAATACTGTAGTACACATCGCTCCTCCCTATCTAGAGATACATTACACATACAGTCACTATTGAAGTTTCACCTATAGGACGCAACTGCTTGATGATGAAAATGGGGATACGCAGCAGTAACAGCAGCCAAGCACTTTTGGGCCTTTTCTGTTTCACCCTTTGCTTGTTGGACGGCGGCGTCCAGAGGATATCGGCATTTGTGGTACATCCGACTACGCCGTCCGCGCAATTCTCTTCGCTGTCAAAATTCGGTGGTCGTCGACATCCATCGCTGGTATCCCCTTTGGCAGCAGCCCCAGTTCCGTTGATCAATGAATGGGAAGTGAAGCGAAACGGGGCAGTGACTGGAGTCGTTCGAAATCATCCTACCATTCCAAATGGGGATGTGATTACGACAAGCCCTCTCGCGGATGACTACTTGAACTCACTTCGAGACAATCAGTTGGTGGAAACGCGTTCGGGAAGTAAGTACCGACTTGGAAGAGCTGCGAACCCAGCTGCAGCAGCAGTCGTCAACAACAATAATGGAATCAAAGCACCGTTACCCATGGCCCAAGCAGCACAACAACAACAACAACAAGCACCACCGACACTATCGGCAGCCGACAAACAGAAATACAACCTTAATGGAAAAACAATTGGCGATGGGAAATATCTGTTGAGTGGTCAGAAATTAAAGAGTACATCCATGCGCTCGGAAATTTATTATGCTTACAGAGCTGACCGAAACGGGTTGCCGACTGGTCCTCGCGTGACTGTCAAAATCTCGGACAAGACAGAAAGTCTGGAGAGAGAAAACGATACGTACAACAAGGTCGCCGGGGGACTCTTTTATCGGGACAACTTTGTTCGAAAATTGGATTATCTTCAAGACGCTCAAGGGAATCGAGGATTTGCCAAGAACTGTGGGGCGTTGGTGTTGGAATCGGGAGAACGGACCCTTCGAGCGCTCTGTGATGCTCGTCAAAACCAAGGCCTCGAAGGCAAGGCCATGCGGCAAGCCGCCGTGGCGTTGGCTCAGTGTATTCAGGCCATGCAATCGTATGGGATGGTCTGGACGGACATCAAAGCGGAGAATTTTGTGGTCGTTTCCGATTCGTTGGGAGAGGGAAGTATTGAAGGAATCAAAGCGATTGATCTAGAGTCAGCAGTGTCCGCTGGGGGACCCCCTTTCGATTACAGCCCCGAAGCGTGCCCACCAGAATTCGCACAAGCAGTATCCAAGGGACTTGGACCAGATTTTATCGTCAATTATGAATACGACAGTTGGAGCTACGGGATGCTCCTTTACGAATTGGCGGTTGGTAAATCGTACTGGGCGGGCAAGAATGACAATGCCATTACTCGAATTCTGAAAGAACCCCAATTCGAAGTAGATGTGAGTGCCGTGGAGGACGACAAACTGAGAGATTTGATTTCCAAGTGTCTACAAACCGACCCCAGGAAACGATTGAGGATTACCCAGATTCTATTCCATCCTTACTTTCTGACTACAGGTATCGGACCAATAAGCTTCTAGAAGCTACTCTACTAGTAAAAGTAAAATAAATACATGTTCAACACCCAACACAAACAATCTATTATTATGGTATCTCCTCCCGCTTGAGCTTTTTTCGTTTCTTGGTAAATCCTCGTTTCCTCGAAAAGGCCTTTTGGACCTTTCCTGATTCCGCACCACCGTCATCATCTCCAAGTTGATCATCGACATCACCTTCGAGAATCATTCGTTCCTGTTGATCTTCAGCTTCTTGGACGACCTGCACAAGTTCAGCTTCGGCTTCATTGTAAAAGACAATGCCGCGGCCCGTGCGTTGTCCAGCGCGGCCACAGCGACCCATTCGATGCAAATGTGATACGACGTTCCCGGAGAATTGCAGCTGCACCACAGCATTGACACCGGGGACATCTAGTCCTCGACTGGCTAGATCGGTGCAAACCAGTACCGAGACAGAGTCATCATCCTTACTCGACGCACTGTCATATCGTCGAAAGCGATCCAACACTTTGGAACGTTCATCCAATTTGATCTTGGCATGGTAGGGAACCGAAGAAATACCTGCCTTGTCCAGAGCGAATTGAGCCCCTTCGACATCTTCGACACTGTTCAAAAAGACCATGACTTTCTCCCCCAATAGACCTCCTTCTTCTACAGGTGTCTCCAACATTTCTACGAACTGATCCATCCGCTCCTTCTTCGTTTCCACGGGGCCAATCCATTGGGTGGCTTGCTTCAAGCCATAATGACGGGCATTGTGCATCCCCGACATTTGAACTCGTTCCGCGTAGGGAAACTTGCGTAGCAGATAGGCATCGACACTCTTGAGACCCATATCCGGAAGTGTAGCAGCACAAAATACATGCTGGGTACGCGGAACTCCCATGGACGGATCCAATCGGTCGGCTCGCTTGAATCCCATCAAGACATTTTCCAGTGGCCGAATGTACCCACCATCCAATAACATGTCCGCCTCATCGACTACCAGTGTCTCGATATCGGCAAACATGTCAATGTGTTTGGGTGACAGTGCGAGTGGACCAAGCGCTGCCGGGGTCGAGACAATCAAATCCACAGATGGTTCCGTACCTCCGCCTAAGGCCACCGTATCCCGAAAGGGTTTGAAATCGAGAGGTTCCGCCAATCCACCGGGTAACACTGCCAGTCGGACAAGTTGATGTTCGGGACAAGATGATTCCCCAGAGGATGAGTCGACAGTTGTTCCTGCACTCCAAATCACCGACTGTGGACCTCCACAGAGGGGCATGGCCATACGCAAGACTTGTTGGACCAATTCCTTGTTGGGGACCAAAATAACAGCACGGGCATAGTCATAGCTAAGCGTATTTCGTTGTCCATCTTGTTGCTCTTGTTTTTGTTGCAAAATATCATCCAACAATGGCAGCAGATAGGCCAAAGTCTTTCCACTGCCTGTTTCGCTACCAATAATCACATTCCTGGGCATTGATTTTTTCTTGTTTTGGTTGGTTGCATCAAATCCAGTGCCGTCCTCCTCCTCTTCCTCAGCAGAAGCGACATTGTCGTCCGATCGAGCCAGTTTCGCAAAGGTTCCAGCTTGTACTTTGGTAGGACGTTCCAAACCCAACTTGGTCAATCGTTCCAAAAGAATAGGACTTTGAATTCCTATGGAGGAAAAGGTTGTGGCATCATTGGCAAAGAGAGAATCCTCTTTGTCTCCTTCTAAGGTGCTTGTTGTCGTCGTTGAAAACAAACGTGTGGTTGTTCTGGCTGCTGCTGTTGAAGAAAATCCCAAGCGAGAGGAACTCAAGAATGCATATCCCTCATTCTTCTTCGGGTGGGTGAGATATAGAGCACTGGTGCTGAACGGACTCCTGAACAGTGTGGGGGGCGTCAGGTGATGAACCGAAGAAGGAAAAGACGCAGACGAAGAAAGAAGACGAGGATGAAAAACGACAGCACCAGGAGCAGCTCGTCGAGTGGTGGTGGACAGTGATACAACTGCTCGTATCGTTTTGGTGGTGGTGGTCCACGCCGAAACAACACCATTTCGTCTCATTGTAATCATCATCATCATCATGAATAGGAATATCGTTGATACTTTCCACAAAGAAACGTTGGGTTTTATCCGCAATAACTTTTCGTTTGTTGCAAATGCAGACATGTGCGGCGGAGGTTCTTCAAGAATGAAAGACGAAGGACAAGATAATGGCGACGACTCAGTCAGTCTACTTAAATATCATGAATGAATCCAAAGATGATCAGGGACGGCAATCTTCTAAGAGTATGAGAAGCAGCACGCATCAGGCTTGGATAGAAGAATAACAACAGCATAGAATATCATATCGAGCTTCGCGAAACGAAATCCTGCGATGATATTAGTGTTATGATATTAGTATTCAGTGTATGGTGGGTGGTTGATCTCGCTTTGATGGGTTTGGTGCGCGGTGCGCGAACGACTACATCGAACGAGCTGAATCCACGTGGAGGCACGAGAGGGCACGTGCTCATTGCTGCTCATCATCCATCCCCTTATTGTCATTTGAGTCGATTTAATCTGGCTGTCTGTCCAGAAAACGATCAAGAAATAAAGAAACCAAAACCACCCCTCTTATTACTTCGTACCATCCCCCAAAAGTATCAGAGCACAACACGCTACAGTATTATGAGAAAAAATACTGTACGGCGGACGACAATGGCGGCAAAAAGGCCATGACGACACAAACTAAGGTACCGTACAAGCGAAAATTTACACACTACAGTAATTGTGCATCTACTACTGTCCCGCACCGACCATGCCCGTCCCCTCTGCTGGGCGAGAGGGAGGAGATCGGCGATCATCGGCTTCCTCGGGAGGAGGAGATGCTGCCAGTACACGTAATTTTAGCGGTGCCTCTTTGTCGGTGTCACGGCGTGCTAATAGTGGTCGCCATGCAGCAGGCCCCCTGCCTATTCTGTTCGTGTTGCTCCTGGTGGTGGCGATGAGCAGTTTCTTTCATTCGGTTCAAGAACTGCCACACTCCAATGCTGCTGGGAATGGCAATAATGCGAATGATGCGAATGATGCGATACACTCGTCTTTGAAGAATTTCAAAAAGAAGCCATCGTCCAAAGGAGTGACATCAGCCACACTGCTGGGTGGGGACGAGGAGGACACTACGCTGGTGGACCGATTGCGGGAAGAACCGATTCCCAATCCACCTCTTTCCAATGGCACTGAAACCTTCTCGGCCTGTCTCTTGGTGATGGTGAGTAATATGTAATAATGCTGTTCATTCATCCTGGAACGTTCCATCAATCCAATCGGTCGGTATGGTCCCTTGGATGATTCTTGGTTTGGCCACTTACTTTTACACACATCTTCTCGTTCCGTTTGTTTTCCTCTTCACATTCACGATGAATCATCGTACCCTTTTACTATGCCTACTACGTTCATCAGGACGACAATCATCGTTTAGTTGAATGGATGGCCTATCACTATCATGTGCTACCCTTACGGTATTTGATCATTGCGGTGGATCCTCGGAGTAGAACGTCACCAACGGCAGTCTTGAATCGATGGCGACGAATGGGCGTGGTGATTGAAGAATGGAACGATTTTGATTTTTTAAAAGCCGATATTGCCCGTAATGCAGTACCCGACGATGCCGAATTGCAGGTCAAACGAGATCGGCACCGGATCAGGCAAAAGAATTTTTATCAATCATGTTTACAACGATGCAAAGAACAAGATCGAACCTGGGTCACCCTGATCGATACGGATGAATTTTTGAATTATAATCACAAGGGTGGCGATGCCTTTGAAGCCTGGGAGGCCCGAGAAACCAAACTTTTGAAAGAGTCCATCTATGCGGATAAGGTACGGATACGACCGAGTCACACTCCTCCTACCACGGCACAAGCCGGAGCCTTGATTCGCTATATCCAACAAGAAAAGGCGGCGGGGCATCCCTTTTATCAACGATCCTGTATTTCCTGTCCCCGTCTGCAGTTTGGAGCCAAAGAAAGTACGCCGGAAGAACGACAAAAGCAAGTCGGCAGTCAAATTATCAATGCCGATCGATTAGATACGCTTCGATTTCGCAAACATGCGGAACGACAAGACTTTGTCAAGAATGGATTGAGTAAATCTATTTTGGATGTCTCTCGTATTGACAAATTTCCGCGGATACAGTCCCTACATCGACCCATCAAGACCATTTGCACGGCGCCTTGGAAAGATGACTGGGATTCCGGATTACGAATCAATCATTATTTAGGAAGCTGGGAAGCCTATAGTTTTCGAGACGATTCTCGACGAGGCGGAGAACGGAGCTTTGAAGGATGGGCCTTCAAGGCGCAAGACGCCGAAGAAACGGATGACAATATTAGGCCATGGATTGGAGGATTTATCAAAGCCCACGGAGAAGAGAAGGCCAAAAACTTGTTACAAGGCGCTGGATTGCCCCGAGGATATGCTGCGGACAATAAGAATTGGACCATCATGTTTCTAGGCGAAATCTTGGCAGTTAACGAAACACATGGCAATGACAATCGGGTCGCCTTTGACAATTTTGTACGAGACTTTCATTTCCGCAAGAATCAAAGCACGGAAGGATTGCTGTGAAAGTCTATACTCAGTACGAACTCGTGGTAGAAGGTGAACATTACTGAGTGAGTGAGTGACTGACTGCGTCATTGATGCGACTTGAGACAACAGTTTTCCTTCGAGATCAACGGTCCCCGGGTCGATTACTTGGGTCCGAACGATCTTCACGATCCGGAGTACGATTACTATGTGAAATCGAGTGAATTTGCTTCTAGCATCGAAGGTTTACGCAACTTGGGTTCAACTTGAGTGTGTATCCAACAGAAGTATTCGAAGAGGACCACACTGACAACAGTCCACGAGCCTACACGATTGCTGTGGCAGGTGTTTTGTTGGTCGCGCTAGCCGTCTTTGGCATCTACGATTTCTTCGTTGAGAAACGCCAGACCATGGTCATGATTTCAGCCAACAAGTCCAGTGCCATCATCAACTCTCTCTTCCCTGCCAACGTGAGAGACCGTCTCCTCGAAGAGCAAGAAGTGCAGGATCTGGACAAAAGGATGGGAACCAATCCCTATGGACAACCATCACAAAGCTCGAAGCCCATTGCTGATCTCTTTCCTGAGACGACGGTCATGTTTGGCGATTTAGCAGGTTTCACGGCTTGGTCCTCTATCCGCGAACCATCACAGGTGTTTTTGTTGCTCGAGACCGTGTATAACGCGTTCGACAAAATTGCAAGAAAAATGAAGGTATTCAAGGTCGAAACCATTGGGGACTCGTACGTGGCCGTAGCTGGACTCCCGAATCCACGACCAGACCATGCTGAGGTGGTGGCCCGGTTTGCACACAAGTGCATGGTAACGATGAATAAGTTGGTATTCCAGCTAGAAACGAGCCTCGGACCAGGAACTTCAGATTTGAAGATGCGTTTTGGACTGCACAGGTAAGTAGCTTCCGCGACCCATGTAGAATCCCAAGAATTCGCCGAACTAACGTGAACCCATTTTCGTTGCACGATCAGTGGCCCGGTTACTGCCGGTGTATTGAGAGGGGAGAAGTCTCGATTTCAACTCTTTGGAGATACCGTCAATACTGCTGCCCGTATGGAAAGCACAGGTATGAAGAATCGCATTCAACTATCTAAGGAGACAGCTGAGCTGATTGTGAAAGGAGGCAAAGAACATTGGATCAAGCCTCGTGGGACAAAAGTTTTTGCGAAAGGAAAAGGCGAGCTGCAAACTTTCTGGTTCGTCCAGGGATCCGATTCCGAGGCTACGAAAAGCAATGGTAGCCTTTCTGGATCAATGAGAGTGGATAGTGCCGTGACCTTCATGTCGGAATCGAATTCCGCAGACCAGGCCCCAGTTTCACAAGAAATGCCTTCGCGTGAGGACGCTCTTACCCAGCGTCTTGTCCTGTGGAATGTTGAAAACCTTTCTCAACCATTGAAGAAGCTCATCGCAGGAAGGAGAGGACGACAGATTCTGGACCTTGACTCTTGGCGCAAGTTGCAGATTCGTCCGCCCAAACCAGATAGTATTGTCTTGGATTAAGTCGAAGAAGTCATCACCATGACACAAAATGATGCCGTCGATCTTAGAGATGCGGAAACGTCCGTTTTCCTGGAAGAGAAAGTAATCGACCAGCTGACGAATTATGTTGCCACCATCGCATCGATGTATCGTGACAGTAAACCCTTCCACAATTTCCAGCATGCATCACACGTCACACAATCAGTCACAAAACTCCTCTCCCGCGTGGTAACTCCTGATCAAATTTGCTACCAGAGTATGAGCTATACGCCAAAGGCTGCTCCTGAAGTGCTCAATGATTTTACGTTTGGCATCACCTCCAATGCAATGATCCAGTTCTCTGTGATCCTGTCAGCTTTGATCCATGATGTTGATCATCCAGGTGTTAGCAATGCGACATTGGTGGAAGAAGGTCAAGGCGTGGCAAAAGCGTACAGGGATAAGAGTGTCTCGGAGCAGAACTCGTTGGATCTCGCATGGGACTTGCTCATGGAACCAAGCTACGAAGATCTAAGACGGTGCATCTACACCACCCAGGAAGAGCGTGAAAGCTTCCGCAAACTTCTTGTCAACGTTGTCTTGGCTACTGATGTCATGGATAAAGAGCTTGGCCAATTGAGAAAGAAGCGATGGGAATTGGCGTTCAACGTCGAATGTGGAGACGAGACAAAACCTTGCAATGAAATGACAAATCGCCGGGCCACCGTTGTTGTTGAATACTTTATCCAGTCATCAGATGTTTCACACACCATGCAGCATTGGCAGATTTACACACACTGGAACGAAAAGTTCTTCCAGGAATGCTACCAGGCCTTTGAAAATGGAAGGGTGTCTAAAGATCCTTCGGAAGGATGGTATGATGGTGAGCTTGGCTTCTTTGATTTCTACATCATTCCGCTCGCGAAGAGACTGAAGGAATGCGGTGTCTTCGGGGTGTCGGGTGATGAGTACCTCAACTACGCCGAAAATAACCGAGAAGAATGGAGTAGACGCGGGAGGGAAATGGTTGCGGGGTACATCGAAAGATATCAGAAGGGGAAATTGAAACCGCTGTCAAGGAGAAACAAGCAATTTGGAACGGTCAGCAACCATGGGCGACAAGGGGGCATGATATTTTTTCATGAGACTTAGCATGACATAACATAACGAGCTATGCTATGCAGCTATATTCAAAAAGTTTAGATACACACACTTACGAGCATTCGTCTGCCTGAATAACCTTTCAACCTTCGAACTATTCCTTGGTGCCAGATAACAGACGAGGGCGTGAAAAGAAGTGTTTTTGGCTATTGCCCCATGCATACCGGTAGTGGGAACCCGCCCCTGAGGGAGACTTGAACCCCGTACTTTTGTCAAGTCGCGTATCATGTAGGACCAATTGACCAAGTTCCTGGTACAGCGAACGTACAGTAAGCTTTTCAAGATCCCCATCTGAACTCGAATTATCTATCTCCTACGTGGAAACATCCATGCTTCGAAAGATGGCCGAGACAAAGTCATCCGGACTATCCAAATAACAAGGGTGACCTCCTTCGACCTCTAGGGTTTCGGCGCTGGCCAAATCTGCGAGTCGCTCCGTCACTCTTTTCCCCATGGCATCCCGGCTTCCATAAATCGCCAAAATGGAAAGTTTGCCCTTCAAACTGCCCACTTGCTCGTCACTGGGACTCGATACAGAGCCAGCCGCCACGGGAATCCACTTGGAAATATACGAGGGCAGTTCGGTCAGATCTCCATTGGTCATCCAATCCGTAATGGTTTTCCCTGACGCGGAAGGAGTGACCAATGTCACCGGAGTGTTCAACATTCCTTCCGTTTTCATGGAGGCTAAAAGTGTCTTGAGCTCTTGATGACCGGCGGATACTTGCAAATCCATGGCTGATACAGACAAGCCTTTCGCTTTGCAAAGACTTTTCAAGATACCGCTGGTCTTCCAATCCTCTTTGGTGAACTTGGCACCGTGTAGAAGCACCAAGTGCTTGTTTTCATTGATATTATTTTCCGTGCCGCAGTGGTAGAAAGGAATACTGTTCACACTACCGCTGCTGATTATTATTTTTTCCGTGGATCCCGACGACGATGCACGTTTGGACCCTACTTCTTCCACGACAGCAGACCCCTTCGTTGTTTCCTGTGCATGATTTCCATTGGCGGAATAAAGAAAGAGTGCCAAGATGATCCCCGCAATCCCCAAAAGAACCGAAGCCATTTTATTGTTCCGCGACGATGCTGATGATGAGCTTCTGGTTGTTTTCTCCTTGGAACGCTTCGACATGATTTGCGTCATCGATAATTGTATTATAGCGGGTCAGTGTGTCAGGTCTTGCTCGAATGAATTTTTCGAGTGGCAAAAGGAGAGACGAAAGGTCGAGAGCCGCGCTTTTCAAAACAAAACAAAAATAATGTTATGCGTTCCTATACCGGTACATAGTATGTTCCTTTGTTGTTGGTTATTGGTCAGAAAAGACGCAGCACGCTTCTCTTTTATTTCTGTACGTACATTCTACAGACAGTACTGGTACGAACCTGCTGCCCTTTCACGCGCTTCACGCCATGGTCGCACTCTCGCGATCTTGCTTCAAGAGCTATGTATTCTTGAGAACCAGAACATCACGCTGCGTTTTCACACGACTGATTCAGTGCGTGACTGAATGATGCAATCGAGTGGTTCGATCCATTCCAGGTTTATTTACAGGTATTTTGGTGCTCTCGCGCAGTTCTGATCTATCCGTTGAGAATTAGTGTACTTAGGAAAAACTGACCGTTGGCGCACGGCGTGGCGCACCGTGTCATTCTGGATCGATGATACTGCATTTACGTTTGCGATCCGATGCCCGCGCAAACCGGGCAGTTTTATCATGGTTTTATTGGCTTTTGTCCAAAATCCATCTAAGTATCTTTGACTCATTTCTACATGTATGAATAACTGGATAAGCTGACTTGCCCATGGAGAAAGCGGTCTCACATTTTTCGCACCTCTAACAATTGGAGGGAATGAGGAACGACCATCAAAAAGAGGTGGGAAAGTGTTTTTTCGCCATACGAAGTTCCTTTGGTTGGAGAAACAGTTCATTGTTTTGGTTTTGTTTACAATATCATTGTAGTATTTGTTGTTGTTTGTTTGACGACGAAAGCAGGAACCTCCTACCATGAGGGCAGCAATCATCGTTATCTCTTGCGCCGCCTTGGTGACGGGGAGTGTCGCCGCCATTCCATCCACAAGAAGGCTTCGACGTAAAGAAAGTTTCCTCGAGATCCCTCGCGAGGAGATCCTTGCCCGCGAGAAAGAAAGTAAGCAGCAGCAGCAATTTCTCGGATTGAACAACGAAGAAGACGCGGCCGAGTTGATCAGGCTTTTGCAGATTCCAGAACTATTTGGTGGCGACAGCAGCATGTCAATGTCCATGTCCATGTCCATGCCCCCTACCGATGCCCCTGTAGTGGGAACACCCGCCCCTACCGGTGCTCCTGTAGTGGGGACATTGGCGCCTACTGGTGCTCCTGTTGTAGTGGAGACCCCAGCGCCTACCGGAGGTCCTGTCGCAGCGGAGACTCCAGCACCTACAGGCGCTCCTGTTGTGGAGGATACTCCAGCACCTACTGATGCCCCTGTTGTAGCGGATACTCCTGTGCCCAGTACGGTGCCAACAAGTACCGATGCCCCTGTTGCAGCGGATACTCCTGTGCCCAGCACGGCGCCAACAAGTACCGATGCCCCTGTTGCAGCGGATACTCCTGTGCCCAGCACGGCGCCAACAAGTACCGATGCCCCTGTTGCAGCGGATACTCCTGTGCCCAGTACAGCGCCAACAAGTACCGACGCCCCTGTAGAGGGGACGCCAGCGCCTACTGGAAGCTCAGCGCCATCAAGTACCGACGCCCCTGTAGAGGGGACGCCAGCGCCTACTGGAAGCTCAGCGCCATCAAGTACCGACGCCCCTGCAGAGGGGACGCCAGCGCCTACTGGAAGCTCGACTCCAACAATCATGCCCGGGGCTCCGACCACTGATGCTCCCACTACCGAGCCGCTTAGCCGGGATCTCAGGATAAGGGAAAAGTGCGGGATGTCTCCCTTGGAGCGATCTCGTGACATTCTGTCAGTTTTGAGTGTGATCAGTGAACCAGTGGAGTTGGTCACCCCTTCCTCTCCATATTTCATGGCCAGAAATTGGATCGACAACATCGACGAGGCAATCATCTGCGCCGCTTCAGAAAGTCGTATCGATCAACGTTATCGAATGGCCCTTTTGTACTATAGATTCGGTGGGCAATCCTGGTACAACTGTCGTGCTAAGAGCGATTCTGATGAATCCGATATTTGCTTGGTAGAAGATGTTCGTGACTCCCGAAACCTAAAGCAGATGCTTTCGGACTCAAATGGTGACGTGGAGGCCATTGTCAAGTATCGACCGACTAAACGCCGAGGTTTGCAAGACGACTATCATGAAGAGGAAGAAGCCATTCGGTGGCTCGATGCCACGAACGAATGCGCTTGGTATGGTTTGGACTGCGGAGAGGACTATTCTCCTGATAGAAGCGATGAAAGTGTTGATGCATACTACCCTGTCCTCACCATTGACTTGAGCAGCAACAACTTGAATGGTGAATTGATCAAGGAGATCTTTGAATTCGGTCAACTTGAGGGATTTTTCTTGGACGGCAACATGAAGATTACAGGAACCATCCCGGAGGCCTTGGGTGAAATGCCAAAGCTCAAGTTTTTGGATCTCGATGACAATGAGATCGTGGGTACTCTGCCCAACTCCCTTTTCACTCTTTATGATTTGATTGCCATTGACCTGAATACCAACCAATTGACCGGCACACTATCAGAGTCAATTGGCGGCATTACGAATCTTGAAGTACTACAGTTGGAGAACAACAACATGTCGGGGCCATTGCCCGCAGACAGTCTCTTGGAACTGAGGCGATTAGGTAAGCATTTTTCTTGGAGGGTAATACCCCGCGATGCTCCCTATCAAAGTTTGACTGACTGACTGACTAACTCACAACCTCTCTCGTGCATGATTCGTTTTTTTAAAGTTGCCTTGACGGTGGAGGGCAACCTGTTTACAGGTACTCTTGAACCGCTCTGTGAAGTTCGCGACGAGCGGCGTGAGGAGTATGAAATTTACCTGCAATTCATGTTTGCCGAGTGTGCAGGAGATGATCCCCTAGTTGACTGTTCATGCTGTGTCTGCTACTAAGAATTTGTACAGGACGTGCCCACCCTCCCCGACTGACGACGACGACTTTCACCCAGCAAAACAACACCCATCAACAATACTTTTCACCACATCACCCTATTCACTGACTTCCATTGGGGGATGTTTTCTTTCATAAGATACTCATACAGCATAATATGAGCACTCATCACAGAGTGAAAACATCTATATCTAGATATTCAAAATTCATGTTTGACGACTATGTTGTTATCAATTTTACTGCGGTGTTTCTGTTGCGCCACGACTTCTTCTCACCTCTAGTACAAGTGAGGCCAAGGGCTCGAATGAGTCGAATCAGCCTTATTTCATCGCACACCGCCGCATCGCACTCCGCACACTCTTGCAATAAGCCATTGCATATTGCATGTGCGGCCATACGCTATGCCTTTTGTACTTGTATGAAAGAGTAGTCTTCAAAACTATCCGAGACTACATCTATGATGCAAAATCTTGGACCGCCCGAGATTGTCGGTGGCGCCGGTGGTGGCAATGACAATACTGACACCGTCCTGGTGATGGTCCAAAATTTCTCATTGGAATGCAGCGATGGAATGACTTTGACAGGGCAAAAGTGGCGGTCTTTCCCGCAGCAGCAACAACAGCAGCAGCAGCAGCATCTTACGCTGCCGAACAGTAGGAATGGTGGAATTGATCAGACGGACATCATCAGCCACCACCGTTCGAGCAGCACTTCTAATATTGTTCGAAGAATTTTGTGTTTGCATGGGTTTCTCGACAACTGTCGGTCCTTTGCGGCTTTGGCACCGCGACTGTTACGTGGAATTGCTCAATCCTCACGACAGCATTGCGGCTGCCGCAGTAACGATGAGGTGAATGGTCATCATGATCCGACAATGCTGGACGTCGAACTGGTGGCCATTGATTTTCCAGGCCATGGTCAATCCAGTTGGAAATCACGGGATCATCCACCATACTCGATGATTAGCGATATCGTCTTTTATGTAGCACAAGCGGTGCAGCTGCTGGAATGGACGAATCATCATCATCATCATCATCATGACGGCCGTGGTTTTACTGTCATAGGACATTCCATGGGGGCCATGGCATCGATTTTGTACGCAGGAGCGTTTCCAGAACATGTGGAACAATTGATTTTGCTGGATGGATTTGGTCCTGATTTTGAACGTCCCAATCGAGTAGTGGGTCGGTTGCGACAACATATTGTGAAGCGATATTCTGGGAATACTGACCTCCTAACGTCAACGTCAACAATGACGGAAGAACAAACGAAAAGAAAACCCTCCGATCAGGACACTACAGCCATCATGCCAATCCAACGACCACAACCACGAAAGAGGAAACGAATATACAAAACACTCGACGACGCCATTCGAACCCGGCAACAAACAGCCGTCAAAAGCCCGGGAAATCAATGGTTGAGTTACGAAGCGGCCAAGGAAATGGTTGTTTGGGCGTTGTTGGCGCCGGGAGCAGCGGCAGCAATCAACGGCGGACAAGGATGGGAATTTCGACACGATTCGCGATTGTATTGGCCGGCATTACAAGCGCATACTCTGGAGCAAGCTTTTGACTTTTGGAAGTCTCTTCGGAATGGCAAGGTGACAACTTTGTGGTTACGGGCTCAAGATGGTTGGCCTTTTTCGAAGAAATGGTTGGATCATGCCGAGACCTATTTGGGTCCATTGGGAACGATACGGACCTTGCCAGGATCGCATCATTTTCATGCCGATCCAGACACGGTAGACCGCGTGGTCGATACGATTGTGGAACATCTTTGGAGTGTACAGCCGCCGCACCTCAAGAATAACGCCAGTCCGACGACACTACCATAATTGATTCCTTTGCTCACTCATTCGCACTCGCACAACCGTCGACAAGACAATCCTGCGCAGTGAGTAGTGTATAGCTTATCTCAACTTCTTTACTTGGAAAATCATGGTATGATACATGGAAAAAGGGTTTACCTCTTGAACCCATCTCAAAATGGGGAGGATAGCACGTATCTCTTTTTGACACCATCTACCTCACCGGATGGTACAGACTGATCCGATTGATCCAATCGGTAGGTGTGCAGCAGTATGCACTACAAATCATCTTTGCTTGGCTTATTATTGTTCTTGCCAATATGACCAGCATCCAATGCTTTGCTAAAACACTATGCAAGAATAATTTGTATCATGTCAGAATGAATCTCTAGAGAGGAGTTAGTATGGTCGCGTATATTTGCTTCTGGGTTATGGGACAAGACAGAGTACTAGGAGTTAAGTGGTGGTCTTGTGATGTGTACGAGCACCCGGCGGTCATGGAGATCTGACAGGCGATCGAGCTCTCGCTCCCAGGTCATCATGATTGCGACAGAGGCCCTCGCGGTCCCGCGCTGTAGTGTTGTTCGTGTTAGCGTGTTAGCCGTCTAGTTCGTCTGCTCTTCCGAGGCAAGTAAAGTAACAAACTTCTGTCTCAAACTCAAGCATATGACACTTGCTATTCTTCTACTTTGGTGACTTTACTTGTTGGCATCGGATCCTTGTCCTCACCGATCAATCTTGGAACTGACAGATTCAACCATGAATAGTATCTTCCGCGATGAAGATGGTAATTATCCTTGCTCCCAAAACGGTTCGGAGCTACATCCGATTGGATTTCCATTTGGGACTGTTTCTGTACATCGCGAATCCGATAGGTATACGGTACCGTAGTCGTACAGCGTACCGGTACGCAGTACTGGTACTGTACTGGAACCGGTATTTTTGTCGAACCTCACACTTCAGATCACGACGCAGGCGCCGGTCGTGATGTTGTTGCCGTAAAGGATGGATAATAGACGCGACTATTACAGACAATATTCCATCCCTCCTTGGAGCTAAGACTACTGACATTGTTTACAGTCTGGAAAGTGAGCAATGATGAGATGTCGTCCACAACTCTTCGTCGTTCCCTTCTTTTCTTCGGCACTCCTGGGTTTAACCTGCCACTGCATCCCTGGCCGAACGGCCATGGCGTTGTCATTATTTCACACAACATCGTCTCATGTGCACAATCATGATGACTGGGCAGTCGCTAGAGGGAAACGGCGAAGAGAACGGCGCTTCTATTCCGCCTCTTCTCGCTCCGAGGCATTTTCTTCCAGCAGTTATGAAAAAAGAACGGCTGATGTTCATCCTCCGTCAGCAACCAGCAAAACGCCCTTTTTCCGAATATACTACAATGACGTTTACGAAGTTCACTTGCCTCCTCGGCACCGGTTTCCAATGAAAAAGTATGCTCAAGTTCGAGCGCAGCTGCAACGATGGATTTCTGAGCTACCCAAAGAAGAACAAGAGTTAGTCCAGTGTGGTGAGTAAATAACGGCCATTTCTTCAGTGTTGACAAGTCCCAAAAAGAAAAGAAGCGACAAGATTCGTGACGATGGATGCAATGCGCTAGTTGGCTCATATGCGTTCTTCTTGATTCTTTTAAATCACAGAATTCGTGGTTTCCCCTCTGGCGACAGTAGAAGAATTAGAGACAACTCATTGCAAGGAGTACATTCAACGATTTTTGAAAGGAGATCAAACGGAACTCGAGCAACGCAATGTTGGATTTCCCTGGAGTCGGCAAGGGGTGGATCGAGCACTGAGTTCTGTGGGTGGGACTTTGGCTGCGGCGTGTAGTGTCTGTGAGGAACTCCTCGTCAAACAACAGCAACACCAACAACATCATTCCACGACAGGCTTGTCAGAGATGGCTCCCTGGGCGGCGCACGTGGCGGGAGGTACCCATCACGCGTTTTACGATTATGGTGAAGGTTTTTCTGTCTTTTCCGATATTGCGGTGGCGGCCAATGTGGTCTTGGAACGTTATCCGGATCTGGTGAAGCGCATTTTGATTATTGATCTGGATGTCCATCAAGGAAATGGGAATGCTGTCTTGTTCCAAGATCAACCCAATGTATCGACGTTCTCCATTCAATGCGAAGGGAACTACTTTTCCGAAAAACAAAAGTCCGATCTAGATGTTGAACTACCCATCGGTTGCAACGATTCGACCTATCTTACGACTCTGCATCATTGGTTGAGACGGATTGAAAAGTTGACAGGTCCCGAGCACTACGATTTGATCTTTTTTCAGGCAGGCGTGGATATTTTAAAAGACGATCGACTGGGACGCATGGATATCTCGGCCCAAGGCGTCCAACGACGAAATGAGCTGGTATATGACTTTGCTCTTCGCCTCGATCTGCCACTCGTCATTTGTATGGGAGGCGGATATCCTCGGAACCCTGACGATTGGACGCCAATTATTGATGCTCACACGACGGTGTATTTTCAAGCCCATCAATACCTATCTCGGATAGCAAAGACACGCCGGAGCGATTGAAATAAAATGTGAGAGATTTTTCCATGCTGTATTCTTCCGCTTATAGGAGTGAGTATCGGTAGTCTTGGACGAATGAATGTATACCGGTAGGCCGGTCCTACTACTTTGAATCAAGTCGCATGGATCGAGCCATCCCCGCATGGCTGCCTGCCCGCCGTCGGAAATGATTGACCCAAACGACACAAGTCGAGTCTCAGACTCGCAGGACTGCGATGCTATTGCGTGTGCGAGTTTTGACCATATGCATGCGGGTGGGATGTGGGCGCAGATGGCAGATGGCAGGATGACCTCTTCTATTCTATGTACCTCTATTCAATCTATTTTGTGTTGTGCTGAGACACTGACGACATATTGTACAGTACCCGATAATGTGTGTCATCTAAGATGCTCCGACGATGGCGATGGCGATCGAAATCTTCATTAATCGCGTTCCTCGCCGTGCTTTTGATCACGAGTTTAGTCAACAACAGTATCCTCCACGCTCCGTCGTCCTTTTTAGCGTCCGATCTTGACCATCGCATTGACAGCGCCCCGCCATTCCCTTCATATACCCAGTACAATGTCTCAAAGAGGGGATGCTTGGATTCCGGCCCTGGAACCCATTCTTTGTTCTTGCCCGAAACACCGGATGGCTCCTTGGCGGAACGCTTGCGCCGCGATCTGAGCCAGTCCTCCTACAAGGAGATTTTCTCCTCCTGTTCGGCCACTTGTCAAGTTCAGCTGATTCCAAAATGCCCTTACTGGGAATTACAAACATTCGATGAGCATGGCGCTCCAAAGACTGTGGGAGGAGATGAATTTTACGTGACTTACACGGACAGCTCAATCTTTCGTTTCGATCATGACGACCCGCCCTTTGAAAGTACTCGCAGCTTGGTGAACGAATCATCATCCAAATTCAAACCCAATCCAGGGAATTTCACGGCAGCAGCGTGGATTATGGATTTGCAGAACGGTCGTTATCGTTTGGACTTTCAATGTGGTCCCTTTTCCAGCTGTCTACTGGGGAAGACTACAGGTATCCTGACTGTCTATTTTCAGTACACTTGTGGAATTGGTCGGATGGGCCCGCCCACCAAAGGCCAGTGGTCCGCGGGCGGGAATTCCGTGGCTCAGTACTCGACGACTACGTTTATTCGGGGCCCGCCTCTTCGATCCTTTGAGCCCCCCATTGCCACCAACAGCACTAATCGAAATCGACTCAACCTGAATGACTTTGAATCGGTTCTTCCTGTCGGAGACTCGCTCCTTCGACAACTTCTCAAGCCGCTTCCCGGAATTCGATTTACCAATATTGGAAAGCCACTAAAAACTTCCACAGTTCAACAGTGGAAGGACCATTTGACTCACTATTATGGCAAGACGGGTCAACTGCAGTCCGATCGCACGGCGTTATTGCTAGGGAGTGCGGTGTGGGATGTGTTGACACCCGACCAAGTCAGTGGGGGAGAAATAAAAACATGGGACGATCATGGCCAGGCCTGGCACGAACTCATTTCCTACATTCGAACAACCTACCCCAAAGTGACTATAATGTGGAAGTCACCGACGGCCTTGCACGTGCATGTTCCCATGATACAAATACACCAAGGAGCCGTAAACGAGCTGGAACGACATTTTGGAAAGCGCAATTTCTATCAGCGTCTACTCTACATGAGTGCTTCTCGGTCTTGGGAATTGTATCAGCTTCAAAAGAAATGGTGTCAAGAAGAAAACATTCAGTGGTTAGATGTCTATGCGGCGACCTATTTGGCGGCCGACGAAACGGAAATAGGGGATGGACGTCACTTTTCATCCCGTCTGAATACTCGAATGGTGCACTGGTTTGTCAACGAATCTCACGTCGAAACCCTTTGGCGGCATCGACGACGTATGACCATGTCTTCTTCTTCGTCGTCGTTGTCGTCGAATCGGTGGCTCAGAGTGGTGGGTCCCTTACAGCACCAGCAGCTTTGTCCTACATGGGTCGATGTGCTAAATTCTGTAGTGGTTGCTCTAGTTACCGGACGTCGAATCATTTGGAATCATCATCCCGAGGATGCAAAATGTTCTGTGAGACTACGGCCAGATGCTTTGCCCCTGCTGGGGATGATATCATCTCCACCAGATGATCTGAAGTCCTCGGCCGATGTGGTCCAACTGAAACCCTCACCAGAACAGCAGCTTTTGACCATTCAAGAGTTGGAACGAAAAGGTTTTCTACCAACGGTACCATCCCAACGACTGGCTTCCGAGCTCTTTTCACAAGGAGAAGGTTATTTGTATGGTATGATCCTTCGAACTGCCCTGCTACCACCGTGGCCCGAGCCTTATCATTCGTCAAGTCATGATCAGTCTGGAGCTACTACTAGGAGACCACTCAGTCAAACCCTTGTCGTCGTCTTGTTGAATGGAAACAAAATCCTTGAAAAGGAGAGATTGAATCACTGCCTCCATCACATCTTGCAATTAGTGCCACAAGATCAGCAACGAGATGCATCCTCTTGTCACGTCCTCGCGTCATCGCATCAGACGAAACTTCCTGGGAACTGTACCGTATCTGCTCATATTTTTCCAGGTAGTGGGCCTCTTCTACTATCGGACCCAATATCTTTTCTGGAACACACCGCGAGCATTGTCGATGCAGTAGCTCTCCCTTGCGAATCGTCGCTGGCTAGACTTTCTTTCCATCTCATGGAATATCTACGAGAGTCCCAAGCACGACAAAATGGAAAGCTCCCACTACAAGACTTGCCACACTGTTGTTTGTAGTTCTACATTCGGTACTTCTTGCAGCCTCAACCGCGATGAGTGAGTGGTGTGATGGATGATGGGTCTGTCGCGGCGCAAGTCTGGTACTTTGAACGAGACGACAGACGCATCACCTCTACTCCCCCAGCCCTTTCTCGATGAAAATTCGGTCCAGCGAGTCAAATGACCCCGACGAGAGCGAGCGAGCCGAGCGCGCGCGGGCGGGAGAGATCGCATCGCGAAGCGATCTTTTCTGGCTCGATTTATTCTAATCGCTTCAACGCATAGTCAACAGATGCCGGCTTATTCTTTTCTCCCTTTTCACTCTACACCTCGATGGAGGCAACCTTGTTGCTTCTACTGTAGCAAAGTCCAGGAAAATATCCTGTATAGTCCATGAGCTGTAGTAAAACGCTATATCTGACGTTTTGAAGTGAGACGAAACGCGGTCGTTTTCTCGTTCCCTGCTGGCTTATCTTATTGCTACATGAACAAGAGATCGCCCCATCGACGACAGTTGCGCTATCCCTCTTCCACCAAGCAAAAGACCATGTCGGACTGGCTCGCCCTTTTTACAAGCCAGAGCGCTTTATGTACCCTGCCCATTGCGGTCCTGGTGATTATAAACTCGCTGGATGCGGCGGACAAGCAACTACTGGCAAGTTCCTTCCCAATGCTCTCCGAAACGCTGGGTTTGGACGTGGAGACACTAGGTTATTTTTCATTCTTTACCAATGGCGCATATGCCTTGAGTTTGCCACTATGGGGGTTCTTGGTGCACAAGTATGGGCTAAACAAGGTCCATTTTCTGCTGGCTATTGCCTGTGGATCCTGGGGCTTTTCGACCATGGGAATTGCATTCTTTGGGCACTCGATAGTGGGGCAAGCCATATTTAGAGCGCTAGTCGGCGTCGCCTTGGGGTCCATCATGCCATTGAGTCAAACGCTACTGGTAGAATTGGTGGATATTGCCATGCGGGGTCGGGCCTTTGGTCTCATGCTGTTGTGTGAAAAGCTGGCAGGGACCCTTGCCGCCGCGGCGGTAGTATACCTCGATGTCTGGGAAACACCCTACTACGTACTAGGAGTGGGATCCTTGGTGATGGGCTACTTATCTTTGAAGACTCTATCCCCATCATTCCGAAGACAATCATTGATGGCGTCGTCACACGCCTACGGAACCAAGGAATCACACCCATCTGACGATGACGAAGTGGAACCTCCCCAACTGCCTCTGCGTCAAATCCTACAACGCATCATCCGCATGCCTGCTTTTATGTGCATGGTCGCTCAAGGGGTATTTGGTGGGACCCCATGGGATATGATGAGCTTTTTATTGTTACTGATGGATTGGAGAGGTTTCACCAAACATCAAATCATTACCATTCAATTCTCTTATGGACTCACCGCGACGGTTGGCGGCTGGCTAGGCGGGTATCTTGGCGACTACACAGCCCATCGATGGGGAACACAAGGCCGGATTTGGTTGGCATTTGTGAGTGTCCTCGGGGGTATTCCACTGTATGGCTTGTACTTGTTTGCCGAGGACTTTTCGTGGGCGCTTTTGTGGATCAATGCCTTTCATTTGTGGGGGACTTGGACACAATCCGGAGCTCTCCGACCGATCTGTGCTGATTTGACTCGAAATACGAGCGAACGGGCTCAGATTATTTCCCTTTGGATTGTCTTGGAGAAGTTGTCTGGGGCCATTTTTGGCGCTCCTCTCGTGGGATACCTCACGAGCAACATGCTTGCAAAAGGAGGTGGTACAGGTGATTCTGCTGCGGAGAGCGGGGAAGCAGACGTTCCTGGCCTTTCGCAAGAAAAGGCCCACGCGCTGGCATTCAATCTATTTTTCTTGTCGAGTTTGTTTTGGGCGATATGTTCCTTTTTTTGGGTCATCATGTCGTTTGCAATGAAGCGGCAAGATCAATACTCCTTGGCATTGTCTCCTATCGCCCAGTCGGAACCGAACGAAAGCTCGAAAGTTACGCCAGTGGCCGAGGATGCGAGTGGTGCCCGAAGACGATCGGCACCGAAGGATGGGGAAATCGAACTTCATTCACTAGTATGAGAGACCTCTCTATGTCTCCTGTTGGATTGACGACACGAATGCTATTGGTAAGATCTCGTTTGGGATGGGCCAGGATCTCAAGTCAGAAAACCCTGCTGTATTCATCTTTGGTTTTATCATCTCTACTGTGCTCTACTGACTCCATCTAAAAGTAGACGTATTCAAGATCAACTGCTCTACGAGTACATGACATCATATGCCCGCCCTCACAACTCCAAGTCTGCTTCCATGAATTTCTCTACTTCGTCTATCTCCGCCGCGCTCGACGACGACGATTCAGATCGCTTTTCGAGTCGTCATTCATACGGCGAACGTTTGAAAACGTTCCTGAAAGAGGAAAGATCATCTGCGAAAGCCGAGTTTCAAGTTGGAACTCAAAACACTAGTAGAGAGGATCACTTGTGAGAGGCCCATCATCATTGTCGTCACACATGAAACGTAAGGCGGAATTGTGGCTTTGGTATATGCCCAAACACGACTGGAGCCAGAGATCGTTATGTAAATCTGTGATCGACCACTACGTCACCGCGACGCAAGCAAAGATCAATCAATCATCGCCAAGCCAAAAAGATTTTCAATTCCCGTTTCCAACGATTTCTTCATTCAAAATGTGTGTTCGAGCGTTTCGTTGTGTAGATTTTGTACCAGCGGAGAAATGTGTGCGGTAACGGCAGTCGACTTCCTTGCTCATAATTTTCGGACGCGATATTTCAAAAACGCCTCTTCACAACAACGCAACCGTATCATCACCATCATCATTGCATCGACCATGGAAAGCGCTCTTGTCTCCGCTGGACTCCAGCCACCTTCTTCGTCTCTTCCCCGAACCACGACAAAGCATTCCGGCTACTCCGTACGAAGCGTTCGGAAGCCCCTTGCTACCAGGGATCAGAACCGGTGGACGAGCAACCGCAAGCCATCCCCGCCGAAAGCAATCGTTGTGCGCAAGTCGACCTTTTCCAGCGATTCCGACGATGACGACGATGGCGGCGCCTTGATAAAGGGGAGCTACGCCGGTCGTGTCAAGAACCATGAGATCGTCCCGCTGGTGGCGAAGACCAAGACTCTCGATGAATTGCAGAAGCAGCTGTCTCACTTGCAGAAAGAGCTGGCGGTGTACAAGACCGAGACCAACAAGACCATGGAAACAGAGCTCTTGGATCGCTTTGAAGGAATCAAGAAGCACGAAGTCATGACCCAGTTTGCGTGCAAGTGGTTCGGCATCTTGATGGTCGCTCACGCCTTCTTCTATTACTGCTACTTCATTGTGCGCAAAAGCAGCCAAGCCTCCGTCGACGACGACGAAGTGAGATCCACCCGGACCGTCGCTTCCGAGGGGATCCTGCAAGTCTCCTGGTACTCCGTGTCATATCTCTTCATTGTTCTTTTCGACATCTTCTGGCACGTTGTGACTCCCGACCGCGTTCGCTGCGAGCGCACAACTGCTCAAACACACGTCATTGTGGCGGCTCATCGAGCTCACGAATCTCTCGAGGTCATGCTTCCAACAGTTTTGCGTAACTTCGCTCCCGACTGTGTGTGGGTGGCTGACAACGGCTTTCGTGACAAGGACGCCGAAGCGCTTTGCAAACGACTCGGAGTCAACTACGAATACAACGAAGCAGGAAACAAGGCCAACGCCTTGGTTGTAGTCGCTCGGAAGATCAAGCGGCAAAATGGCGACGCCATCAAGAATGGTACGCCGTGTATCTCTACTCATCGTTGCTCAAGTTACTTGCTGTGCTCACGCCTCATGCCTCTTATTCATTCACTTTCTCAGTTGTCTTGTTGGATGATGATACTGAACTTGGAGACGACTTCTTTGTTCGTCATGATCTGCTCGCCAAGCCTCGTAAGTGTCTTCTTTCATATTTCCTGCGCTTGACGATTCGGAGGGTCCGCTCACTTTCTTCTGTCACGTCTCGCTTAAGGTGTCGGAGGCTACTGCGTCGGCATTGCCATCAATCGGCAGCCTCCCACCAATGTCTGGGAAATCGTAAGTGAAATGCGTGCGCTCACTATTCAATCATCAGTCGGCCCTCTTCTCAATCGACCCCTTTCTTGTTCACAGGCCATCGATTTCGAGTACCGCGCTATTTCTCACGCCTTTGGTGCTAGAGCTACCTGCTCAACCATGCCTTTCTGTCACGGGATTTGTGCGGTGTACAAACTGGATCTCATGATCGAGATGTACAGCAAAAACTGGAGTTTGCCGGGCGGTCTCCCTTTCGGGGAAGATGGTTATGCTGGTCTGGACTATCGCAAGGCCGGCTACAACTTGTTGCAGGACAACGCCAACGTCGTTCTCACCTACTGCCCCCGTCGCTTCTTTCCACCCATGTTCACGAATGGTCGCGTACAAGGGTATGGTGCAAGCAGTTTGTGGAAACAACGCGCCTGCCGTTGGTTCCTTTCTTGGCCTCGGCAGCTCCCTTCCGAGCTCTGGTTGCTAGTTACATACAACGCAGGTTCATGGTACGGTAACATCCAGTACCGAATCTACTTCTTTTGGTGGCTCTTTTTGAACTGTGTCAGTGTCGGTTGGATCCCCTATATGTTTTATGTTTGGGTAAAGCACGAGTCGTGGATTCTCGTCTTGCTTCTCAAGGCAATGCTTACCGCAACGGGCATTGTGGTGGCTATCGTTCGTATTCTTTCTTTCCCACCCAAACTCCGCAAAGGAATTCATCCTGCGGCCCCGCTTTGCAGTCCAATCCTGGGTATGGCAAATTCAATCCTCCGTTTCTTTGGATTCCTCTTTGCTCTTTGTACGTAAGCTTGTCTTTTGACGTTGTGATGAAGGACCACGTCAGTCGACCTTCTCGCTCACCTGGTATATTTGCTTGCCCCTTTCTATTCATCAGACTGGTACATTCCTTTCTTCCGCATCAACAAGATTCGAGTATCGGGTGATATAGGTGAAACTCGAGTGGAACACGGTGTACACGTAGAAGAACCATCCGAGACAGAGACAACGGCGACTCAGGAGTACGTCGCTATCGACCTACAGGGTGAAGGGGAGGACCAGAGCATTGAAGTGAGCCGGTCCTGGATGGAGCTTTTGAGTGAAAACTTGGCTCGCTATGACTCAAGCCCCAGCGACGAGGAAAGTGGCGACGTACCCAGTCTTGCGAGTGACTCGTCTTCCTCGTCCTCGGGCGAACGGCTCGAGATTTAAACTCTCACACTGATACATCACTCTGTCGATGCGCCTCTTGTGTGATCAAAGATACGAGGCCGTAGGATTCATAGTTTGTAGATAGCTATTCCCTTAGAGATCGTGAACAATTCTTGTCCGATTGGATTCCCACCACGCTCCCATACCACCAAGTTGCTTGTCGATGACTTCAATGGCCTCGGGTAACGTGATCTTTTCAACCTCGAAGGACTGTTGGCAGGCATGTAGCAGACTCTGAAAGAAGGCATTCTTGTTACCAAAGTAGGGCTGTAGCTTGACCAAGAATTCATCATGAGGGCGATCACCACGGTAGGCAGGTCGTTTGACTGGAAGTGTCAGGTACCGCATATTGTCAGGATCGTAGTCCCAGAGAAAGCTAGTGTGATGCAACCATCCACCCTTGATGATCGACTGAGCATTTCCACCCATTTTCAAGTCTCCAAACACGTAGTCATTCTCACGCAGAGCAAACTTGGGAATGTCCGTGTCTGCTGTTTGTGTGGTAGAAGAGTTCGGAAGCTGGTACAATTTGCCTATATTCTCGGTCGCCGAGCAGGATTTGGAATCCAGGACCAGAGTCTTTTGTCCCCTTCCACTCGATTGTTGTTGTGCGGTTTCGGTTAAATGGTCAAAGGTGGGCCCAAAGACCTCTTGGGCCGACCACTCCATAATTTCTTTGGGATACGCTTGGACATGCGCAAAATCGTGGTTCCGTCCAATCACGGTCGTCCACAAACTGGACGAATCCAAGACAACCGTCCCGCCTCCCGAAAAACGCTTGCACACCAGCACCTGGTCTTCCTTCACTTTCGGGATATTTAATAATTGATCCGGTTTCCCACCAATTCCCATGACAACTAGACAATCCGTATTGGGGATGCTCGAAACGTAGGAGGGCAATGGGACGACTCCATCATTCAGGTACTTGTGTGGCCATGGTTCATGCGTTCCGACCAATATCCAACAGCGATCCTGTGGATCGTGTCTCAGCAAGGCTTCTTCCAAACTTAGGCGTTCCATCATGCTTAATCCACTTCCTCGTAAATCCAGCCAGTGCAATCGGATTTTTGTGTGGTTCGCACTAGTACTTGTAGAAAATTGTCGCGACAAAACGGAGGACGACGGAACGCGTCCTAATAGATAGCGATACAGCATTATTGTGGCGATGGTGGTTGTGGTGCCTTTCAGAAGGTGATAATCTGCAATACAAAGGGATGTGACGTACTGTACCGGTACCGAAGGGTTCAAGAAAGTTCATCATCATCTTGTCGCGGTCTCGCGTCTCGCGGTCAGAGTCTTTTGGGGAATAGCGTGGATTCAGATTCCTGCAGACGACGACTCCACCTCTCTCACGCGCGCCTTGTTCTCCGCACTTCCACGTGGAATACCTCATCTCCATAAGCTATCTACAAGTCCGTATATCCTTATGTACTTGGTCTATGACAGAGCGTGCGTTGTCTCTAACGTGATAGAAAAATTATGAATTATTTTACTGGTGTTTTCGTCTATTCTCAAACCTTGGTAAAACAGAGAAGCGAACCCAACGGTTCCGTTGAGCCGTTCGGAGTATCCCAACGTATGTTGGACGTCACAAATTTGTGACGTCACGGCTGATGAAGCACCGGTCCTATTGTTAGGATATGATTAGGACCGGTGCCAAATGCGCACGAGTCCTACCAGTCCAATTTGCAAGTATGCGTTATCCAAAAAGGGGGACGTGCTGGATAGCGCACTCTGCCTCTCCAAGGTTGACGTTCGCGGCGAACGCTTGACGTGAGAAAATAAGAGGAAACCTACGGGCATTGCGTCGTAGAACGACTGCTTAATTTGCTCCTCGGTGAGCGACACCTCGTGTCCTGGGAGCCACATAACGTAGCGGTTCAACTCGCGCAAGCGATAATAAAAGGTCTGTACCGGCATCTCCCGTGGCTTGCGTGCGGCGCAGAGCTGAGCGATGATATACGACATCATCAGGACACACGACGGATTGCACGAATGCGAGGTCTATTGTCCGTCACGAGGTTTGTGACGCGTCGCGAATACATCGCGACACTTCGCGACATGTCGAGGCAAGCGATACTGCAATACACACGGTCTATGCGACTCGTACGACCATAGTCTCACCATCGTCGGTAGACAATGTCCTGAAGGATCTTCCACGCTAGTGCGCGCCGTGCATGCGCAGACGCCCTAGCCACGACCAGTCGATGACGTGGTTGGCCCGAAATGACTCCGGTGCGTGTGAGACGCGCAACGCACGACTGGCCCCCGTCCGTTCTACCACCGAAATTTTGCGCATTTTAGCACGTCAAAATCACGTGTTAATTTGTTTTATTCTTTAACAAACAAATGAAGGCGAGACAGCCGTGTATTTTACTACCATCGTGATCAGCGCGTTTTGCGCTACCGCAGTGCAAAATTAACACAGCTATCTCTCATTTTTTGAAAACTCGATCATCATGGAGAATTATCACGCAGTCTGGCCGCTGCCAGACAATTAAATCACCTCAACCAAATTTTGTACGGAGTTCTGCGTTGAGTTTTGTACCAGGCCACGCGCGGTCCACGCGAAGGATCCCAAAGTCGTGCGGTGGCGACGCGTCGCGACGCGTCGCGATGTGTTCGCGACGCGTCACAAACCTAGCGTGACGGATGACAGACCTCGGACTGCTTGGAATCCGTCGTGTGTCCTGATGATGTCGTATCAAATTATATATATGCCCCCAATGAAGAAACGTGCGCGACGGACAGACGTGACTGATTCCGTTTTTGTGAGTTTGTCAACCGTTCCCGGACCACTGCCGTCTGACTCTTGTGAGGGCTCTCCTTGGATACTTGCACGCCGGACCGAATGCACCGGGCACAAGAATGACATACAAATGACCATTCCTGAAGATCTTAGATGAAACGAGACATGTCTTGGTCCTGGAATAGTTACGGACAGAAGGCTGTTTGATCGGACCACATCGGACCACATCGGACCACGTGGGCCCCGCGCCCCGACGAGGCACTAGCGCAGGCGCAGGTTATCGGGGACCCTCCTCCGGAAGGCCACGGACCGTTACGAGTAGAGAGTTCTTCGAACACCGACCCCACGCCCCACGAAACGGTTTCCCCCAGGAAACGGTTTATTCGTGCTGTAGGAACACCGCTTCGCCAAGGGCATATTTGGTGCCTCGCTACATTCAAACCGTATTATGTGTGTCAACAGTCAAAAAATGGTCAAGAAGTATGAGCATGCTAAAAAAGCTCGAGGAGGACGAGTCGTCGTCGTCAGTCGTTGTCGTCCCAATACAACCTCACTTCTACTTCGTACTCTACGGTACAACTAGCACAGTAATAGAAAGAGAGACTGGGAAATTTCTCATTGATCCTGCTCTCTATTAGAGTAGCCATCAGCACAACGTCGAAACGCTAGAAAACCTGTTGAATTGAGCAAAGACATGGCAATCCAAACGATGCTGCTGCCATTTGCCGCCAAGTCGACGATCCTTCTGTTTCTCGTTTCGTCTGGCCAGATGAAAATCGCTACTGGTTCTGCAATCGGTGTCGAATCCAAGACTTCAATTCCGGAGGACGAAACCATGGCGCCTTGGCAGAACTGTGAAGTCTTCATGGCACCGACCAACACCAGCACGGGTTGGGGCGTCTTCGCCAACCGTGACTTTGGACCAGGAGAACTCGTTGATATAACGCCTGTGCATTTTTACATGAAGACATACGACCAATTGTTTCCGGAGGAACACCGTTTGATAAAGTCCACCTCCCTGGATGACTACGTATACGGCGTCAATTACGAACATCTGAACAAGTATGAGAGCAATATCTTGTTTGGATATGAAATGATTTACAACCATCATCCAACAGCTTCAAACCTCCGTCTCGCCGTCAGTCGCAGTGGCTATCTTCATGGTTTTTACACGAAAAAAAGCATTCGCGCTGGTGAGGAAATCCTCTCCAACTATGGTTCCAAAGATGGAGGCAAACTTTGGTTCGAAGCTCGGAATCTGACGATGAATACTGATGAGCCTATCACTATTGACTCACCGGAGCGACTCGATTTCTTGAGATCCCAGTACTGTACCAAAATCTACGCTGGCGCTGGCCCCCAAACCCATCAGAGGTTATTTCCAACCCTCGATGAATCGCGCGTCGCACCTTTTGAGGCCGGTCTCTTCGATGCCCGGGCGAAGTTTCCGATCAAAGCGGGTGAACTAATAGAGCAAGCCCCCGCCATGCTTCTCTTCAAACCCTTTGTTAGAGACACTGCTCTCGGTCCTCTAGTGATCACATGGGAGGATTTGCTTCCAGAACATCAAGACTCAATAATGGCTGCAGCTGATCTCATCGGAGGAAAGCTTCCGATTGAATATAGAGGCCCCGACCCGCAAGGGGAAAGAGTTCTTCGTATGACAAATGTAAAGAACGTAGCTATCTTTCCCTTTGCTGGAAGAATTGGCACGGTGCGAAGACTGGACATGAGCTCTCCTTTTCTTCCGGTCAAAAGTAATTGCCGACTGAAGATCAACCTCCAAGTTCACGAAGGAGAAGCAAGCGACGAGAATAGCAAACCGAGAGTATCTGTACTACTTGAACTCATCGCGACAGAGGATATTGGAACAGGTCAAGTTCTGATGATGGATCTAAAGCCAACAGGAACAGCGTATGAACGCGAGCTGCTGAAGGCAAAGTTGCAAGCTATTGGCCACTCCTTTGTTCTGGACTAACTGTCTACCGAGCAAAACCCAAGCATGATTTTGTATCGGCTGACCTAAGGTATCACGTTACCCAATAACATTGTAGAGGAAGAAATAATAAACGCCATCAGTTTCCATTAGAAGAAATACTCGCGATACTGTAACTAGCTAGAACTCAACTTACTAGCCAATTCCACCGACATAACTTCTCCTCCTCGAAACAACGTGCAATTTCTCAGCTAGTGGTCATCTTCCTCCAAGCCGAGTTGATGATCAATTTGTCGCAAGAGCTCGGGGGCGTCTCGCAACTTGGACAGGATGGCACCGACCTTGTCTTCGGCTTCAATTTGTTCTTCGTTGAAGGGGGCCAGGAAAGCCATACAACCGTATTCTCCTGTACAACAATTCAAATGTGAGTATAATGATATGGTCAGGTTGTGTCCCTGCCCAAAAAATCGTGCACAATCATCACAACGTACCACAATCATTGGCGACAGCTGCCAATCGCAACAGATTCCGGGTATTGGTCTGTTCGGCATTTAAAATATCCTCCCACACTTCCACGGGAGATTGCCAGTTTTTCTTAGGAGCATCCAGCTCCTTCAAAGTTACTGGAAAGCCTCGCTTCATGGCCATTTCCAAAATTGCTAGACCGTGACCTCGCTCCTCGTCGGATTCTTCAAGCATCCAGGAGGCCATACCATGCAAGTCTCGCTCACGGAACCAGATGGAAGCACTCAAGTACAATTGAGAGGCGGCAAGCTCCACCGAAACTTGATCACTCCAGAGTTGCAAAAGTTCGCTGGAGACCGTGCTTGGTGCTGCAGCCATGGCGGCGGGGCTGCCTCCCCTGTTGGCACCTGGTGGTATTGACGAATAGAGATCGCCCATACCTGCAACGGGGGTAGGAAAAAACGCGGCATTTGCTTGTTCAGCCTGCACCGCAGCCATCTTCGATCCAGGTGGACCCGAGGAGTAGAGGTCTGACATCATATTATTTCCTGATGACGGAGGAAAAAAGGCCGGGTTTCCTGCGTCAGCGACTCGGGCTCCATTGAGCTGAGAGAGGTAGCCACCCTGGAGGGCAAAGGCGCTATCCAGAGCTAAAGCGGCAAAGATAACAAATTTCATTTTGAAATGAATGGAGGTATAAACAAATATGATTGCCAGAGGTACATGGATGATTCCTCGACAAGTGGTCGATTGTACGTCATTACTTCATCACGAAGTCTACCGGTACTCGATGGATCGATAGATGGAGGCGATGCGGATGTCGTCATTATTTTCTTTCGCAGAACGAGCGACCGACAATTTAAACTATTCTGTTGGTTTTTTCGTCGACGTACGTCATCCCACTTTCGCTTCAATGGCCGATCGATGCAGGGGCTAATAATCGATCAAGGTCTCCTTGCTTGATGGATCGATCGGTTGCGGGCGGCGGAGGAGCGGAGTGCGGAGTGACGCAAGAGTAGAGTGACGACTCACTCATCCGTGATAGATTTCAGCCAATCAGAATAGGTCGCGTATTTGACATTAACAGTCGTAAAAAGGCAAAGCAGTCGAACAGAACAGCTGCCTGATGCGTCACTCAAAAGCCAGGCGTGCGTGGACTGATAATCGATTTTGAGGCGCGGAGAGCAGCGAGAGGTCTCACACCATGTGCAAGCATTTACTAGATAGAACCTTCATTGCTGGCGGCACTGTTATTGCGAGCACAAGCAAGAGCAGAGTATTACCAATTACCAATCATCCCATCAGCAGCGTTGCTATTAAGCAAGATCAACAAGCAACATTACTCTGACCTATTTTCCTAATACAGGTACTAGCCCTCCTCCTTCTCCATTAGAAAAGGAATTTAGATCGACCAGTCAGCCAGCACCAGAGTCCTCGCCGCGCCTTCTTTCTTGTATTGTTCATAGGAGGCGGTATGGACGACTCTTCGCAGTCTTCTTCGGAGTCGGGTGATGACAATGCATCGACGAACGACGACGAAATCGATAAACTGCATCCTCCTGCAAAAAGGAAGAAGGACAGCGATCCAGACGATGTGGTTGATGATCCTTTCGGCGGCGGAAAAGGCTACTCCTCCGGACCGCTGCAGTTTCCTCCAGGGCCACTCGAACACGATGTGCTTGTAGGCAGAGGAAAACCCTACCAAAACTACCCCGGTAACAAGAGAATGCTTCAGGTCATTGCGCAATTCAAGGACGAATATAGTTCTCGACCGCGGGATCAAAAAAGGCTATACGTGGAGACTGTTCTTGATGAGGTTCTCAAAGAGGGAACCAAATTCTTACGACTGGTCAAAGGGAAAGACGGAGCCAATAGATGGGAAGAGGTTGGCCGCACAGTCGCAGCTGAGAAGGTTTGGCATGCTTTGCGATCTAAAGAGGGGCAAAACCGAAAAGCGAAGCGTAGCAAAACGAAGGAAAACAACCAAGATAGTGAAACAACCGCCCAAAACACTTCCTCGAGCACGACGACACCGATGGATATGCCAACGGTAGATGCTCTCATGGCGGATATACAACTCAACTTGAGCAAAGCGATCGAAGCAACCAATTCGCTGGCATCTATAATCATGGCTGTTAAGAAAGCGCCTATGCAGGCTCCCACTGATATGCTTGGTGCTCCGCCACCACCACCAGCTCCGCCGCCGCTGCAGCAACATCAACAATATCCTCAGTGGACCATCCCCACCAGCTCAGCTGCTGCTCCTGCTCTGCAGCATTTCCTTCCCTCCCACCCGCTCTCCGTCCCGTTGAATCATGTGCCAGGAGCGCCGGCGCTACCTAACACCAACCCGATTTTTTCTTCGAGTATGTACCATCCATCAACGTTGGCAGGTTTGGCATTTCCAGCCTCAATAGATCATCTCAACAATCGCAACAACGGCGGCGCCGGCATTGTGGGACCACCATGGCAGCAAACTACGACTTTCACTGCTGCTCCTACTAGCACACCTAGTACCCAGCAATCGACCATCGATCAGCAGAGCCAAGCTTTAAGGCAAGCCTTCGAGTCGTTGGTGCAGGCACCTAGTACCCAGCAATCGACCATCGATCAGCAGAGCCAAGCCTTAAGGCTAGCCTTCGATTCGTTGGTGCAGGCAGCATCTCAGCATCAAAGGGGCGCCGGCGCCGCCGGCGCATCTTCGTCGCGGCCAACTGCTGCGGACCAGCAGCAGCAACACCCGATGCTATGAAAAGAGGAGTGTAGTGGGTAGTAATAGTAGTACTGGTACTATAGCTACTCGTCGTAGTACTACTACTATTGGGCTGGGGGTAAATGAGGGATTTTGTAATACGGTATGAATGACGACGAAGAAAAGAATGTCAAAACTGCTGTAGTACTACAATAGTACAGCAGTCGTTTTACTCTGTTCGGCCGACCTTGCTTGGTCTACTTCGAGTAGAGTAGATATGCAGTAGCTAAATTTCTCTTCGAAGCACTTCATGACTTGGATCGTGATTCAATTAGATTGTTACCGCAACACAGATTTACTGTGGTTGCTCAGACTTGAAGGTGATAAAGTGGCAATAATCTTCGGGGAAATAAGCCGATGGTAACCTCAAGTGAAGTTGTGGCTACAGTATACCTGTAGAAGATGGCGCTGGAACAACAGGCAGGTCTTTCCAGACGATCGTGTACTATACGCGTACGAACAAGGTACGAATGCTGGTGAGCGAAAAGCCCAATGAGCACTTTCTGCTCTGCGGGCGCGAGGCCGGCGGCACATCTCAGATTTTCCTGCACCGCTCGAACTTTTGAGGGATGACAGCTCTCTAAATTTCTTTCAACGAACGTGATTATGTCCTCTTGTCATGCCATGCATGCTCATTCTACTTTTTCGACGAGTAATCATCGACAACTGTGCTGTTACCCAGAAGAAAAGCACATCTGGTCATCCAGCACCACGGAGTGCGACGCAGTACCTCTTCCGGATCGTCATTCGGAGACTATTCGTTGCGAAAAAAAATATGGAACAATTTCCGGACAGCTGCAGAGTGACAGATGCTATCGAGGGCTTAGTGGAAGGATTCTTTGCCGATAGCACACCGTCGTCGACCAGCAAATACCAACAACCCACGGAAGCGGTGGACCTGCCCAACCACGTCCAGATAGTTTTGGACGAAACAAAGAATCTGAAGGAAGAACTTGCTGCTTCGAAAGTAGCGAGCGAACGCAACTTGAACGTCACAGATTCACGATTGTTGAGCCTGGAAGACAAAATATCCACCCTGGAAACCAAAGTTTCCGTTATTGAAAGAAGCATGATTGAAATCGACAAAACAAGACGAATTGAGTGGGCTCTTTCGCTGATACGAGAGAGCGAAACCACTGCCGGCTTTCCTTCCATGGTACCCTTTCCTCCGGGTTCTTATAGGCTGGGCGACTCCATTTCCCCCATGACAACGGCGGATCATTTTGTTCGACTAGTACTTCTCGCTTTCCGCAAGAACGAAGGGAAAGCAATCCCAAGTGATTTTTACCAACTTGAAAACGAACGCTGTAATTTGTCTGAATTGGGAAAGGACGCTGCTCGTCAGCGATTTCGCGATACTGTGGCCACTCATATACACGATCTCCTGGGTTTTGCTCCACGGATTGCCCAAGAAGCTGATGGAAATTATTTTATCTATTTCCGCTAGTAGAGCACTAAGCAGTGTTGAATGCACATGGCCATTTTATTAGCGTGGTCATTCGAATAATGTCACCAGGAAGGCTCCCGCATACCCAAACAGTCAATCAATTAATGTTGCTATTAGAGTACCGCGGTAGTAGTAGAGTCGCGTCGTCGTCTAGAGTCTATATGTATCACTCGAGCCTCGAAATACCGATACTCACAGTCGAGTCGGTCGTCCTTTTCAGTCTTACGAGTCTTACGTGACCCATTTTCATGTTTCAGACGCCAAATTTGGATCGGCCGATCATTTAATACTATTCGTTTCTGGATAACATGAATCGTGTCGTTGGGTTTTGGGGCATATTACTGAATTTGATTCCCACGGCGACGGCGCCCACCAAGGAAAATTGCTTCCGATCCTCTTCACTAGTACGAGTTCTAGAGAATACTCTTCTATCGGAAACGAAATAGCAAACTCCTCTTGCCATTTTACTTCATACGAATACTCCTCTAGTAGGTATCCTTTATCCCGTCTTGCTGAACTGCTCCTATGCATAGGAGCTACAATCCCCATTCACATCACCGTAAACTCGAATAGAAGTGCAATACAATGATCCGGCCAAGATCGACTATCGATGACTATGATGACGAGGACGATGAATTCAAAAAGGAAGCCCATCAAAAATTACAAGTACCACCAGACTGGGACGGTCCGATTCTACAGAGGCAGTGTACTGACAGAGGATGCTTTGGATTGTTATTAGCTGCGATGATCGCCTTTTCGTGGATTGGCTTGTATGCCATTCAGAGGGGAGATCCACGAGTGATTGTCTACCCTATGGACTATGATGGCAATATTTGTGGGCTGAACTTTGGAGGCCGCGACATGACGAATTATCCCTATTTATATTACGTCAACTCCTACACAGGTGGTGTTTGCGTCGAGGAGTGCCCCTCCCTGCGTGGACTCGTCAAAGACGATCTAACAGATGTTCGGACTCTTATCACCTACGATGGCATCTGGCAAACGGAAGATGGGTTGGCTGAACTAAAAAACGCCACAGGTCTCATCCGAGTCGCCGATTACAGTCAGTCAGACGATGTGCTGACCTGTACTACGGATGATTGCTTTCCCAATAACGATGTGAAAGCCTCATGGAAGTCGGATGGGATTGCCCGGGGCTTGGGTTTTGCCTATTACGTGGGCGACACATATGATTTGTTTCGACGGTGTTACCTAACGAGCGATGCGGAAGTACGAATTGCGGAGTTGACAGGGAGTGCAACAGATAAACCTGTTAATGCGATCAATCCTTTACAAACTCACGCCTTTTGGTCCAATCTCTACGGAGACTTGTGGGCGGCGAGATATCTCATTGCTGGATTCGGATTCGGGGTCTCGCTGCTGTTGAGTCTATTGTACGTTGGTTTACTGCGGATCCCATTTTTATTAACGACCATCATTTGGGCCTCCATTGCATGTGTTGTGGGTGTATTTGCGATCGCTGGATACTTTACCTATGATGTGGCGGAGAAATGGGCTCTCGAAGATCCGCCGACAGTGCGAGAAGAGCAAATCAAGTACACAAAAATTACCAGCTACTTTTTGTTTGGCCTATCTGCTCTTTTCTTCTTGTTGGCGTGTTGTTTTCGGAGCTCAATCCAGACCGCCGTTGGATGCGTTCGAGAAGCTGGGCGAGCCATTAATCGCATGGTTCTGCTCTTTGGAATCCCATGCCTGCAAGGTGTCGTCTTGCTTGGTTTTTGGATCGTGTGGGGATACTTTTCGGTCAACCTAGCAAGTCTAGGAGAAGTCGCGACTCGTAGTTTTCAAGTTGACTTTCAAGGAACTGAAGTCTCTATACGGGTATTTCAATTCGATGATTTTGTGACCTATTGTGGTTGGTATATGCTTTTCATCTTTTTCTGGATAGCGTCCTTTATCTTGGCCATTGGGGACATGTCCGTGGCTTTGGCTGTCTCGAGATGGTACTTTACAGTGGAGAAACGACATGTCAACAGCTATTGGGTGATGGGAGCGCTTGGTACAACCTTGCGGTATCATTTGGGGACTGTGGCTTTCGGGAGTCTCTTGATCGCTATTGTGAGGCTTCTACGAGCCATTTTGATCAAGATTCAACGGACCGTAGCATCCTTGACGAATCGAAAAGTGGCAAACATGCTTTTATGCTGTTGCCAGTGCTGTTTATGTTGTGTGGAACGGATAATGAAGTTCATCAACAAGAATGCATACATTCAATGTGCCATCTTCGGAACTTCCTTTATGGAAAGTGGACGAAAGTCCTTCTTTTTGATTCTACGAAATACTGGTCGGATTGGAGCCGTTTCTTCCGTCAGTGGCGCTGTCTTGTTTACTGGCAAGCTCTTGATCAGTATTCTGACTACCTTTATTGCCTACTACACGCTTGTCGAGCACGAAGACTACGTTCTCAAGGATTCCGACACTCTCTACAGCTATGGCGGCCCCATTCTCTTTATCTTTTGCATTTCCTATTTTGTGGCGAGTATGTTCATGAGTGTCTTTGATACGGGAATATTGACAATACTACATTGCTTTGTAGCCGACGAAGAAATGTTTGACGAAGCATCCCGGTACACTGACAAAAACTTTCAAAGATGGGTCGATCGACAGCAGCAGAAAAATGAAGAACAGTAATATACTTTTATTCGCTTCCTTGAGCGAAGGAATGTGTCGACTGGTATTAGCGCGTCGCTGACCCCAGAGATGCGGTACTGTAGCTCTAGGTTGAACGCTCGCCACAGAATGAGAAAATAGACATGCCAGTAGGCCAGCTTGTCGAAGTCAAGAGCAAATTTACTGGAGCTCTCTACAATCTACTAGCGTAGAGAGCTACCGGTATTCATCACACAATAAAGATCTTCTTGGATCTAAAAGACTGATGTTTATATTTTTTAATGATCATGCCCGCCCTTGAGGGCCAAGTCGAGCTCTCCCTTAAGTTGTTCCACCTTCAATCCATTTCCACGTAACACACGGTTCTTCTCGTTGGGGTCCTCAATATCTTGAATGAGCTGTTCAAAGGCATCCACCGCTGCTTGAACTGCTTCTTGGGCGGCTTCGGCGTCGTCATCAAAGTACTTTGTCCCTTCCGATTCCGTCACATCTTCAATGCAAAGCCGAGCTTCTACGAACAAGTCTTGAAACTCGTCCAAACGCTTCCTGATTTCGGTTTCTGTCAGAGAGGCAAAGGTTCGAATACTAGTGGTGGTGGTGGTGGTAGGGATGGTGGTGGAGGATTCTCGACCGAAAGCACGCGAGGACGCCCAAGAAATATTCGACTGCATAATACTGCTGCTGCTGCTGCTCGTAGATGAAAAGGTTCTGCTGCATCGCATTACCGGTAGCATAGAAACGGCCATCACCCTTTGCTGCTGACCGGGAGTCGCGGTTGTTGTCGTCTTCAACGACGCCATTACTGAAAATACTCTTCTACCATAACGACTCTTCGTTGCTGGAATCATCGTGCTGACGACTGACAATAGAGGAAACATTTCTTCAGAGGAGAGGGGTGGACTAATGTTCTTTTGGTTTCATCCGCAGAAGGAAAATATAATATCTATAGAAAGGAGAAAGGAGATGCGAGGAAGTACCGGTAGGAAGTAATACCGGTACCGGGTAGAGGCGTCTCCCATCTCCCTCATCGCGTCGTCGCTCTCTCGTCGTCTCGTCATTCGTCATCGTCTCTCCGTAATACTCGCATCAGCGAGACAGATCGCGGAGCATCTCATCGACCGTTGTCGGACAGACTGGCCTTTTTGGCGGACACGAACGAGCAAGACGCCTCGCTCTCAATAGCCACGAAAACACACGAAAAAAATAAATAAGCGATCTTTTCGCGCAGGCGACGATAGCGAAGACGAGATCCGCATCGATCTTGACGATGGTTCAATACATCGGTAGATCATCCACCACTGTTGTTTCCTCTCATCAGACGACTCGACAAAGGCTAACATACCAAAGATCGCATCTCGACCGAAGAGCTGTATTTTCATGCTCTGACGACTTATAGCAGCGAAGGGCTAGTGCGACTGTTCTATTTCTACTAATAGTCGGCGGCGGAGCAACAACAAAATATGGGATATCTCTTTTTCTCGGTCGAATATCCGACCGAACAAACCAGAACCTCCTATCTTCAACAAGTCAGTCCAACATTTCGGTCCACGACTTTTGCCCTATATCAGCCCTTACCAGCCAGTGCTACTATTGACGACTGGAAAGAAATGTTGAAAATTCTCCAAGAATACTGCCCACCCGCCCTTTTGCTCGAAGAAAATGCGCATTCCCTCCGACCGCTCAAACCCAACGATGAAAACTACGAAGCTTTCAAAGGCCCGAAATGGAATCGACCTCATACTACGCAAACAGGAAACCCTGCAATTCCACCCGAGCTAGCTGCCTTTTTGGGATCCACTCATGGTGGGAGCAACGAAGCCACGCCTCACTACGACCACTGCGCGAATTGTACTCAAAAAGTAGCAATAGTGGCTACTAAAACTACTACTAGCAACGACAATGACAATGACAATGATAATGACAATGAAATGAGCAAGACGAAAAAGAAGCACTGCTCCCGATGTAAAATCGTCCAGTATTGTTCGCGAGATTGTCAAGCACAGCATTGGAAGGCGTGTCACAAAAAGAGTTGCCTTGCGGCAGAACCCCATCGAACCCTCTTTCAAGCCTTGCAGACGAATGATGGCTTTCTCGTAGCGTCGGAAGAGTGCCAAGAACTTTCCGAAAGCTTTTACGAGTGTTTAAAACGACAGCAAGACGCACATCTTCTTCGTTCGAAGAAGTCCATGATAGAAGGATTCGCATTGTATTTTCAATACGCAGCCAAGTTGGGTGGGTGTTTTGTGGTGTAGTAGTTGTACTAGATGATAATAATTCTACGAGCTTCTATCACAACTACGACTGGTGTCGTCGCTACATTTTCCTTGCTGGCTGGATAGAGTTGTCCCTGTCCCGCACAATTATCGATGTTTTTATCCGAGATACCACACGCATTGAATCGATACAGAAGATATAATTTCTTTGACGACCTTGTGCAACATGCTACAGTAGCAATGTTTTCCCAATCCAATTATTGGGCAGTCTCTACGCCTTACTAGTAGCAGAAAGAAGAAGAGCAATGCAATAATATGTTGTGTGTGTTTCTATTTTTCTGTTATTTTTTCTATGCTCGGATTTTCCTTTCGCATTTGATGTACCCGTGGCTCTTTCAGTCTTTCTCTTCTCGTCGTACCCTTCATTGAAGGCGATGCTATTTTCTCGCAAACTTTGTTGTTACTTGGGAAGCCCAACACACTTTTTCTTGGGGTCCCAGACGCATCCTTCAAATGAAGAAGTATCAGGGAATTTGGCGAGATTATCTGTACATTTAGCGACTTGTTCCCAAGTATCACAGTCCGTAGAAGACTTGCGAGGCTTGCAACAAACAGATGCGAATGAGTTGCCCCCGTTGCCATTGCCGCCTGGTTGGGATGTGAAGTCGGGCTTGCCTTTGAGACCGCGCAGCATCATGCTAGGCGTACTTTGTTCTTGTTGTTGTTCTTGCTCAACCACGGCAAAAGTGGAAGTAACGAGCAGCAACATACTAGTAGTAGCGAGGTAAAACTTCATGATATTGTTGATCTAAGATGGCGGATTTGGAAAAGTTGCTTGATGAGGGTGCTGTTGGTGTTGAGTTCCGGCAGATTATGACAACGAGAAAGAGAGAGGTGGTATTTGCGTTGGTTGATGATTATTGTTGCGTGATGATGATGATTCGCCTGGCAGGAAAAAATGACCGAAGCAAACCCGCCAAACACAACACGATTCGGATTCAATAAAACAATAAGCCCTTCTTTGGGCCTAGATAACATTAGGTCCTTTTGGGCTATAATAGGCAAAAGTGGAAGTAACGAGCAGCAACATACTAGTAGTAGCGAGGTAAAACTTCATGATATTGTTGATCTAAGATGGCGGATTTGGAAAAGTTGCTTGATGAGGGTGCTGTTGGTGTTGAGTTCCGGCAGATTATGACAACGAGAAAGAGAGAGGTGGTATTTGCGTTGGTTGATGATTATTGTTGCGTGATGATGATGATTCGCCTGGCAGGAAAAAATGACCGAAGCAAACCCGCCAAACACAACACGATTCGGATTCAATAAAACAATAAGCCCTTCTTTGGGCCTAGATAACATTAGGTCCTTTTGGGCTATAATAATTAAAAGACGATGCTCTCTATCTACCGCACGTGCCGAAGACGGCGACGCTTGGTTCGCGCCAAGAGTTCTCTAGTAGTATACGGTACGGTACGGTACGGGCTCGTCTGTAGTATGACGAGGAGTAGCTACTCTCTAGTACTAGCTACTGTAGAAAATAGCCGGTTCGCAAACTTTAGTTCCAGAAGGTTCGCAAACAAACAGTCGTGACCGAGGATTGCCGAAGGCCAACAAAGCTAGCGAACGCGAGGAAGTAGAAGCGGGGAGATGAAATGGTTGAGAGAAAAGAGAAAACGACCAAGCACCACCAACAGCACGACAGGAGGAGTGGCGCTCTGCTTGAAAAGGTCAAGAAAGGGGGACGTGCACCATTTCCATTCGAAGGATGGGTGCATCCTGGCGGTGGTGGAAGGCTTCCTCACGGCTTATTTTATTGAGGATACGAAGTAGCTTCGTCTACTAGTACTATCATGTAGTAGAAAGTGTTGTTGCCGTTGCCTGCTAATCGTAAATATTCAGGCAATTTGTTATATTGCTCGCTTGAAATAAATTTTGCTCTAGTGGTATACTTGTAGTATTTCTTTTATGCAATCGATTATTCCTCATATCTCCTCTTTCTTTTTTCTTTCTCGCCCCTTTGTACCCGCCCGTGGTGGTTATTGAAGGCAATGATGTTTGGTTCTCTGCTGGCAACATGTTGTGATTATTTGTCAACGCCTTGGCACTTGTTATTTTTCCATTCGCAGCGATCGAAGTCATTTGGGGTCTGCTCCTGGATGCGTTCTTGGCATGTTGTGGATGCTGCCCAGTCATCGCAGGCGTCTTCATTTTTGTGAGGCTTACAGCAATAGAATCCGATTGCTTTGCCATTGGGTTGGCCGCCGCCGCCGCCGCCTGGCGATGGGGGCTTGCCCTTGAGATTCCGCTCTTCCAGGTCGACGGCACCCCCGCGGATGTTCGTCGTTTTTTCTTCCACAGCAAAAGTAGTAGAAGCAAGAATGATCAGCAGAAAGCTGGTTGTTAGGAAAAATTTCATGGTAACGGTGAGAAACTTGACTTGGAAAAATTGTGCTTGGGGATCGGAGGTGCTGTCGGTGAGACTCGGAAAATAATTGTGAGACCGCAATAGAGAAAGAGAAAACGTTTCGGGTTCTGTATTATTTTGTTCTACTCTAGTAGCCTGGTCGTGAAATGTCAATGAAAATATAAGCCCATACTATCTTGAGTGGTCATGGATGATGTTGGGCCCTATCTCTAGAGCCAGTACCGTGCGTAGGTACCGCGGAGTATAGTCTAGCTAGTAGTCGATGCCAGCAACGAAGGGAGGTTCGCCCACCAAAAGAATGGAATCGACATCATACTACGCAAACAGGAAACCCTACAATTCCACCCGAGCTAGCTGCCTTTTTGGGATCCACTTATGGTGGGAGCAACGAAGCCACGCCTCACTACGACCACTGCGCGAATTGTACTCAAAAAGTAGCAATAGTGGCTACTAAAACTACTACTAGCGTTGTTGCGTGATGATGATGATTCGCCTTGCAGGAAAAAATGACCGAAGCAAACCCGCCAAACACAACACGATTCGGATTCAACAAAACAATAAGCCCTTCTTTGTAGCCCATACTATCTTGAGTGGTCATGTGCCATAGTCTAGAGTGGTCGATGCCAACAACGAAGGGAGGTTCGCCCACCAAAAGAATGACGACACCAGTGCTACAGAGTGCTGTACACGTACCAGTACAATTCAGTACAACATGCCTTACAGTATGTACGTGTTCGGTCGGTCATTCTTTTGGCCCGGGCGCGGCCTTCCAAAAGGCCCAAAGGCAAGTCCCGGTACAGTATGACCATTCAAAATATCATTCTTGCAATACATTGGTAGATATCATACGGGTGTCTCCTGCCGTGTAGTTAAATATGACGAATTAATTCTAGAAGAACAGTAGATTTCAATTAAAAGTGAGGTACGGGCAAGCGGGCGACGGGCAGACTCAACGCACAAATTCGAGTAAAGAGGATGAAGGAGTCCATTGCGCCATTTCTGCATTTTTTATCACCGCATCACTCACCGCACCGCAGCATGCATTAAGTCATGAGGAAGGACGTTGGTTCCACTTGCCTGATGTGTGTCGCAAGTTGCAAATAACTACAACTGAACGAGCACGGCAACATTATGAATCATCTCTTCACAGCAACATTGAAAGATATAGGTTTCCGAGATGTCATTTTGGATGGGACCGTGCTGACGCTTGGATCACTCTCGGTGACGTTGGTCTTTGAGTTCTTTTCTGTGGACACCGTGGAGGGTGTGTGGAAACAGCCCAATGGAAAACAACTTTACCGGCAAGCTTGGATCTACAATGTGTTCAATCATATGTTTCTTGGCCTACCAGTATATGTCCTCGCTGTGGTCGTCTTTTGCACGGACAAGGAGCCAGCAGTCGAAAGTTGGAACCGTTTCACCTTTGAAGTAGTTTGGATACTTGCAATGCACGCCATTCAGTACTACACAGTCCACAAAGCCTTCCACGACTATCCCATCTTATATCGAACATTTCATCGTTTCCATCACCGCTTCAACGTTCACACGCCGCCAAGTTCTGCCAACGCTGTCACCCCGGGGGAATATTTGGTGGCCTACATTTTTCCGTTTCTGCTTCCTCTTGTTTTACTGCCAATCTCTCCATCGTCAATGAGAGTCGCAGCCGCTATTCTTTCCTTTTTGAATGTATTGGTCCATACACCAAAATTGGAATCGATTTCTATGAAAGTGATTCCCTCTTTTTGGGTGTCTACGAACAATCATTTGGACCATCACCGGAAGCTAACTTCCCACTACGCGTCACCAACTTTTAATATCGACAACCTTGTACAAGGCTTGAAAGAAATGATAGCGTCTGGACAAAGTTAGGAGGATTGTGAAAGCTACTAAATACCTAGTTCATACAAGACGAGATACGGCATCCTATCTCTACTGTCATCTGGCTAGAATCTAAGAAGTAGTAGCTAAGCGAGGCCTACCGAACTAGTGTTCTGGAAAATATGGAATTCACGAGGCCCGAATATGGAAAAAATATGGAACTACGTAGCATCCTACTTGTTCTGGTACTTAACTTTAATGGCGTGTTTCTACCGTGTTAAATATTTATCACGTGTTTCTACCGTGTTACATATTTACCGCGTGGGTTTACTAGTAAATATTTACTACGGATTCCTAACGTGTTAAATATTTAAGACGGTAGAACACGCGTTAATATTTCCATATTTTTTCCATATTTCCTTCCATATTTTCGGAAATAATGGCCGAAATATGGAATCCATATTTTCCAGAACACTATACCGAACTAGAACTACAGGGCAGCGTTTAGACGAGCTGAAGATAGATTCATTCAATCCTCGCACAGATCATCTGGCTCCTCTACTAAATTTCTATCGAGGAAAGAAGAATCATCGATGCAGCATCCTCTGTTTTCTTCTTTTCTTCATCATATTATTTATTTGAGCCGATGTCGTCGACGACTCGACGGACTCGATATCTCGTTGTCTCGTCAGCAGCGACGAAAAGCGCGTGTTTGCGAGGCAAGAAATAAGAACTACATGCGCTCTATTACTCTACCGGTAGGGTACAATGTTGCTGTCACACACCAGATACTCTACCGAGTTAT
The DNA here is from genome assembly GCA_956465555.1 of Nitzschia sp. pyKryTriq1. NCBI lineage: Eukaryota > Bacillariophyta > Bacillariophyceae > Bacillariales > Bacillariaceae > Nitzschia > Nitzschia sp. pyKryTriq1. Next base: position 411,935 of record OY101130.1, on the reverse strand, counting down.
CTCTGATGGCATTTTGATTGATCTTTTATCATGTGTAATAGGCATCGTCGTCATATGCTGTGCATTTTCGCCTTTTGCTGGATCTCCTGCTTGATTTCTATTGCTTCGGCCCAAGAAGTGCTGTCACCGGAGATCTTTTTTGCGGGAATCCAAAATGGCGACTTTGATGCCGTGATCGACGTGAGAAGTGAATCCGAGTGGGTTTCTGTGGGTCACATTGACAATGCCACGCTGGTAGCCAACCTGGCTATTTCTGGCACTACGCCCGATTCCATTATGGGCTGCAAAGATTGTACCATTGCGGTCTACTGCCAAAGCGGAAACCGGGCCGGGCAGGCCATCGTCAGGCTTCAGACCGAGTTTGGGTTCATGGGCACTCTGTACAATGCGCTGGGAGTTTCACAGTGGAAAGAGGCGGGTTACCCTTTGGTATATACCGATTCTGTCACGCCGCCCTGTGAGGCTTCCGAATGCGTTTCCTGCTCGGCGGATTGCTCCACCACGGACCCTCCAATGACGGAAGAGGATTCTTCAGAAGCCTACTTTGGACGAGTCAATATCAGTTGCTTCATCGTCCTTTTTGCCTCCATTGCTGGGCTGTGGATCGTCTAAAGAGAGGAAAATTTCATCTCTTTTTAGTTAAAGATTGGCATGCACGCACTGCTTGGCAAAGTTATAATGCTGGTGACAAAATACGTTTTTGCCTTCAATTCTCGACTAATTAGTTTATATCGTAAAGCAGCGGTTTAGTGCTAGAGACATGGATAGAAAGAATAGCTTGATTACGCAGTCTGAAGCTCTTCTACCTTGACACCATTTCGGAATTGATACGAAGGGGTTCGCATCGTTACCAATTCTTCAGCAGATGTGGGATGGATACCAATAGTGTTGTCAAAGTCTGCCTTGGTGGCACCCATCTTGACAGCAATTGCGATACCCTGAACCATCTCACCGGCACCGTCCGTTGCCACATGGACACCGACGACCTTGTCTGTGTTGGCATCGACAATGAGCTTGAAGAAGGAGTAGGCTTCCGACTTGGGGAAGGAGTGCTTCATGGGTCGGAAACGCGTTGTGTAGACATCAATATTCTTGAACTTTTCGAGGGCTTCGGCTTCTGTGTATCCCACAGTTCCGATTTCGGGATTGGTAAAGACAGTGGAAGCGACAAATTCGTGGTCGACAGGGCGATCCATTCCACCAAAGAGAGTATCGGCCAAGCGATGACCTTCCATCAAGGCGACAGGAGTCAAGGCGATACGGTCGGTGATGTCTCCCACCGCATATACACCCTCGACGTTGGTTCGAGAGTACTCATCCACAGGAATGAAGCTGTTTTCTGTTTTGACACCTGCCGATTCCAAGTTGAGGTTGTCCAACTTTCCCTTTCGGCCGGTGGCCATCAACACTTGGTCGCATTCCACTTCCTTTCCGTTCTCTGTAACCACTGTCAAAGAGCCATCCGCATTCTTCCTGATTTCCTTCGGATTAGTATTGAATTGAATGTCAATATCGGTGTTGCGCTCCATTTCATCACGCAAATGCTCTCGCATATCCTGGTCGAATCCTCGCAAGAACATATCTCCACGGTACATCAATGTGACATCCGTACCCAATCCATCCATAATCTGCGCGAATTCCAAGGCAATAAAGCCTCCACCCACGACGACCATACGCTTGGGTTGTTCTTCCAAATAAAAGATTTCGTTGGAAGTGATTGTGTGTTCAATTCCCGGAATAGCGGGTTTGAAGGGCCATCCACCGACCGCGACCAGAATATTTTTCGTTTTCAATGTCTTGGTCTCTCCATTCGATAGCTTGACATCGACCTTGTCTTTACCATTTAAGCTTCCATATCCTTCAATAATTTCGACACCGGCATTTTTCAACACAAACTTTTGGTAGACATTGTTCAGACGATCAATTTCCGTGTCCTTGTATTCCATAAACTTTTTCCAGTCGAACTTTCCTTCGGTGGCTCCCTGCCATCCATAGCCCGCAGCTTCTCCCACTTCACTGGGATATCTAGAAGCAAATACCATGAGCTTCTTGGGAACACATCCGACATTCACACAGGTTCCGCCGACTGCCGAATAGTTGGGAGGTCCATGATTGAGTTGACCTTCAATAATTGCCACTTTGGCGCCATGTCCACTGGAAATACGAGAGGCGCGAACGCCGCCAGAGCCGGCGCCAATAACTACGAGATCGTACATTTCGTCGTCACCAACATCACTAGCAGAGGACCGGAGGCCGCCATGGCTACCTCCTGCCACAGCAGTGGCGAGGGGACGCAGTAGAGCGGGGCGGGGTGCGAAGGACGAGGCCGAAGCCGCAAAGGTCAAGAGAGCCGAAGTCAGGGGAGAGAATCTCATTGTGCTTAGCATACAGGAGGCAGTAGGATGAGATAGACGATAACAAGGCTTGGATTTGTCCAGTATGGCAGTATGGGGATGGAATGAAAAGAATGAGAGCTTCTTTTCCTCTATCTTGGGTTATTGTTTTGAGAAACGTGCGTCTCTTTGTCTGACCTAGATATGATGCGTTGTTAGAACACAGAGAACTCTGCGATCGATGATATTATGTTCGACGGCGAGGTGATGGACGAGACGGATCCATTTTTTTGGCGATGACGTCAGTGGCGTTGGCTGCAAATTTGCGCAAACGGACCAAGCCCAGACGAAAAAATTCCAGTATTGGTCGATCGGATCGAAAATCGTTCTCTTGCCTTGCGCTTGATGTTGTTTCTCCTCTCTTTCTTATTCATCTCGTGTTTGTTTGTTGGTTCCATCACTACATAGCTCTCTCGTCCGGTACCAGAGTAGTAGTAGTAGTAGTAGTAGTTTCTCTCTACGAGTACAGCAGAGATTGGATTTGACTACTATCTAGTAGGGCCCTACTACTGTAGTAAAGTCTACCGGTAGACTACCACTATATCTTTGTGGTATCTGGACAAGAGTCCGAGAAAGCCCTGCTTCCTGCTGGCACCACCGCCCGCACACCACTGATCAAGTGCATCATCGTACGAGACTGACTCAACAAGACTAAGACTGAAAGGAATCATGATCACGACATCAATGAAAGAGTAGAAAAAGACGATGCCCCCTCGACGTATGGCGGTGAGCTGACGAGACCAGTACTAAGAAACAGCAGAAAACCCACAAAATCACAGAAACACTAAATACTAATCCAAAGTATCCCCGCTCCATCTGGAGCCCAGACCGCGGGTCAACTGGTCAGTCGCCTACTAGCGAAGCGTGAAAGCGGTATAAAATAGACATCTTTCCTTGCTTACTCCTGATCTGGCAGGAGTAGCTATTTAAAATTCTTGATCATCCTCATCTTCATCCTCATCGTCGTCGTCATCATCATCGTCGTCTCCTTCGTAGTCATCCAGATGAGTTCTCAAAGGAGCCTTCAGGCCCAAGGGCACAAAGGCCAGTTCCGCTTCCGTAAAGTCGTGATCTAATTTGAGCTCTTCTCCCGCGGCAATGTTGCGAGTCGCATAAAATTCCATTTCACATCCCGAATTTTCCAGCAGTTCCTCCTTGACTTCCATGTTGCATTCTTCCTCCAAGACGCAGGCATTCGTCAAACTTCCATGATCCAAGTCCACACAAACGAGCGGCTCTTGATCGGCCGTAAATCGAGGAAAGGCCCAGTCAATGATATCGCAGGCGAGATATTCGGGCAAGGCCTTGAGGTAGGTTCGAAAGTCAGCACCGCTCGTGAATTGGGCCGTGTTGGTGGATTTCCAAATCAGCGTGCCCTTGGAAATGGCGGCCTTGGTAAAGACACCCAAAGTTTCTTCTTGACCGTCTTCTAATTTGGTCTTTTTAATTTCCACAGGCACTTGGTATCCTTTCAGAGAATCGCTCTTGGAAGAGGGCGGTGGCAACGAATGAATATCCTCGTGGACGACGTCTCGATAGGTGTCTTTCAATAACTTCCACACACTCTCATTGTGGACTACCAAACTATTGTTTTCTTCTTGCGGGCACTCGAGCCAACGAAAAATGTGTTCCAGTGCGCCTTTGGACCAAATTTGTGTTTCTTCCATGGCCTCTTCGGTCATGGTCGAAGGGGCCGCGGGTGCCTCGACCGCATTCGTCACGTGGTTTTGGCCGAACAAAGCCAAGAAAAAGATCGAGGCGGCGGTTCCAATCAACCAGAATTTGGGTGGGAGCGACATGACAGCTTTGGTAATAGTAATGGTCATGATTGATTGATTGTATTTTGTATTGTAGTTGCTTGTTGATACTGTAGTAGACTATACGAGTAGAGATGCGTTGTTGTTGAAATATGGGAACCAGAGGAACAATGAACAACAACAACAACAACAACAACATACAACCCCCGAATCAATTTTTTTGTGTCGATCCTAGGCCACCGCAGCCGGCTCCGCCCGCCGAGCCACATAAAACAAACACATAGTCAGCCGACTTTTTTGAGGCGACTGCGCGCTTTATTTGAATTTATTATGGTTAATGGTCTCGGTTGACATCGGACCTGCGCGCATGTGGCGAGCGCGTCAGCCCATAAATGAACTGGATCGTTCCCGCCATCAGCATGCATAGTTCGCATTCCCATCGCGTCCATAACGACCAACGCGAGATGACGACCACGGGCAATGACCAAAAGCTTATTTACTCTGATGATACTCTCAACTCTACCCTACTTGTACTGGTACCCTACTCACTCTAATACTCTACCCGAGGGTCTGTTCTGCTGTTTCCACTACTATCAGTCAGTCAGTCAGTCTTCTTGTGTCGTGTCGTGTGTGATTCATTTGTCGAAAATAGTAAAATGTTCAAGTCGTCCTTTGCCAACGTAGTCGTTCTGCTGTGGTGGATGCTCCTCCTACCGCTAGTATCATTGGGGCCCGACTCCTCTTGTTACTGCCAGGCCAAGGAGGATATCACAGCAGAAGAAGAAGAAGAGCACCCCGGCAGGGAGTACTATACACCCGAAGAGGTTTGGAGTTCTTGGGCAGCGATGGACATTTATTGGTGGTTGGGTTGTGAAGAGGACCATCATGATTTTGAGCACAATCCCGAAGCATTTCCTGTCCACAATGCTTTGACGTGGCGTTTTTTACGACAAGCGTATCGAGAGACGGTGGGTGAAGATCAATCTTCATTGCCTCCTTCTGTTGATGATGAGGATGAAGGGGAATCATCGTCGCCCTCTTCAGGATTCCAAGTCCCCGTGCAAGTCCTCAAAACAGAAGAACGAGGACGAGGAAACTACGCGATGCAAGCCATTCCAGCGGGAACGTTAATTTGGACGTCGAAATATACCGCTCAATTTACCACCGCCGAGCAGTATCGTTCCTTTTTACAACGCCTTCCTCCGGCATTGGCATGCGATGTATTGATTTGGGCCTATACACGATGGACCACGCCTAGCGGTACCCACGCGGTAGCATGTGTGGATTTGGATTCTGGTAGCTTTACCAATCATGCCGACACGGACGAGCAATGGAATATGAATTTAGGAAAGAATGACAATGATGATGCGGAGCGCAAACGATTTCATAACACGGGGTGCAAGCTGGGGTTTTATGCGATTCGGGACATCGCGAAAGGTGAAGAGTTGGCGATTGACTACGACTTTTCCGCATACGATCCTGGGTGGGCCGACATGGGACTCGGGCCACCCACGATGGAGGAGGAGAACGACGACGACTACTACACCAACTATTATTATGGTGGTGGTGATCACGATCAGTACTATTACGAGGAGGACGAACTATGAAGACTGCCTGTCGTATTGTTTGGAGACAAGAAGAGGAAACGAAAACTTTTTCGGATCCAAGATGTACCCAAAAAAAAGCGAGTCGAGCATTTTAAACTGGCGGTTGTTTGTCTAGGAATGATCAAGCTTGCACAATTATCAAAGCACGAGCAGCAAAAGTTCCTTCATAGAGCACGAATGCAACTATTCGTTCGAGACCATGACGACTCATCCAACTTGCTCCCATTGAGATACTTTCTGTTCCGATAGCGGAAGCTAACGGGAGAGGAGAGCAGAATAAATCCCTTCATAGCTAACATTCTAGTTCTGGAAAATGGTATTTAAAAAACTATGCATCATTATCTATTTCTTTGCAATCGGCGACTACAATGGTGGTGGATCAGGCCAGCAAGTTGATTGGTCGGCCCCAGGAACCGAACAAGAGCCTTCTTTCACTTCCTGGGTGGGACCCAAAGCACGCGCATAATACATCTCTTCCGCTAGTTCGTCTTCATCCAGGAACAGATTTGCAAAAAAGACGTCACGCTCCTCTTTCAGCATCGTGTCGTCTTTGAAATTCACGACACGTCCTATACCCCGAGGCATGTCGTCGCGGAGCGCAACATCCAGCTGAAACTCGGTAGTGTATCTGAAATACATGATGAATCGCTGCAACTCGGTAAAATCATCATCCAACAGATAATAGCTAATGTCAACATGTTGGCGACCATCCCATGTCAAAACGACCGAGCCAAACTCGGGGTTGAGACAGACCACGACGCAACCCTTTCCAACATTGTTGACCGAAAACTTGGTCGGGCATTCAAACTCTACATGTTTCAAAGCTTCTTGGAACGACTTGTTCAAACTTTCGGAATCAAATTCATACTCAGCATCCTCGATCGGTTCCAATTGGTAAATCGAATGCTGGGCGATTGGCTGTTGCCCAAAGTATTGGGCCAGGGCGGGTGCGTCGTCGTAGTCGGACTGAAGGAATTCTTGGGGATCCCATGGGTCCAAATAGGCATACTTCCCGCCGTGAATGATATGAAGCTCGATAGTGGCGTCGGGGAACTGCTTCTGCAAACTGGTCTCCACTTGGTCCAAGTGGTAGGCGACGGAGGCGTCGCCAGCCGATACAACACCCAACTCCATTTCCACGCTCCCAGACAGGATCCTGTATCCCGCTCGACTGATAGGATCCTTCTTGTGTTGCTTGCGATAGCGATCCAAAAACTGCTCCCGCCAGGGCTCTTGGGCGGGCTGGACCGACCATGTCAGAACGAGATTCGTCGGAGAAATGACAGCCTTTCGAAAGACGTCATCGTGGAGAATACTATTGACAATCTGCAACATTTCTTTCGGAACAGTGGCATCCAGAGCGAGGATATCTGCCCTGCGACCGCCAAGGGCCTTCTTCCACTCGGCAAGAAATGCAATTTCACAGTCGTAGAGAGTCTCAGGTTCGGCGGACGTGATTTCGGGGCATGCTACCAGTTGGACGATCGTTGCAATCTTGGTCGACTTGCTAAACACCTCCTGTGCCAGACAGTCGTCTTCTTTGCTACCACAAATGACCACGGCGAGAGCATCGGAGCGACTCACCAGAGTCGAAATGCTTGTTTCAAGGGAGACCTTGACGAGAGCTTGTTCGACTGTAACGTCTTTTGCGTCGGCGCCCTTGGGTTGTCGTTCAGAGCAATCTCGGGCTTGTGCCATTTGAGGTCCAATCAAATCACGGTCCTGGCTCCAAGTGGACGAGCCGTACATTCCTCCAACGACTACACGGTAGTTGGAAACGACTTTGCTACCCAGTGCTTTGGTCAAGGACGCGGTCAGTGACTTGAGTTTGTGAAAGCTTCCCCATACATTGATATCCATACTGCAGTACTTTTTGTCGGAAAACAACCGTGCCAAGATGTAGCCTTCCTCCATGAGAATCATGAGGATGTTCTTGTCGTACACTGATTTGCCACTCAAATGAAAGCCTTCTTGCTGAGCGGCTTGTTCCAATACTGCAACCAAGCCCTCATCCAAAGGAACGGAAATTTCTTCTGCGTCTACAATCTCCATGATACCCGCGCTCTTGGTTTGCTCTTTCAACTCGGACGACGAAGGCGTCTTCTCCAGATTGCACTTGCCTTGAGCTCGAGCATCATTTTGGCGATAGTCATGCAAAAAATCATATCGGTTCTCGCTTGTCACGAGCGGCGTGTAGAGCAAGGTTTCCACTCCGTGGTCCTTGACAGGAGAATGCATAAAGTCCACCTTGTTACTTCCCATGGTCATGACTTGGTCGCAAATGACAGGGCTTTGATAACAAATTTGCACACTGTGATCAAACGTTTGACTGATGACTTCCATGTAGAGTTCGTTCTTGACCAAGATACCTTCGGGTTTGAGAAGTAATGCCAGAGCATCAAAGACGTCCAGTTCGTCTGTCACCGAAAAGGACATGACCGTCTCGGACAAATCCACCAAGACCAAGTCAAAACTCTGCCAGTAGTCCTTTGGCAAAAGAAGTAAGCTCTTGGTAGCGTCTCCAAACCACCATTCGACTCGAGGATCATCAAAATGAGGCTGAGTTAGAAAGTACTTGAAGGACTTTCGCGTCACTGTTTGATCGAGTTCCAATCCTACCACCAATTCCAACTCGGGATACTTGAGCACTTCATGCAAGAGCATGGAATCTCCTCCTCCAATGAAAATGACACGCTTGACGGAATCTAAATAGCGCGCGGCAGCATGGACCGAATACTCGTGATATTGAGGACGATAGACACTGGCGATTTGAGTAATGGAATCCAATTCCATCACGACATTTTTGGTTTCCGGATGGATCTGAAAGGTCAATTCTTGATAATGAGTCTCGTCCGAGTCCACAATCCTGTGACCCACATGAGCCAACGCGTATTCGTTGTCGCAGGTTTCATCGGCGTAGGACAAGTCGTCGGGCTCCGCTCCCAGACTATCATAGTGGGGTAGATGATGGGTTCCAAGATCGTCTGTCACATTCACAGTGAGTTCCAATTCCAGTTCCTTTTCCAACGACTGGATCGCCAATGTCATGGCTCGAATATTGGCCAATTGGAATTCCCAACACATGTCCCATTCCTTTTGCGGTATTTTCCCCGGCTTGGTGGATCGATACTGCAGGTTGCGGATTTTTCGTAGCCGTCGAATCTGCCGACGAAAGAATCCCAAAAGGGGCAAGATCATACTTTGGCTGTGTTTTAGCATAGGAGGAGGACCCAACTCGTCGTCCCAAGTCAATTCCAAACGTTTGGTACCGTCTTCGTCCTGCTCCACCTCGTCAATATCAAATTGGACTACCAAATCATTTTCGGTCTGGTAATGAAAGCGTTGGGGCAGCATTTCCACAAATCCATAGTCTCTCAAAATTTCTGTTTGTGTGTGTGTGTGAGAGAGAGAGAGAGAGACCATGAGCAAAAGGCGAGTCAGTGAGAGCGAAAAAGAGTGAGCGCCTTGTGGTTCAGCTTTCTCCAATCGATAGCACATATGCGAACGGCACAGCACGCACCTCCAGTACCATATCCATGTCGTCGACCGACACATCCTCGGCACATGTTGTAGGTAATGAAAATTTGTTCTCCTGCTCGGATATCCCGAGTAGCGACCGTGATATGATTCTTTCCCTCGTTCACAGTCGTTCGTGTATTCAACCATTGTTTTCCATTCCGGTGATTGTACATGTCATATCCTACCGTAAACAATATGGGCACAACAAGCAAGAATAATAATGAGGGTGAGTAGTGAAAAAACACAACAGAATAAACACAATGTCAATACGACAACGACAACGACAACGACAACATCACAAACACGCTATGTTTGTTTGTACGCACCTGGAATGAGAATATGGTCATCACTTCGTTGAATGACCACCAATGCTGCTTGAATCCCTGCCTTGTCCTTGGCATTTCCCCCACACATGGGATACCATTCATTCGTCAACCACTTGAAGGCACCTTCGGGTGGTATCATGGTAGTTTTACTAGGAGTGCTCGGGGTGGGGACGGGGCGCACATCTTCCCCTAGAATGGCTTGCAACAAGGCTTTTCCTTCTTTACTCCACGTGGACGGAAGAGCTGTGGAGGAGTGCGGAGTGGTCGTTTTCAAGTATTCAATGTACGGAGCAAACTGCGACTTCGAGCCCAATTTCCACTCTCGTTTCAATCGCTCCACCAGACCACAACACAGCTGTCCCTCTTCGGTCGGATCGTCGCTGGGAATCACATGACTCCACGGCACGGACACCAACACGGTACCCTTGGGAATGTCTTGCTTGGCAAAGACTCCCGTCACGCCCGTCACTGCATCCTTGCGGAATTCTTGAGCCGGATTGTAAATGCCACCTGGCGCACTGCGGACCCAATCGAAAATTCCGTGATCCAAAGAAGATGAAGAACCTTTCTTATCCTCTTTCGTCTTTCCGTGGGTCACATCGAAAAGTGCGTGTAGTGAAATCAGCAAGAGGAGGACCGAAAGCAGAGACTTGTTTCCCATCCTGTTGATGCAATGATGCAATGATGATGTACCGGTAGTTCGAGTGTCGTGTCCTCTCCTCTTTGCAAAAATAAAGAGTGGGAGTACTGATATTATACTTCAATTCTTGGAAGGCTGATGGTCGGTGGTGAGGATTGTGATTCTCCTTCGTCATTCATTCATTCATTCATTCGCATTCTGGACGATAGTATTAGAACAATGCCATGGCGGTCGTTGGCTCTTTGGGGTGTCGGTGGCATAGACACGCGTCGGCGGCAGAGACGCGTCGGCGCGCGGTTGGGCGGGCGAGCGCACGCAAGTGGACTCAAAATTCGGGTGGGGGATCTGGACGACTGATATGACCACAAAATCCGACTACCATGACTTGTCACGACTCATATGACCTTTACGACCAATTTCTACAATTGCTGAATTTTGCCACTACCGACTGACGATGATGGAAAGGAAGGATACAACCGATCACACCACCAACAACGTAACAGCGGTACCAGTACCGCTGGGGGTGCGAATGACGTCTGATCGCCATGGAATATTGTCTTCTTTTATTTGGCTGGGTGCTATCCGTATGTACAGACAGACAGACAGACGAAAAATTCTGTTCGCACGAAATGTGCTCTGAAATTTTGAATGGTGATTAAAATCGCAGATGTCGTTTGGTCGTTTCCATCGACACAATGGCACGTGCAAAACATCATAATGAATTGTAATGTTCTGCGCGACAAAACACACAAAACCCGCCAAAGCACAATCAACAACGCTCTCGCTTTCTCATCTCAGCTACATAGTAGAGATGACGCGAGGCTCCGAATCCCTTTTGGAGTTTCTAGTTCTCGAACCCCTTACGCCTGCCCTTCGCTAGGGTGTGTCAGTTGTAGTGTGTAAGAAAGTTGTTAGTATTGATTGGGCGTGACCGTGGCTCTGTGTTACCGGAGCGCGGTTGACCCAAGCGACCTGAGAGATCGCCCGGGTGGGTGGGTGGCCTTAAAATTTCTATTGGCTTACTTGGCGAAGTTTGGATTTCTCGAGGGGGATGCACATGAAAACCGTCATCCCTCCCAGGGTTGGTAGGGGACGAGGCCATTTTTCGAAGGCGCTGGATGCAAGGGCGGAGAGCTTAACTTAAAATTTCTATGGGCTTACTCGTAGAGCAAGCTTTTCAACTAATGTAATATCTCGATCTCGATGGTCGAAAGATTTGTGTGCCATCGTCACTGCTCCTTTTCGTTGATCTTCTGTTTTGGTCATTTCCAACGGATGGCAGAAATGACCATTTTGGGACCAGATGACTCGTTCGAGTCCTCACCACTTCCAATCTCTTCAAGTAGAGACTATTATGCTATTATCATCTCTGCATCACCACAGATACAGCAGCATCGCATTGCTATCCTCCGTGCGTCCGCAGCACCCCGCCCTCTCATATCATTACGAGTATTCATCTCTTTATTTTATGCAATGATCTGCTCTTGTGGTTTCGTACTGCAGTTGCTGGTGCTGCAGCTGGTTTCTCCATCCAGTTATTATTGCTATGCTGCTTCATCCGATGAGACGACGAAGCCGACAACGACGACAACGTCATCCACGGTCAATGATAAGGCGGCCACGAATGATTTTGGGATATTCGAGTGGATCCAAAGAGAAGAAGGAGGCTATGTGAATCCGTCGCAGGAATATCGATTATTACTTATGCTCGACAACAACGAAAAGAATGACGGCGACCGAAACCGCGGCGACAGCAGCAGTGCTACCTACGGTATGGTGGCCACCCAACCTATTGCCAAGGGAGAAACATTGCTGCGCGTTCCCTGGTCGCTCATCATCACTGCCAGTAACAGTGATAGCAGCACTAGTAGCGGTGCTCCCAATAATCCCAATGGTCCGATGCCTTGTGCCATGGTCCAAGCATTGGCTCACGAGTTGGAGCTGGGCGCGGAGGCTTCTTCCTACGCTCCCTTCGTACAGTATTTACAAGATGCTATCGAGCGACCTCCCATGAATCATTTACCGAGTGCCTGGAGTCCCCAAGGGCAACATCTACTGCAACAAATTGTGGGAATCGCATCACCGGGACCGCCAAAGAAGAACAGGAACAAAAAACGACGACGGTTTGATCACAATGCCATGATTCCACCCATTGAACCTACCGAATGGATTGCCTTGGATTGGTTGGAAATTTGTCAAGGCGACCCCAAAGATAGTATGGCGGCCTTGTTGGTCGTCCAGTGGGCCGAAGATGGAATCTTGGTGCCGGTCGTATCGGGAATGTACGCGCACCGCAACGGTGCACTACGATGGACCAATGCCGATGTGACGACGGAGGAGCACTCGCGTCAAGTGACGGTGAAAGCTACGAGAGATATTGCGGTGGGAGAAACGATTTATATCAGTCAAAACTTGTGTGCGGAATGTGAAAGTCGAGCTCAGGCGTATGGGACAGCAGGTGAGTAATACTGCGGTACTGCTGGCGAATGCGTTTTTAGTATAGTGTGCGGTGTGCGGCTGGAATGAGTGCTGCGTGTTGCGATCCATCCATCCGCATCGTTGCTCACTATGATATTATGTATGTTCGTACCTGTTTTGTGCCTTCATTTTTATTGGTTGGGTATGCATTCAGAAATGTTACGAGACTATGGATTTATCGAGCCATACCCACAACGCTGGCATTATCGAGAACTGGAAATTCAATTCGAAGTCGATCGGAATGAAACGACAGGACGTTTTGGATTGACATGGGAGATTGAATGGACACCGGACAAGCCAGAGGAACATGGGGATATGATTGTGTGGCTGAAGCGACAAATTCGAAGGTTGAGGAAACTACGTAACATTGAATATCGAAAGGGAAATCCTCCGGGAAAATCGGCCATTCCTCCAGCGGAATGGGAGACAGCATGGGAATTTCAACAAGCGAATGTTCGTGCCATGACCATGGCCATCAAGGCACTAGAAGCGTCGGCTCCTGGTGTAGCCACGTCATTATCCGCAGCGTCTAACCACTCGTTGTTAGAATGGGAGGCATCCGAACTTCTAGTCGATGCACCCCACTACCATCCTCTCGAATGGGAATACGATGATTTGGATTATAGAGACGAGACATGTGACAATGATGAAGCCATGGATTTTCCACACCATCGAGAAGTGGAATTCGTCCCCACCCCCTACCAACAAATGCAATTCACTATTGAACCCAAATCGAAGGATGTCGTTCTGGAGCTGGACCACATTGTTCAAATTGCAAGTATCTACCGTCCTCAGTATCACGAGTATTCGGTCCATGCTGCGGCACGCTATTTAGACTCCGTCAAGCGTGTCATTTTCATCGGAGGAGGTGATTCCATGCTCTTGCATGAAGTGCTCAAGTATCCCGAATTGGAACTCGTCGTGGGTTTGGAACTCGATCAACTGGTCACACGCAAGTCCTTCAAGTACTTTCACACTCAACCTCATTTTGATGATCCGCGGGTGGAATGGTGGTTTGGGGATGCTACCAAGAGTTTACTTCTCTTGTCCAAGGACTACTGGCAAAGCTTTGATTTGGTCTTGGTGGATTTGTCCGAGACGGTCATGTCCTTGTCAGTTACTGCTGAACTGGATGTCTTTGATGCTCTGGCGCTTCTTCTCAAACCAGAAGGTGTCTTGGTCAAAAATGAACAGTATCTGGAGCCCGTCAGCCAAGTCTTTGACCACTCGATGCATATCGTCTATGAATGTCCCATAATTTGTGATCAAGTCTTGACCATGGGAAGCAACAAGGTCGATTTTCTACATTCTCCCGTCAAGGACCACGGAATTCCTACCTTACTCTACGAACCGTTAGTTTCCCCCGACAATCGGTTGAATTTCTTGCACGACTATCGAACCAATGATGCACGGGCGCAAGGAAAATGTGACGCTCCTCCCGAATGTGCCATTCCGGCGGAAGAACAATCCAAGAGCGCCGGAATCATGGAAATTGTGGATGTCGAACAAATCCCAATTCCACTCGATGAGACGTTGGTCCAGGTCCTAGAAGATACAATTGCCAAGCAAGGATTTGAGTTGGCGACATCTCCCGTCTTGGTATCGGACAGCATGATCTTGCTGGTCATGAAGGAGGGATACATTATGGCCCGATTATGGCCCTCGAAAAAGTACTGCAGTATGGAAATCAAGTTGTGGGGTCGCTTTGGCAAACTTCATTCGTTGAGAACCTCATTGACAGAAGCGATGCAAAGCCCACTGGTTTCCAACTTTCGAGTGGTCGTTGGTGGCATGTTTGGATCTTCCACTTGGAACGAGGATCGCAACTTGATCGGTCCTCAAATTGTTCAGGCGCGAGACTGCGAGGAAAAGTCATTTTCGGACGACCCTCCGAGTGGGGTTGCGTTGCCTTCTGCGAACGAGCTCATTGTGGCCGCTGTTGAAGAAAGCCTGGTACATGTTGTCAAGACCAAAGACAATGTAGCAGTGGCGCTGTGTGGAACGGAGGCCGAGACGTGTTTGGCCGCGGATTTATTGGAGAAGTCAGAAACAGTGAGCAACGTCATTCGACTCTTTACTTGCTCTGATTTGGACGTGGACGATAGTAGCACCATGTACGAATGTGAAATTGCTGTTGCCTCCAAATGGAAAAAGGCACAGCTCGGAAAGAAGGGAAAAACACAATTGCTCTTGGTGGATCAAACGGCAACCATGCCACTGCTTCAGATTGTAGACAGCATCTTGAGTCAAACCAGGTACCGAACCTCGCTTGTTGCCCCCACAAATGTGTTTTTAGCTTGGTCGAGTGTTCCAAAGGAAGAATCCTGGCGAAAGTACTTTTTGGAAAACTACCGCCGCCACTACCTGAACGATCCTATTAGTCGAGGAGAAATTAGGATTCAATCCGGGACTCAATTGGTCGAATTTGGTGTGGTCTCTTGCGCTGACGATAAGGCACCCTATGCGTTCCAAAAAGTTGAAAGCAGTCTTCGAAAACGCTTTCCTCCTCGAGAAAAGCTCATTGACATTTCCCTCCAAACAATACGTGGTGGAAAATACCCATGGCTAGAACCGTGGGAACCCAAGAAATTCCTTCAATCTGACTATGATAACCAACCGGGTCTGGATCAATACTTCAAGCAACAGCCTCTGGCGCATCATGTGGTCTTCCAGTTAGAGCCAAGGGAGGGAAAGCCTCTCTTTAAATTCTCGGTTGATGGCTTGGCATCTGCTCTTGAAAATGCTTTGAAACAAGTCCAGTTCGACTGCCCTCATCAAAGTATCTATCAAGGATTGGGAGACGGCTGTTTGGTGGCGTGTTTGAATCCGTCCTTGGGAAGTGTACTGTTGGCATGGGACGGCCGCACCCACGTCGATGTCAGCTACTACCGGATCGGTACCGATACCGACAGCCTTACCACCGAGTTCTCCCGTTCCTTTCTAATGCAGGCGCGCGCCAAACTCCAAGTGACGCTTCAAGATGCAATGCCTCGGGGGACTGGTCGAACGATCAATCCAGCAAGTGATCTTCGAACACCCGCCGAACTGGAAGACTTTTTCCGACGACTCTCCGAGTCTCCGTCCAAAGCCCAATTGCTTGCACAGCACCATGGTGACGAGGACGAAGACGACTACGACGAATGATGAGGAGTTACCGCACTCAAGGATAATGCAAATAGCTCCTGTAGGATAGCAAATATCCAGCTACATAGCAGCCTCTAATTCACTCAAATAATGATTCCCGTCTAGTCCCTATGTCGATGATCATTATCATCATCCTCTGGATGTGATGGGTGTGATCCTTCTCGATGATGATGATGATGATTCGTATCGTCATCCCCCGCTAGAGACGCCCATGAAAAAAAGGGAGACAGAAATGCCTTGGCAAATACCCATGTCGAATGAATAGTCCAATAAACAATCGCCAAGGGCAACTGTAAAAGTTGCTGCCATGTCCATTGCTGAGAGTAGGCCTTCTTTTCTACAGGTCGTGCCGGTAATTCTCGACCGTGTAACGTTCCCATGACGACCAAGAAGGAAGGAGACGACGACGACTGTTGCTGTTGTTGAGCTGAAGCAGAAAGCTCCACGAGCAGATCGGATACTTCTCGAGGCGATTTGTGGCTACCCGGAGGAGCTGTTGCTGTTGATGGTGTTGATGGGTATAGAACTTTGCCCTTGTGTAGAATCTTGAACCCATCCGCCAGCTTTAATGCGGTTTGGATTCGATCTTGAGCGAGAACCACGCCACTAGTAGACGAAGAATTTGTTGTTGTACTAGCGGAACGGATCGACCACTTGTTGAGAAAGGACGACAGCCAGTCCGTCGAATAAGAGGAGGAGGATGGCTCATTCTTCAGTGATAAGGAATAGGTTTGTTTCCCAAATTTAAAGCATACATGCGGATCCTCCGCTGTCCTCGGACCAACATCGCGTCCTCCGCCGTCGCAAATAAAAGATATGCTCCCCTGGCACACAGGACAGTGCTTGGAATCCACCAACCGCTGCGCATTCCACTGCACAGCATGTCCACATTCAACCCTCCGATGATCTTTATACAGAATTGCCACATGGAGTGGATTATCCCAGTCCGAAGCCTCCAACCAGTCGCTAAGATCGTCGTCTTCACCGCTTGTTACTTTCGATGACGAAGCAGACTTGCCGCTGCCGTGCTGATGGTGCGGGGCCTTCATGCTTTGCGTCGCTTAGAATATAGAAGCAGCAGTCTCAAGAATTAGCTTCTTCTACAAACAGAATTACCAACATCGCCTATCAGCAGCATTATTTTAAAAGTACGAATTGGTGCTCAAACGTTAAAGATGCGATGATTCTGGGAACCTGCTCTCGTATGATGAAGAATATCTACAGTACTGTATCATAATCATCATCGCTCGCTCCCATTACCCCTAAGCGACTAATCTTAACTTTTATTATCATTTTGATCGAATTTCTATCAGGGGTTGATCTGGTAAAATCATTGGATGATGATGATGATGCGTGTTAAAGTAATCGAAATACTTGTACGTACGACTGACAGACTTTACTGTAGAATTGAATCTACGAAGTCAAGAACTGTTCTACACGAGAGTGATCAAAATTCCAGCGGCACAACTCAAGATAATACACGTCTGTATATCTCAATTTCGAATTGTGAGCTAATAGATTGCTTACTCTACTCTATCCATTCTCTCTTTCAAGATCGCAATCTCGATTCCAAGATCAACTTCACGATCAATCTGTAGCTTCGTCCCTCAATGATCGCAATAGACATTGCATGATCCAAGATCCATGAAAGTCATCGACGTTAGCCTGCAAACGAATCGTCCTTGATCGAATCACTAGCGTCTGTCCTTCTTTCGGTGGTGGACTCCTCCGATCGAAGTCCCTCTTCAACAGATGCGATCCTTCGTGACGACGACCCACGTGAAACACGTACATACAGTATTACCGAATTCGTTAACTTTTTTGGAGAATATCACCGAAAGGTTACCGATTGGCGGGAGTTTTTGGCAAGTTTTTGGCGAAAGAACAGCCTCCTGAAAGTTTTGAGCGCGAGGCAAGTACATTTGTCATTGCAACAATGGTGGTGACAGATGCAGGTGTCGTGCAAGCCTGGATGGTGTTGTCGCGAGCATCATTCTCGTCATTTGAGACGTTCAGACCAACATAGGGGGGGGGTATTCAAACACGAGAATTACGGTGGACCCGCCCGGGACCTCGTACCCCTCACGCTTCTTGGCCGAGATTTGCGTTGAATCTTGTTGCGGAGTCGCGAGTCGCGTCTCTTGCCGACAAAAATAAATATTAACTACCGGTACCAGCATATTTTCCGTCTCTCGAAACGTTTCATCCATCCATTCGTCTCCTCATTCTTCTTCCGATAACCATTGCTATTAAAATATGCGGCTCCCGACTTTGGATCTCGTGGTACTTCTCTCCCTCAGCATCCTCATTTTTTTCTGGAATTCCGTTCTAGCAATATCATCGGCGGATATTGATGTTGGTGATGCCGAAGCCGAAGCCCAAGATGATGATATGGTTC
The DNA here is from genome assembly GCA_956465555.1 of Nitzschia sp. pyKryTriq1. Lineage (NCBI taxonomy): Eukaryota > Bacillariophyta > Bacillariophyceae > Bacillariales > Bacillariaceae > Nitzschia > Nitzschia sp. pyKryTriq1. Next base: position 393,673 of record OY101130.1, on the reverse strand, counting down.
TGTTACAGCAAGTCAAGGAATGGACGGTCGCCAATGGAGGTTCTATCAGTCACAAAATCGACATTCGACAAATTCAAGGATCTTTACATGGATTGTTTGCCAACGAACCGATTCCCAAGAATGAAATCATCACATCGATTCCATGGCATTTACTTATCCGACCACCCAGTGGCGAGAATGCAAGCTGGTGTGAAATAGTCGAAACAGTACGAAATACTGTCGTCACGAAAGCTCCGGAATTACAAACACCGTACGAACGATATCTATCGAAACGATCGCTAGCGAGTGCTCCATTATGTTGGTCCGAAAAGGGCAAATCATTATGGAAAGAACTCATTCACGGCGGCATGTTTGGAATATATAAAGGATTGGATATCAAATGGGATGCGGAGGAATGTGGTGGGGTTCCACTCAATGACGGTCATCTTCAAGCCATGATGCTTTTAAAAACACGAGGGGAAGGTCCTAAGGGCATTGATTTAATTCCCATCAATGATCTTCTCAATCATCGAGTACGTATTGTTGTTGCATTCTAATGGCATAGCATCATGACTGATATCTGCTTTGCGAGACGAAGTGGAATTTTTGGTTGCTAAACAAACATGGAGGGTAATATTGTTCTCTCACACACGTTCATTCGTCGTTCTGTCTCGAATCATCAATCGATTACTTTTATCTAGAACGGATACTATACGAACGTCAAGCCAGTATTCAAAACGGACGACTGCTATATGATTGTCGCGACACGAGATATTCAAGCAGGAGAGCAATTGCAGAGTTCGTACAATCAATGCGATTGGTGTCATGAGGACTATTCGAGTCCACCCGCTGGACCGAACAAATATTTTGTGACGCCCCAAATATTTGAATGGTATGGGTTTGTCGAGCTGTATCCTCAACGATGGGTCGTTCCATATGCACGAATATTATTCAATATTGACGAATCATCGGAAGCCGAAGAAAATGAAGGAGACGAAGAAGAAGGTAGTGATTTGGAAGTTACTTTTATTGTCCCACCGAGTCGTGGAGGTATTGCGTTTCTGGCAATTCAACTCGAACGTCTCGAAGCATTTGAAATGGACCACAAATCTCGTACGGACATTCCCGAAGTGGAACTTCAAGCCATCATGAGCTTTCGCTCCGCCATAGTCACAGCATTTGAGAACGCAATTGAACAATCGGAGGGACAGTTCTCGGATCAGGTATGGTTGTGGGAGGAAGATGAATGGTACATTGAAGACGTAGATGATAGTGATGGGGTTCGGCATGATCCCACGTATGACAGTGGCGAACTCTAGTAGTAGTTGCAAGGTCGGTCAAGCTGAAACTCAATCTCAAACTAATGCTATGACGGTCAGTGAGATGCTTTTGATGTTCCTAAGAGAGGCTCTCTACTAGAGAGTACAGTAGGTCTAATCTCTAGTAGTAGGTAGTATCATACCATAGAGAAAATTCTGTCTGCCGTGCGCTCCGTGCTGCCTTCGTGTGTCATCACTCGTGTGAGTCGTCGGAACGCGCGCCGGCAGGGTCATCAAAAATAGGCCTCTTCTATGTGGAAGGAATCCGGAATTTCAACAGTTCTGAATTCGTATTCTTTGTTCCCCCCGACCACCGGATCCACTCGGCACCATCACAAAAAATCCAAACTCCAAGCACCCCTTCCATTTTTTTCTTTCAACTCTATAATCTCTCTGATACCGGTGTTTCTATTGTTTCCATCTACTTTCCCCCTCTCTCAAGTAGAATAGCAATCAGAAAGAAAGATGTCCATGTCAACTTTGGGAGCCCAGCTGGCCGCCTTGAACAGTGCGAGTCAAGGAGGAGGAGGCATAAGTGGTAGTGCCCTTCCCTCGTCGCGACGCCACGAGGATGCCGTCGGGCGAGGCATGTACCACAGTGTGCAAGTGGGACATTCGGTGGTCGACCACAAGTCTCACATTTTCAAAGCTTCCATTTTGTATCAAGATGCCAGACAAGCCTCGAATGTGCCACTGACGACGCTGGAAGAAAATTGTGTAGCGGCGTTGGAAGAACTCGAAACTGTTGATTCCGTGTTTGGAGAGTATTCTGCCAAGTTGTGTCACAAGGCGGTGGAACGAGGACTTCAAACTCGGGCAGGAAACGAAGAGATTGATGTTATCATCCAAGAGCTATTGTTTCGATTGGCCTTGCGAATGACGACTTCCAATCGTAGTGGTGAGGATGGGGTCGACACGATGATGTGTGGCTTGAACGTCGTCGAGTACTTGATTCGGCAGTACGATTTGCATTTGAGGCCCAAGCTTGTCTCGACGATGCTCTTGGTATGGCTACCTCATCATGAAAATGCTTACTTTCTCAGATGGTTGCAACTGGTCGATCTCGCAAATCTACAAACCTATTCCTGGTTGCGTCCTTATGCCATTCCCAACGCCAAGGTCGGACGAGACGTGATTGCCAAAGCGGCTTCCAAGAACGTGGCTCTGTGCCGAGACTTGCTGCTGTTAGCTACCAAATCAGCAGGACTGCCCGAGGCTGGTGCCACTCTATCATTTACGGCTGCCGTCTTGGTCGAGGCCATGACTTTGCAACAACGAGCGACTGGAACTGTGGATGAACGAACCTGCCACGCCTTGTTGCCAACGATTCGGCGGGCTTGTCTCTCGGCCCACAAGAATAATGCTTTATTCAGCAACTGGGGATACATTCTCGCCTCAACACTGGTGGAGACGAGTTGTTTGGCCGATGAGCCCCGTAAAGGGCTCATTTCGAGTATCCTGCAAGGACTGACGACGAGCAGCAGCAATAAGTCTGGAGGTGCACCAAAGAAATCTCGGCAAAGCGAGGACGGAGAAGACGATGAGATAATGCAAGAGAAGGACGCAGAACATGATCCAAAAGTCGATGATGATGTGATTCAAAACGGTATAATTGTCGTCATGAGCTTGCTACAGCAACAGCCTCCCTTGAGTGTGGACTACGACCAGGATGTGGACGCTGGCGCAAAAATCAGAAGTCAGATTACCGTGGGAGGATCCACTGACAAAAAGATTATCTACGGATATCCCAATGCCAGCTGTATCAATGACAAGGCCATATGGCAAGCCCTGTTGTCGTTGGATAGTCTTTCGTCGCGTTTTTCTAGACTTTTGGTCGAAGACGGTTTTGTGGACATGGTTCATTTCATTACAAGTTTGTGGCTGGTTGGATGGAAGCGTTCAGAGAAGTCTAGAAGACTCAAATCCAGCACCAACAAAGTCAGGCATGCCAAGCAGCATGAGTTGGTAGAGCAGTTCTTGAAAGATTTGCTGCAAGAGAGCAATCTTTCTCGCCACCTGTGGTCGAAGGCCGTATGGATCGAGGCCCTAGTGTGCTTTGTATTGACCAACAGTACAATCATCGATACAGAATCGCCAGACACTGACAATAAGGATGATTCTGATCCGTTTTTGGATGAAATTCTTCATATTCTTCGTCGAAAGAATGCCACAGCCTACGATCGAGGCATTGCGAAAGCTCTCTTGCAATTGCAACGCAAACCTCGTACCAAGCTAGCGGCGTATCTAGGACTTCTTTCCGACTCGAATGATATCACAAAGACAACAGCTGGAAATCCATCTGAAGGGGGGCTTGCTATTGCCTTGCCTCCGCGAGTTGCCTTGGAGCACGCGGATGTCGAAATTCGTCTGGAAGCAATTGATCGAGTGGTGGCACAAGAGCAGCAAGAAGAAGAACTCGGCGATGCCATGGATATTGATGGTGAAGGGGACACAATCATAACGGTCTTGATGCGCCGAGTATTGGTAGATGACAGCGTAGCTGTCGCGATCAAGGCGGCAAAAACTCTCTGCAGCCTCTTGGACGCCAAAAAACCCAAGAAGGAAACCAAACACATGAAAGAGCTTGCCTCTGTTTCCTTTGCTACAGAGGCGCTCGAGGCTTTGTACAAGTGGACTGAAATGCCTCAAGTTGACCACAAGATGAAATCCATTCTCTTGTGTGAACTTCTTCATTTGGTGGCCATGGGAGCCGCAAAGTTGAAAGACGAAGACAACAACGACCCCAACGGACTCATGGTCAAACTAGTCGAAGCTATTGGAGGCTATCTGGTACACGGAGAGACGGCAATTGCCAAAGAAGCCGCAAAAGGAATAGTCCTTGCACTTGCTGGAAAGAAAGGAAATAGGACCTCCGACAATGAAGCTCGTGAAGTTTTGATGTCTCACGATAACAACTTGCTGCGTCAGTTTGCAAGAGAGGACACGGATGCTTCACACATGGAGCAAGTATTGCGTCGAAGGTTCTTACCATCGTTGCTAAAAGCATATTCGGAAACCTTAAGCCAGCGATCGAGTAAACATGAAGACGAGCTATCAACGGCAGCGCTGGGGTACTGTCTTTGGAGTATGAACACACACGGAAGCAGCCTTTCAGCTGATGATAGAAAGCTGCTTTTGGACGTCCTTAGCAGGACAGTTGTCCAAGCTGCGTCAACAGGAAAGCGACTTTTATCGATCGTCTCTGACTTGCTAAAAGCAGAGGAATCATTATTCGAGGAAGTGAGTCGCCCCTTTATCGTGACCCTGTGCCAAGCAACCAAGGACCGGGCTGGGAAAAATGTACCCACCATTGCCATAATTATGGAGGTAGCGTCCCGTCCCTCCTCAGACGGCGAAATGGTAGAACGTCTTCTCAGTATCGCTACGTCAATGGCAAAGGAAGAACCAGAGAGTGTTTATCTTGGACTTATTCCAACTTTGGCTTTGCTTACCAACCACGAGGCAGTGGTTCGCAAAGAAGCTGTCGCTTTTCTCTCTGTCATAAAGATATCTCTTGCAAATCATAGGAATTCCGATTGGAAACCGCTGTCCGAGATCTGCACGTACATGCAGGACAATGAATCTTCTGCCTTATTGGGTAGTCCCTCGCTCTTGTCTGGCTGCCTCCAATCTACGATTTCAAATTCGAGGCAGTCCACGGGCCTCCAGGAATCTATTCTCAAGCTTGCTCTGTGCTCATTGACGCCCTTTGTGTCCAGTGAGGAGCTTGATCCCGCCAAGCTATCCAATGTAGGCCATCTTGACGTCGAAGATGCGATAGGTGGTCATTTCGCTTGTCTCGCTGTTCTTAAGGCCGCCCAAGCAGCGGGAGAGGCCGCTTTTCCGCTTCTGGCCAGGTGGTCGAAGGTGGGAAAGCCCGTCCTTGACTTTGTGCAGGGAAGCGATTGGGAATCGACACCCTCTGCTAGTTTATTATCCGTGTTCGACCATGCAACCTTGATGCTAAAGGGAATGAGGGCGACCGAGTCATCCGAACAAGGAACACAAGCTTCCAGTGTTATCATCATGTCCGGTCCGGGTTCCAGCGGAGGGCGAAGGCGGTCATATTCCTTCGGAAAGAATGAGCCATCAAATTTCCTAGCTTCCTACCCCAATGAGATGGTAGGGACCGTGGTCTCTCTTCTGAAAAGTAAGAAGGACAACTCCACGATTAGACATGTCAGAAATACACTGTCCCAGCAAATTTTAGCCAGTGAATCGTGGGCAAACAACATGTTTTCAAAACTATCCCCGGTCCACCGAGGACAAATCGTTTCGGCTCTTCTTGATGCCGCAAATAATGATCTTGCTGATCATGCCGAAGCCGCTTTCTTCGCTCTTCCTGTTCCGTGTCATGAGCTCTCCAAGCTCCTTGAGAAACAGTCGACTCAAGGATCCAGTCTCTCATTCATCACCTATATTGCTGACTACGGAGGGGCTAATTCGAAGGAATTGGTAGCCGATCCACATGTTGCCGAAATCTTTGGTGCCTTGTTAGAGAAATTTACAATGTTGTCGCTGAAGAAATCGGAAGAGGAAGACGGTGTGGAGTACGCACGAACATCCTTACTTGATGGATTGGTCGAGCTTTTGGGTGCACTTCCGAGCGAAGCAGGCGAAAAGCTTGGCCTGAACAAGAAGAAACGGTTCAACGAATGGATTAACACGCTGGTTGGAGTTGTTGGGGCCGATGACACGTCTTCCTATCGCCCCCTCGATTCCCCCCGAAGCAAAAAGTTATCTCTCTCAATGTTGACGTCTCTCTGCTCCCTCTACCCTGCAGCAGTTACTCAGAAGCTGATTCTTGCAGTTTCGTCCATGGTTATGTCCGCAAGTTCCGAAAAGGAGGCTGGGACAGCGGTTGAATGCCTTCGCTCTGTCGTCCCGGTGTACTTAGAGTACTGCTCTGCTGCAAATCTCTCGGCCTTGGATCTAATTGTGGCCTTCATTGGCGCATCGAACAAGGACATTGATGCAGATACGCGCGTTGTGCTTTACCAGGGATTTGCCGACGCTGTTTCTCATGGCGGTCAACCGAAAAATGATAGTTTCCTCGGGCCTTTTCTTTCGAGTTGTCTAGCCAGCGACATTTTTTATTCTGGCCAAGATAAAAACCGCCCCCTGTCTTCTCAGCTATCATCTCAAATTTTGAGTCAAGTTGCTGTCGCGAAGCGTGTACAGGCAGTATTGATACTTGTGTCTTACGCACGAGATATCGTAATGCGATTGGGCGGAGAAGAAGTTCCCGAATCAAACGACCTGGTCCCTCTAGATGCGTTGTCTGGCATGGCCGAGAAGGGTCCCGATAGGCAAAAGATGAAACCCAACTTGAGCACCGCGCCTTCGAAGGAAACATTGAGAAAATTGTGCGTCGCCTTGATGGCAGGGACTTGCGAGATCTTTTCTTCACCGGCCTTTGCGAGGTTCCTTCGGCATTGCAAGTCGGACTCGTCCACTCCGGTCGTGCGGTTGTGGCAGGACCTTCTACTAATTCAGTCGATCTTGAACAGCCAATTGGGAACCGCTGAAGGCAATGCGCTTGATTTCTGGACGTCGATCGCGGAGGTTACAAATGAGACTCTGGAGTCTATTCAGAACCATTTGCCTTCTCATATATTTTTGGCCTTTGCAACGTCTCTTGTCAAAGAAAGTGACTCGGAGGATCTACGCTCTAGAGCCCTACAGCTTGTCGCCGACCGTTCCCTGCTACTGGATTCATCAGACCCCGAGTCCTGTTTGTTTCTTGATATGCTTCCATACCTTTCAACTTTGTTTTACACCGGAAACGACACGGCAGGTGTTTTTCTGGTCCAGCAGTCGGCGTTGATCGCCGTTGAACATATTACGAGAAAATTCTGCTTCGACAGTGGCGGTCCTGGTGTCAAATATCTTGACATGGTGTCACAGGCACTTACGAAAGCAGCGGAGGTGATAAACACGCAATGCAGAGGAATTGATTTGACCACAGTCAATGCACAGGGTCTTGGAAATCAAACTACAAAACTGCTTTGCACTGCTACCTTGTGTGCGGCCACGACCATTCGGGCTTGTGGAGCTCGAGCACTTCCAGCGTTACCGAACCTTCTGAGAACCTCACTACAGCTCTTCGGTCAAGTAAATACCCTCCTGAGCAAACCTATCGACGACGAAGGGGACGAAAATCAGTCTAGGATACTTCAGCTTTCAATTTTGCGACTACTTACCGCTACTGTCGAGACGATTCCTCAATTTGTCGGACCCTATCTTCCTGACATGTTTCAGCCAACTGTATTGCCTTCAGCAGCTTTACAGGAAGGTTGCGACGAACAAAGCGTTTCCATCAAAACAGCTGCAGTGGGCCTTTGCCAAGCTATTGCCAAAAAGGTACCAGCCCGCCAGCTATTCACGCCACTCACCGACGCTCTCCTCAAACCTGATTCAGTCGGGGGCTTGACTACACTGCTAGATATCATGACGATGTCCATTAGCAATTCGAAGGCGACTGAACTCGGCGGGAAAGTTAACGCGATCCTTAAGGCAGGGACATCCGTTTACGATTTTGCTGTAGAGCATCAGCATGGGGGCGAGCTTGTTGCTGCCTCGACCAAAATGTTCATGGCTTTGGTATTGAAACTGTCCGAGCTACAATTACGGTCTCTATATTCTAAGCTACGAGCATGGAGAGGTGACTTCGACAAGGACTCCCCAAAGAATTCGGCTTTTAAGAGATATTGCTTCTGGAGTTTATCTGCGTCCCTGGCTACCCAGTTGAGATCAATATTCCTCCCGTGTTTTGCAACTGTTTTCTCCGACGCGGTTGATGAACTGGTAAGTGGGTCTCTCGTTGATTCTGAAAGTTGGTCTCCCACATGGTGTCTAACTTGCGTTACAGGATGCCGCCGTCTCGAATGTGTGCAGCAGAAATGGAATCAAGGTAGCCGGAGGGAGAAAAAAGCAGCGACTAGCAGGGGATCTCTCCTTCGAGTACGACCATGACTCTCTAGCCTCGCTTCAAGCCGTTCTAAAGTGTCTTGAAGTATCACTCCGCTCGGACGCTCATGAAGGAGGTTCATGGATTCGCGATGGCGAGTCTGAAAGATTCGAGCTACTGCTAGGACCGCTTGGAAAGCTTTTCCATAGTCAGGTCGACAATCATATATCTTACCAGGATCTCGTGCAAGGTCCTGGCCAAAAGGAGGATGATTCAGGTTGTGTTACAGAATGTATCGTCGCACTTGCTTCTGCGGCCGGGGACGAGCAGAAATGGAAGCCACTTAATCACGCAGTTTTACAAGCCTGCTCTCACGAAACCAGGGGAGAAGTTCGGAAGGCTGGTGTCCGCTGTCTGCTGTCGCTGATCAAGTCTATTGGAGAAGAATACATGGTCTTGATACCCGAATGTCTGCCTGTCCTGTCGGAACTACTTGAAGATTCCGACGAAGAGATTGCAGGTTTTGCTCAAGAATGCATCACAAGCAGTGAGGAACTCTTGGGGGAGAGCCTTGAAGATAGTCTTCTTTAAAAGTCGAACGCTAAACCAGTATTACGTAGTAAACAAATGAGGTTGTTTCACCGTGCCGTTATTCGTCTACACATGATTGCTAAGTACATAATGCGGTAGAACCGCATGGGATCGTCCCTCAGCCGACAGCCCCTTCAGCGGTCGAAGAGGGAGAAATGTTTCGATAACTGCTACCGCTACCGCTACCGCTACCACTACCACTACCACTTACCGCTGTGTTCAAGGTGGTGAGTCGGACGGGAGAAATTTCGCCCAACCTCTAGAATCGTCTGTCCCGGGGCCCGCGGGAGTGGGATGCATGTGTGCAAGGGGATCCCTCCACAAGATTAATTTTTGCCTCTCATCAACAAAATTGTCCTGGCCGATTTGCGATGAGGTGGACCGTCTCGGCTGCCTCGCTTCTAGTAAAAAGTGGCAGACTCAACGCATCTTCAACCCTACAAGTCTCACCCAACATTGAATTATATTAAAAACTGAATACCTATATCCAAATTAGACGTTATTTAGTCCTTTGACGAAATCCTCTATCAAGAGCAAAAATGGTATGTATATATACAGTGATGAATAATACTGACCGTTGAGTTTCAAAAATGGAGTCATATAATAATCCATAGTGAGCGCAGGGCCAGAGGTGCTCATTTTTTGTTGGCGTCACAAATCACAATCGGTGGGACGCACCAAATAACCAATCTTGTAATCAAGTGCTCATTTCTCGAGCCTCGACAGAATAACAAAGCCATCCATTCGACAGAATAACAAAGCCACCCATTGCGATTCAGCACACCAGCTTTTTAAAGACTCAAAACATAACTCAAAGATGGATGCACTAGACATGTTCGAACCGGAAAAGCCTGTTGGTGGTAAGTTTCGTAGAGGACTATGCGACGATGTGATGATGTTCTTTGTGGGCCAAATGATTCTAATTCGAAAAACCTTTCCCTGTCAATGATTGATAGTTTCGGAATTGCCTCGAGAAGAGAATCTTGATCAGGACCGTGGGGATCTTGAGGAATGGGAATCTTCTCGAAATGGCTCCCATCCCAGCACACCGATGGCGAAGACCGGAAAGCGAAAATCGTCCGACGATCGTCAACCAGAATCGCCTCCGGAAGTGGAAAGGCAACATGCACCCAACAGTTGGCATCGCGAGAAGCACTTCGGATCTCATCCTGTATCGATGGAAACTGACTCTCCCGCATCCTACCCAAAAGACATGATGGTTTCGTCCAGTGAGCATCGCTACCGCGGACATCAATCCTACCATGACGGATCCTCCTCGAAAGGCAGTGTATCGACACCAGTGTTGACCAATGAGTATGGTGGAAGCTATGGTGGATATGAACATCCTTCATACCGTCCTAGCAATCAATACCAGAGCTACGAGGGTGGGCACTATCACCACACTCCACCGCGCCATTCGAGAGGCCACTATGACATGGAGGCACCACCTTCGCACTATGCCCCTCCCCCGCCGACGCAATCTGAAGCTTACATGAGACCACGTCGATGGGCTTGCGATTATTGCAACATCGCAACTTTCGTGAGCTACGAAGAAGCTTGTGCTCATGAGGATGCGTGTGCCCAGCAGTACCATGAACGCTACGGAGGTCGTCCTCATCCTTCCCGCGGTCCAGTACCACAGTATGATCAGCCTCATGGAGATGTAAGGGGTGGAATGGGTGCCCTCTATGCTAGCCAAGATGTAGCTCCATCTCACCATGGCAGACACCAGCAAGTGTGGGGAAGAGGACCTCCGATGCCCAATCTGCCCCATGATCACCACCAACCCCACTACCCGCCCTCCCACCATGGGCACCACCAAGCTCTTGACTACCAGACACCTCCCCGTTATCCGTCTTATCAAGGCTACAGTGGAAGAGATGGACACCCCCGACAACCCTACGAGCCAAATCAGAAGCGAATGCTCCTCGCAATGCCAACTGATAGCGAGAGCTTGTCCGATCGCCAGTGCTATGTCCGCTCCGAAATGGTTGAGATTTTCGCTGCCACCAACAAAGACGTCTCTGCGCGTCACTCCAAGGGAGCCCAGAAACTGATTGAGGGACAGGTTGGCATTCGTTGCCTTCATTGTGCACACTTGCGCCCCAGGGATAGAGCAGAGCGGGCAGTCTGTTATCCATCTTCCATTAGCAGGATCTACCAGACAGTAGCCGATATGCAGCGATTTCACTTCGAGCAGTGCCGAGAGATCCCACACGAAACCCGAAAGATCTATAAAGCACTGAAGACGACCAGGCCACGCGGTGTGGGCTCCCCGCAAACCTATTGGATTCATAGCGCCAAGCTATTGGATCTAGTGGACAGTGAACAAGGCATTCGTTTTTCGAATGATCACAACAGCGAAGAGACCACAGCCTAATCTACTACTAGTACTAGAGGGGATGGGAAAGGGGCAACGAGCCTGACAACAAGGGAAATACATTGACATTGATCACATTAAAATAAAAGTATTAGACTCACCGTAAATCACGATTAGTTTTGCTGTTTGGATGTTTGGATCGATCTACAGCCAAGCCGGTCGACCTTGGATCGCTGCGTTCTTCTACACTTGTGCGTTTGACGATCGTGTTCACTAACTCAAAAGAACCGCTACACATTCCGTAAGTCATTCGTCCCCGCTTGACGGTAAGGGCGAACAAAAAAGATCACTACTAGAAAGTGAAAGACGAACGTGTATCCTATACTAGATTAGAACTTTGTACTTGTATACTTGAATGCTTCATAAAATTCTAGTCCGGACTCATCGTAGAGTAAAGAACGCCCCGCTTCTTGCAACACCCTTCGCCTCCAATATCTGAGGAACAGTTTGTTCCACCCGTTGAAGGTGTTGGATCTAAAATCATCGCTTGCTATAAACGATCGAGCCGCGTTAATGTATTTGTCCAAGGATGCCGTCTTCGTATCCTTGGTCATGCTTTTGTCTACCATATGAGGGATAAACACAACTGGCAGACCTTCAAAGAGCTTTGGGGCAGATTCTCGATACTCGATGATGGGGATGACACCAAGCAACAGCCATTCGTAGGTTCTGTAGCAGTCCCAGCCATTCCCTGGTGGACTGACTGCAAAGAGATAGCGACTTGCTGCAGCATAGATAGAGCTTGGTGTGGATTTATTCACGGTACACGAGATGCCGTGCGTTTCAGTCTGGTGACGACAGAGAGTGTCGAACACAGCCTGGCGGTGCAGCGAATTCGAGTTGACTCCAAACTTGACAAAGATATCATCAACCGTGATTTCATCCTTCCGAGAAAGCCAACGATCTTTGTCCAAGAAAGGGTTTGAGTAATTCGTCAACTGAAGAAAGGGCTCAAGATACTTGCCTTGGGGCAATGTTTGGGCCAACCCCAACGGGAATCCCTCAAATTTATTGTGGGGGTCCTGTAAATCAGGCTGATCGATTTTTGGATTGGTCCCATACCACTTCAAAATGACATCGGCCTCATCGTCGCGCATGAACCTCGCTGTCTTATTCGAAGGCGAGTTCGAGTCTGTTTTGGTCGTGAACAAAATGTATGGAACTTTGATCTGTTTCCTGATCTTACTAAAGGTATTCCTTTGGGAGGAGCCATTGAGTATCGAAAGTATTGTCCCTGGTTGGAAGCATGGAAGCAGTGATTTATCGAGGTGAGAACCATGATAGGTCAAATCCCTGGGGTATATATCGTGTTTGAGGTACAAAAAAACGTCCGCAAGGTCCAGTGCAGAGCAATGAGAAATCAGCTCGCGGTTATCCTGGTCCAAAGAAATCGCAACGTTTTCAACACAGCAGGTGTCTTTACACATTTTTTTCGGCTTAAACCATGATGTCGCGTTGTTGACGATTGTTGCTTTGTTGTAAGCATTTGACACAATATATGATTGATTGCTCAGAGTCAGACGACGCAGTATTTCTTCTTCCAGTTCATGATACCTTGCTACAGCCGCAGACCCACTCGACGAAATCCTCGACGTGACTGCTAGCGGCGGGGTGAAGAATCTCTCTTCTCTTATTCCTGTAAGGTCTCCGCTTATCCTCGCTGAAAGAAAGAATTGGCCAAGGGTAGCTGCGAGAACCACCAACCAGGTCCCTACTTTGCGGCTCCTCCGCTGCACGAGCCTCATGCTTATTCACGAATGCATACGCTGCAGATCCGGTACCTGGAAAAGCATCGTTGATGGTGAAAACGATGATACGAAAAACCAGAGTAATGATGCATGAAAGGAAGAATCGGTTGTCGATGTAAGAAAGATTTTGGGGAAAAGATAAACCTTTTGAGATTGAAGAATGATAATGAATAAACGCCACAGTCTACAAATGTCGGATATACTATTCTTTTTTGTTGTAGTTTTACTTTTTTGTTGGCGATCCAAAGAAAATAGCAGGTGTAGTATCTTCGATGTCGTCTTACTGTCGCATCATTTAAGTATATAGACGGATCGCGCCAGCAGAGCTCCAGAAAGTCTAACCTGCGGTCACAAAATCAGACGGTGACACGAAACACCCGAACGGAAGTAAACGGACAAGCTGACTGATCGTGATGAGAAGCTCGGTTAGGCCAAAATTGGAGATCCACGTACCGCGGTACGTGCCGGAACATTGTCTCTATAGAGGAATCTCTACTGCTCTACCGTAGTATTACTATCATACTTCGTACGAGTGGGGGGAGGTAGGAGGGGGACAAGTATTATCCATACATCAAAAGGTCCGAGACCACAAGGATCCGAACGTTGCAGGATCAAAGCGGTATCAAACAAATGTCATGAATGAACAGTCTTTTACCTCTAGGCTCTCTCGCCTCCAGCAACATACTCCTCGTAGTACTAGAACTCTTCGCACCTACTCTAGTCTACTAGATTAGACAGCACTATCTTTCGCAGACAAAGTATTTCTGTTCTCGATGTTTGGTGGGCGGGTTTGAACTAATATCAAGACGACGCGGTACGCAGAAATAATCATCACCAGTAGCGAGCCTCGATCTGCGAGTCGTTGACATCGATTGGATGCGAAAGGAAAAAACTGATTTACTATCATGTTACGAAAGTTCAACCGAAGATCGTCTTCCAAAACGAGTATTCCTCGGGATCCGCCAGAAGTCTGTAGCACCACTGCGTACTTCTCATCAGCGATTCCGTCATTCACTCATGATGTTGTCAATCTCTCTCAATATTCTCTTAAACATTTTCCAATTCCTTCATTTGTCTTTCGAAATTCACAATAACATGTACAGCATTCTGAGAACCCTGGAGACCTTATGCTGCAATGGCCTTGAGCACTTGGTTGGTGATATCTTCCATGTCCAGCGCCTTCAAAGCCGGAAAGGGTCGCGCCATGCCCAAAAGCTCGACTATCGGCTTGTCACTACCAGCGACTTTAACGACGAAATTTCCCTTTCCGGGCTGGAGAAGAAGCAACGCAAGCGTTGGTGAGTACCGGTACAAAAAATGACGACGATGATGGGACGACAAAACAAATAGGATGCAGCGCTAGACGTAGTTGTAAAAGATGCGACAAAAAAACAGATCTACAATATGCTATTTACCTTCTCAGCGTTGATTACCACAATAGCCTTATCTCCCACGGCCTTGAGAATCGTCTGAGCCCTAGATTTGAACGCCCCTCATTGCTTGCAGGCTTCAACCTCGACCTTTTTCTTCTCCAACACCTTTTTCTCCAAAGCAGGAGCGGCGGCTTCCTTGGCAGGTTCTTCCTTCTTGGCATCCTTTTTAGCAGCGGGCTTTTTGGGAGCTGGTTTGGCAGCCTTGGGGGCGGCTTCCTTCTTCGCCGGCGGCTTGGCTTGAGTCTTCTTGGCCTTGACGGGGGACTCCTTCTTCGCAGCCTTGACGGGCTCTTCCTTCTTGGCAGCAGGAGCAGGCGCAGGCTCACCAGAGGTGGTGCGAGCTTGAGAACGGGTGACACGACCAGACATGATTGCGAAGTGGTAGCGATGAAAAAAGGATAAAAAGAGCTTTGTCGTTGATTTTTTGACGACCGTGATTTTTTTGTGACAACCCGGAACGACCGCAGAGAGTGCGTTGTGGGAAGCTTGCTGGAGAGAAAAAACAGATCTACTGCAGTTCGTACCGCGCTAAAATCAGAAAGAGATTCTGTCTTGCCCGATGCTGATGCCGACGCGTGCCGCTGATTTCTACGTGGTCTCTACGTGGAGATGGTACCGGCAGGGCAAAGGCCCCCAACGAAAGATCATGTGCTTCTTTTTTGGATCTTCGGCTTCCCACTCCGAGTGCCCGGCAGGCGTGTCGTGTCATCATTATTTCATTATTATGTTGTCGCAGTTCGTAAGCGAGCAGGCAACCAACCAGCAAACGAGACACATAATACCGGTAGCTATTTGTACTCTACCGGTGCGCGTGTACCGGTAGGCGAGCGAGAAAAGAAAAAACCAAAGGAAACAATGACACAAAAATCATAAAAAAGGACGAACGACCTACTTTTCGCCTTTCGCTGCTTCGACACTTTCAGTTTCAATTTTCCTTTCACGCATCGCTCGTCTTGCAGAAGGAAGTGAATTGTCATGCCTCGGTCGCAGAGGCACCAAACGAGTTTGACCAGTTTTTTCGCTGGTGCTGGCGAGGAAACCAAAAAGCGAGCTCGGACCGAAGCAAACCAGAATGTTGTCTCTCCGCATCACTGGAGACGGCAACACTTCGTCTCGAGCTCATCGGCACCAAAGAACAACAAAAGTCGGTTTGGACAATGTCCCATCTGCGAATCTTCTCTTCCTTGGCACAAACTTGAGAATCACGCGGCTACGTGCACCGGAGAAAAAATTCAATCAGTCTCGGAATATAGTACAACTTCTTCCTCTGTCACTCCTTCGAAAAGCAGCAGCGAGGATCCATCAAACAATCACCAGTCGCCATCAACAAAGAAAGTCGACAGCATCATCCCCTACTCCACTGCAATTTCCAAAAAGAAGGTCGAGCAATCCTCAGTCAGTGCTGCAGACAAACCAGGTGTGCACCCACTTTTGCTACTACCGTGGAATCCATTGGCTGCACCTCTGATACCACAAACAGCATCGTTTCAACAAGATCCAGAGTTTCCACCGGGTTTGTATTTCTTTCCAGATTTTATTTCGCCAGACGAAGAACGTCAGATACTAGAACTACTGGACGATCCAGACGCATTGCCCGCTTGGAAGATGGGACGGTTCAATGGTCAGCACTGTGGCAAACGGTGGGGGGTCCACTGCAATTTACGAGATCGACGAGTCGACGCTCCCGAGCACCCATTGCCGTCTTGGTTCCATTCGATAATAGTACCCAGACTTCATCGTTTGGAATGTTGGGAACAACTGGCAAAACATAAACAACAACGGAGAGGACCAGGAGGAAGAGGAGACAATAATGTCAATGCTTCTTCTTCTCCAGTAAGAATATTCACCCCCAACGAGGCCAATGCTATTGATTATCGTCGTCAACGAGGGGATTGGTTACAGGCCCATATCGATGATCGAAAATTATCCACAGAACCGATTGCCAATTTGAGTTTGGCAGGAGATTGCTACATGACATTTGGCAACACCAAACCACAACAACCACAATCTGACAGGAGAAAGGAATACAAGATGCATTTACCTCGGAGAGGATTGCAGATCCTGACTGGCCCTGCCCGCTATAATTACACTCACGCCATTGCGAATTCCGACTTGCTGTCGGATCGGCGTGTCTCAATTACCATGAGAGAATCACCTCTCACAGCAAAAGAATCATCGGGGAAATCCGGTAACATCAGCAGTACACCCAAGATCGATACTCTCTTTTCCACGAATCAAGATAAGGAACGTCGCTCCGTGAGTGTATGATTGCTTTGAAGATCGACTTTCAGCCAATCGACCCGATTGAAATAAACCAGCCGTATTGTGTTCGTACGAAGTAGTCTCAATCGAAAATCGCTTCGCGAAGTGTCAAGATGCAAAGGATCCCCAGCAACACTGCCGATAGAAGGGAGGGGTGAAGATACAGTCGCTTCTTCGTCTTGTTACTGTTATGACTTTGCATCATAGCCGATCCCACACGAAGACCGGCACGATACCCGACCAACATGGTGACGAAGGATGCCAACAAAGCATAGAAAGCTGACATTTGCGGTGTCAAACCTGCGGCACCCCCCGCCACTCCGCCTGCCAAATTGTTCAGAGTCATGGGAATCGCAAGCTTCAAGACCGGCCAAATGCTATTCATGGTGGACTGCACCACGGGGGTGTTGTTGGTAGCAAAATCATTACTAGAATTGAATTTTTCGCCGTCATCTTTCTTCCCGTTCGTGTTGTTGTTTGACGTCTCCTCTTTGTATCCTCTCCATTCGGAAAGCGACAATCCCCCAAAAGCCATGGCGGACAAGTAGAGCGGAAAACTGTGGCTACCACCATCACTGCCCCCCTCCGATGTTTCCTCGGTTGTTGACGTAAAATAGAGGCTGACCCATAATCCCCCGTGGCCTGCTACCCATGCTCCAGCTGCATTGCAAGCACTTATACAACCATTGGCCCAAAGTGGTAATGACTTTTGACGAATTCCGACGGAAAGTCCCACTGTAAAATTGTCAGTGGAAGAAGCCAACGCCAGCAAGAGAGCATCCACATGATGCGATACGTCCGCCCACTCCCACGGCATCACGAACATGGTGCTACCACTGCTGTGCTGGTGGCTGTTTCGTGTTTTTTCTTCTTCGCAAAGTAAGAACTAAATGTCTGAAACTTTCAAAGCCACACTGAACTTTAGTTTCTTAGATGTAGGTATGTGAGAAAATCGACACCCTCATCAAACCCTCATCGGATGCTCATCCTGGGCGAAATGCCGATTTCTTCAGTTGATCCAGATTCCAGATCCAGATCTTCAGATGCGCGGTCATGGCAACACGTGGAAGCTCCTCCACCTTCCACGGAATGAAGCCAGACGGTAGAAAAATTGAGTCGTCGTCACCGGAGTCACGAGAGGGACGGGACTGTCAATTCGTGAGCCACGCACTCCACCCAAGAGAAATCAAAGATCCGACCATGGCGTGCAATGACAAAAGAAGACTCCTCACTATCCTAAACGATTGGAGCGTTGAGCTTCATTTTACATCTTCGTTAGACAATACATAGGCTAAAGTACTCTTTTGTTGACGTCTACAATATTTCTGCATTGCCTTGTATATCAATCAACCTTCCTTCATTATGGCCATGAGAATTCTCACGGGCCATGAGAAATAATGACTCCATTTCTTATTCGATTTCTCGCGGTTTGTCTTCGTCTTCGTCGTGAAATTGCTTGCGGTCTGTTGCGGTTTCACATCGATGACAAAAAAGTAGCGCTACCTCGAAAGCTCTGATACGAAACTCTTGTTCAGGGTGGGAGACACTTCACTCGTGGCGTCCTCTTCTACAAACCAATTATTCCGGATGTTGTCGGCGTGGAAAGTCGCAGAATGGAGATCTCTACTCGGGGCAGACAATCGAGACAAAAACGTCGATTATGTTACAAAGAAGGGCCCCTTCTACACATGCTTGCTCTGCAACGCGGGACCCATGCACAAGAACAATACGCATCGGCACTTCAACAGCTGCGGACACGCGTGGAACAAAAAACGAAGCCGAATTCTAGTCAAATGTGAAACAGCTATCGACCTTGTTCGGATATCTGTCAGTTTGCCTACACATTCTACCTGGCGATTAGAGGCTAAAGCTCTTCTATATGACTATATGATGACCGTAGACTACCAAGAAGATATTGTGACGAGCTACGGAGAAGTTGAAAAGGCCTTGAAGAAATTTCACCGCATGGAAAATCTCTCCTTGCTCGAGCTGGCTCTATGGAAGGCTAGGATTTGCGATGGTGTCACGTTCCAGAGTATGCAAGAGATGCGAGAGTACACTGTGTTGGAGCCTGAGTTCGACGTGCAGCAGTATGCTCGCGATATGCGCATGAGTTGTGGCAGCGAAGCTGTGATTCCCTTGGTGCTTTCCTATCTGGGCCCTGACTGATAATGAGGGCACTCTACGGGGTAGCGAGCACCTGTACGTATGAACGTAAGATTATACTGGCGACTCGTCTTCTGATCAAACGTGAAAGTATAAGTAGATATTATGAAAAAAAATCTATAAAGCGAAATTTGTTTTCCGAACGCCAATCATCCTTCCAGCCAACCCTTTTCTCAGTTGACGATTTCGGGGTGGAAGGAGGGTAAATATCTTCGAACTCTACTTCTACGAAATGAAATGGTTTCCCTCCAAACAAAAATACCGTATCACCATCACCGGGACCGGCTCGTTGTTGAAGAGCCGATGATTGATCAGGGGTGGGCTCTTGTTCTTGAGAAGCGGAAGACGATCGGCGTCTTGATTGAGATTTCTGCTGGCTGGGGTCGGCGCCATAGGTCATGAGACTTTGCATTTGTGTCATCCATTCCGAAGGGTCTTGTCTCGCAGCAGGCTCAGGATCTTCCTTCATGGTAGCGTCTTCTTGTTCTACGGCCACTTCCGCGGCTTTGTCACTCTTGCTACTACCACCATTGCCTCGGCGTCGGGCATTCTTTTTTGGCATCATTGATAGGCACATTGTTTTGACCCCTTTCACAAAGTGAGGGTGCTTATAGGCCCCAGCATCAGGCCCACTCGCGACCCTGTGAAAGTCGTAAAAGTAGAGCTGTCGCTGAAAGCTCTTGTACTTGGATTGCCGAAAGTATTTCGGAATGATGTCGTCGACAAACCTCTTCATCGAATGTACTTTGAATGCCCTCCCATCATCGACCCATGAAACAATAGCCTCATCTCCATTCCTTTCGATATCTTCCAACATCTCATACAGCTTCCAAACAAATGGAAGTTTCGAAGCAGCTAGATCTTCTTCCTGGTTCATGATAGTTTTGAGTTCAATGCTCCGTGTGAATGAGGACGATCGGTCGTCAGCAGAATTACAAGAAGTCCTATCACCTTTCATCTGCTGATGATCGGTAACACCTTGGTTTCTTCCTTTCAATCCAGACCTTGGGGCAACGAAACCAGGGTTCATCCCATCCGGTTTGGGTGGGATGATGATATTTATTGACAACTCCTCATGGTGATCGTATTCAGACATTGTGCTAGTCGTCCATTGACGAGGAGTATTGTTCTCATGAAGCAGACCGACGACGACGAGGTTGTTGTTTATTGAGGGATTGCACACCGATACTGCCATCTTCTTTCAATCCATGTAGGGCGAATGAGTTATCTTTTGAATTTTATGATATGCTTCATGGGCTTTCGACTCGCCTCCAGCAAAAGAGGAATAAAGATACCAAAAAACCAAGCCAGACTTTCTACAGTAGTAAGTACTATAATATCGTAAAAGTAGTAGTAGTCATCTTTGGACGACTCCGAATCGTGCCGTGAGTGCGCTAATGACAAAAGGCCTTGATATATAAGCCCTTTGTGAGTCGGGCATCTCGAAAGTTCCATAAACTGTGATCCGGAAAATTACAATAAGTAATACGTTTGCCGACAATAATTACAAACCTTTTAAGGGGCATATATTAGAACTCTGAATGACACGAAATACACACGATTCCATGGTAATAGCGTCAAAAATAACGAGAAATAGAGATCAGGACACGCACAGATACCGGTACAAGTGTACTAGCTGCCGGCCTTCGAGATCCAGTGTGTAACGGTAGCAAATATATTATAATACTGTTCACAATGAGCATCCGCAACCCAAAACAAGTCAACATTTGAACGTTGTTGTTGGCTTAATCTGCAGACTTGCGGGGCTTCTCCAACTTTCTTCGCTACTACCGGTAGACGACTCCATTTTGAAGATTTGAATATTTCACACGATCGAGCATGCGATCCTGCTGTGCAGTCTCAACCTCTGCTTCGCTCTAGTAGTACGGTAGGCTAATGCGTCTATCTTGTTTATCTTCACTCGTTGCTGAAGAAGACAAGGATAATGGATATTGGTACCTTCTGTTGTAGCGTTGGGAACTGACCACCTATTGGAGCACCTTGCTTATTGTGGCTCTCCTTCTCGCTGCTGCTGCTTGCCGTTCTTGTTGCGGCGTCTGCTTTTGTCCCCACCACCACTCGTGGTCTTTGCGTAATTCATAGAATAAAAGAATCTCTGTCTCCATTCTTCCCATTTCATCTTTTTGTCCTCAGTCGTCATAGTGGTAGAGGAGGAGTCACGATGATTCTCCAGAGCGCGTTGTACCGTCTGGACCGTTCGATCATTGGGCTGCAATCCAACGGCAATTAGTTCTTCCAACAGGGATTTCACCTTGTTCAAATTATTACTGCCATATGCCTGTAGCACCATATTATAAGACACGGTATTGGGAGGAGCCGTAGTTTCGCCATTCCTGTCCAACTGATTCGACGAGTAATCTTGGAATTGACGGAGGATGTATTCGGCGCGGGGTCCATTTCCTACCCGCGCCCAACACGTCAAGAGAGCATTCAAGGAAACATTGTTGGGAGCACAATCCCAACCGTACTCGGAATGCCAATCTTCCATTTGCAAAAACCAGGCTTCGGCTTGTTCGGCCGCCTTAGTAGTGCCCTGTTTCGACAAGGCGGCAATGACCGATGTCACTGTCCTGGCGTTGGGTGCAGGAAAAGGTGCTCCACCACCTGATGTTCCTTGTTTCGAGGAGGGTGCTGCAGACAGTTTTGAGAGCCATGTCGTGCAATCCTGGACATTACCTAGTTTGGCATGGCATGCAATGACAGTATTGTAACTGACAATATCGGGTGGGATATTCCATTGCCACATTTGTGCTAGAAAATCTTCCGCAGCTTCTGGTTGACGGACAAGGGACCAACACTTCAAAACGGCATTGCAGGTCACCAGGTTGGGCGCGTAGCCCATGGTACTGTACATGTCGATAATGACATGCTGAGCTTGCTCCGCCAGCTCGACGGCATGTTCCGTAGAACTGGTACTAGTGACCGAAAACGAATGACCATTGTCCATCTTGGGAGACATGAGTCGCTCAATCTTTTGACTGAAGGCGCCAATGATGGTTCGAAAGCTGAATGGATCCGGTTGGAGACGTAGATCAAAGGATCCCGTGGTGGATGCGGTCGATTCGAGATAGATGGTCAATAGCTCTTCCAAGACCGCTTTGGCCCGTTCCGGATGCCCGAGTTTACACCAAATCGCGATCACGGTCGTAAACGCTCTGGCTTCCAAGCACGGTGCCGCATGCATCTCCCTCAAGAGTTCTTCCGCGCGTTCCCCGGCCTCTACCGTGTTGGCTTGGGCACACGCCTTGAGGACCGTTCGAAGAGGCACCGGATCTTTCAAGGACCACGCCCCGTCCCCCGCACTCACGGACAGAGGAGAAGATACTAATGATGCTCCGTTATTATCATCATCAGCACCACTAATGCTCTGTTGGAGCATTTGCAAGAATAACTCTTGTGCCAATTTGTAATTTCCCTCTTCTGCCAGAGCATTCAAGACAATGTTGTAGGTTATGGCGTCGGGTGGGATGGGCATTTCTTGCAGCATTCGATAGGCGGCCAATCCCATACCACGAGTACCATACAAGACGTGGCAATTCACATAGGTTTGAAGTAATATCTTATAGGTGGAGATGTTGGGATGAATCGCTTTTCTTGTGTGTTGTTGTTCTTTCTTCATCCTTTCTTCTTCTGTTTTCATTCGTTCCAACCACTGATTGGCTTCGTCCACGGCCCCCGCATGACAACAAGCTTGTAGGACGCGATGAAAGCAATCACGATCGGGTTCGAGACTTGGATGATTCTTACTTCTTTCCAAAAGGTGATGGAGTACTTGTGCTGCCAACTTGTACTTTCCTTCATCCGCCAAGGCCATGAGAACCGTCCGAAAAGCGGCCAGAGGGGGAGGAGATAATAACGAAGGTACTACTTCATCTTTCATTGTGGTGGAAGATGCATTCGAAACATTCGATCGCCGATCCCATTCTCGCAAGAGCTGGGCGGCCACTACCGCCCCCGTGACTGCCGCTTGTTCAGGTTTCTTTTTTTGGTTCTTTTTCTCTATCTTCTTTTGTTGTTGTTGTTGTTGTTGCTGCTGCCGGTGCAAGTCACCGGCATTCGTAGTCGTCGTAGTCGCAGTATTCGTAGTCAATGGTGGCATTCGTGCCCAACCACTGACGAGCAAGAGCCAACATTCCGCGTCGTTCCGACTCCACTTCCAATGGGGTGACAGTTCCTCATCATCAAACTGACGTGTGGCTCGTTCCAACAATCGAAAATTCCCCGAAGTGGTGACGATTTGCAAAAGCCATCGTCTTCGTTCTTGCTGCTGCTGCTGCTGCTGCTGATCCTCTTCCAGTGATAATGATGGATGGCCCTGTTCTTCTTCCAACATGGTCAAGGCTTGATGTGGAGACGGTGGAATGCTGCTGCTTCTTGAAGAGAACGACAGTGTCGGTGTCGAATATTTCTTGCTGCTGCTGCTGCTGTTGCTGCTGCTAATGGAGTCATCATCATCATCATCATCATTCAAGGTTGACGAGAAGGACGACGCTTCCTCCTCTTCCTCGTCATCTCTTCTTCCGCCAGTATCATTCATCGGATGGCTGCTACTGTTGCCACTGTTGTGGACGGCCGAGCTGAAATATCTCATTGACGACGAACGACAGAAGGCTTCTCGAGCCGACAGCTGTTGTTGTGGATGGGCCCGCAGCATTAGGAATGACGAACCAAGCCGACAGGCTGCTGGAGGATGTGGTGCTATTCTTCTTCTTGGAGTAGCATCATCATCATCATCATCATCAGCAGCAGCAGCATTGGCACCATCAGCAGCAGCGACGGCGGTAGCATCGTTCGCCACGGCAAAATGATTACGGGAGAAATGACGAAAACCGCGCGTTCTCGAATAAAACAAAGACGAAGACGATGCAGACGTTGTAATACTTTGCCAGGAACGTCTCATGGTGCTGATAGTGTTACGAATAATATTGAACTCAATTCAACTCCAAAAGTCACCACAACTGCAAATTCATTCTCATTTGCGTGGAAAATGAATATTAATAATGAATCATCATCCTCATCGTCATCAAAAAATCGCGACGAAGAAAAGGATGTTGAAAAATCTGCGCTTTTATTCTTCCTCTCGTGTGTGTTCGCGTCGCGTCACCGACCACGACCATCTGCGCGCTGCCTACAGTACCAGGTCCCGCGCGGTACATGCTCGCGCGTTGAAATCTTGCTGACGACGACCGCAGGACCTTTGCGAATTCGCTAAAAATGGCGAACTCGTTCGACCTCCGACCGTCCTTTCGACAGCAGCGCACACAACATCATTACGAGTGTTAGTCTACCGGTAATAGAACGGTAGTACCGGTATAGTACCGGTACAGGTACCGTATGTAGGAGGACAGAAAACATGTCTATTACACTCTAAAGGGTCTACCGGCATTTCTGTAGTAGACAATCACAGCAATGCAGCCGCTCTTCTGGAGGATCGTGCCTGTCATTTTGGCAACTGTCCTCTGGAATACATTGGATGCCTCACCCGTGCTGTGGCTCTACGATGGAGTCTGTCGGATCCTCGTATTGTCGCCGTGGTCACTGCCGTCCTTGTCATCGGCTCCACGAGGACAACGTTCCCTCCTCGCCAATCAGACCGTCTGGGTGACGGGAGCCTCCAGTGGTATTGGTGCTGCGATTGTTTGTGAGCTAGTCCAGTCCACCCGCGTTGGCCATGTGATCTTGTCGGCTCGACGGGTCGGACACATGCAGCAAGTGGTAGAAAAGTGTCAAGCAGAAGCAGCAACAGCTCAAGATTCTTCCGGCAAAACTACTACTACATTTTCAATTGTTCCCTACGATGCCATGATCGCGAATCAAACCGTTATAAAATCCGTGGTGGAACAAGCCAACCATTCCAGTCCGACGCATTCCATTGACATGTTGATTCTCAACAGCGGTATTTATCAAGTCCAACCCGCGTGGAATACATCGGCGGCCTATCGCAACCAGCTCGTTCGAGTCAATGTCCAAGCTCCAGTGGATTTGAGTCAAATTCTCATGGAACAAAACCAATGGAAGGAACGCCAAAAAGGTCATTTGGTCGTCGTTTCCTCCATGACTGCCAAGGGACCTCAAAGTTTGTCGTCCACCTATGGAGCGACCAAAGCGGCGCTGCGAAGCTACTTTCAATCCTTGTCGACAGAAGAAGGGTCCTGGCTGACCGTGTCCATGATTTTGCCAGGAGCAACATCCACCAATATGTGGGAGACTGTTCACCGAGAAAAGAAAGAAGCGGAGGATTCTTCCTCTACTACCAGTCCTTCTACTATGATGATTCGACCCGACACCGGAACCTGCATGACTCCGGAACGAGTCGCACAACTATCGGTTCGTGCGATTCTCGCGAATCATGGTGGTTCGCTACCCGCCTGCTTCTTCTTTTACGAAGTATGGATTGCCAAGGCGTCGGGATTGTTGTATGGATACATGTCGCATTACACGCCCACTCTTTTTTATTTCGCCAATCACTTGGTGGGGCTGGCGCGACTGGAAGCTTGGAAGGAATATCAAATGGACATGTTGGAGATCCCGGCCTTGATTCAAACTCTGGTACGAGTATTGTACTACGGAAGAAACAAACAATTGTAATAATACAATAGAAACGTGCGTGGTATGCATGGGAGCTACACACTTCAAGTTCTTGAAAATAAGCCAATTCATTAATTCAGGGGCATTCTCTATACTAGAGCTAGAGAGAGGAATGTAATAGATCGTTGCGTGTTGTTGCTAGCTAGTCCTGCTTTTTGTGTCCATTCTGCTCTGGTTCTCTCTTTTTCATCGTCAAAAAGTCAGTCATGGCTTTCAGAGTTTGTTCCTGTTGCTCATCGAGGGTGATTCCTATTCGCTCGCCATCGCGCTTTGGATAGACTTGAGGACCGTAATGACCAAAGCCAGCATGGTTGCCACCTTCAATGACGACGTGTCGGGTCGGATGGGCTTGGGCCGCGCGACGCAAGGATTCCAGCGTCCCCGAGGGACTCATACCCAACAAGATTCGATCGTTCGAAGCATCGATAGTCAAGATTTGAATCTCGTCCTGTTTGTGAATCTGACTCAGATGGAATCCATTTCCAGACGCCAATAGGATGCACTTTTTGACAATCTTCGATCCCAATTCCATGGACAGCCATGCCGCCGTATACCCTCCCATCGAATGCCCGCCAAGGGCCCAATTCCGAACTTGAATGCCCAGCAAAGTTCCAATTTCAAACATTAGATTTTGGGCGTGCTCGGCCGTATATCCATTCTGTCGGTCAATCATTCTATTCGGTTCGGTATTCACCAACAATACAAGAATACCTCTATCCGAAAGCTTTCCCAAAAGTTTACTGTACGCCATGAAATCGACCAACAATCCGGGATAAAAAATAAGGGCAGCATCGACCGAGTCTCCGATCGAAACACCGGGCGGAAAGAAGATGTCATAGCCCGGATTGCGCTTGGCGCGGCCGGCATAGACCCTCTCGGTAAAATCTTGAACGGTGGATTTGAATGCGGATATCCGATGGCCGGAGAACTTGATTGTGTTTTGCAAAGGGACCACAAAAAACAACAGACCCAAAAAAGTTCCAGTCACTCCCAACGTCAGTCGTTGGACCCACATCCACACGGTCGAAGTAGGACGAGCAGTGGTACCTGCTAGAGTAGCGGTAGCCAAAAACACACCCACAATACACTTCAATACCCGGGGCCCTAAACCATCCGATGCCATCCCCACAATTAATCGGCTCGTACACGGAAGTAATGTGAGAAATGATGGGGCAGGTGTGGTGTTGGTAAAATCCACACGATGTCTCGCTTTTGTTTGTGCCGATGATTCTTCCGAAGACTCGCATTGCTGCTGGA
The DNA here is from genome assembly GCA_956465555.1 of Nitzschia sp. pyKryTriq1. Classification (NCBI taxonomy): domain Eukaryota; phylum Bacillariophyta; class Bacillariophyceae; order Bacillariales; family Bacillariaceae; genus Nitzschia; species Nitzschia sp. pyKryTriq1. The sequence continues at coordinate 367,019 of OY101130.1, read as the reverse complement.
TCATTTGTTGTTCGTATTCTTTGACTTCCGCTTCCTTCCCTTCCACCTTGGCTAGGAGCCATTTCTTGTAGATTTGTGCTTTCGGAGTATCATATTTCGATCGAACATCGTCTCCTCCTCCTCCTCCACGTCCTCCTCTTGGCAATAAATACCGGTTGCAGGTTTCGTTTCCTCCCTCTTTTAAGATTCTCACTTGATCCGGAGTAAAATGGTCCATATCCAACGATCGCACAAAGGAAATATGCGTGCCGAGGCCACGATGCTTTCCAGAACATTCCAGGCACACCAGCACACCAAAGGAGACACTACACCAGGTTGGATTCGTCGCGGTTCGACACTCGGAACAGGTAGCATTCCCGGGTAAGGCCTTGATGACGGCCTGGTCTTCCGATTCCATAATAACACCAAGAATAAATTCTTCTTTCGTATTATTATTCGTGCAAAAATACACAGCCAGACGGTACAGCCCTCGTAATACAAAACGATAGACCTTTTGTAGTATAGTAGTGATGATATAGAAATAATGAGTTGAACTCCAACAACCAAACAGCAATCTGAAGAATAGAGAGTCAGCAGTCGAGAGGAAAAGAGGACGCGATGAGAGAGATAGTAGAGGAGAGAAATAGAATAATATGGAAACCCACCGCGGTAAACATATGCTTACGTAAGACGGTAGAAACAAGTGATAAATATTTAACACGGTTGGAACACGCAATAAAAGTTAAAAATACCAGACCAAGTAGGATGCTACTTTTTTTTTTCTATCACAAGTCTGGTATGCCAAAAGGATGATCTGGCCAAGTTCCAAGAGCAGTTTGATGGATGGGCTCGTTGTATTACTTATGTAAGGCTCGCGGAATCACCCAAGCCAGTCTGTCAGCCTGCCGATACGAGTATTACATATGTAGTGCTCAGAATACCACGCCGGCCTCGCATTGTTGAGTAAACTGGTCGAACGCCGGCCATACCAAGGTATGAAGGCAGTATACATACATATGATCTATGGTGGTATTAGACATCAACGAAAGGATGAAACATGGTGTCTGATGGCCAACCATTATTTGGAGAAGAAAGAAGAACACGTCGAGCAATAATCATCTCTACTACTGGAGTACTGGAGGGCCTGGGGGGAGGGTTGGTAGTATATCATGGTGATATGAGCTTCTCAATGAAGAACGAAAATGACAACGGGACGATCATCAACGAGCGATCGCGAAGAATTCATTCCGGAAAGGAGCACAAAAAACTAAGATTGATAGAATATTGAGTGGTCATGGAAGTCAATTTCCAGGCAGGCCGGCGTTTATATACATATACAAAATGGGGGTTTCTATCGCGCAACTTGCCAACCATATAGAATCCACTTCACCTATTGTATTCATCGCTTTTTGCAAAATACCAAGGATAGAGAGTAAGTTCAAGTGAACTAGCAGCTTGGAAGCAAGAATTGGAACACCGTGTGTTGTTTTTCATGTACGTAGTCGGGCTATGATGATGATGATGCTGTAACTCTAAAGTAGTACTACTTGAAAAATAATTTGACTAAGTCGCTTTTGGTTTGCGTTTCCTGCACCAGCAGGCGTTTTTGCAAGAATAAGAGCACGCTTTCATTCCGACGATACACGCGCTTTCGTCTACAGCATACTCGTCGTCGGATTCGCCGAGTTTGGGGACTTTTCCCGTGCAACAGGCACAGCAACACCAGCCACCCGGCAAGTACGCCACAGGGGCTTCAAAAAATCGTTTGCCATAGAGTTCAATACTAATGGGGTATGCCAGGAGCATGGAGGAAAAGTAAACCAATGTAACCGCGATGGTGACGATCCACATTCCAGAGAGGAAGTTCAGTTCAATCGTCACACAGTTGGCCAAACTGAAGGAATTAGAGGCCTCTTCAAATTCCGAGCAGCGGCTTTGCAAAGCTTCTGTCACATTCTGAGCCAGTGCCGATTCGGACAAAAACCTATCGGCGGCCTGCTGCGCCGCAGGATTACTGTCGAAATAGTCAATGGGTCCGACGTTGGGGCAGGCATCGTCCACAACACCGGCAACGGTCGCAACATCCCCACAAAAGGGTAAATCGATCTGCATCGCAATGGCATCAATTTCAAAATGAACCAAGATAACAGCAAACAAAAAGACGGCGAGAGAGTCGAGGAGACCGGCGAGATTGTACATGAGGTATAACTTGCTGGTATATTTTTTCGTCATGGACTTGGGGAGCCACATCAGATCGAGCACTGGAGCGCGAAAGAATGGAAAGACAATGACAAAAATTACAATGGTCGCCGCCATGAATTTTGCGCCGCCTCCCTGGACGTCGGTCACATATTTGAGGATGTCTCCGTAATCCACTTCCACGAGAATGGGAGCTAGATCCGCCGCAGGAATCCAACCAAAACCATAGAGGAGAAATGGGAAAACGCCATTGATGTTTTTCTCAAAGAGAGGAACCACCACAGTCACGATCAAAAGGACAAGAATGGGCAAGGTGAGGAGGCCCGAGAGCCAAAATACCTTGGTACGGAACGGATGGGGCTTGTCGTCTCCTTCGGCTATTTGTTCCTCGCTTCGCAGGCCTTCTTCTGTGAGCACATTCACAATCAATTCTTTCTGATAGTGGTCGACGATGGCACCGAGAGAAAGACTGAGCCACACTCCACCACAAAAGAAATAAATACCGCGAAAGGAGACAATCACCAATGCAAACGTCATGGACTCGACAGTCGCATCTCCAATGTCCGCCCCAAGATCAGCTATAACTAACTTGGAGGCGGCATCGAAAAGAAAATCCTCGGGTCCAATGGAAACCTGCAAGGTAAATGCGACCATAAGCACAGCCACAACTTCAAGAAGAAACGCAAGTTAAAGTACAATGCAGGTACAGATTCTTGGATGTGAGATGCCATTTTTTCCAATGTCGTCCAAATCATCCTCATCCTCATCAACTCACTGAGTGGGTCGGCAAAGGAGAATTTGCCAAAACTACCAATCCAGTAGAGAACAATTTGTCGAAAGCGGTGGGACATGTTCCCAAACCAGCAGTACAGCATGAGCAAGAGCTTGGCATGAGGCCAGATTCCACTGAAAAAGAATAGAATCACACCGAGTATGACTTCCGGAACCAAACCCGTTTCGATGCAAGCCTTGAGACTAAAAAACAGACTCATTTCAAAAGGTACGGAGCTCATGGTCAGCACCTGGCCGTTGGATAGCTCGACGCTCACGGCACCTCCCAGTCCCCACATGGCGGTTATCTGACCGACCAAAAATATGGCGGAAGAAAGCATGGCAAAGACCAAAACCCCCCAGGCAATCCATTTGGGAACGCCCGGGCGTGGGCCCAGCGCCAGTCTCCCGCGAATCAGCGTTTCGTCCACTTGAGGTACTTTCGGTGTGACGGCTTCCTCCGCCGCTTCGTCTCCGCTAGCTGCAGTTTTCGTAGGCACAACATTGCCAACGTTCACGTCTTGTTGTGGTTCCTTCGTCGACATGATGCTGTGCTGTTGATGGGTTAACTTCGGTTGACCTCAAGGAGCGGAACGGCAAAAAGGAGTTGCTGAATATTATATTATGTGAGTGAGTGAGGCGCCGGATGTAGTGGGCACGCGCGATCAGGGATGAGGGACAAAGGGAGGGCTCGCTGCGACGATGGCGAAGCCCATCTTCAATCTGGCGAAGTCCATTTTTTTTCGTCCACTCCGACAGCTAGTAGACCTACCAGTCTAAAATCGCGTTCTGGACTTATCCGACACATTCTTTTGGAGGGCCGTATCTCCATTGAAACACATGCTACACCAACGCTTTTTTAACCCTCCTTGACTACACAAACCAATCTGATTGGTAGGAGTCACTTGGAGAAGTGTCAGATCGGCATTCTGGTCGCATTCTTGCCCTTGCAAATACAGTATGCCTGCATTTTGGTCGTAAGTCCTGAAAGCGGTTGCATCGAAGGACATGGTACATTTTTCTACGGCGGCGAAGCGACACATTCTCGACACCCTCACTTTTTGTCTTTATATTTTATTTCTTTGCGGTACATACACGTAGAATGAGGAATGAGGACACTGGGGACCCCTACCCCCTACGGGAAAAGTACTGTGAGAATCTTCCTCGGCCGTGGAAGCATATGACTGATCATATCTTGGAGAATTTGGATTCTGGACGAAGTGGACACTACATACTTTTGGGCAGGATAATCAGGTGTTGTAGTAGATCGTCTGGGGCAATGGCGGATGGTGCTGGAGGTGAACCAGTCAATGATTCGCTGCCTTGTCATAGTACCCGTAGTTGCTATGCGGTACTGGTAGCCTCTTCTGTCATTCCTCTTGTTAAATCACAGCCATTTGAGTCTTGGGACATGTGTTGGGAGTTGGGAGTACAGTACCGGTACTGTACACGTACCGGTATCATACCAGGTGCTACGGTAGGGATGGGATGATGATTGATGATGGTGATTCTTCTTCGCGGAGCAGGTTCAGATTTTGTCGTACTGTAAAGTGATCATGAAAATTAAAACAGCGTCTTTTAACGGATTGTGACTCAATGGACTGCTTTCTATGTTGGTTGGTCCTTTTGGTCAACCAACATTCAAAATCCCTCCAAGTCGGAAGGACACTGAAGCACGTGCTTTTACCGCGGTAACAGTCTCGTCAAAATAATAACAAATAACGCATGTTTCTACCGTGGGTAGTGAGTCTCGTCAAAATAACAAGGCGTGAATCCCCCCGTCATATTTTTTAATAATACATTATGTTAGAAGTACATAGTACAGTAGTTCGATCCACCGTATGGGACCCCTATTGCATTACAAAAGGTTCCCAACTACAGTACGAAATATAACGTTGTGTCATGAAGAGTTTTGACGCGAATTGGTGGCCGATGAACGCTTGCATCCCCCCGCCCACCCCCCACCAATCAGTGCCACGACCAATTACTAGCTAGTACAATCGTCATAGCTAAAGCTAGTACCATCGTCATAGCTAATCAACACTATTATCGACCACCTCTCGTCTTCGACCTTTCTGCTCAGTAGGAATCTACTACCGTACCCTTGAAGAACGGTAGTGTGTGGTAAGACTTTTGGGTGTCGATGTAAGAGGGGTGTCCATGCTGACGATTCGCTGCTACTGTGGCTGTTTTCAAGAACGGCACCTTCCTTGTTGTTGTTTATTGGTTGCTGCAGCACCATCACAGAGGCTTCCACCATCCCTCGTGAGACCATGGCTACGGTTTCCGTCGTCAGGCCCTGATAGGTGACATCTCCATAGAGGTACGTAGATGAAGAATGTTGTTGCTATCTGTTATTACCACCACTTATCCACTCATCATCACCACCCTTCATCAGCATCACACAAGACGTCTTTGCCGCCAAGGGATCCATCGTAGCGACTTTGAGTGATTTGGAGGATTCCAAGAGGAGCGCCAGAAAAAAGGCCACCTACGGCAAGAGCTGGATCAACGAGCTGGACGCCGTCCCCAGATCCTCTAGTAAAATGTACTTGTAGTCCCCAGTAAACTCATTCTCTCCACTTGTCAGTTCTTTTAGTACCGCATTCGTTTTGTTGCTACTACCAGCACCTTGATGAATCATCGTGGACGATGATTTCCGTCGCGTGGTGGTTTTGGTGACGATCGACGACGTGAGGATGATGTTGATGTTGATGTTGATGTTGACGCCACGACGGGGCCTCCCGTACTGATTTCGGTTGGTATGCGGCGGCGACCGGCGGGGGACGGGACCGGCCAGGAGAAGACGAAATGTCCCTCCTGATATTTTTCACTGACGACCACCGATCGTTGTTGCAACAAGGCCGACCCCTCTGTGATTTCATCATCGTCGTCTTCCAAAAAAGGCGTCGTCACGCTGGCGGCGTTATGATAGTTTGCAAAGGTAGAGTAGCCTGTATCTTGGGTAGGCGACTGACGAGGGTTGGTGCCCAGTCGCATCATGGCGTTTTCCAGAGGCGACACAAAGTCGTATGAGAGCTTTCGTCGGGCATGCTGGTCAAATTTCAAGGCAGGATCTTCCACGTCATCAAATGGATTGTCAAAATTGAGTGGTGCCAGTCGCTGTTGTTGTTGTTGTTGTTGTTTTCGTCGTCGTCGTCGTCGTTGTTGTCGTGGTTGCGATTGTGGTACAAGTATAGAGAGAGCAGAGGGCTCTCGGCTCTCGGTCGTCTCGTTTCGTATTGTTTGTTCTCGCTTCTGGCAGGAAGTTTTGTTCCTTCGGGTGATTGATGCTCGATACGCGGCAGTTTCTCGCGATGTGTCGATGTTCAGTGGTAGACATGGTTTAGAAGAGTTTTCAGTAGACGCATATTCTGGTGCCCTCGTTTTGCACGTAAATGGAAGTCCGAATAACTTGGTTCAATCACATTTTTACACTAAACTATTGATCGCAGCCGTCCAGCCTGCTGAAAAGTACTACCGCGTTCCTACGGAAAAATAAAACAGATTCTTTTAATTTTCCGGAACTACCACTCGGTAGCATCGATTTTACCGTGAAATATCGCGCATTAATATCTGGTTTCTACCAGAGGTAGAAATGGAAAAATAAAAGAATCTGTTTTAATGCTGACGTGGGGGCCTATTTCTGTTTTATTTTTCCGGAAGACTGTACTTGTAGTGGGAACAGCCTCTCGCGAACGGCGGTTCGCACCACTACTATTATTCTGACGCACTCCGGTTCGCACAGGTTGATTTTGTCGTGGTCGCGCGTTATGCGCCTGTCGCTCTCTACTCGTCTCTGAATACGAGTACTCCGTTTTTTCGCATGCAGTCATTTGTCATACTGTAGCACGCGCATCGATCATCACCGATCATCACATCATAATCCCAATCAACAATAATCAATCATCTCATTCGAAGAATAGTCTAATAACCGGGAGGAAGGCACCATACTGCTGGCACTGCGATGTACGTACCTGTACTTCGTTTCGACGGAAAAGAATCTTTGCTGGTGTTGAGGCCGCCACCCGCCACTGTTTGAGCATAATACTGATCATACGGTACGAGTATAGAGTATTGCAGTCATATCATGGAAGCTGATACGAGTACTACTGTCGATGAGCAGCAACAACAGCATGAAGACGAAATCATGTTTAGTGAAAGTCAGTCCAAGGCCCTTTCGATCGCTACCCGTATTGCGGCCTGTATTTCCTTTGGATGTGCGCTGTACATGGCCCACAAAGCCTACAAAAGCCGGGATCGAATGTTCCATCGACTGATGCTGGGACTGTCGATTCATTTGATCATCTATTCCTGCTGGTACATGTACGGGACGGCGGCCGTTCCGAGCGGCACCGCGGGTGTCTGGAGGCCCCGTGGAACGATACAAACCTGCACCGCACAAGGATTCTTTCTGCAGGTGTCTTTTGCCATTCCAATCTACTACTCATTTTTATCACTGTATTCCTTTCAAGCCGTGCGATACAATTTCGACGTGGATCGGTACCAATGGATTGAAAAGTGGATTCATCTCATAGTTCACATCTTTCCCTTGGGGTCGGCCTTTTACTTACTGCACATCGAAGCCTTTAATCCGTCCGGCCATCTCCTATGTTGGATCGACAGCATTCCGTTTGGATGCGGCCATGGGTCGGGGATCGAATGTCAAAGAGGACCTCAAAATATTGAACAGATTGCCTGGATTTTTGCTGGACTACCCGCTTTGTTGATGCTTCTCTTTCCGACGTTTGTCATGCTGGCATTGTACATTCTTGTCAGACGAAGAACCAGCAAAGGAATGACATATAACAACACCCCCGCTGCTACTGCTACCGGTAATACTCCTACCAGCACCAGTCATCCTCCGCCGTTCTTATTGACTCCACCGTTGGTGGCCAAACAAGCGGGTGTATATCTACTCGGGACCTATTGGACCTATTTATGGGCCATGATCAACAACGGTTTACAGTGGATAGGGGACAAGAAATTATTTGCAACGGCCTTCATGGCAGCGATCAATATCAATTTGATGGGTGTTTGGATTCTCTTGGTGTATCGATACTTTCGAGTCGTCATTCCGAAGAAAATAACAACAAGAACAACAGCAACAACAAGATCCACCACTACGACTACTGGTGCAATTACGAGAAGTATGTCTTCATCTTCCTTGACGAACAACAACAAGGAACTTCCGAATATTGCGGAGTCTAAAAATGACATGGGGGATTTCGCGGTGGAAGGGATTACTGATGATGAGAGGATGAGTCAGCCGGAAACACACAATACAGCAGCTCCTACAACAGCCACAACACAAACAAGAACTACTAGTACTGCAACATCCATTCTCAAAAGTGCTTCCAGCGCCGGCCGACTTTTGCGGAGTCGATTTCTCGTTCACACTGGTGGTGGACGCAACCATCATGCCAGCAGCGTGGATGCGACTGGACATGTCAGCCGCATCAGCATCAGCAACAACAACGACAAACATTCCGCAATACCCTCCTCGTCGCCCCCCACCTTTAACATTTTTGATGGAAGCAATGCAACGGGAGCCTTTGCTCAATATGTTTTCGATGGAGATTCCGAAGATGCAGAGGAGGAGCAACATGAATCTATCATGTGGAGTCAAGTGCAGTCGCATGTCTAGCTAGTAGTCTAGCTTGCCTATAGTAGCTAGCAGCTACGAGCGAGTAAGTCACAGACAGACCGTCGTCATAAGAAAGAGAATGGGAGAGATACATTCAAAGACCATTCTCTCCCCAGGGAGCGAAACCACTTGCCGCGCAACACCAGTACGGCATCAGCATTAATCCATGGATACCTCCCTATATGGACCACCACCATGGTCATTATTGAATACAGATGACGAAGCCAGAGAATATTTTGCGATCGTCATGCCTGCATCACGTTTTGTCCACCACCACCGATGCCATCAACACAGCAATAAAGTTGCTAAATGCTACTCGATTTTGGAATACATGCGCACTGTAAAGTTTTCTCTTCCTTTATGATATAGAGAATGGACGGATGTCGTCATGCCCCGTTACGCTTTCTTCGTTCCCTTTATCTCAGTGTAATTCGCCATTCTGTTTTTCGGATCGACTTCAACCATTTCTGTGGTGACATGTAATCCAGCCTTCTCCATTGCTTCCACGATAGGACCTGCTTCGATATTCACAAAATGCTCTGTCTCCTTTGGAAGCGACCCAAACTTGCATCCAAAGACGACAATCCCACCAGGTTTCAATACCCGATGGATCTCTGCCAAATAGTCCGAGAGAGGGTGTAGAAAGTACACGACATTCATTCCGAACATCTTATCCACGGTTTCGTCTTTTAGATACGGCATGTGTCGGCAATCTTCGGCATGAATCTCTACCGGCAGTACTTTCTTGGGCAGCAGTTCATTGATTGTCGTTTCCAGTTCTGCCCGAAAATCGGCCGATATCTCGACACATACGATACGCTCGGGGATCTCATCGTCGGGCAACTCGTCCGCAATGAAACGCAAACCGGCACCGTGACCCGCACCCAACTCTACAAACGTATCCTTCTTGGAAAGACCGAGGCGAGAAATTCCCACCCGGGTGGATTGAGGGTTTCCCATGGACATGAGCTTCATGGCGAGCCAACCACCGATTCCGCCTTGGGGGGCACGCATTTGGTGGGAAATCTTCCCGAGTAGAAATTGAATCATCGTGCTCATGATGATGATGATGATGATAATAATGATGATGATCTCCTATTACGATACTGTAGTACGTAACAAGTTGTTTCGGAATAAAATAATAACGAGAGGATGACTTTTTCTTTTCTACAGTAAATAATGCGTGACATATCGCCGCATGGCCGCACGACAAAATGAATGTGCGCGAAAACCCCCCCATTTGCCGCCCGCATTCCCGCCCTTCTACTTAACGAAACATTTTAAATCTTCTTTCACGGGGCGGAACCCTCCGCGGACCACCCCGTGTCGCAAAAAATGTCTCAACGGTACTCAAATTCCAAACTTTACTAGTCATTCGCGCACTTTTGCACAAATCCCCCCCCCATTCGCGCCCCCATACGACACGAAGGGGACAACATGCAATTAACACCACTTTAGAAAGAAATCCAACTTCTCGCACCGCATTCGCGCCCCCGCATTCGTTCACCAGAGACGCTACCTCGAAGCTCGCACCGCACTCTCAACCATCATTCTCTCCTCACATCCTCCTCCTCCATTCTCGCTCTTCCCCTCCACGCCAGCCTGCTCCCGAGTCGGCACCGCTCCTGTCCCACCACCACCTCAGTCACTAATAATACGCCATCTTCAATCCCAGATTTAACTGTTTTCAAACGCTCCGATCGCTGAATAATATTTCTTGATTGCTATTAAATTAGTATATATTATTTCCGCCGGACGTGTAACAGTTGTAGAGCCAGCCCGTCAATGATGAAGCGATGCGACGACGATTCATTCACACAACAAGTATTACCGTTCACACAACAAGTATTACCGGCACCTCTACCGACACATCAACCGGCCCACATCACAAAAGCACGCACAATGGGCCGAAACGCAAACCCACCAAACTTCAGACCCACATAACACACATCCGATTATTTCTCCAAAGCCAACCATGTACATCCCTCATCGTCAAACATCCACCATTCTCGGACGCTTGATTCTCTTAGGACGAACCCAATCTTTTCCAGCGTCCTCCTGTAACTTCTTCTTCCTACAATCATCGCATATCGACAAGTAGCAAACCTTCTCGTGCTCTTGCAGAGTACCATCCTCCTCCTTCCTTTTATTTTCGAACCCCTCATGGCAATAATGTGCCTTCTTGTCCAATATCTTACGACATACGACGCAGTCCTTCACGATTCCGAAGTATCTCTCACTCCCCCCGTACGAAGCCCTCCAAGTCTTACTGCACTCCCGCAGCTGACCAGCCACCGTCGGAGTCAATGGGCGCAAGATCGGTGGAGGTGACGTACATGAGGAGTGACATGATGATCAAAACTTATTCTCGAAGAAGAAAATGAGAGGTTAAGAACCGCTGGGACGAGAGCGGTTTCGGCAACGGGTGATGCGGTATATGATCAAACGGTTTATTGTTGGATACGAAGTCGCGTCGTCGGTCATCGTTATTGGCGCGGTTTCGGTAACGGTTGATGCGGTATATAATCGAACGGTTTCTTGTTGGGTACGAAGTCGCGTCGTGGGTCTCGTCGTTATTATATAGCGCAGTGCGGTGGATATATGAAGTGTCCGTTTGATGTATAAAATGAGCCGATCGCATATAAATTGTAACGGTAAATGTTGCGTTACTGATAATAAGATATCGAAGCGGTGTAGTATATTATGCGGTACGCGTAAAAAAGAAACGGTTGTATATTAATACGCATGCAATGAAACGTATGTATATCATCATGTTTGAGAGGATATGGGGCGCGGATGAATGGCGAGAATGAGTGTGAAAACGGCGAGAATAGGATGACATTCGCGTACTTTTGTGGGGGGCGCGGATGTGAGGCGAGAATGATGGAGGATTCGCGACCGGGCGCGAAAGGTTGGCGAGGATGGGGGGGGTTTCGCGCCGTCTGAAGAGGGGCGCGAATGAATATTAAAAAGTGCGAGAATGAAGTGAGAGAATGGGAGGGCATTTGCGCAAGTGCGCGAATGCGGGCCAAAAAAGGGCGAGAATGGGGGGGTTTTCGCGCACATTCATTTTGTCGTGCGTTCTTCGCGAGATACGATATATCGAGACTACTTTAGTACATGGTGCTAGAATGTCATGTCGCGTCGTCTCTCTTCTTAGCTACACGACAAAATGAACTTCCGGGAACCCCCCGCAATCCCGAAAACAATCCCGCCCTTTTACTTAACTCCAATTGGATCAGATGCTTTGGAAGCAGAGCGAGCTCGCCTGACGTCGCGCCAGCAGGGTTTCGATTCAAATGGATTGCGGGCCCGCCATTTTTTTAAAATACAATACTGGCCTTCCGTGATTGAGGTGGAGGAGATTACGCAGAACCCAAAAGAACCGACGATCATCGCCAATAAGATGATGGGATCATGGAATATAAAAAGAAAAGGAATGCAAAGCTAATGCTATTATTAGTCTAGCTGTATTTGCGCATGCATGAAAGTTTTCACGATTTCCCTCCGAATGTCTTCGTGGTCAATTTGCTGCATATCCTCCATCGACGACGAGGCGAACTCGAACAAATGATGCTCAGATAGGAAATGGTTTTGATGGGTGGACGAGGATGAATAGTTCCAAGCGGCGGTGAACTTGATTTCACGACATGGGGCAGCAAGATACCCAGGACCCTTGTTGAGCTGCTTGTTGTCCTTCGGCATGTTTTGATGGGTGGACGAGGATGAATAGTTCCAAGCGGCGGTAACAGCATTCTCGAACTTGATTTCACGACATGGGGCAGCAAGATACCCAGGACCCTTGTTGAGCTGCTTGTTGTCCTTCGGCATGCTGATATTGTATCCTCCTTGAGAAGAAGAAGAATCGCCATCAGAAAGGATCGATTCGATTCCGTCAAGCATCAAGTCAAAATCTTCCTTATCATCGAGTGATGAAGGCTGTTCTTGCTGTTTGTCACCAGTTGAGCATTGTTGTGCTGTTTTCTTCTTGCTCTGACCACGGTGAGATGCGATCGACGTTTTGCTTGTGAAATGGCGAAGCATCATGGTGGTCAGTTCCTTTCTTCCTTGTTGAAATAGGGGGTGGTAATAAGAACCAATGAAATCTAAACACGATACAAAAAAATAGTAGGTTCCAGCGTGAGAATGACGTCAGTGTGCGATGTCTCGACAACAAATAGAAGCAACAACAAGATCGAAGATGGTGGTAGTACTAGGTTTTGGCTTACCTTGTTTCTCCTTTGGGTTGCGAGCTTTTGGGATCTTTTCATCCGATCCATCATCTTCCAATTCTAAACGGCTCTTAAGCAACTTTTTGAATCCGTATATGTTGAGCTGTCGACGAAACGATCGCAACGAATGCATTCCGCCAAAATATTTGGGCAGCACCAAGTTGGCGAATGAGATGGGATCGTGAATCTTGAATGCTCTACCGCAAGGCAGCCACGAAACGATGTTGGATAGCTTTGGATCATTGGAAATCGTTGTCAGACAGGAGTGAAGTTTGGTTGGGAACAACATGGTTTCTGATTTTTCGGGCATTCCGGATTTTATGAGGTGTTTCGAAACTGGAGTACCGGTGGTAGAAAACCGAGGAGCCCGTTTGACTTCTGATGTGCCACGTGCCACGGCTATCACTAGTAGTAGAACTCACACGTTTTGGAGAATAGTATACACCGACTGATGTGATGAATAAGTTGTCTTGTTCTCGTTCTTTAGATGGTAGCGGGAAAGTTAGCACCACAATGTCGTGCGTGTATTGACTCTTTCGCGCATAAGTTCAAGGTGAGAATTCTGAATATCCATAGTAATCATTGAAGATCGGGAAATTGGGATGGAATAAAATACTCCGAAATATAATACATAGCTCAAAAACCCAAAACACGTTGGTTTATCCTATGATCCGCTACTACTGAATTTGACTGAATATGGTACCGGTACTACCAACATTCTCGTACCGGTAGCACAAGCCACAAAGGGAGGCCGTGATTTGGACCAAAAGTGAAGCGCAATTGATTGGGACGAATTTGACTACGGTACCAACACACAAGGTACTTGTATGCATACAAATAAAGGGAGGAGGCCGCGTGGTGTTCGTGTGGGGAAAAAGTGAATCAATACGGTGCCAACCACCACTTAATTCTTCGCCGGACTGTAGCTCAAAGTGTTTCTGTTGATGGATTTATGTGAATGTCCCGCTGCGCTGCTTCGCACAATATTCTTCGCCGTGCTACTGTGTGCGTACCTTCGCTAACAACGTGGCAGAGCGATATTGGTTGAAGCACCCTACCAGGTACTGTACTACTAATCAAAGCAAACCCACTTCTGGCTGTAGAATTTCTTCTGAAAAGATGGTGTTCCATGCATGGTTCGCCCTCAACAAACTACCATGTACAGCAGTAGGTTGAAGCACCACCGTACTAATCAAAGCAAACCCACTTATGGCTAGGATTTTTTCTGAAAAGAGTAAGGTGTTCCATGCATGGTTCGCCCTCAACAAACTACCAGGTAGTAGGTATCAAACCCGAACCAGGTGGTAGCGGGAAAGGGAGCACCAAGCTACAAAGGGAGGCCGTGATCTGGACCATAAGTGCTGAAGCGCAATTGGCACGAATTTGACTACGTTGCCAACACACGAGGTACAAAGCAAGGGACGAGAGGCCGTGGTGTTCGTGTGGGGAAAAAGTGAATCGATACAGGTGCCAACCACCACTTAATTCGCCGTACTGTAGCTCAAAGTGGTGCTGGATTTAGGAATGTCCTCAAAGCAAACCCACTTATGGCTGGAATTTCTTCAACAAACTACCAGGTATCAAGCCTGAACCAGATGGTAGCGGGAAAGGTAGCAGCACGATGCATGTCGTATGAGTCTTTCGCAGAAGGTCAACAAATTGAGAATTCTGAATATCTATTCTCCAATTCATCAGAAAGCCACATACGGTACGACTGATTGATGACTTTCTCATCCCGTACTACTATACCAGTAGTAATCATTCATTGAAGATAGGGAAATTGGGATGCAAAAAATACTCCGAAATAGCTCAAAAACACAAAACACATTGGTTTAGCTTATGATCCGCTACTACTGAATTTGACTACCAAGATACCCTCGTGACTTTCTTCAAAGTGGTGCTGGATTTAGGAATGTCCTCAAAGCAAACCCACTTATGGCTGGAATTTCTTCAACAAACTACCAGGTATCAAGCCTGAACCAGATGGTAGCGGGAAAGGTAGCAGCACGATGCATGTCGTATGAGTCTTTCGCAGAAGGTCAACAAATTGAGAATTCTGAATATCTATTCTCCAATTCATCAGAAAGCCACATACGGTACGACTGATTGATGACTTTCTCATCCCGTACTACTATACCAGTAGTAATCATTCATTGAAGATAGGGAAATTGGGATGCAAAAAATACTCCGAAATAGCTCAAAAACACAAAACACATTGGTTTAGCTTATGATCCGCTACTACTGAATTTGACTACCAAGATACCCTCGTGACTTTCTTCGTTGATAATTAATCATTGAAGATCGGAAGAATTATTATTACTGTCGTATGTTTCATCACTATATTCGCTTGTGCCTACGGTGTGATATGATTCCATCATGAGAAAATAATAGTTCCATTAGTCTACTCGTTTGTGAGCCTGCAGAGATACGAACTGAAGCTCTTGAAGTTGTGAAGGCATCAACGCTGCCATCGGCATGACTTTTCTTTAAAAATAACGATCGGCCCGATAAATTGCAAGAAAGCGGTATTTCCTGCTACTGCAAGTACTATACGGTTTGAAGTACCGATACACACGCTAGTGTCTGCACTTTCCAGCTAAAGAACGAAAAAGAAGCACTGATCATTATAGTATAATCATACCGGCGTAGTTAGTACTCATGAGTATTTCGAATCCAAACGTCGTCCCTCGCCTCGGGATTCGCTTGACCACCCTGGTTCAAGATTCGTTCGAAATAGGCATGCGTTGCATTGACTACCACCAGTTCCCCAAATCCATACTCGGTGCGATCTCGGTGAGCAACCCAAGGATCATATGGACGAAGCGGGCCCTGGGAATGCGAGTCACCACCCGTTCCAATGGTCAGGTAAATGGGACCTGCTGATTTGGGGTCTACTACTACTTTCTCTCCCGCCATTGGGTAGCTTCTCACGTAGGCATGGTTGTGCCCTGATAGAACGAGATTGACTCGGTGTTGAACAAAGAGAGGCTCCATATCTTGCATCATGAGCAGAGGATTCCATTCGTCTATTGCCACGAGGTGGTGTGAGAGATGACGAAAGCATGAAGACACGAACAGCAGTGCTACCATTCTAAAACGTACCATTATGCCCCCGGAATGTAGTGTGGAAAGGGCAATGAAAGACTGTAAGTAACCAGGGTGTTATGGTCCGATCAACCCTCATTTCTAGCTCTTCTTTCAGCCATTGGTACTGGACGGATCCCTGAGTAGTGTTTGTGTACGAAGTCAGTACGATGATTTGCAACAGCCCGTGCCGATAGGAATAAAAGGAATTCCCATACCAATAGGTGGTCATGAATTCGGCAGGGTGTGTACAATCTTCCACTTGCCATGGAATGGGTTCTACATGAGCTTCCGCCACACGATTGGGATTGCGAAAATAGGACTCGTATGCTTGAAAGACCTGAAAATTGTGCCGATTGCACTCAATTTCGTGATTACCAGCGGCCACAAGAAGTGGAGTCGACGAAAAGAGAGGTTCCATGTCTTGGAGCCAGGATTCCCATGACGGTAAATAGCTGTTGGCGTAACTGATATCACCCGCCACTATGACGGCCGACAAAGGGGGATGATTCATCTCTCTCCTCTGGGTTCGTCTAGATAACATTGTTTCCATGGTTCGGACAGCCTCTTCGGATCCACCCCAGTCGGCAATCAAGCCGATTCGAACTGGCTCGAGCGGCAAAGGAGGAGTGGTAAAGTTATAGACCGTACCGTCGGCAAGGACCTCATCATGCGGCGATATCGATCCGCTAGTTTTTGTCTTCTTTTCAATGATCCTAATTTTATACCAGTAACGCTCTCCTCCTCCCTTCAAATCGTGTAGGACCGCATGATGAATCCAACTGCTCTGAAAGGTTCGTAGATAGCTTGAATATTCGAATTGAAAGGATTCGTTGGGAGCTGTCGAGTATGATGACGACTCCTCTGTGCCGTCGCGACCGTAAATGACGATCGGGGTGACCATCGAGGTGCTGCACTCTGCGAGGTCCGGCAAGGTGAACGAAACTGTCATACTGACATTGTGATGACTCGTGAGATTCACATTCGTGGCTGGACTCAAATGTATGCTGGAGGGTCGGCAGGGGCTGCTTCCACGGGTATCATGACTTGCTTGCCATGCATTTTTGCCGCGGGGGGTGGGGAAGGAGAAACTCGGCCGAAGAAGAACAGCATGGCTCTGCTCCATCTCCAGCTCTGTCAACCCCATTTTCATCGAACCTCCCCACCAAGAAACTAGCACCGGTCAGTAACAGCAGGCAGATGCCTATCGAAAGAAGAAGAATGGAATCGGTCCGGCGGGAACAGCGGATAGGCTTCCGCATTGTCATCGATCCTACGCAATAATGGACAGAGCGAGTGCGGCGCCTTTTGTTCGTCGCGACACCGCGAGCGAGTGTTTTGTCGCGTTGAACGCTTGAACTTCTGTAGTACCTACTACCGGTACTTGTACTGTGTGTACAAGTACCGCAGTACTCGTATGACGCGCTTAGTACACCCACACACCCGCATCTACCCGCGCGTGCGCGGGGGACATGAGGTCCCGGTACTTATTGCATGGTACGTGTACGGTATACCGTACCCCCAGTGTGGGTACGTAATACGTATCCGAGCGGATAAACTGCTGGCTAAGAACGCATGATACACCTGTAATCGTCGCGATCTTTAGAAGTGATTGCAGTAGACTATTCTCATGCTCTTCCTATTTCAAGACCTCTCCATGAACAATTAGCTCTATGCTGGCTCTGCTGGCATCTGAAACCCTGTCTGGCTCTTGCCGTCGTCGTTCTTGCTTTCCTCCTCCTCGCCCTCCTCGGAGCTACTATTACTATGTCGAATGTGCAAAATCTCATTCAACCCGCGAGCATAGTAGATTCCTTGTTCGCCTTCATTGTCAATGTTCCAAAACATCATCCCTCGAGGTTCTAGCATCCAGTCCCACAAGTTCTGATAGGCGGCTTGAATCGTCACGGGTGGGAAGTAGTAGTTACGGTCACTGTTCTCGGGCGTGTTGGCCCAAGCATTGGCAAAGCCCCAGACCAATTTGGAAATGGGCAAGGCAACATAGTAATCGTCCGGGAGTCCAACCTCGGGATCCGATGATGCAAAGTTGACTGTAAAGCCGGGTCCTTGTGAGGGTTGATTCAAATCCCACACATATTGAGCCAAGTAATTTTCCGGCGTTTGATAGTTCTGGGTCATTTCCATTGCCGCACGAGACCAACTCTCATAAAACTGAATCATGATCAGATCGATAAAATCTCCATATTTGGCCAACCAGTAGGCGTAGAGATTGCGTCCAAAATAGGAAAAGTCCGCATGCCACGTCCGATCGGGGTCGGTCAAGTTGAGGTAGCGACTAAACTTGGTAGACTGAATGTCCAAATAGGACTGGGCCGGAACGATGGAAATGATGTAGCCACTCTCTTTGGCGAGCTGCATGATTCCTCCCACCATGTCTAGTTCCGCTACCGACATATAGTTGCGGTCACTAGTTAGATCGTCATCGCCTTCAAAATCAATGTCGATTCCGTGAAAGACGTTACCGACCAAGGCCTTCCAGGCCGCGAACCACTCGGCGGCCGACTTGAAGTATGGATCCAAGTGTGGTCCATTCCAACCCCCCATACTGACTAAATGAACCGTATCCTGAAATCCCCGTTGATCCAAATCCTCCATCATGTCTTGAATGCACTGCAAATCGAGCTTGCCTTGTAAAAAGTGCAAGTCGGCCGGCGACGAAGGATCATCGTGCTCATCTGGAGGAGGAGGAGCCGTAGGACTCAAGTGATAAAATGCCCAAATGACCACATTGACTCCTTGCTGAATGGCTATGACGACTTTGTCATTGCACTCGGACGCGTATCCCACAATGACCTTCTCCGGAAGTTCCCGCCGAAGCGGTACAGCAGCACTAGTACTGGTCAGGAGGTGCGAAGAACAATACCCGCGTCCTCTAGTCCACAATAAGAGCAAAACTATCGGTAGCAAGAAGAGCCGAACGGATTTCGAAGACGGAAAGAGCTGAGAAGTCAACATGCTAGCGACTTTTTCTGAGACTTGGGCGATATATGCTGTTGATGGAAGATGGAAAGTGGAGACGAAGAATGTGATATAATGCGAATGAAGAACACTTCGCGAGACGCATATCAGCATATCGATCATCGCGCCGCGTCGATGAGATCATGTAAAAAAAATTTCTCGTCGGTCGCAAAAAGATTCTTTTTGGACTTATTCGACCCAACTGTCTGATGGCTTCTGGGTGTTCGCAATCCCGGGAGATAATTGTTCCGTGACTGCGGGGCCAAGGGGTAGACAATCTGATATGCGATGTGATGGTTGTCTATTATTACCGGTATGGTTTGATGTTTTGCATCGCGTGATGCCAAACGACACAATTCATATTATTCCTGACGCTTGATCTATTGCAGAAATGGGAAGAGGAGAGTGTTCATGATACAGTACGACGACCGCCCAGCAAGACGAATCCAAGTAGTATTTCAGAACGATAGCCGAGTGACGACGCGCGTGCATGTCAGAGTGCCAAAAGGTACTAGCTTATGCTGGATTTACATACACATGAATGTTTTCAATATTTCCCTCCGAATGTCTTCTTGGTCGACTGGTGAGAGTGACGATTGCTGCTGCTCAGTCAAATGCTCAAAAATGAAATGGTCTTGTTCAAGAACGGGTGACAACGACGATGACGACTCATCGCAAGAGGCAAGCTGATGGTTTGGAGATGCTTCTCGACGAGGTGGCTTGAGATATTCACGGCTTTTTTTCGACTTGAAAATGCAAGATGCCAGCTCTTTCATCAGCATCACATGAGTGTCTCCTTGAGAAGAAGAACAGTCGTCGGTAATAGTCGTGCTAATAGACGAGGAGTCGTCGAAAAGAATGGATTCAATTCCATCATGAATCAAGTCGAACTCTTCCATATCGTTGAGTGAAGATGGTTCATGATCGACGCCGTTTCTAAGGACTTGCGGTGCTTTCTTCCTTCTCTGGCGAGACCTTTTGGACGATGCTTTCGCGGTGAAGGAGCGAATCATCTTCGAGGCTAGATCTTTTCTCCCTCGTTGAAAAAGGGGATGGTAGTAGGCACCAAGAATGAGTTCTTCTAAACATACGATATCAGGAGTAGGTCGATAGCGTGAGAATTAATGTTTCGGGATGATAAACAGCAGCAATCACTTGTCGTTGGCTTACCTTGCCTCTCGTCTTTGGAGGCGTGGGGGCTGATGGTGGGACGAGGAGCCGTTTCCTCACTGGCGTCATCGTCGTCGTCCAAGAACAACGAAAGGCAACGACTCTTGTTGAGCAGCTTTTTGATTCCATAGATGTTGAGTTGCCGACGAAACGATCGCAACGAATGCATCCCGACAAAATATTTCGGCAACACCAAGTTAGCGAATGCGACGGGGTCGTGAATCTTGAATGCTCTGCCGCAAGGTAACCAGGAAACGATGTCGGATAGTTTTGGATCCTTGGAAACAATTTCCAGAATGAAGTGCAGCTTGGTGGGGAACAGCATTGTGTTTGATTATGATTTTTCGTGGAGTCTGGGTTTTATGAGATCCGGAGGAAGGAAATTGTGAAGTACAGTATTCGGAACAAACCGTGCCCAAAGAGGAATTTGAGTAGAGCTATTAGGAGTATGCGGTATGATCGCCTCGTAGTAGCGGGAAGCGTCCCTTGAGCATGTCAAGCTATTATCTTTGCCATGCGCGCTGAAAAGACGGGCCGTCCTTGCTTCGAAGAGGCGGAGCGAAGCAATAAGTGAATAAGGCAACCATTGTGGATTAACACTGCAACTTGAGAATTCTAAAATTGTAACTTCCCCGTATGTAGATTTATGAATGTCTTG
The DNA here is from genome assembly GCA_956465555.1 of Nitzschia sp. pyKryTriq1. NCBI lineage: Eukaryota > Bacillariophyta > Bacillariophyceae > Bacillariales > Bacillariaceae > Nitzschia > Nitzschia sp. pyKryTriq1. The sequence continues at coordinate 346,300 of OY101130.1, read as the reverse complement.
CTTCGCACGATATTCTTCGCCGTGGTTCTACCTACTAGTAGGGACCCTACTGTAACTTCGCTAACAACGTGGCAGAGCGATATTGGTTGAAGCACGCTACTAATCAAAGCAAACCCACTTATTGCTGGAAGTTCTTCTGAAAAGGATATGGTGTTCCAAGTCCTTTATCCTCCAACGAAATCGCGGAGACTGTTCGAATAACTCGATTGAGTCCCCTTCGAAGAATATTCGAATTCGCCTTCGATGGGCTTCGTTCAGGTTCGTAGCTACCTGTAGTCGACCAAGTACTGTATTCTCCTCTAAATTTCTTCTGCTCCATGTTCTTTATCCTCCAACGAAATCGCGGAGACGCATTCCAATATTGTACCAATGGGCATGAACGTAATTTATAACTTGATAAAATGACTGTGTTCAGCGAAAAAAATTGTTTCATGGTACAACTCGTGTGCATTTGGCACCGGTCCTAATCATATCCTAACAATAGGACCGGTGCTCTGGCACCGGTCCGGCACCGGTCCTAATGATACAGTAAGAAAAGGACCGGTGCTTCCAAATTGGACTGGCACGACTCGTGTGCATTTGGCACCGGTCCTAATCATATCCTAATAATAGGACCGGTGCCTTGATATTCGACTGACTTGACGTGGACGACAGCTTGACAGGTGTGCATGTGACTGTCCATGTCTCAAGGACGCCCTCCTCCTCGCTGGGTGCACCTTTACTCTATGTATTACCGCTTTTGCTTAGGGACTGTCCATGTCTCAAGGACGCCCTCCTCCTCGCTGGGTGCACCTTTACTCTATGTATTACCGCTTTTGCTTAGGGACTGTCCATGTCTCAAGGACGCCCCCCTCTTCGCTACCACTCGCCTCCCGGCACCGGTCCCAATTACCGCAGTACTTTCGCGTGTAGGAGTGTTAGAGATACGTCGTGTGTACCGGTAATAAATAGTGCTGCGTATGTCCATGCCGCCTTGTAATAAAATAATATGGCGGGAAAGCCTCGCAGCAGCCCATCGCATCAAAAAGCTTATTACAATACATTTTTGTCTTGTACCTCTCGCAGACGAACCACCTGCAAGAGCATGGAGGTTTCCATCAAGGGTCAGCCTGGCCTAGCCATTTGGAGTCGTGGCAGGTACCTCTACTTTACGCTGCTTTCCCCCTACAACAAACTCCTGTCGAAGGTCTTCAATTTCGGTCCAGCCCATTTTGTGCATTATTACTATATCCCTCTCACGAACCAATTTTTCATTAGTTTGTGCTACGGCCGAGACTTCATCGTCACCCAAGGAAGGAACGGATGAGTTTACGTAGAGGTAGTAGATAATCCTATGCGCGTTTGCTTTTGAATTCAAAGTGAAATACGCGTATGATTTCACAAACGTAAATATTATGTCTAATTGTTATCACAACGACTCGGAGGACATCGACGAGTCAGACAGAATTAGTAACAGGTAAACGAAAGATACACTGACGTCAGTAGACGTCGTGATCTCATGTCACATGAGACATGAGAGGAAGCGTGGTGATACTTCAGCATGCATCCGGGTCTCGTTCTGCAAGTTGAAGCTCCTAGCAGTACTGCGGTAATCACTGAATAATATGTACTGTCCTCGTACGACTTGCGGGCCGCCGCCCTCTGCGCGACGTCAGAATGATGCTCCGAAAGATCATAATATATCACCCGGCATCCGTATTACCGCATACTCGTACTTGCGTACCGGTAATATGCGGCGGGCCCGCATATCGCAGGCATCGGCATGATGTATGATGTTGCGAATACGAAGTCCATTGCTTATATTGCTTCGAAGAATCGAAAAGGGTCCAACATCTCTCCTAGGTCCCTACCAGTCAGACTATTGGTTCGATTTATATCTATCATTGATGATGAGCGGACTCTCTGCCATTCCCCGTCAAGCAGCGTTGGCGTTCTTTCTCTTGGCGTCGCCCAAAACAATTTCTGCCTTTTCCTCGATGTCATTATCACGTCGTTCCTTTGGTGGCGCGGCTTCGTCCTCGTCTTATTCCACCTCCACCTCCGCCTTGAAGCAAGCCTTAGCTTCCGTGGATTATGGCTTGGGAATGGATCAACAAGCCATGATGGAATCGGACATGTTGGTAACGGTCGACGAAAATGATTTGTTTGTGGAAGACGCTGTGGTTTCCAAGAAACTCGCCCACACCTTTTCCGCCGAACAACCTCGGGGCATTTGCCACCGTGCGTTTTCCCTCTTTCTCTTCAATCCAAAAGGAGAAATGCTGTTGACGCAACGAGCCAACTCCAAAATTACCTTTCCCAGTGTCTGGACCAATACCTGTTGTTCCCACCCGTTGGTCGGCATGACGCCCAATGAAGTCGATATCACTCCCGACGCCTATCCGCAATTTGATGGCATTAAGCATGCGGCGATCCGCAAGACCAAGCATGAATTGGGAATCACGTCTATTGAACATTCCAGTATTCAATTCATTTCCAGATTCCATTACTGGGCCAGCGACACCCGCACTCATGGTCCCATGGCACCCTGGGGAGAACACGAAGTCGACTACATTTTGTTTTGTCAAATGCCCAAAGAACCCAAGTTGGACAATGTGGATTCGGAAGAAGTGGCCAATACGAAATACGTTTCAATCGCGCAACTCAAAGAGATGATGAAGGATCCACAGCACATTTGGTCGCCATGGTTTTTGGGTATCATGGAACGGGGCGGATTTGAATGGTGGGCCGACTTGCCAAACTCCCTGGCGGGCAAGAACACCAATACAGATATTACATTCTTTGATCCAGATCCGGCCTTTGTGGCCGACTACAACTTGCGGACTCATACTCGGCAAACGGGGGTCCTTTCTTCTTCCTCCTCCTCCTCCAGCAACACGCGATAAATAAATACCAAAGTCGTGGCGTCCATCAGCACCGCATCAGCGGACAGCGCGTCCGCGGACCGATAGGCCACCAAAACAACAACAAGAAAAATGATGGTAATAATAGACAAATCAAAAAGCACAACTCCGCTATTACAAACAATTATTTAGAACAGTACTCTACTACTGTATCCATTGCCCCACATCTACTATACTCGTAGTACACTACTTGTACTACTAGTGTTGATCAAAGTATTGATTGGAGAGCCACACCGAATCTTGAATTCCTTCGGTAGTCGTTCCATCTCGGACCCACGTCAGGTGGGCATGAGTCGCGTTGGGAAGATGCAAATGACCAAATCCATACTCATAAATATCACGTTTGACGACCCAGTCTTCTGGAATGTCATTTATATATCCTTTGGAATGCTGTTCTCGATTGCCACCGGCACCCAGGGTCAAATAAATGGGACCGCCACTAGTAGTGGAACCATCGCCCTGCATGGGTTTGGTACGGAGGTAGGCATGATCGTGTCCCGAGACGACCAAATTGACTTGATATTGGACAAAGAGGGGCTCCATGGAGGCCAGCATCTGAGCGGGATTGATTTCCCCATTATGGCCTCGAAAGGTAGTATGAAGTGGACAATGAAAAGTCACAATAAGCCAAGGAGTGACAGCTCGATCCACATTGGTTTGCAGCTCGTGATCCAACCACATATATTGGGGTGATCCCGGTAAGGGGGACGTGTAGGAATTCAATCCAATAATTTTGGCAAGTCCATGGTTGACACTCCAAAAGGCGTTTCCAAAATTGTAGTGACCCAAAAATGCCGAGCTCGTCAAACAACTCCACAAGGTTCGTCGATAATCGTCCGGGATGGGCTGTCGGTCGGCGGGTCCCAAACGATTGGGATTTCGAAAGTACGATTCGTATTGTCCAAAGACTTGGTGAGTCGTATTGTCACATTCAATTTCGTGATTTCCAGGAATGGAATACAGGGGAGTGGATCGTAAGAGCGGTTCCTGAGAAATGAAATGAAATCAAAAGGTGGTGTGTGCGTGAGGAGGAGGCGTGTGAGGGGTCCATCAACGACAATGGCAGCTAGGAGACTAGTAGTCCTGCTGTGCTATGGCTTGATTTGAGTCGTATCATGGTACAAACAAAACTCACCATCAATTCTAGCCAGCTTTCCCATCTTCTTGGATCACCGTCCGAATAGCTGAGATCCCCGGCAATGACTAGGCCCGAGACTGGAGGAACTTTTACTCCCTCTTTTCGTTGTTGTGTAGCCTGATAGATGTGATGTAGCGTTTTGGTGGAATTTTCCGTCTGCCCCAAGTCCCCCACTAACGCCAAGGACGTTGCTTGATGGGCCACTGGGGGTGTCATCAAGGTGTGGACAGGTGATTCGCCCAAAAATATTCGCCTGTGTCGCAAGAAGTAGTGAGTATCCTGCACAACTGGCTCCTTTTCGGTAACTACAATCCGATACCAATAGATTTGTCGACCCGCTCGGAGATTCGGTAGGGTAACGTGATAGATCCAATCGCTTTGATAGTTGTCAAGACCCGGAACCGCCAGAGAGGCATCATAGGAAAATTGAATGATTTCCGAAGAATCATCATCATCCGAGACACTACTTCTGCCTTCTGGGAACACTCCTCGACCATAAAATACCGTTGCTTGCACGGCCTTGGCATCGCACTCTTCAAACTGAAACGGTAGTGTAAAGGAAAGAGTCATATTGGCATGATCTTCTCCATCCACAACATTAGTGGCTTGCGCCAAGTGAAGGCGTTGTGGTTGACACATATTCTGTTGTTGCTGATGGGCGTTGCGTAATAGCGGGTGAGAATTCAAAAAATTATCGTACAAGGAATCATCAAAGGCGGATGGATACCCAAAGCGTTCGAGAGCCCATTCGTGGCTTTGATTGATGGTGGTGGCAGAGGAGGTCGTGGGCGTACTGGTATTGCTCGTACGAGCGGAGGACAACATCATTTGAACACAGCACACGGACACACCCATCAGCAGAGCGGCCGTCAGGAACGCCTTGCTCAACCACTCCACGAAATACCCGGACGACAACGGAGATGATGATGAACTCGAACTCGATCCAACAGCAGCAGCAGCAGCATGATGCTGGTGTTGACAGATGATGCTCTTATTGCTCATTGTCGCTAAAGAAGAGACAGCTTATTCGGTCAACTGGGTACGTGTAATACTTCGTATTGTACAAGTACAAGAAGTGACTGATGAATAATTGTAATAGAGGTGCTGTGTCAAGGACTTTTCGATCGTAAATTTATGCTGATTCTCATTCTTCGGACTCCTCCTTTTGAATACTTTGACTACTATTTTTCAATGCGTAGTCAACACGTTTCGTTTCACCGCAAACGATGTCAAATGGCGGCGCAGGCGCGCTCGCGGGCGGCGGGTGTCGACTTATAGGACCACCTCACAATTGACGGGGGAGTGAGTCATGAGTACGACTGACTGACGACACGTCTACACTACTACCGGAACCGTACAGGACTCGTACCGGTAGTAGCTAGCGTACGATTAGAGTGTATCTGCGCCCTCTCTACTGGAGAGCTCTAGCTAGAGGTCTACCTTTGCTTGTGTGTAGGCGGGGTGATATGCGGTCCCCTTAATAAGCTGTGTTGGCTGCTTTCTAGTAGCTAGTAGATTATTAGTACAAATTCTTCTCGGATGGCATCATTCATTCATTCTTTACCCCCGCCGGCTGTCGTGTACTCCTCCTCCACAGTGTAGAATATTAAGGTCGATATGACCGCGACCATTCGTAAAAGAAGATTTGGAGGATGATTATTATTGTTATCACCGTTTTTATTATTTTGTTACTACATCCGAAATATACCGAGATATGCTTTGTCTCAAGTCACGCATTGCCGTTTCCTGGGCTCGTGTTTTACCACGGCCCTTGATGGCTTTCCAGACCGCTGTCGTAGTTCGGGAGGATAGTCCCAACCATCCGCCAGAAGAAGAGGAACTATCGCTCCCATCCTCGACCGAGACTGGTGTCAAGTGAACGCCACGTAGTCGGGCAAAGTGCACGTCGCTGGAATTGGTGCTGTGAAGGATCTGCGCCAACTTGGAGCTCTGGTCGATGGTATCGTCATCAAACTGGACAATCAAAGTCTTTGGAACACGATATCGACCATCCTTTTCGAGTGCCTTCCATAACATATCCGGAGACGGGGAAAATTCAAGGTCCTTGGAGTCCGGCGTCAACGCGCTTTTCACTCTTGCCGCCTGTTCTTTTAACAATTCTTGTAAATCCTCCACCAGCTCTTCCCATTCCTCATCATTATCTTCTTCGTTGTATTTATCACCATCATCTATCCACCAATCCTCACGTTCTTTCCTGGCTCTTTTTCTTCGGCTACGTTCTCGAGTGGTTTGAGAATCTCTCTCTTGCTTTTTGCTTTGTCTCAAGAGCGTGGAAACGCCAGGAATACCTGCCGCAGCACCATAGTTTGTGAAACTAATGAGCACAAACGACTTGTAGGGTGGAATATTGCTGGTGCTTCTCGATTTGGTTTTCGATTTCGATTGCTGCTGTTGTTTGTTTTGAGTCAAGGTTGTTAGGACCACCATCAGTCTTCCCCCGAGGGAGTGTCCACATCCACACAATGGAATATCTTTCAATACGTCGGCTCCATATTCGTCCTCCAAGACGGTCGTCCATGCATTTTCAAAGGCCGATCTCAATTTCCGACTCAACGAGACGTGTTGGAGCGGACTTTTCAGCAACGTGACGGGAATGGGCGTCACGACAATGGCACATTGAGTATTTCTCACCAATCCCTCGAGGAGGGATCGATACCATACCTGGGGCAAGGATCCAAAAAAGGTTCCTCCCACAAAATGCAAAATGGCAGTCGGTCGTGTCACGGCTTCGGGAGGTAACAAGACCAGTGCTTCCTTTCTATTTTCATCGTCATCCGAATAACAAACTTCCCAGTCTAATTGCGTTTCTTTGGGGTCAATCTCAGTACTGGGATCAAAGACGACCTTGTACATGCCACCTCTTGTTGGTGGAGGCCGAATCTTGTCCTCCTCGTTCTTTTTGTTCTTGTTGGATGATGGACCACGGGGTCCATTTTTGTCTTCTCCCCAATATTCACCGTCTTCATCATCATCCTCATCCTCGTAGTAGTTGTTCTTGTCGTTATCATCGTCCGTGTAGTAGTAATAGTCGTCGTCGCCGTCGTTGTATTCTCGTGACGATGGTATGGAGGATCGTTCCGCAAATAATAGTAAGCGTGAAGAGTGTGGTCGTGGACCATTGTTAACATTTTGATGCTGGCTGATGGTGGATTGTCCCAACGATGATGCTCCTGAAGGTGGTGGTGGTGGTGATGATGATGATGATGGACTGAATCCCAAAATCGGCACAACGATGATGACCAACATCATCACCATCAGCAGTTCCACAACGGCAACGGCGACGAGAGTAGATCGTCGTCGTCGACTGAATGATAAACCTATTAACGACATACGGTAGCGTGTTGGCTCGTTCAATTTACAGTAAGTCTGAATGTCTGGTCTCCTCTATCTACTGTACTAATGATAGAGAGTGCGTTCCCTCCGCACTAATTTGTAGATGATGATTCTTTGGCAATATTATAACAGAGATGCGTGGAGATATGCGATAGATGATGGCGATCTATGCGATGGATGCGAGAGATGCGATGCATCCATCATCCGCATGCGTTTTGCGTTATTTTGCGCAGCGAGGTGACATAACGATTTCCACGTGGAGGACGCATCAATATGCGATCGTAGTAATCATACGGCAGGAGGCAATCGAAGGAATCATCGGAAAAATGACTACAGTACGTACCGGAAGAAGACCCAGAGTAGTAGAACAAGCAGCATCTAGTATTAGGGGATTTCGACGCTATCGTAGGCTATGGCAGCCTACATCGAAGCAATTAGTTGATGACAACAGCAGATCCAACTCGCTTCCTCTCTCTAGGTAATGGTACTAGAGCTAGCACTAGAGCTAGAATCGACCAAAATTCTTTAAAATATATGCTGCTGTGTCATTGGTGATTTCCGAATCGGCAACTAGTAGGGAGCTTGTTTCAATAGGCGTCGACGAGTACCTATCCTATTTTTTATTGTAGCCTGAATGATGATTCTCATGGTCGTGCACCCGTCTATCCTAACGCATAGTTGGCTGACGCTTTCATCCAAAATGAGACTCAAGGACAAGCACAACAAGTATCATTATCCTTCGTTACCACCACCAGCATCATCAGCAACGTTCTTTGAGCCCTTATTCTGACACGCCTCTTGAAATTCCTTCCAATTCGAGTCGCGACCCGAAATCTTTCGCTTCTTACTCAACAACTTGGTGGGTTCATGAAAGACGCCATGAGTTTCCTTATTGCAAATTGGACACAGGTTGGAAGACTCTTGGACATGCGTCAGAATGCAGGACTGGCAAAAGTAGTGCCCGCAGTTTGTGACTACCGGATCCGTAAAATGATTTCGGCACAAGTAGCACGCAAATGGCAGCCCATCGTCGTCGTCGGTCGAAGAGGATGCCCCGCCCCCTCCCTTGTTATTACTACTTCCGGTGATAAAGGCATCCATTTGTTCTTGTTGCTTCTTCTTTTTCATTTCTTGCTCTTGCTGCCATTGTTGTTCCAATTGCCATCCGCTGAGTGTGTCTCCTCGGTCGTGCAAATAAATACAAGTGTCCCCAAATCCACAAAATCCCGTATCTTTATAATCTTTGCAAATATCGGGTTGATAATCAAAACGGCAGGTCGTTCGGATATTCGTCGGAGCCTTGATGGGTCCCGCCAAGAATTTATTTCCTCGATCAATCACTTTGGTGGGATGAAATTCATTGGTCCGAGTCGCCATGTCTTTTTGGGACACGGGTCCCGATGTGGACGCTTCAAATTGATGAAGAAGCTGTGTCGATGATGATGATGATGATGATGCTTGTTCCTTGTTTTCTTGTTCGTTGGATGAAGATTTCATTCGTTTGGTAATCAACTGTTTCCGGGCCTCTGCAAGTTCTTGAGTGGTCTCATGGTCTTCCTCCTGGTCATCATTGTCGCCATCGTCATCGTTGTTGTTTCGTTTGCGTCGGAGCCCCGCCTTGGTGGCATTCTTTTTGGGTTTTCGGAACATGATGCGTACGAATACAGTATATGTATCGCGGTATGTGCTGTACGAATGGTCGGTCACAATATACCGGTACTGTAGTCACAATATACTCGTGTGTCTACGGACTGCCGATCTGATGTATAACAATAGATGGAAGATGCTGTGGTTTATAGCGGATGATTATGATGATTGATTCAGATAAAAATAGTCATGGGGTGCGTTCATTGTGAGTAATAGTTGTTGTGATTCATTCACATGCATTCATCGCATTCATTCATTCATTCATTCATCGCATTCATTCATGCTCGTTCTGCGTTATTCCTCTCGAGAAAATAAGCATGATGGGAAACGTGCGGCTCTGCTGGGGCTGATGCTGCGTCGTCGTACAGCGGACAGGGGTACGTGCGTACGGTACGGGTAGACGGGATGACCGCACGGGGATGTCGAGCGCGCGGGGGGGATAGACGCCATCCCTGCGACAGATCTGGTATGGTCTACACTGTGCGTGGGGTGTGCGCGTGAATCACCCAGGACGTATACGGCAGAGATGGGTGCGTGGGGCAGGTCGCGGGTAGCCGGGTTCGTGCGCTCGTCCCGTACATATAGAGACCACCCACTCTGCGGCCAAATGAAAAATCGTTCGTTAGTTAGTAGTTGCTTGCTGGCTTTTGTCCAGGAACGTACAATTTACTTAAGACACGAAGGGCTTGTCCGTGGGAGAACTTTATTAGCGAATTCCCTCATCATCATCGATCATCATTCATGACTCTTCCTTCAAATAATGCTATACAATAATATGAAACGGTAGTACAGTTAGTGGTATGTTCTGCGCGGGCATGCATGGGAGAAAGCCCAAAGTCCCAGCAGAACGTACCGGTACAGTAAGAAGAAGCGGGCGGGGTCCATGGATTTCGCGCTAATGGTCGCAAAGCAGCTTTCAGCTTTTATTTGGTACTTGTACGGCGGTGTCAAGGTGGTGTTCTCCAAGCAAGTCCGGCGGCGGCGGCGGGATACCGGGGTACCTCTGACCACTGGTAGACTACCAGCGTACTCTCGACTCACTGTCTCGAGCCTCGAGCAATAAGGGGTCATTTTGATACTGTACCAGCATACCGCATCATACTTGAGACTTTCTTCTTGATTGTACCGGTACCTTTGGAGTGGTTATTATCAATCATCTCTTTCGGTCGTTGTGGTGTGGTGTCTCATCATCATCATCATCTAGCGAGAGTACCAGGTAGTTTGCGCAAAAGAGGAGTAGTAGCAGCACCAGCAGCAGCAACAAACTACTATACTCGTAAAACCACAATCAAGCCGCACTAGCATAAGGCAAGGCAAGGCAATTCGCCATCATGACGTGCCCGACCAATTCCCCGCCGCCATCGTCGTCTTCTTCGGATATTCATCATCGCAGTAACATCAGTGCATGCGAAGACGAAGCAGAGGAAGAGGATTCGTCGCAAGCAGCAGCATTGCGCGATGATCCCTCCCGAAATACCGTGGATGTTGCCGTGGATGATGCTGTTGATTCTCCTGTGGTGGATTCTGATTCTACGAATCGTAGTGATATCTGCAAACAAGCTGATAAGGATGATGCTGATGATGATAATGGCCCCATTTATTACTTTGGCTACGGTCCCATTGTGAATCCTGTCGTGCGAAAACGCCGCGGTGTCCAGACCTTGAACGCCCAAGCCGCCATGTTGCCCGAATATCGATTGACCTTTGCGTACGGGGGAGTCGTCAATGCCATTCGGCAACGAGGATATGAGGTACAGGGAGTCCTCATGGCGTTCGAGACGCAAGAAGATTGGGCGCGCTTTCAAGAATTCGACGCTGGCTACAATCTCGATCAAGTCCAAGTTTTTCCGCTCTCCAACCTACATCAACCTATAATGGCGCACGCCTTTTTGATGGACCGGAAACATTCGGATCAAGACAAACTCGATGGACCTCTCGAGAAGCTACCCCAAGAGCGTTACTTGAAACTGATTGCTGCGGGAATGAGAGCCTATCAAATTGACGAAGACTACATTGAAGATCACATTATGAGTGTTCCGTACGTTCCCAAAACGAAACCCGAAGACTTCAAGACCTTTCCGAACTCACGAGGAGGAGATTATTTGCCTCCCATTACTTTCCATCGCTATCAAGAGCGACTGTGTCGGATGGACCATAATACTACGAGTAGTGCAGCTTCGTCGGGAGGCGATGTCTATTTTGTCGTGGGACAAAAAGTCATTCGAGTCGACCCTCAGCACGATCACTCCAACCCTTGTTCCGTATGGCTAAGAGAACGAGCTCATGGTCAACCAGACATTACCTTGACAGTACATCGTACCGTGGTCGATCCGGATCTTCCCATGGTCGATGATCCTCAAGATATTACCCCGCTACATGTTGCATGGGCTGAAAATCATTTTGTGGAATGGTTGGAACAAGGAGGGTTGAGCGCCACTGCCATGTTTCGACTATCGGAGGGTGGTGGTGGTACCGATGCCTCGTCTGGTCCACCCAAAATCCTCTCGACAATATGGAGCATTTGTGGCTGCCACAAGAAAAATACTTCTTCAGCAAGGAGGACGCCTCGCAACAGTCCTACAAGTGGCGGGGCTTCAGGCCATACTGGTGTGGCTGCAGGTGGTGGTGGTGGAGGTGGTTCAACGACCCACGCCAACAGCAGCAGTGGTGGCAGCAGCCGACTCTCCCGGATGGGTTCGCTTTCCAGAATGGGTGGTTCTTCCTCTCATCGCATCACTATGCTTCGCGGGAGCAGCAACAGCAGCAACAACAACAACAACGCAAACAACTCGAACCATGCAGTCCCAGAAGCACTATTGGATTCTCCCTCTCAACAGTCCGCATTGCTTTCCATGGAACTCATGAATCAAGCTATGGCGGCTCATCCAGACCTAGGAGATACTACAGATGACGATTCTTCTAGTGGAGGATGAATGAAGGACGAGTGAATGAATGCATGAACGAATGAACGAACGAACGGATGGAGGGATGGATGGCTTGTTATCTAGCCAAGGAGCTCCTTGTTGACATGGGTATTTTTTTTACCCCAAAGAGTGACGGCATTCACAAGACCCACAGAAGGGACGGATCCTGCAATTTTTATCGCGCCCCACGCGATGGAACAAGGCGAAAAGGCACGAACAACGAACATGCATGATCGCCCCGCTTGGATGATAGATTACTATTCATACCAGTATATACCATGAAGTACTGTGCGTATGTACTAGCCGCCCGGCCCCATACAAGATCTGGTGGAACAACAGGCATGCAATAGTGCGTTCTGCTGGACGATGAGATCTTGCTGGTGAAGATGATCCTAATAGTGATGATCATAATGATGGTGATGGTGATGGTCAGCAGCTAGAGTTCTCTAGAGTAGCCGAGCAAGAATAAATGGGACCTTACTTCGCCGTAAGGTTGCAACATCATCACCACATAAACTTCTGATGCGCCGCCTCTTCACTCTACATTTACTGGTAGTAGTAGAGGTTCTACTCGTAGCTCTGAAATCAAAATACTATCGAGCACGAGTTGTTTCATCCCCGCCAAGCAAGTTTTTTTTATAAACTTCCGGCATTTGCTATTCAATCAAAAATGAGAATTCAATGATGTCATCGTGACATCATCGTCAGACTGTCTGAATACGTGCTGACTGCAGAACCCAGTCGCAACGCAAGGAACACGCACGGAACACAAACCCAAAACAAGCAATCACTCTCACGACTCACGCGCTGCTACTACCGGTAGTAGCGGTTCGCTAAAGATGGGTACCAGTACAAGCTACTGCGGTACTGTACTGGACTCCTGACTTCGTAGTAGTCTTTCTAAAATTGATTAGCGTTTCGTACACGCGAGCAATGTTCGCTTCGATTCCCAGCCAGCAACACAAATATTATTCTGAAAGACAAATTGCTGCTCTTACTTTGCTAGATTACAGGACGCCTTTCATGATAGATTTTGCTTTCCTTTCTCCATAACAAATCGTATATTAGTTAAAATGAAACCATTATCAACGTTGCTTCTCTGGCTTCTCTCTCAATAACCTCGAAACTGTTCATTCAAGGGCATGAGATACAGTAATACCAGGTGGGGTGCCGGTCTACTAAGTATCAATAATCTCTCTCTCTCTCTCTCTCTCTCCATCGGTACCGGTACTACTGTAGCTAGCTTTCTCTGCTTCTTTGATTTCTCGACAAGATTGCTTATTCCCCGTAAAGGGTGGAAACAACTATTTATCACACAACTTTCGTGGTGAATATATCTCATTATATTGTGAGAATCGGCACAACATTATTTACGAGGACTGGAGTCATATCACGCGGTATTGGTGTGAAGAAGCGACAAATTCTTTTTGTATCTGTTCAGTACGAAGTAGGGACTATGACGATGAATACTCTCCAGGATGAAGGGGCGACGACGCCTACCCCTACCGCTATTTATTATTTTGGATATGGTCCCATAGTTAACCCCATGGTAAGACGCCGGAGAAAGTTGAAGACTTGCGACGAACGACCCGCGATATTGCCGGAGTTTCGTTTGACCTTCGCCTATGGAGGAATCGCCAATATGGTCCATCAAAGAGGCTACGAAGTCCATGGCATTCTGATGAAATTCACCTCGGAAGAAGATTGGAAGCTCTTTCAAAATTACGATGCTGGCTACAACGATTCCGATCTGGTGCATGTCATTCCCTATGACGCAGACGAGGGAGACGAGCCCATCGCGGCGTATGCCATGATCATGAAGGAATACGACTCTTCCAAACTTGAATCTCCCATCGAACAACTTCCGACAGAACGGTATCTTAAACTGATTGCCAACGGGATGCGAGACTACAATTTGGATGAGGATTATATTCAAGATCAGATTATGGGCGTCCCGTACGTCCCTTCTCGCAAACCAGAAGATTATCGAACCATCCCACAGGCCTCTGCAAATCTTCCAAAAATAACCCTTGCAAAGTATCAAAGGCTATGCCAACGAAGCAAAGATCTTTATTTCATCGTGAACAATAAGGTTGTCCGATTGGGCCCTCACGACCCCGCGCATCCGGCTGTCATTTGGGTAAGGGAGCGGGTTCATGGTCAAGCCAATGCAACCCTTATCGTTCATAGAACGGCAGTTGAGCCGAATCTACCCATAGCTGATACGGTGGAAGAGCTCACTCCGGATCACCATGCTTGGGCAGAAGATTGTCTCATGGAGCACTTTCGCAAATGCAATCTGTCGGCAACCAAGGTGTACGACTTGGTGGAGGAGGGAGAGGACACCAGGACTATCCGCTTCGGCTCCTTATTTTGTTGCTTTGTGCGCAATCAACAAAGTGGGACTCCAACTGAAGAGGACGAAATTCATCCCTTGCGAGGATCATCGAGGAGCTTGGGCCGCCGAAGGAGTAGTCACATAGTCGGCGTTCATCACGACACAATGGTCTCTTCCGAGCTCTTGCAACGAGAAATTAGAAGACACGCGGGAGATGTCGGGGATACTGACGCCGATGAAGAATCTTCAAGCCAATCAAATGAGGCAGCACCGGTATGAAGACATCACCAGTTGTGCTACCTCTCGTTTCCTGGCACAGCACTGTTGCCGATGGCTCCATATTAGTAGGTGAGCCGTCCAAACCAGACGGCGCGGCATGTCAAGCAACTCAGGTTGCAAGATCTAGAAAATACTCAGCGAGGACGATCGATCGTGTCTAATGGGCCACTCGCACCGAAGAAATGCATTCATGGTAGCACCGGCACCGGGACGGAATAGAGAACCCTGCATGGTCTTTCGAAAATTTTCTCTTTGGGGCACTCGGAGGTAATAATAATTTCATGGGGGGGGGGGGGGGGGGCATTTGCTTCGACTCACGACGACGATGGGCTGCCATTTGAGTGCTACTTGTGCCGGAATCATGTTTCTGATCCGGTAGTCCCAAATTAATATAATAATAATTTCAAGGGAGGGGCATTTGCTTCGACTGACGACGACGATGGGGTGCCATTTGAGTGCTACTTGTGCCGAAATCATTTTAAGGATCCGGTAGTCACGAACTGCGGATACTATTTTTGCCAATCCTGCATTCTGACGCAAGTCGAATTAGTATATCGACTATGGGTATACGAGTAGTAGCAAGAATACTCGTCCAGTAGAGTAGTAAGAGTCGTGGCACAAGAAGTAGCAGATGAGTACGAGGACGTGTACTAGTAGCAGCATAGCATGATGGCTGACTGTTCGGGTCTATGAGGTACAGTACTATGAATAGCTAGCCACTACTCTAGCTAGTATCTGGCATGTGTGTCGGTGCGGTGTTCTTTCGCCTTTGCCCCCCCCCCCCCCCCCTTAGCGGCTCTAGTGCCGTACTGGCTAGACTGTCTAGGTAGTCGTCGTCCATTGTCGATGGGGGATTGTTGTGTTGGGTTGGGCACAGATACTGCTCGACGGTCCATCCATCTCTGATGGCTGGATGTCAAGATCCAAGGTGACCCTGTCAAATGTCCTTATGACTACTTGGATTCAGTACGACGGGCAGACGTCTATCCGTACACGTTACGTCCCCTCTACTTCTTTTGGCTCGACAACGCTGAACCGAAAAGATGTAGCTGGTTCGCGTATGATTCCTTGCACTCAAGCGCAGGCTTTTTCCTTCACTGAACGTTGATTTCCGTGGGCAAAGTTTCCACCACTGGCTCTAGTTTCAACGCGGAAGTCACCAGTGGAGGTCCGTCCTAGTATCGGCCGGCGCGACCCCACAACTTTGTGGGTTCTATGTCATAGGTATGAGCCATACCCTACATCATTGTGCGCCGGCGTTGCACGAACATCAGAGATCCGAAAAATGCAATCAGACGGTTTCCAATGCGCATTCGCGCACATTCTACGCGCGCATTCCGCTGAATATTTTTACAGGCAAATACGTATGGTCCTCCCACGCGCATTTCAAACCCATTCTACGTAACCTGCCTACGTCAGGGTTCTCTGTACGCAATTTCACCGAATTTGCTGTATGCATTGTATGTCTGCATTTCACAGTCTGGCATATGGCTTGACGGCACTGGGGATTCGCTCACGACAGCACAGGCGACCGCCATATGCAAAGAAACCTTGAAGCTTCTTCGGGAGCACGGAACATATGCTACTTGGGCTTGGCTGGACCAGAATAGCTGTCTTTACTGGAGGTGGGTGCTGGCGGATGCGGATACCCGTCGTATTGAATATGTTTTGGCAGGGCACGTGGACTGGTTTTCGCAAGTCAAGTGGTAGTCTGATAGGCCAAGACCGACAAGCCAAACGTGGCAATCCGGGCGGACCAGCCGAGGCTTGTGTTGTTGGGCTTGTGTTGTTGGACTGGCGATGCAGGGCTGATGAAGGGGGGTGGACCATCCAAGCCTAAAGCTTGAACATGAGGTCGCGGGGTTGGCGGGCTTGTACGTACTGTCTTGCATTTGACTTGCATTTGTGGCCTACATTGATTGTGTGCAAAAGTATGGAGGAAGAGTTAGTCAGTTAAGTATACATTGTAAAAAACATATGCCCAAGCACATAAGTACTGCAGGCAAGTTGGATCTAAGCCTGTACATAAGAATGGCCTGAACGCGGTTAACCGCGTTTAAACTTTGTTGAACTTTTCGCGATGCATGCGCTGGTACGTTGAAAAATTGATACAATACCAACACGTTTCTTTTACCGCTCATTATATGAATAAGTTGAACTCGTTCGACCGCGCGGCTGACCCGTTCTCCGTAAGAACCCGAAACACGTCAGGAAAAGCTCCAATGAGTCGTCGGTTCGGGGAGAAAGGACACGGTCGGAGGTCGAACGAGCTCGCCATTTTTAGCGAATTCCCGAAGGTCCCAGTAGGTAATGAACCTGTACCGGTAGACTGTAGTAGACTACCGGTAGTACCTGTACTGTAGAATCAAACAATCACTCCATGTTCAACAAGTGTTCCCACCGCGGCGGGATGACGAGAGATGAGACGCGTGGCGCGGCGCGGGGTGTTCAACTGCTGCCTTCACTATGCGAGTAATATATCTCTGTGGTGAGAAACGGAAAAACACCGCATCCCCTCTCGCGTTCACTAGACATCGGTACTGTTGCTTCACTGGCTTTTCTCTCAATAACCTCGACACTGTTCATTCAAGAACAAGATAGGGTGGAGTGCCGAGGCTATCTATTATTTATGCTTGTTATTTCTTAAGAGGATTGTTTATTCTCGTTGTGGGGAGAGACGAAACTAGCACACAACTTTCGTGGTGAATATCTCACTATATTGTGAGAATCGGCAAATCATTATTTACGAGGACTGGAGTCATATCACGCGGTATTGGTGTGAAGAAGCGACAAATTCTTTTTGTATCTGTTCAGTACGAAGTAGGGACTATGACGATGAATACTCTCCAGGATGAAGGGGCGACGACGCCTACCCCCACCGCTATTTATTATTTTGGATATGGTCCCATAGTTAACCCTATGGTAAGACGCCGGAGAAAGTTGAAGACTTGCGACGAACGACCCGCGATATTGCCGGAGTTTCGTTTAACCTTTGCCTATGGAGGAATCGCCAATATGGTCCATCAAAGAGGCTACGAAGTTCATGGCATTCTGATGAAATTCACCTCGGAAGAAGATTGGAAGCTCTTTCAAAATTACGATGCTGGCTACAACGATTCCGATCTGGTGCATGTCATTCCCTATGACGCAGACGAGGGAGACGAGCCCATCGCGGCGTATGCCATGATCATGAAGGAATACGACTCTTCCAAACTTGAATCTCCCATCGAACAACTTCCGACAGAACGGTATCTTAAACTGATTGCCAACGGGATGCGAGACTACAATTTGGATGAGGATTATATTCAAGATCAGATTATGAGCGTCCCGTACGTCCCTTCTCGCAAACCAGAAGATTATCGAACCATTCCACAAGCCTCTGCAAATCTTCCAAAAATAACCCTTGCAAAGTATCAAAGGCTATGCCAACGAAGCAAAGATATATATTTCATCATGAGCAATAAGGTTGTCCGATTGGGTCCTCACGACCCCGAGCATCCGGCTGTCATTTGGCTTAGGGAGCGGATTCATGGTCAAGCCAATGCGACCCTTATCATTCATAGAACGATAGTTGAGCCGACTCTACCCATAGCTGATACGGTGGAAGAGCTCACTCCGGAGCACCATGCTTGGGCAGAAGACCATGCGATGGACTACTTTCGCACATGCAATCTGTCGGCAACCAAGGTGTACGACTTGGTGGAGGAGGGAGAGGACACCAGGACTATGCGCTTCGGCTCCTTATTTTGTTGCTTTGTGCGCAATCAACAAAGTGGGACTCCAACTGAAGAGGACGAAATTCATCCCTTGCCAGGATCATCGAGGAGCTTGGGCCGCCGAAGGAGTAGTCACATAGTCGGCGTTCATCACGACACAATGGTCTCTTCCGAGCTCTTGCAACGAGAAATTAGTAGACAAGCGGGAGATGTCGGGGACACTGACGCCGATGAAGAATCATCAAACCAATCAAATGAGGCAGCACCGGTATGAAGACATCACCAGTTGTGCTACCTCTCTTTTGCTGGCACTGCACTGTTGCCGATGGCTCCATATTAGTAGGTGAGCCGTCCATACCAGACGGCGACGGCTTGTCAAGCAACTCAGGTTGCAAGATCTAGAAAATACTCAGCGAGGACGATCGGTCGTGTCTAATGGGCCACTCGCACCGAAGAAATGCATCCATGGTAACAACGGCACCGGGACCGAATGGAGAGCTCCGCTTAGTCTTTCGAAAATTCTGGGGCATTCAGATTTGTAGGCTGACGGGGTGCCGCGGAAAAGCGCTATCTAGGACGTTTTGTTGAGCGCTTTGAGCGGCGAAGCCCCAAAGTGTGTTCCGGTATAGCGGTTGATACCACTCAATGTACTTTCGTTGGCGCGTTTCTTTGTGCCAAGCAGGAGAGCTTTGCAGAACAGAAGCCAATTATCCATACAGCAACGGTGCTCAGGCTCCACCCCTCCAGTGGGACAGCGTTGCATATGTATTGTTAGCTAGAATTCGATTACGAACTTAAATGTAGGTGAAGTGTAGGGGATTACCACAATATCAAGTTGTAAAAAAAGGGGGTTCTAATGTAGAAGTTCACCGGTCATCGGCCCAAGAAGACGTCATGTTCAAAGCGACCACGCTTCATCTCCTTAGAATCGCAACAATAAAGAGTTCCATGGCCATGCATTTCACCATGCTGTACTTCCCCAAAATATTTGTCACCATTTGAGAATTTGATCGTTCCAGTTCCGTCAGGCGAGCCATCAGCCTCGTCAACAGTTCCCATGTACCAGGCTGGTTCACCATTAACGATCACTTGTATCTTCTTTCGATTAGAGGTAACACGATTGTTTAGCCTGTTGACATTGGACTGAAGGGTCGAGGGAATCATTGAGTGGCTTCGATTGAGTGCTGGCAGTGGAGCAGATGGTCCTGCTGATGGTTGGACGGCAGAAGCATCGATCTCGCTGACTTCTCGGTTCGTTGGTGCAAGGGGTTTATTCAGCGACTGGACGAGTTGCTCCAGCATCTCAACTTTGATTGTTTGAAGCTTGTGCTCGTCGCGTAGTTTGGATATTGTTGAGGCTTGTGTCTGGCACTTTTGAAGATAATCATTTCTCTCTTGTTCAAGCGCCTCGATCTGCTTCTCCATGATCGTGCGATGTAGTTCAGCCAACCGCCGTGTCTCACTACTTGTTGATTCCGGATGTTGCTTACTTGGAAATCTCGAACTATTCGAGCGCCGCAGATTTGAATAGCTGTCGTGGTTTTCAGACCCCGCCGGCGATGGAATTATTCCACGAAAACTTCGACCTTGCCTTCTTAACAGCTGGAAGCTGCCCTGTCCCTCGGGAGGGGATCGTTCCTTCATCATTTCATTCTTCTGCCTACTATTCAGGGTATTTTTTTCTTGAGTTAAGAAGTGGACCTTTGCTTTCAGAGTTTCGATGGTGTTCAAGGCTTCGGCGAGCTGCAGTGATTGGGTCAGTAGAACTTCTTGGGGGTCGTCTGCTTCGTAACCGTTCAACAACTGCTCCAATTCTTGAACACGAGAAGATTGTTCATTTCTTTCCCGTTCCAATCGATTACATCGGAGTTGGCTCTGACAAAGCTGTTTGTGAAGTTCTTGCACATGATCCGTGGATCCAGAATCGGAAGTGGGCTCATCCAAAGGGATGGCAATTGTTGGAGGAGTCGTAAGCGTGACGGGGGAACGCGTCACTCTATCAGATCCAAGTTTTGAGCTCATCATTGACGATGTAAGGGGAGGCATGTTTACTGGTGCGGTGTCAATGAAGCAACTTTGCTCAAGGATGAAAGCAGTAAAAGGGGCGCCTCTGTCTTGTCTTATTCGTTTGATCTTGGGTTTTGGGGCATGTCGGAGAGCGAATGTTGGAGCCTCCGTGGGTTTGTGAGTCAAGTGAATCATATGGGATCGAATCAGTCACTGACGAACAAAGCTTCTCAAATGGAACAAAGCTTCTCAACCGTAAAGCTTCTCAACCGTAAAGCTTCTCAAGAAGAGAAAAGATCTTTGACACACTCTACTCCGCACGAGATCGGGATAAGCGATGCGCGAAATGGAACAAGCGCTGATGCGGTGACTGTCGGCAACGGCCAGAGCATGATGGCTGGCAAGATCGGAAATATTGCAGGGACTGTGTATGATAGGAGTTCGGGAGGGCGAACTCGACACGTCGACGCAAGGCTTCATTTCCTACGTGAATTGAAAGAACAAGGTTTATTGTTGACGAAATGGTTGTCGGGCGATGATATGAGCAGTGACCTGCTGACGAAGAATTTACCCCGAGCTACCCACGAGAAGCACACCAAGATATATTGTGGAGAAGATGAGTATAATACCGAAGTTGGGGATTGAGGAGTCTCCAAGGGGAGAGTGTCGGAGAGCGAATGTTGGAGCCTCCGTGGGTTTGTGAGTCAAGTGAATCATATGGGATCGAATCAGTCACTGACGAACAAAGCTTCTCAAATGGAACAAAGCTTCTCAACCGTAAAGCTTCTCAACCGTAAAGCTTCTCAAGACGAGAAAAGATCTTTGAATGTCAAGTAGACTTGTGTGAAGTCTGGTACAATGGGAAAGTGTGATTGATTGGGAACAATCGCAACTAGCAAAATTAGAAACTAAAATAATCAACTCATAATCTTGGAATTGGAATAACTAGTTGTTACCGATACCATAGGCTCGCAACATGCTTCGTGCTACTATTACTACTCCTACTTTCATGTTTTTTCTCTTTTCCCGCCAAAACACTCAATCAACACGTCTGCCATGCGTCAGGAATGTGCCGGTCACTACTTGAAACAGGGCTTATCAAGTTGGTCTTGGCGAATATCATTTCGGTTCTCGCGGCTTCGCGCTAGCTGCCTGATCGTGAAAATAGTGGACTACGCAATACCGGGCACCTTTATTGCTAACAGAGAGGTCTCTGTCATCACACAGTAGTCTAGAAGTAGCACTTGAAAATGCGAATCCAAAAATTTAAGTTTCTACTACTAGTAGCTCTTCTTGCATCACCACCAGAGGAGTACTAGTCCGACTTCTAGTACCGGAGGACTGGGATGACATGGCAGATGCATTAGTGAATGCTGAAATGCTGCCGAAGAGAGATCCATCTTCTTGGGCGAGGGACAGATCCGTCTCCGGATCGTCCAATCCTGTCTGAAACGTTTTAGTGCAGTCGATCAAATCTTCCATGTTGAAAGAATCTAATCGAAAGGTGGATCGACGTCGTTGTCGTGGGGACAAGCCCAGGTTAGAATCGTGGTTTCCGAGACGATGCAACATTTCCAAGCTGCTCGAACCTCCTGCTGCTGGGTTAGTTTCAGACAAAGTTCTTCGAATGACATTTTCTAGCGAGATTCGAACACTCTTTATTGTGGGTCGGCTTTGATGTTCGAGATTCAACATGTCAGACACCAAGTTCTGCAACTCCACAGGCCAGCAAGGGCAGGAGTTGAGCTTTTGTGCTTCTGCCAGGATGCCAGTGACTGGGCAGACACGATGTGCTCTTGGGGAGCTCATGCTCATAATTTCCCATAGGACTACTCCACAAGAGTAGACATCCGCTTTTTGGTTGTACATTTTCTTGGCGGTCACTTCTGGAGCAATATATCGGCGGGTGCCTACAGTACTCAATGGATAAACTTCGTGGACGTCGCCTGGCGTCGCCGGCGGCTGAAGATACCGAGACAGCCCAAAGTCAAACAGCTTCACATTCCCGCGAATGTCAAAGCCCACATTGGTAGTTTTGAGATCACGGTATATGATTCTCTTATCGTGAAGATATTCCAAAGCGCATACAATGTCCTGCCCAACATGCAATCGCTCCACCAGTAGTGCATCTAGCTGTTGTTGGAGCATGCATTGCTGGTAGTCGTCGTGTTGTGGTCCTGCCTTCGTACTTCCAGGGAAAGAAGCGTTGACATTGATCGTGTCATCATTTTCTTGTTCTTGAGATGACCCAAGACTGTCTTTTGATAGATGTTTGTGTTGCTGGGAAAGCATTTGGGCCTTCTTTCGTGTTCCCGATGGAAGACACTTTTGCAGAAACTCTTTTATTCGTTGTTTGCCTCCGGTTCTTGTTGCTGCTCGTAGGGACAGTGGTTTTTGAGATCCTCGAATACTAATACCTCGACGGTGAAGTCGCTTCCATCGTCGGCGCCAAGAGTAGACTCGATCTTGCAAGGTTTCGACCAATCGATCGAGCACCAAAAATTGGGCGTTGTAATCCCCCGATTTGTACGAGCTTGGCCCATGAGCTGCCCATCCTCGTAACTTGATAATGTTGGGATGGTCCAAACATAGCAACATTTCTGCCTCACACGCCAAATCCATTGCGGCTCTCACAAATTTCTCTGGTGTGCTCATAAGACTAGGTTTCAAATGTTTCATGGTGTATCGATCCACCCTGCTATTCTCATCATCATCATCATCCGGACAAGAGGAAACTGCAATCACTTCTTGTTGTTTTGCGTTTTCGTCGTCTCGTCCACCTCTCAGCCGCTCTATTGATCCTTCTTGGGGAATCTTGCTGCTGACTTCATCTGTACTATCCGTCCCAGTAAAAGGATCCACGGAGGATTCACTGCCTCGATAGGTAAACTCTCGACTTCCCCGCCCTGGTTGATGCAGGTGGTTTACTTCTTCAAGAAGAAGGTTCTTAGTCGCGCCGCGCTCATCCTTCCTCGATCGGACTGCATATTGAGATAGGAATTGTCGTGACCGCCGCTGCTCTTTGCTATAGCACAAAGGTCTAAAAGAGGAGGAAGATGATGAAGAGCTTATTGAAAGTCGCTTCAAGGCGCCAGGGCTTCCTGCAGCCACGGCAGTACTTGCCGACAAATCAAATGCGTTGATTTCGTATACATACGAAAAGCCCCCCACACCCAAGAGTTTTCCCTTTACAATCTCTTCGATCTCCAGTGGCGCCACATGGGGACAGTTGGCTTGGCGCTCTCCCGGTGATTGATTTCGGGCGGTGCTTTGCGCCCGTGACTTGGCAGCGGCAGCCACTTGTCGCGCCAGGGCGGGTTTGAGTTTCCTCGTAGGATTGTTGCTGCTGCTGCTGCTTCGGGCAGCTGGAGCGAGAAGATTGGACAATTCCAGTTGTTGAATCAGGTCCATTAGACCCCCATCGCATTCGAAATTCTGATTTCGCAAGAGCTCATTCTCTTCCTCAAATCCCAGGGGCATCGAGCCGCCTCCTATAACGGGTCTTCCCTCGTGAGGTTGCCGGCAACACAGACATCCCTTTTCTCTTTTCTTGCCTCTGATTTTCCTTTGGCGGAGGCTGCCAAAAAACACCATGATTGATTGATTGATTGATTGATTCTTCTTCTATCTACTTACTACGGAGGAACCTTCACCATTATTCAGTATGAACCATGAGGGGGGTGTCAACGATGATGATGATGATGATGATGATGATGATATGTTGATGGGTGGTTTTGAATGCGGGATGAACAACAAAAGCGCACAGACAGAATTTCGCCGTCCCAATTACGCGGTGAAACTGATGGTATTACCCTGTACAGTACCGGTACCTGATGGTATACGCCGTACCTGTACCGTATTAGTCTACTGGAACTGGTGGTATTAAAAAAATTGCGACGTGAATTCGATATTGTTGTTCGAAACGTCGCTTTACTTAGTGTCGCGTAATAGATGATGATTCGTCAATCGCGCCGCGCCGTTTGTCCGTGATTTCACATACAAGTACTGACACTTAGCGAAAACAGCGTGCTGACGTGTTGAATATTGCCTCTGTGTGCAAGCTGTTTTCTCCTCCACACCGCCAATGCTGCACAGCAGTTTAGTCATATGCCCTTTTGTCGTTCTACCCTGTTCTTGCGATGCGAATGTACCGGTATCATGACGTCACGTCATGTCGTTCTATTGTTGTTCGTCTGTCTGTGTTCCAGTCTGACGTGCGTCCGCTTCAAGCAGCCATGCATGCCAACCCCCGCCAACTTTTGGCTTTCGCGCTTCAGACAGGACCGCGGTACCAAGGCGGTACCTGGTACTGCGTACCCGCGTAATACCGCGGTAGTCTACATAATAGTAATACTCCTCCGCAGTTTATTTCTCATCACTCTCTTTGACTGCAGTATTACCGCAGGTAACATTCGTACAAACTTCGAACAGGCATTACAGTACATCATTACATCGCATCAAAGTGCAGTCAGTTATAGTCCAGCAGTAGTAATATGGCGACAAGAGGAGTGATTCAGTGTCAGAAATTGACGCTGTTTTATTGTGAACACGGCGGATCGTCGCAAGCGGTCCGCGACTTTTTGAGTACGGGAAAGCTCTTGCACTGGGCGAAGGATCGGCCCACGGTGCAGATTCGAGTCAAAGTACGAAATGGAAAGCATCCCTTTGTCAAGGCGGAATATCTGACTTCTATTGAAAATGAGCGACGCCCCCATGCCCACCAGATTTGCCTCAAGAGCAATCAAGCGCGATCGCCTCAGGTCGATGCCGTCCTCGATCAGTTGTACAATCGAAGTGGACGAAAAATCACCAAATTGACCAAACCGGTATATTCGCAAACTCCCAGCGTGCAAGGAATTTGGACTCCGTCCCTGAATCTGCACTTGACACCCAAGTTCCCGATGCAGTTCAAAGATGCGTGATGAGTGACTTTATGATGACGAAGAAATAAAAAGGGGGGACGAGACGAGACCCGAAGCTATATGCAATAAGAACAGCAGGAAACTCATCTACTAGTTCAACTGGATTTTCAGCAGTGTTTTGGTTCAGGAATGCTTATATGTTTGAAGTTTACTCCTAGAATGTGGAAACTAGGTTGATGCGATCGTGGCATTCAGTCACCTTCGAACTAGTATACCGCCCTACGATCGATCGATGGAGCCAGCAGTTGGAGAAGTAGCTTGGTGCTTTGCTGTCAAAATTCGGTTAGTATCTTTTAGAACAAGTACCAGCAGTCTTATTGTATTTCAAAAGTAGTTCTTGCAAATGGAGCTCCCATGGGCTCTTTTTATTTTGGCGTTCGACAAGGAGTTCACGTTCTTCTTGTTGTTCCATCACTCCTCTATCCGAATCATCGTGTTGATCACCATTCCTGGTGCTGCTGCTGCTGCTGGTAGTAGTAGTTGTTGTTATTGTTGGACGAACTCCATAGTAGATTTGATAGAGATCGTCCGGAGTGAATCTTCCATTACTGGCATAGAGATTCACGCAGCGTGAATTGGTGTACGTGACATACAAGACGCCAAAGGTTTGCCATCGTCGAGGTCCACAGTAAGCTTTTTGAGGTAAAATTGCCAGGCGTTCTTTTACCGCCACGGAAGAACAACTGATGGTGGCGTTACTACCCGTAATACTGCTGCGATCATCATAGGCGGCGACGCGATGCCTCAACAGACGGACCAATTCGTAATCTTCCATCAAACATTGATGAGGATATCCACCCAAATAATCAAAGTAGACTTTGGGTATACTCAAGCATTGATCTCCGTAAGGTAAATGAAAGAGATGAGTCCTCCAGTTGGCCGTTGTTTCAATCGCTTTGATGCCTGGAGGAAACGGACCTCCGTGCAATCCTTGGGGCGTCGTATCGATCGCAAAGGAAAAGGCGCAAGCAGTGTTTATTGTGCAAGGACGCTGCTGGTTCTTGCTGGATGAGGAGGAGGACGAGGACGACGGAGGAATCACAAAGGCATTTCGAATGGCCGTATCCCATCCCACGGATAATCGGGTATCCGCATGCAAAAATGTCAATATCCGTCCCTGTGCTAGAGCGGCACCTTGATTCAAGGACGCGCCTCGACCCCCACCCATTCCATCAATGATAGTAATCTTCGCCAACTTGCTGTGTAACGTGGTGGAGTTGGTCATCAGATGATTCAATGATGATGATTCTTCTTTCTGATGCTGAAAAGCGCTACCAGTATTATGGCCCGCGTTGACAAGTATCAACTCAACACATTCCGGATGGGATGCCAGTTCGACAAGTCTTTCGAATCTCATCACCAAATCTCGACCATCTTCCTTGAAGGCGGAAGTCACAACAGATATTTCGACTGCCGAAGAATCATGCTGTTGGGGCGCGGTCTTTGAGAGTGATGATGCCGCTAATAGAGGCGGTAGTTGAAGCAATTGGGGCCATATCCGTTCGAATCGACCCAATAAAGGTTGTTGCAGTGTGGTGGGAATATCATCTTGCTGGAGTCGAATCAATGAAACCAATCGTCGTACAATATGGTCGTTTCGAATCGTTTCGATCCAATCTTGATCGCTCCATTCCTCGATGATGAATGAAGATCTTGCTTGTGGTTCTTTGTTTTGCAGCAGCAGCTGTTGCTGCTGCACTTCCAAATATTGTATCAGCTGTTGATATCGTTCGATACCAGATGTGTGGATCGTCTCGTATCGACTGTGGGTCATGAGTGGCAGTACCGGTCTTCGTCTTCGTTGTTGTTGTTGTTGCTGAGTGGAGAAGCCGAGAACAGAAGGGACGAAGAACACCATCCAGGATCCAAATATTTGTTGGATCCAGTGATAGAGTGCCACGCCCAAACAAGAAATAGCAAAGATCCATGATAGAAGACTTTCGAACCAAAAGGGAAGGATCGTACCTGGTCCTCCGATCCGCACTTTTTTAACCTGTCGTTTGGTTGCCGGAGACGAATACATGAGGCTCTGCTCCTGGTTTTGGGGTTGGTGACGACCACCATGATTGTCTGCTGCCGATAATGAGGAATCATCCTCACTTCCGCTGCTGGTGGACGAAGGAGTTCGAGGAGGCAGCATTTTCTTGACTTCGTCCGCTGAACCATTTTGGGATGCTCTCAATATGTTGTCCTGTGCCATCTTGGTACTTCGTACGTACTATTCATGCATGACCAAATCAAATGTATCCAGGCTTCCCTGTTGTGGGAAAAAGAGTGAGTCATCGCTCTTTGTTGTTGGATGAAAGGATGCGGCTGAAATTGCTTTTATTGGTGTGGCTTTCTAAGATTTGGCGCCAAAAAAGCTGAATACCTGTATGCTAGTTGGCGGTTGGCGGTCAGACTCGCCACCCGTCAGTCGAGATTCGTGATCGAAGCCAAGAAAAGAATCTCTGTCAAGAAGCATCGAGTTTCGTTCACGGATACGAGTCCCGTAACGTTTCGATCGTCGGAAGATCGAATGAGTCAAACCTGCCGCGTTCCTTCCGGTCATGAATTCAATGGATCCAAGTCCATGATTTATGGAGGTCCCAATAAGTGTTCCCAGGCTCCGAGTACTGTTCTGCCATTCCGAGAACAACTTTGGAGACTTGGAGACCAAGAACGTGACGGAAGCAATTCACTCCAAGCTAGCTACCGAGCTGAAGGATGGTACTATCTCCAAGACCATCTTCCGAGCTATCGAAAGGGAGGATGTCAAGAAGCATCGAGTTTCATTCACGGATACGAGTCCCGTAACGTTTCGATCGTCGGAAGATCGAATGAGTCAAACCTGCCGCGTTCCTTCCGGTCATGAATTCAATGGATCCAAGTCGATGATTTATGGAGGTCCCAATAAGTGTTCCAATGAATATGGCTAGACTGGGACGTACCAGGACGAGTAGAAGACTACACCAGGGAGAACTTGCGATGAGCATATGCACCAGAAGTATACATGGTCGTTGGAGGCTTGAGTGCTAGCAGGCTGCTCTTGGTTAGTCTTGGAAGACGGAAAGATCCAACAGTAGCATGCTGTAGAAGCAGTACTGTACGGATCCTAATACATATGGTTGAGTGGTGTCGAGCAAGATCTCGAACCACGATTAGTTTTAGAAGAGAGAGAGACGAAAGGATAGTTCGTCGTCTCATAATATAATTGATAGCACGAACTGAGTAAGACTCGAGTCTAGCTAGTCAACTTCTACTACGGTATTATTATCAACAGACCTACTGGGGTACAGAGTTAGTCCCCGAGAGTAGGAAGAGTCAGAGATATTTCAACAAATCTCATCATCGTTCATCCGCATTTTGGCCAGAAGTCGATCAAGTCGTCGAACCTGACGGAATTTTGCTTCCTACAATGACGCACTTTATGCTCTTATCTCAGGTTTGCAAGTCGGGAACCAGTGGGAAATCATTCGGCAGGTCGCTCAGCTCCCTGATGATGGAAGCCTGTCGAGAAGCGAGTCGTTATGATGCAGCAGTAGCCAGTGAACCGTCGTGCTGCTGCAAGTTAATGCTGGCTGCGAATCGTCTACTAGTAACAAACGCAACTGCCTATGAATGATGGTCTACTACTAGTAGCTAGAGATTCGAGATAGAACTAGGCGTGAGTATGCGTGCTTTCAAATAATGATGGTCAAGCTAGTAAACGCAGGGCGTTCTCAAAGAATACGTATGCGTGTTCTTCTTTTCGTGCATTATTGGGCTTGCTGTGACGAATATTCTTCAATCATCTATTCACAACAACTAGTAGTAGTAGTCCTCGCACTCTTTGACAGTTCGTACGACCACCCAACCACCACCACAAAGCAGCTCATCATTATCACGCCTTGTCATTTTCACCAACATCTTCGTCGCCAAAAACAGGTTCATCGTCGTTTTCTTGCAATGATGCAGGAAGAAACATACCAGGTCGCAATCTCATACATTCGCAATTCGGAGGATGTGTGGCTGCCATGGTGGGATCATGATTGCCCTGAGCGGTGCCGCCGGCGGCCATTCTTCGTCTCCTCTCTTCCTCTTCTTTTTCTTCTTGCTGCTCGTGTTCTCGTTGACGACTTCGTGTTGTTTTGCCCCTGATAGTACTACTACCGGTAATATTTTCTTTTTTGGCTTGTTTGTGTCGGCTACGACTGTCGGATGTTTTTCGTACCATTATTTTGTTGCTCCTTCTTCTTCCTTTTCTCTTTCTCTTTTTCTCTCCTTTGCTTATTCAGTCTTTTTGTCTTTTTCCGTACTAGTAGAAAGAATGGTGATTTCTTCTTCTTGAGCAGCAGCAGTACTACTAGCTGCTGCTTGTTCTTGTTCTTGATGTTGATTATGTAATTTGGTCAATCCATACACCACAAATAGACTGACAATTGCCAAGAGTCTTGAAATGGGAGGAAAGGGATCGACAATGAATAAAAAGGCGCACACGATCAAACTGCCCTTGGCGACCCATTCAAAGGGAACGTAGGAAAGAATAGCCAGTAAGGATGCCAATACCAAATTTCCACCAAGTGGAGCAGCAGCAGGACGATGAGTACTACTACTACCGGAAATAGGCATTCAATAATTACTGCAACAGTACCCAGTACTGTACTGTTCTGTTCAGTCGGTCAGTCCTGGTATTACTCCTAGCTAGTAGCGGGTCGATCTACTTGTATTGTCAGGTGAAACAATACCATGCATGGGAACACCCAAGACAGCAGCAGCCATGAGATCCTTCCTTACAACAACTCTTTTTGGCTGCCAAAGAAATTTGGCGGGAAACAATAATCTTGATCTAATCATCAATCACCACTAACTAAGCGCATCGCAAAAAAGCGCACGCACGCCGCACGCACGGGTAAGACACTGTATTTTCTTAGCTACTATATATACCTATAGACATGCCTATGTTCGAAAAGTTAAAAGAGACATACT
This sequence comes from Nitzschia sp. pyKryTriq1, assembly GCA_956465555.1. NCBI lineage: Eukaryota > Bacillariophyta > Bacillariophyceae > Bacillariales > Bacillariaceae > Nitzschia > Nitzschia sp. pyKryTriq1. The sequence continues at coordinate 316,125 of OY101130.1, read as the reverse complement.
TGCTTTTGATTGGCCCACGCGAGATTAGTGATTCTTCGAACCTCCGGCACCTCGCGATGATGTCGTCGCAAAGGGCGTGATCGATGATGTTCGTGAGAATGATGATGATGTGAGTGAGCGCGATAATGATGATATGTGGGTGGCGAAAAGTTCATCTTATTTTTATTCTTCGCCTTTTTCGCATTGTTGCTGCTGCTGCTGCTGCTGCTGCTGTACGAGTACGAGTACGAGTATTGTCTGGAACTCTCACATTCATTGATACAACATTGATACAGCAGATGACGGTGTTTTCCTTCGCCAGTTGTTCTACCATGGTTGCTGCTGCCACTGCTCGTGGATGTGCTCGTCGCAGTATTGCGAGTACCGCTATCCCCGCCGCCTGGTCTACCGCTACGAGTGCCTCCTCTCACCGCCTCGTGCTAGGCCAGTCGTCGTCGCCGTCGCCGTCGCCGTCCCCCTCCACCGCCGCAAGAGCAGCCGCTGCGACAATAAAAGCCACATCAACATCATCAACAACATCAACAAGACCTTCCATGAGATTTGCCTCCAGCGACACGACGATCTCATTTTTGCATACCAGTAGTGGTACTACAAGTATTGGTTCGTTTCGAGAACCCAGTAATCGCGTCGCCGATGTCCCTCTTCATGACTTTGTGGAAGAGGAATTGCCCGGTTCTCGTGCCTTTGTGGAATGCGATCGCAATGCCTTGATTGATTTGTTTCACAAATATGCCGTCGATTGCGATGTCAGTGGTCGATATTTGGATTTGGAAGGATTGCGACAACTCTTGCGAGCCGTGGGAGAACATTTGGATCAAGAAACGCTCGAACGACTCTTTCAAAGTGCCGATATCAATGGGGACGGTACTATTGAATTGGATGTGAGTACATTTACATATATTATATTATTGCCAGTACAACATTACAACATTGTTTGACTTGAATGGCCCAACATACAATGATGATGATGATGATGCTGGGATATACTAACTTGCTGGCTTTCTCACTTTCCTTCCTTCCCTTTCCCCTTTCTACGCCATCATCCCCCCCCCCTTTTTTCGTTTCACTTTTTATGTAGGAATTCTTACATAGTTCCGATGTCATTTTGGGCAGCGCCCCCGCCGGGATCATTTTGGTCGTGGGTGGACCAGGAAGTGGTAAGGGAGTCTTGTCGAATCGTCTCGTCAAGGAATGCGGCATCGTCCATTTGAGTAGTGGAGATTTATTGAGAGACGAAGTCCGACGCGATACCGTCTTGGGCAAACAGGTGCGGGAAATTATGGAACGTGGGGAATTGGTGTCGTCGGCCGTCATTGTCACATTGATGCGACGCGTCATGCGGAATCATCCGGGAAAACGTGTCCTGTTGGATGGATTTCCTAGAAGTCTTCAAAATGCCCATGATTTAGTCGAATTGTGTGGCGTCCCGGAATTGGCCTTGCATTTGGAATGCGACGATACGATTTTGATGGAACGGATTTTGAAACGAGGTGCCCAATCGACGGCTTCCGGCACAGGAGAAGGACGTGCGGATGACAACATCCATACGGCCCTGAAACGACTTCGTACCTATCACAAGTATCACAACTCGACACTGGAATGGTTGCGAGAACAACATGTCCCCGTGGTCAATTTGGATTGTTCTGGAAGTGCCGACAGCGTGTGGGAACAATTGTGTGCGATTGGACGATTGATGCGACCAGCCACCAAGATCGATCCGTCTTCTTCCAGTACGGCAGCGGCCATTTTGCCGAATGGCATGTCTGGTAGCCGAGGAGGAAGTCCTCTCGGTGCAAGCACTATCGGTAGTGCTGGTAGTGGTACTAGTGGTAGTGGTACTAGCAGTGGTAGTGGAAATAGCAATGACACGACGGCAGCAACGGGATAGGCTATACTCGCCTACTAGAGAGTGTGGTGGAATACGAGAGGGGATGGGAATGAAAAAAATGTGACGACTTCTTCTTGACGACTGACTCTTGCTACCGCGAGATTTTTGTACATGTTCATTCATTCATTCATATCAACAATAAAGAGAATACTTACATATTGAACATAGAAATTATTTCATTGATGAGTAACACCTTTGGAGGTACAAGTACAGAGTAGACAGAGAGTAGACTTCGATTCTCTTTCTCTACTAGCCCTAGTAGTACAGGACGAAGACCTTGATACTACCGGCACAGTACGTGTCCTGACTAACTGACTCTGGACGAGTCGTACTAGTACGCGGTAATTTGGCCAGAATTCCCAATTTTAGTCGAATAACTCAACTCCATCGGTTTTTTCGAAGCAGCGGCCGGCGCGCCAGAACCAAGGGCGGCCCGTGCGTGCGTCTACGCCATTCATGGTACGAATTGTACGCACTTTCTGTGGCGTTCGGCGGGACAAAACGGAAGCACCCACGCAAAAACCGTCAATTCGCATCATCAAGTTCGTAATACTGTAGGCGGCCATGGAGATGAATGAAGCACAGAAAAGAGACGCACGATACAAGCAGCATATTTAGCATACGATAAGAAACTACTTGGGAGTGCTTCTTGAACTCCGACAAAACACACAAGGAAACAACCACGATTTTGTTGCTGTTTTGTCCCATTCACATCTTCGTACGTTGCAAGCAAGCATTGAAACTGTGAGATCGGGCGTGTGAGAGCAAACCGGTACGGTACTGTAGAGAAGTCGTCAGTCCGCCAGTGTTTCATTTTCATTTCTTTTCAAAAATCAGACGAGAGACAGGATGAGCTTTCAAGATGTGGGTCGCAACAATTCACGGCGTCAACCAGCGAATGCCACGTACGGTGGGCAAGCCACCAACAGAGCCACAGCGACGACACCATCGTCGGGTGGTTGGGGTGGAGGAATGATGGGATCTGCGTCGTCGTCGACAAGTTCGGTCACTCAAATTTCGGAAGCTCTCTTGCAATATCAGGTGGGTGATGTATTAGTACGGGGTGATGATAGGTTGGATTGGGTTGGGTTGGGTTGGGTTCCGTAGAGAGCAATACATCGCAGCGACGTGTTGTTGGAAGGGCAATGGAGAGATCATTTAGGATCGAGGACGACCTCTGGCAGGTTGCTCAGGCTCTCAGTCCCTGACTCCTTCTCTTTCCCTCATTTTTTCTCGCTCACCCATTCCTGTTTCTTTGGTTTGTTCTTGTTTGGTAGAGAAATGTCGGAATTCTAGAAAAGATTGCCCAGCAACTCTTGACGACAACCAGCGCCAGCAAACAGGCCGCACGGGAGGAACTAGAGCAACAGTAAGTGCATTCATAATATACGTCAGTCTTCAGCCAGTCTACTGCTGCACATTGCAGTACCAGTTTCTCACGATACACACACACACACACACATCACACGCAGATACAATGTGCAATTAGATGTTTTGAGACAACTGGAACAACGCGTCAAGGATTTGATTGTAGCTCAACGCAAACAACATGCAGGTAGTAGTAATCAAAATCAAGCTACTACATTGACAAAGTTGGAACGAGATTTTGAACGAGTGCAAGGATTGGCACATTCGGCCAAGGCCAAGGTTAGTCGGCAGCAAAAGCAATTGCAACAGCGGGGTGGTGCTGGTGCTACATTATCCGCTGCCATGGAAGAAAATGCGGCCGCCAATGTCTTGCAACTCGAACAAGAACGATTTCAATTGCAAATCCAACAAGATGTGAGTATTGATGACGTACAAAATCAAAGAATATACTGAATTGACTGATTGATTGATTGATTGATTGATACACGGATCGACTATCCTTTGATCTCCTTGTTTGGGTATATTCATGTTGGAAACCTCGCTTTCTCACACGTCTTTCTCATATGCCTTCCTGGCCTTGACTTTTCGCTTTTCACAACCACAACGACAGAAATTACAAGAGGAGATTATGCGAGAACGAGAGGAGGAAATCCGCAATATCAACAAGGGAATGCATACTGTCAATGAAATCTACAAGGATCTAGCACACATTGTGGGATCGCAGCAAGAGCAAGTGGATCAAATTGAAAATCAAATGGAAGACGCTCGCGATAATGCCGAGTCGGGATTGGAACAAGTGCAAAAAGCCAACGATCGATACAATAACGCCAATTGTACAATATCGTAAGAACAGCTAGAGCCAATGACACCAACATGCGCATCCAGGTGGGTGAAAACTTGTTGGCGCGTGGAATGGTGGTAGGACGGCGAGCGAAATATTGATCCGGTCCCGGGCTTTTTTAGACACCTTGCAGCAAGCCTAATAGTAGTCTAGTAGTAGCACAAGAAATACAACGCACTCTCTCTAATATTAGTCTAGTTGAGTAGCGACTGCCCTTTTGTAGCGTACGTTTAGTAGTACAAGTACGTACGTAAAGTGATCCAGACTACTCGAAAGAGGTTAATAACGCATCATCTTAGAAGATTCTACTAGCTACATGTAGAGTGGTGCACATGGACTTCGAGAAGACGCCTCACAGGTCCACCATACCAATTCTGGTCTAATACTACTACTAGTCAAAGGTAATCTTCTTCCCTTGAAAGGCCACGATACCAGATTTTTGCTGTTGTTTGGCGACCCAAGATGGATGTTGGGATGCGGCATCCTCTGCTGATGGCGGCTGGTGCTTCTTGACAGCAGCGACAGCCTTGGACTTGGTTTCGCCATGCTGCTTCGACGACGACTTTTTGTTGTTGTTGTTGTTGGATTTAGATTCATCATCGTTTTTCTGTGCCGTCGTCTTTTCTTCTCTCCAATTCAAGGATTGGTATTGTCGGCCTTCCTTTTTGGATTGAATCGCTAGAGCTTTGGCTTTGCGAGCCCGTTGTCCTTGTCGATTCTTGGGTTTAGCAAACTCCCCTTCCGCCATGGTAGCCGCGGGACCATACGCGAGCATGGCATTGTTTTCAGTCTCCTCCTGGATTTCTTGCAATGCTTCTTGATCATTATTATTATTCAAGCTTCTGATAAAGAACGATGTGGGTTGCTCCTGTTGTTGTTGTTGCTGCTGCTGATCACTTTGCTGTGGTCGTAGGGAAGTGGTGGTCTGTTGTCGCTTCTTGTTGCCTTTTTTACCTCGTTTCGTCGTAGGGATCGCATCACTGGACGGAGTAAATTTGTTGTTATTGCTATCGTCCATCATTAAGCAAAACCGTCGAAAGTCGGCAACCTTTTCGTTCCATTCTTCCAGGGCCGACTGGAATCGTTTGTGATCCAAAACGGACGAAATGAGTTTGGATTGTTCCATGGGCACTGCCACTGGGGGAGTAAAGGTCGTTTCTGGATTGGGATTGGCATGAATCAAACCCAATTGACGAATCGCTTGTTCAACTACCAAATCGATTGGCAAATCTTTGAGCGGCTGGAGCAGTCGCTGCTGCTGCTGCTGCTCCTGTTCTTCCTCCTCGTCGTTCTTGTCGTCGCCTTTGCTGCTGCTGCTGCTGCTGTTGTTGTTGTTGTTGTTGTTGTTGCTATCATTCTTGAGCTTTCGAATGTTGCGCTGCACCATAAAGGTTCGGACCTGCTTGGCTTGTTTGGCCAGTTGCTTTTTGGCAATATACAATAACTTGTCATATCGATCTTGTTTCAATGCCAACTGTTGGTCCAGGGCATCCATGGCAAAGTCTTTGCGACTGCGTTTCTTGGTTTTGCGCGAGGGGATTTTGTTCTTCTTGTTCTTTGTGTTGGTCGTACCAGTAGCACTAACACCAGTTTCTTCCTTGTGATTTTCATTCTTGTTACTAATACCACTGCCACCAACATTGGACGCTTTGGACGATGATTCCGCTGAGTCCTCGAGTGGTGGTGTTTTGGGTTCGAGAACGCCGTGGTCAGCGTCACTCTTGATCTTCCTGGAAACTTCCTCCTCCTCCTCCTCCTCATCATCATCACCATCATCATCCGTAGTAGGGGAGGACTGCTGGTCGTCGTCGACGCTGCTGGCGGTGGAATCAGCATCAGCATCAGCATCAGCATCAGCATCAGCACTCATGATTATATTATTGGAGATTTTTCTCCTGAGCGTAGTATTTTGCTCTTGTATTAGGTGTAGATGATGATGATGATGATGATGATTCAACAGATGAATGATTCGTAAGGAGGGAAAATAAAGATTGAATTGTTCATCGCACCGACCATCATCACCAACCCCCATCCAGGATGCGGTCGAAGGTCGAAAGAAGAGAGGCAGGAAAGAGGAGAGTTCTATCGATGATGCATGTTGGTTGGCTATTACTATAAAATGCTCTCGCGCTGAAAGACAGCGCGGTGGTCGGAACTCATCATAGAACTGGCGGGAAAACCTACATCGGCCAGACACCGGTAGACGGTGCACGCCCTTTAATAAATTTTCGCCAGGAAGCAAGGAGTACTGCGCGTGGTACTTGCGCTAGGCCCATGACCTGTTGCCACCTTTTCTTCCCTATCATCCGGCCAGACGACTCCCTCCGAAATCTTCGCGCCAAGTCAATTCCGCGGCAAAAAATTACTCCCTTGTTGTGAAAACTTCCTCTACTACTGGCTTCTTTGGAAAAGACTTATTAGTTGGACCGAGAGCATGCAAGAAACGAGTATTCATCTCATCTATCTCTACTTGTCTGGACTTTCAACAGTAGTACAGCCAGTTCTCGCTGAGAGTTACAACGAGAGAGTTACACTCCTAAGGAGAGTTACACAACATGCCCCGACACCACCCAGACCTCTCCATGTGACCTCGAGCTCCAAAGGAGCGGCGGCCAGATGAAAAAGAACACGTGGTGTCAATCAGAGGGAACTTGTCACTTGATCGGAATCATCATCACTCAACCAATCACAACGCGTAAAAAACCCGCGTTTTCGCGAAACAACACAAAGTGTACCGTACGAACAGTACTGTACCAACTGCATAATGCGATACAAGAACTGAACTGTACTGTACTGTTGTGAACATGTACGCTTCTACAGTAGTAATTATTCTGCATCAAGCCCGGACACGGAAGAATCATCATCATCCTCCCCACTCTTTTTATTTTTCTTCTTCTTCGTACGAGTAAAACCCATCCCAAGGAGGGATCCGGTTGCTGCCCGCTTGCTGTTCCGCTCTACACGCATCCAATGGGCAAGGATGCCAACAGCAGTTGCTACTCCCTCCGAGTAGCCATTCTTCAAGGCAAACTTGCGGATGCCAGCCAAAAGGAACTGGCTTTGCGTTCGAGCCTTGTCCCAGCTGGAATCCCACCCTTTTTCTTTTTAACTGTTTCGGACATCTTGCTGCAAAAAGTATGATGCAGTCCAACATTGGAGGGAGAATGTAATGTTTTGGGTTTACGGGTACGGAAGATGATGATTCCAATGACAAACCCACCGTACAGTACAGTACAGCACTGTACTGTAGAGTAGTGGTTCAGTACTGTACTGTTCCTACTGGTAGACTGTCCGGTGTACCGGTACCGTATACAGGACGTACAGTACCTACTGCACCTTATGGCGCACGCGCAAACGTGTTTCGTGATGAAGTGTGGAGTCTGTCCGTCGGCAATAAGAGTTACATTCTCAGTAAGAGTTACACGGTAGCTCCAGATACCACCTGCAACTCTCAACGAGAACTGACTGTACTTCCACCTGTGGCACGGAATATCAGTGGCATAAAAGTTACTCGACTTACTTATTGAAAAGTCTTTTCGGGAGTAGAAAGAAACGGCAGAATATTTTTGCGCTGTCAAGGCATATACGAAATTGTACTCGGTGAAACTATTCTATCACCCAACAACAGACTCTATCTAATGACGGGATCGGAGGCTGAGCGCCCCCTCGTCATCGTTCAGCAACCTCAAAACGGAGTGACACCCTCAAAAACTGCCGATCAAACTCTCCTCACAATTTCATCTTCCACTCAATCGGCAAGCCAACAAGCGCAACGCTCACAATCACAAAAAAACACTCACCACCATGCCATCCGTCGAAAGCCTCCTCACCCGCGAACTTGACCTTCGCTTCATTGATGCCCGAAGCATCGCCGCAGAGGCCCGAGTCACTCTCGGCATTGAGGGCTACCCCTCCAAGGATCAAGTCTACGAGGTTCGAAATGAAGCTATCCGAATCTTTCAAGCCAAGGCCCAAGACGAGCAAGAGGCCATGCGAAGACTGAACTGGGATCTCGAGGCCGTCAAGATTCCCGCTGGGTCCGCGTCCCTTTCGGACTACGTCGACTCTGGCGCGTCCTCAGACCAGTCGTCCGTGGTCTCCGATGCTAGTAGCAGCCAAGGACGAAAAGGTGGCCTTCGAGGCATCTTGTTCCGACGATAATGTCAGTCTAGAGCAAAGACACGCGGATTTATCATTTTTGGGGCTTACAATAAATACAACTTACAGGACGAGTAGAAGAAGAAACAAAATCAGTATTGCTATCGCTAAAGCAGCATAATACGTCTAAACGAATTTACAAGACACACCCACATATATAGCCTTTACATAATACGCCTATACGAATTTACAAGACACACCCACACCTTTAGCCCTTACTCTAGTACTACCTTTACCATCATGTCTACCGAGACTTTTTATCGCAGGAGCCAGTACTACTACGGTACAATACTGCTGATGATATTGTTTGTAGTAGTAGTAGGACGCAGCACTGCTTGACCACAGAGACTACCAGGTTCTCCTTACTACTACTCCTCTACTATTAGAGAGGCTTCTTGCTTCGAAGTACCACTACTACTACTACTAGCCGCAGTCTTCTTGGAGAAGGCGGAAGAACAAGAACGAGTAGTAGTAGTAGTAGTAGTACAGTACAAATACGGCATGATAGTAGTCTTGGCTGGTGGTGCGGCGGCTGCTGCGCTTCTTCTTTCGCGACCGGCCTGCGATAACAATACTAGTCTAGTGGGGACGACAGGTAGTACTAGTAGTAGATCATGGTGGTAGTACTACTTTGTGCTGCTGCTGATTCGAGTATTCAAATATATTTAGTAACTTACTGTATCCCATCATCATGGTGCCCGTCAAGATCATCCTGATGGTCTTGGTCCTGCTGCTGCTGGTGGTGGAGGGCGGAGAGACGGCTTCTTTTTCTATTGGTCACCACCAGAAGAAAAGGTTCGCTGAAGCCAGCCTCGTTTTGTTGATCTTTTACTGCTGCTCGTCGTTGATGATGATTCTTCGACAGATGAGCCGCCGGCGCCGTCAGTGCTGTATCCATCCAGAGAGGTGCCGCTGGTGCGTACGTTGTGAACTGCTTTGACAGCTTCCAAGTCGGAATTCATTCGTCGCATGGTCGCCCTTTCGCTCTCGGGTCGTTGGTGAAAAATGCGAGTAGCTTGGAGTCGAACGAGCTGGTATTCCTCCTTGCTTGGGTAGCCTGAGATTCCGAGGAAAATCTTGGCTTCATTGGCAATTGATCGAGCGTCGATGAAACGAATGTCAAGCTCGCGAGTCAAGTATCCTTCAACGCTTGTTGATGACATCATGATGATATTGTTGTTGTTGTTGTTGTTGTGATGAAGAACAAAGAAGTGATGAAGAAGATGTTCTTGACGATTCTGTGGAATCTGCTGAAATTATGAGACGAAGAAAGAAGAAGCGAGGATGTAAAAAAATACATTACCACTAGTAGTACTATTAATAGCAGAGCATGTTTTAAGATTTCAAACGGATGGTGATAGAAGAGGCGGAAGCAAAGAGGTCCAAGCAAAGATGCACATCGAAAGGTCCGAAATATCCTTTTGTACTAGTAGGAGAAAGTTTTTGTCATAGGAGCAAATAAGTCATAGTAGTGTCAATACTAAATGCCTAGTAGGAGCACGATTGTATTGAGGTTCCGATGATGCCTCGGACGTTTTATCCTCCAGAAGCGATCGTAGATCATTATGTAGATAGTATCAATAACACCCAAGCATAGTAAATGAGAAAGGCACATCCGTTATTCCGGGAGTCCGTAGTGTAAATCGGCCCCTACTACTAAAATACGATAAAGGTATCTTTTCCATCAACATACGAAGGCGACGGAACTGCATATTACCGTACGGTACTATTGTACGAGCATGCATGGAATGATTCTTCGGCTTCTTTCGAATAGACTTATTAGTTAGACCGTAGTGCTTGTTGGGACTTTCAACACTTCTGTAGAACGGAATATCAGTGGCATAAAAGTTACTCGACTTACTTATTGAAAAATCTTTTCGGGAGTAGAAAGAAACGGCAGAATATTTTTGCGCTGTCAAGGCATATACGAAATTGTACTCGGTGAAACTATTCTATACCACCCAACAACAGACTCTATCTAATGACGGGATCGGAGGCTGAGCGCCCCCTCGTCATCGTTCAGCAACCTCAAAACGGAGTGACACCCTCAAAAACTGCCGATCAAACTCTCCTCACAATTTCATCTTCCACTCAATCGGCAAGCCAACAAGCGCAACGCTCACAATCACAAAAAAACACTCACCACCATGCCATCCGTCGAAAGCCTCCTCACCCGCGAACTTGACCTTCGCTTCATTGATGCCCGAAGCATCGCCGCAGAGGCCCGAGTCACTCTCGGCATTGAGGGCTACCCCTCCAAGGATCAAGTCTACGAGGTTCGAAATGAAGCTATCCGAATCTTTCAAGCCAAGGCCCAAGACGAGCAAGAGGCCATGCGAAGACTGAACTGGGATCTCGAGGCCGTCAAGATTCCCGCTGGGTCCGCGTCCCTTTCGGACTACGTCGACTCTGGCGCGTCCTCAGACCAGTCGTCCGTGGTCTCCGATGCTAGTAGCAGCCAAGGACGAAAAGGTGGCCTTCGAGGCATCTTGTTCCGACGATAATGTCAGTCTAGAGCAAAGACACGCGGATTTATCATTTTTGGGGCTTACAATAAATACAACTTACAGGACGAGTAGAAGAAGAAACAAAATCAGTATTGCTATCGCTAAAGCAGCATAATACGTCTAAACGAATTTACAAGACACACCCACATATATAGCCTTTACATAATACGCCTATACGAATTTACAAGACACACCCACACCTTTAGCCCTTACTCTAGTACTACCTTTACCATCATGTCTACCGAGACTTTTTATCGCAGGAGCCAGTACTACTACGGTACAATACTGCTGATGATATTGTTTGTAGTAGTAGTAGGACGCAGCACTGCTTGACCACAGAGACTACCAGGTTCTCCTTACTACTACTCCTCTACTATTAGAGAGGCTTCTTGCTTCGAAGTACCACTACTACTACTACTAGCCGCAGTCTTCTTGGAGAAGGCGGAAGAACAAGAACGACTAGTAGTAGTAGTAGTAGTAGTACAGTACAAATACGGCATGATAGTAGTCTTGGCTGGTGGTGCGGCGGCTGCTGCGCTTCTTCTTTCGCGACCGGCCTGCGTTAACAATACTAGTCTAGTGGGGACGACAGGTAGTACTAGTAGTAGATCATGGTGGTAGTACTACTTTGTGCTGCTGCTGCTGCTGTACCGATTCGAGTATTCAAATATATTTAGTAACTTACTGTATCCCATCATCATGGTGCCCGTCAAGATCATCCTGATGGTCTTGGTCCTGCTGCTGCTGGTGGTGGAGGGCGGAGAGACGGCTTCTTTTTCTATTGGTCACCACCAGAAGAAAAGGTTCGCTGAAGCCAGCCTCGTTTTGTTGATCTTTTACTGCTGCTCGTCGTTGATGATGATTCTTCGACAGATGAGCCGCCGGCGCCGTCAGTGCTGTATCCATCCAGAGAGGTGCCGCTGGTGCGTACGTTGTGAACTGCTTTGACAGCTTCCAAGTCGGAATTCATTCGTCGCATGGTCGCCCTTTCGCTCTCGGGTCGTTGGTGAAAAATGCGAGTAGCTTGGAGTCGAACGAGCTGGTATTCCTCCTTGCTTGGGTAGCCTGAGATTCCGAGGAAAATCTTGGCTTCATTGGCAATTGATCGAGCGTCGATGAAACGAATGTCAAGCTCGCGAGTCAAGTATCCTTCAACGCTTGTTGATGACATCATGATGATATTGTTGTTGTTGTTGTTGTTGTGATGAAGAACAAAGAAGTGATGAAGAAGATGTTCTTGACGATTCTGTGGAATCTGCTGAAATTATGAGACGAAGAAAGAAGAAGCGAGGATGTAAAAAAATACATTACCACTAGTAGTACTATTAATAGCAGAGCATGTTTTAAGATTTCAAACGGATGGTGATAGAAGAGGCGGAAGCAAAGAGGTCCAAGCAAAGATGCACATCGAAAGGTCCGAAATATCCTTTTGTACTAGTAGGAGAAAGTTTTTGTCATAGGAGCAAATAAGTCATAGTAGTGTCAATACTAAATGCCTAGTAGGAGCACGATTGTATTGAGGTTCCGATGATGCCTCGGACGTTTTATCCTCCAGAAGCGATCGTAGATCATTATGTAGATAGTATCAATAACACCCAAGCATAGTAAATGAGAAAGGCACATCCGTTATTCCGGGAGTCCGTAGTGTAAATCGGCCCCTACTACTAAAATACGATAAAGGTATCTTTTCCATCAACATACGAAGGCGACGGAACTGCATATTACCGTACGGTACTATTGTACGAGCATGCATGGAATGATTCTTCGGCTTCTTTCGAATAGACTTATTAGTTAGACCGTAGTGCTTGTTGGGACTTTCAACACTTCTGTAGAACGGAATATCAGTGGCATAAAAGTTACTCGACTTACTTATTGAAAAGTCTTTTCGGGAGTAGAAAGAAACGGCAGAATATTTTTGCGCTGTCAAGGCATATACGAAATTGTACTCGGTGAAACTATTCTATCACCCAACAACAGACTCTATCTAATGACGGGATCGGAGGCTGAGCGCCCCCTCGTCATCGTTCAGCAACCTCAAAACGGAGTGACACCCTCAAAAACTGCCGATCAAACTCTCCTCACAATTTCATCTTCCACTCAATCGGCAAGCCAACAAGCGCAACGCTCACAATCACAAAAAACACTCACCACCATGCCATCCGTCGAAAGCCTCCTCACCCGCGAACTTGACCTTCGCTTCATTGATGCCCGAAGCATCGCCGCAGAGGCCCGAGTCACTCTCGGCATTGAGGGCTACCCCTCCAAGGATCAAGTCTACGAGGTTCGAAATGAAGCTATCCGAATCTTTCAAGCCAAGGCCCAAGACGAGCAAGAGGCCATGCGAAGACTGAACTGGGATCTCGAGGCCGTCAAGATTCCCGCTGGGTCCGCGTCCCTTTCGGACTACGTCGACTCTGGCGCGTCCTCAGACCAGTCGTCCGTGGTCTCCGATGCTAGTAGCAGCCAAGGACGAAAAGGTGGCCTTCGAGGCATCTTGTTCCGACGATAATGTCAGTCTAGAGCAAAGACACGCGGATTTATCATTTTTGGGGCTTACAATAAATACAACTTACAGGACGAGTAGAAGAAGAAACAAAATCACTATTGCTATCGCTAAAGCAGCATAATACGCCTATACGAATTTACAAGACACACCCACACCCTTAGCCTTTACTCTACTGCTAGACTGTTTAAGCTTCGAGTACAGGAGGGGGACTACCATTTTTGGGCTGCTACAACAACAACAATTACTACAACTTTTTGAAATAAGTAAAGCAAGAACGAACAACATGATTTACAAGACACACACCAACACACCAACAACTTTTCGCTCGGCTTTCACTTCACTACTACAATTTCGTACGCCGTTGATCCCTGGGTCTTGGTTGTTACTATACCGGTATCTTATTAGAGTAGTACGATGGCATAGTTTTCTTTCCTCCGATTTCTTGATCTCTGAGATTTATCGTGCAGTTTGGAAGCGCAGCGCACAGCGCAGAGAGACACAACATTGAAAGTGAAGGCCATTGATGTTGTTCAGGTTTCAAACGTCACGTTGTTGTTGTTGTTGAAATTTGCGTCTGACTCACTCGACTTAGAATATCCCTATCTCCTGTACCGCGCTCATTCTCTTTTCGCATACTGTATGCGATGCCAAACGAATGAGTCAGTCTCTTCTTTTTTCCCGGTATGCGCGGTGTCGTGATGGGGAGGAAGGTTTCGAAAAAATATGTAGAATTAAAAACACATACATAGTACAACATAGGAAAGACCAGATACACCACAGCAGGGCGGGGGATACAACATATCCCTGCACGTACGAGTATGCTAGAATGCACTCGTGATGCAGCAGCAGCAGAGAAGAACAGCGCACTTGAAGTCAAGCATACCGGCGGTACAGTGCAAGTACTCATACAGTAGTCCCCTTCTAGCAGCAGTGATGCATAGTACTTGGTACTCAGACCGGTGGCTCGAGGGAACCGCCTGGTCGCTTTTCCAGCATTACAACGTTATAATATACGCGTACTGTACTTTCTACAACAAGTAGGTAGAACACTCAATTAGTAGTAGACCACGACTACAGTACAGTTTACCTTGTTTCTAAAAACCAGCTTTGTACATTTTATGATGTGTGAAGAAAGTATATCATAATGATCCTCCCCTGTCCCCCCCCCCCTCCTCATGCCGCTAGACTAGAATACTGCTAAAAGAAATAGCAACAATGAGGACATCCAGTAGGAGACAGTGGTGGTGGTAGACATCCCCGCGCCGGCCGACGATGACTGAGACTTTTGGGCAGATGATGCCGCACCGGTTTTACTAGGGTCCTGCTCTTGTACCGCCGACGCCGTCGCACCAGGTAGTACTTGTACGACCGCCGACGTCGGAGGCAGTAATTGTACGACCTCCTGGGACGAGCTCGACGGGGATGTCGTCGTCGTCGCGGCTACTGGAGGTGCCGACAAGGAGAACGACAACGTCGACGGCGGCCGGAGAGAAGGTGTGGCCGTAGGAGTCGACGTCGATGGCGCAGAAGATGGCGCCAAGGAAGGCATATCCGAAGGCATGGCAGAGGACGACGACGACGATGGCGCCTCCGTAGGGGTACCGGTACCGGGTGCCGCGGTCAAGGAATATCGAGGACCCGTTGAGGGTGCCTCTTCGCCTGGTTGACTTTGACGACCACAAACCTGGCCTGGATTGGCGGCATTGCTATTACAGGGCGGCACTACCGATTCCGTGTTGACCAATTCATACCCTGCCATGGTCCACTGCGTGGTACCCCGCCCGTTGTACAATGTTCCCGTAAAGTTGTACTGGCTTTGCAAAAGCAGAATGGCCTCGGCGGCCCTTGCTCCCGATCGACAAGTGACGACCAAAGTGCACTCTTCTTGGCATCCATCCAAAACGCTGGGAATACTTTCATTCCGACTAGCCGTCGACAACATATCGGCGACCAGAGTGGCATTTTCAATATGGCCCGCGTCCCATTCCACCTGACTCCTCACGTCAATCACAGCATCATAAAGTCCGTCTTGCATGCCTTGATAGAGCGACTGGGCCGTCAACATCTCTTGAGCGGAACATACTACCGATAATGAACTGAGGGAAGCCCCGCCCAAAGACAGCAAAAGCATTAGTCCGGACGAGGGAGGGACGACGAAAGACTGCCGACGAGGACGGGGCCGATGGGAAACAACCGCCATGATGCAAACGATGGAGAAATGAATTATTGACGAAATTCAAATGTTATGGAGGACTGGACTGGTGGACTGGTGGACACTGGACTGGGAAAGGATTCTTCGAATGTGAACTGTAATGATTTGTAGGGTTCTCAAGGATGGACAACTACACACATAATATCTAATCCAGATGAATGAATGGAATCAATGCATGCATGCTTTGCTCGACGAAAAAGGTCACGCTCTTTCGTCTCTCCTACCAGGTGCCGATAGTATTAGAGGAGAAGAACCGTTTTTGTTTTTCGGCGGGGAGGCTCAATCATCCAAAGATTAAATCAAACTCCGACAAAAAATGGCGGCCTTCGACAAAAATAGACGATCCGGCGCGAGAACGGTTGAATCTAGGAGATCCAAATGCTTACATTATGGGAGAAGGAGACCGACCGGCTCGCTAGAAAGGCCGTTCAGTCGCTATTATTTTCAAAAGAACGTTCCCACTCATTTTTGTTTGTATGAAACCTGGACATAGATTATGACTTGTTAAACGTGACCCGAGAGACAGCGAAACGTATGAACGACAACGACGACTGAAAAGTCAATCAGTCGCTTTAGTCGAAGATGACAGATTTCAAAAAAATTCAACACATACAGCAACATTCTCCGATCAATCCAACACAAGCTCTTGTGTCCGTACAGGTACAAGTACCGCATGTGGAATATGTGGACCCCTGATCCAACACCCAACATCTAACACCCACATTCGGAACGGGGAGATGAGCTACAGTACTGATTGCAATCCTACTCGTCTCTCTCTCTCTCGTCTACTATACCGGTAGAGTACCTTGTACCCAGGTAGTCTACTCGTACAGAGCACAGAGCGATGACAAGGAAAGTACAATTCCAATGACAGAGGGAAAGAAAGATTAGGCCCTGCAGTTAGTTTTCGTCGGAAGCTGCCAGCGGAGTGAGTCGTCCCCGTACGAGTAGTCTAGCCAGATAGACTACTCAGAAGATGACCACGGGAGGAGTAATGGCGCGGAGTAATTATATTAGTCGAAAGACAATCCTTGTGGGAATCCTGAGCGTTTGTTTCACGGTGTTGGTGGTCGTGTATCATCAAATGGACGAAATGAAATCCTATTATTATTCGTCTTCCTCCTCATCGTCTAGTACTATGAGGAATAACTCCACTGTGGTGAAACAACAGGATGTAGTACTTTCGATTTTGAATGACAAGTACGAGTACGAGTACACCGAGGAGCAGCCCAAAGAGGAGACAAAATATCTTCAGTACTTCGTCCATGGTGGTTGGAGCAATCAAATCCGTTGTGTCTATTCGGCCTATTTCATGGCATGGGCCACCAATCGGACTCTTATTTTATCCCCGGTCACCCCACATTTTCTTTTACACTTTGGCCATATATTTGACGACACAGAGACGAAACAGTTTCTACTCGACTACGACCTCCAACGAGCGTTTCTGGGCCTAGTAGTAGACGAAGAATCATCCTATGTACGGCTCGACCAGGTTCTAGACATTGAATATTCCCTTCCCAATCTCGGCGTGTCGAGGACTATTGATTTCAAAGAGTTTTACGAGCAAATATATCCTGCATTGGAGGCAAGAAATAATCATGCTCCTGGCTCTAGTAGTAGTAGTAGTACTGGTACAAGTACTACTACATGGGTTGTGGAGAGCAACTTTTCCCATCTCAACACATTTTGGACGTATCGGCAGCAACCAGCAGACGAGCGAGAAGGTGCAAGTATTTGGAATGAAGCACCAGCCGACACGAAAGAAGAAAGCATTCAATATCACAACACCTCGCTGGTAGCTCGAGACGTGGACACTGTCGGAAGAGCCATGTCCAATTATTCGGTTTGGACCTTTTTAGATTCCTTCTATGCCGAAGGATCCTTCAAAAGTACTAATACTACCACCACCACCAGCAGCAGCACCATCATGACGACCCCCAAACCTCGCTTTGCGTATTGGATTCGCCAAATGGCCCGTCAAATTCTTGACCAAAATGGCTGGGACAAGTCCACCATGCCAGCATATGCGTCGGTCCATATCCGTGGATCCGATGGCAACTTTGAAAAACCGGAAAAAATATTAAATGCTATTTCGAGTTCTTTGGACGAGATTTCCAAGACTATCCGTGCTTGGGCGTTGCTTTCGTTCTCGCCCTCCTCGCGCCCCCGAAATACCTCTTTACCGTCATCAACAGCAGCAGCAGCAACAACAACAAGAAGAACCGTTGGGCTCTTTGTGGCCACAGATATACCAAGACTACCACAGCAGTATCGCATCTTTCGCCAAAAGACCAGGGACTTACGAAAGAATCTTGAAACCGAGTTCAATGCTACATTGGTGCTTTTGTTTAGCAGCGACTTGACTCGGGGCCTTGAAGAAATAATATTATTCAAGAACAACGAGGAGGAGGAGGAGGACTCGGCCGGTAGTACTCGTACTACTACTAGTAGTAGTACTATCCCCCTTCCCTTTCGTAATTCGAAGAATGCGCCAGGAATCTTTTTGGATCAACAAGTGGCAGCCTGTGCCACTATTGGCTTTGCGGGAACCCGCAGGTCTACCTTTTCGAAATTTATCAACACCCTCCGGAACGATCAGTCGAACGTTTGCTTATTATAATAAAATAGCAGTAGTAGTTGTTGTTGTTCTAGTATACTAGCTAGTAGAATCATCATCCAATCACGGAACCACAAAGCCATTCGTCGAACAACCCATCACGGAACCGGAAGAAAGAGTAGTCGTATCTCTACAGTACTCTTACTCTATTCTAGGCTCCGTCCAGTAGCTCTACCGTACTACTCGGGTACTCGTTAGAAGAGAGAGGTATCCATTTTGTACCATATTATCATAGACAGGCAGGAGAGGTCTACTAAAAGAAAGCTTGTCGAATAAATCGGAACGGGCGGGATTGGTCACCCGGGACTCGCAAGATTGGATTGCTTGCTCGCTCGCTCGAAGAAAACGAAATGACGTCAGGCCTTGATCTTCTCGCATTTTTTGGATTTTTTTCTCGACATCACGCGAGCAGATCGACCATGGCGGTCTTTCTAAAATAATCTCGCGCGGAGCAGGTGGTTGATGAAGTCGACCCCGCCCTCGTCGCCCTGCTCTCCTCTATTACTCTCTTGAGTCTCTACGTAGAAAGTCTCCACAACAGTTTACAGTACTCTATCAAGATCCAAACAATGAGGTTCCCAGTCGCCCTCTTTGCTTCACTGTTTGCATCCGGCCGAAGCTTCTCGAGTACAACAACAACAACAACAACAACAACAGCCCGTCCTTTTTCTTTTTCTCCAACCACACTCCAAATGTCGACCACCAGCAGCAGCAGCAGTAGCAGTAGCAGCAAGGTCATTCCTTCCTGGACCGACCTTCAATCCCTAGTGGCAGAAACACCCGTGGGAAAATCATTGAATGACGAAATGGAACTTCGCAAGCAAGGAAAGGGATCGGCTCATGTTCAAAACACCCTCCGACTCTTCGAGTCGTCCAATAACAATAAGCTGCCACCCATCAAGTTGTATCGGGATCATGCCGGGTGGTGTCCGTACTGCGAAAAGACCATGTTATTGATTGAAGAAAAACAGGTTCCGATTCAAATTGAACTCGTACCCATGAGAAGTTATGGAGACAAACCACAAGAATTTATGCGCAAAGTTCCCGGTGGATTGTTGCCAGCGATTGAGATTGTGAAAAGTGGTCAAATTATTACCGAATCCAGTGTCATTATGGAACTCTTGGATGAATGGCATCCTCCCGAAGATGGATACAAACCCATGATGCCATCTGAAACCGATGAGGCGGGAAGACAACGATTCCAAAACCTTGCCCGACTGGAACGAGAATTGTTCAGCTGGTGGTGTACTCTGTTGTTTCGACCCGAGCTTCCAGGATTTGGTGGTGGTGGAGGAGGAAATCCATTGAGCAAACTCATAGGTGGTGGTGGCAGCAGCAGCAGCGCCATGTCAGGCTCGATGCAAGGGTTCATGGATTGTATGAAAAAGGTCGATTCGGAACTCAAAAAGACCAAAGGACCTTGGTTCTTTGATGATAATGACTTTCCTACCATGATTGATTTTGTCTATGTGTCCCATGTCGAACGAATGTTGGCCAGTTGTGCCTACTGGAAGGGGTTGGATCTTCGAGATCCTAGGTGGGGACTGGATGGAATCAATGCTTGGTTGGATGCCTTTGAAAAGCGGGAACATTACTTGGCCTTCAAAAGTGACTACTATACTCATGTCAAGGATATCCCTCCTCAGTATGGGCCGGGATATACGGGCGGCTTTGAACAAGACCGAAAGAAATTCTCCAAGTGTATCGAAGGAAAGGTTCGTCAAACGCCCGTCAAACGCATACGTGTACATCCAAACAATTCTACTTGTATGCATATTATATTTCTCCAAAGCGCGACAATTCCTCATTGATGTTGTTTCTATCTTGTTCTTTCTCTATACTACCACGTAGGATGGATCATGGCACCTTCCACTGTCCCATGACGATCCTCTTCAACCGCTGTACCGAGGACCTCCCCTTCCTCTGTGCGTGCTAAAAGAGGCTGGAATCCTTCCCGATGCCGATGGATCGTATCAATCTGCCGATCCCAAACTCATGGCCCAGACCTGTCGTCTCATGGCCGCGTGGAAATTGGCCGGAAACGGCGTCAATGTCGCCAAGTTTGCCGCTCGCGGGGGTCCCGCGGGAGCCAAGAATCCTCGCAAATCCTTTGGTGCCGAACTGGCCGATCCCTATGCCGAATCGGATGGGGCGGTCTTGGCGACGGTAGATGACGCTCTGCGAGTTATTTGTCTAGCCATGAAAGAGATAGATCAAGAGATTCCCGACCCAAGTTTTGTCCAAATGATCAAGGAGGTTGTTCCGTCCGGTCAAGCATCAGGAGTGGTGTCCTCTTTGGCCTACCTTCGAGATCGTATCGGATGTCCCAGGGATCTGCCGCTAGCATCCGGGCGCTATTTAAGAGCCTATCTGAACTGGGGCATTGATTCTTTGAGCTAAGCTACTTAGTAGCTAAAAATACGGACGAGTAGTTCGTACGTTTTTTATCAAGACGCAATAGAATTATGTATGATAAACGAGGCTGATTTCATTCAATGTACACATTTCTGATTAGCTAATAATATAAACTTGATTGATTACATCCATACATACATACACAGTCAGTGGGTGCAGTTTTTCTCTCAGTCTAAAGCTGCAAACAGTTGTCATACTCGGAACCATCCACGGACGTGATGATGGTGTCCGAAAAGTCCAAGATCGAGCACTTGGAGCTGAATCCTGAAGTCACTCTTCCGGATGCAGACAATTCTTCGCATCGATCGTGGAGTAGGATCAAACATGCGTCGACTTCTTCGGCGGTGAGGGATATGATGCTCCTTATTTGGGACCCCGCCATGGTGCAAATGGTTCGGTCCTCGTCGGCACCGAGTCGGACAATGCGAGCTCCCAAGCCAGTCTCATCTACGACTCGGATGCTCGCACGATTGACTGGGTTGGAGGGAACGGATAAATCACCTGTGATTTCAGTATTGCACGAGTTGTCGGTGTATTGCAAGGAAGTTGGAGTGACCGATTCAAGTTCCTCCGCTGTCCAGCAAGGGCAAGAGATGGTCGGGCTTTCCAATGGCGGCTCAGTAGCGACTTTCAAACAATCGTCATAGTAGGCACCGACTTCGGATATGAGGATGGTGTTCACAAAGTCATTTCGCGTACATTTCTCGGCAAACGAAACATCCAGGGTGTCAACGGCTGACAGCTCCACCGCTACATCCGAGCTTGAGATCTCGGTGCATCGATTGTAGAGCAAGTCTAGACAAAGATTAATTTGATCTTCATCTTCGAGATCTCCAAGAGTTTTGCCGATACTACCTGTTATGGAACATTCGATTCTGTCCTCCCCCCAACCAAATCTAGTCATTTTCGCCCCGAGGCCGAGGTCGTTGACAAGCTGGATGGTCGCACTGTAGGGAGGGAAAGCGGGACTTTTCAAGTCTCCCGTGATTTTGGTGTTGCATGATTGCGCAATGTATCCACCGTCCATCGTTTCTGGAGTCACTGTGGCAAGCTCCGAAGCCGACCAGCAAGGACAATCTACATAGGTGGCGATGTTGAAGGCGATCTCACCATCTGACGCGGGAAGCAAAGAGTTTCCATTGTCACCTATCACTGATATCTTGTAGATGACACCATCCTCTGCAAGGAATTTAACGAGACTACCCTTTCCACTGGTACATTCATCGGAGCTGGTAGATACGGCGACACAAGACAGGTCATCCCCGCATCCTCCTTTGGATGACTTGTAAACAGAAATCACGGTAGAGATGTTGGTTTGGGGATGGCAAGTCGATGCCACTACCTCTCGTCCTTCCCCAAGGAACGTATACCAGTAGCCTCTGCCATTGTATTGCATATCACATTGGGGTCCCAACGAGGCTCCATCAGCAGTATTCATAATGTCCAGTCGTCCGTCATCAAACATAGGCGTCGCTTGATCGCATCCATTCGAACGAGTCACAACATGGATACCAATCTCGCCTTCGGGACCCGGTGGATACAACAGGTTTCCATTGCTTCCAAGAACACTAAAGTAGTGAGTCTTGTCTTTGGTGGCGTTAGACAAGAGTATGATACTCCCATTACCATCTTCACATTGGTTGGCATCCTCAAAGGCCTGACAGGTCGATTGCTCACACGATGCCTCGTCATCTACAGCTTCGTAGACAGAAAGAGTCGTTGGAATGGTAGTACTGCTGTGGCATGTCGAAATGAGGACTGGCTCTCCCTTGCCCCAGAACTGATACCATCGGCCGCGACCGTGGAAATTCTGGCCGCACTGCGGTCCCAATAAAGGAGCTCCCTTGGCTTCCATGTTTGAGGCTGTCACCACGGACCCATCGTCTGTTAGAAGAGGAGCAATGTCCCGGTCGCAAGCATTGAATTCTCGTAGCAAACTCACACCAACGTCGCCTTGGGGGCCCTGTGGATAGATGTTATTGTTGTTTTCGTTGTCTCCGACAATCGAAACATAATATTTGAGTCCCTCGGGTACCTTGAGGCGTGTCATGCTTCCTTTGGACTGTCCGTTGGCATCAACACAGTCCTGGGAGGTCGGAACAAACTGGTGGCAGGTTAAACCAGCGCAAGTGTTGACAGTACCTTGTTCCGTTCCGTAGACCGAAATGGCGGTCGGAATGTTTGTTGTATTGTGGCAAGTAGAGATCAACATGCTTTCACCCGTTCCTTCAAACTGATACCATAGCCCACGGCCGTTCAGGTTGGAAGTACACTGAGGGCCCAACCAAGGACTCCTTTCGTCAATAGTGGCATCAATCACTTTTCCTCTGCTATCCAATTTAGGTACATAGCTATTACATCCATTGGCTTGACGTGTCATACTGATTGCCATCAAGCCCTCGGGTCCTTCAACGTTTCGATTGTTGCCGTTGTCTCCGAGAACAGAGAGGTAGTAGACGGTACTCTTTTTGGCAAAGAAAGAGTCCAATCCCCCTGCTCCACATTGATTAATATTCGATCGAGCGAAGCAACTAAGAGAATCGCATGACAGATCGGAGGATTGATAGAGGAAGAGAGCTGTAGAAATGTTGGTGGAGGAGTGGCAAGTGGAAACTACCACCCGTTCTCCAGTGCCAATGTAGGACCACCATGTGCCTCGTCCAAAGAAGTTCCGATCACAGGGAGGATCGATGATGTCTCCATCATAGTTATTCGCCTCTTTGACAACACCATTGCCCGACAATCGATTCCAAGCCGACACCTGGGTACATCGAGTAGCAATTTGCGGACCAGTGCTGCTAATGTCGGTCTCCGAACATTTGGCTACCCCACCAGCACCGCCACGACTTCCTGAAAGTTTTTGTGCACAGCCCTTGGCAGTCAAGCGTCGAATGATTTCTTCTTCTTCTTCGGGAAGTTCAACTTCTTCCTGCACCAGTTCGACTGGGACAGATCCTCGAATTCGTCGGATACCTGCCCGGAGGATTCGTTGCGAAATAATCTGCTCGTTGGTTGTCTCTTCAAACGACAACTCGGAAGCACCGACAAAAATGGAAGATTCTTGATGATGATTCCAGGAGCTGGATACTATCACTAGTGCAGCGAGATTAAAGGCCACTGAATGAAGGCGCATCGTCGTTTGTGGTCTTTGGATAGATGTTTGTCTGTAAGTAAGTATTCTTTTGAAATGAAGAGTTTTCTTTAGCGATTGTTGTGATTGCGTTTTATGTTGTGAGAGATAATGCGATATTTCAAATAATCGCCAGGTTTCTGAAGAACGAGTTTCTAGAAAGTCTAGACCAGGATCGAAATTTGTGGCGAGGATGGATCCCACCTAGAAGTGTTTATGGGAGGTGCGCTCTCATTTCCATGTGTCCAATGTCTGAAGAAGCCCCCCGACATCGGTTAGACGCGACAGTATCTTGTACCGGTTATAATATTGGAGAGCCCCTCAATGCCACCTTTTTGTAGCCGGCCCGGTCCTGTTCAAACCAACTCGTCCTGGCCTACTCCGACTAAACAGTGGTACTCCGACCGTCCGGCACACTCACCAATCAGGAATTAGGAATCAGAAAATTCAATAGAAAAATCGAATTTTTCCCTTGTCAGCAGAGGGAGCAGGTGGCGCTCACTCACTCCACAACAATAAAAAAAGGGCACACAATTTCCCATCACATCGCCGGAACAACATGTCCAGGTCGAACTTCGAGCCCCTTCCAAAAAAATACATCAAAATGACGGTATTGATACTGCGCAGTCACGGATTATCAAGCACACACAGCGCCGTATCAATAGTCTTCAAAGGGATGCCATGAACTCCCTATCACAAGAGCTGGTGTCAAGAGACACGGACACCTTGCTGCAAGAAACTTTGAATTCCCTATCCAAAACACTGGTTCATGAGTCCATCGAAATAATCCAGCGTAAGTGTGTGTGCATTCAAAATACAATGTCTGAATTCGAATTCTAATTCTAAGTCGAATTCTAATTCGAATTCTCTAATTCGAATTTTAAGGTGAGCACGACAGTGCAGATGCATATCACTTTTTCAAGTCTGAGTCAGTGTACTATGTGAAAATGGTGGAGCCTCCGTTGCTCGACCCAAACAATTACCACCCAAAGTATTGGCACACTAGGAAAGTCTCCGTGGGAAAGCCAAGATCAGGAATGGCAACACTCTCGTGTGATTGTGGGATGCAACAACGTTTGGGTACAATATGTCGGCACATTTATTGCATCCTAGCGCGTGCACCAACAGCAGCTCCCTCTGCTGACAAGGGAAAAATTCGATTTTTCTATTGAATTTTCTGATTCCTAATTCCTGATTGGTGAG
The DNA here is from genome assembly GCA_956465555.1 of Nitzschia sp. pyKryTriq1. NCBI lineage: Eukaryota > Bacillariophyta > Bacillariophyceae > Bacillariales > Bacillariaceae > Nitzschia > Nitzschia sp. pyKryTriq1. Next base: position 291,280 of record OY101130.1, on the reverse strand, counting down.
TGTGCCGGACGGTCGGAGTACCACTGTTTAGTCGGAGTAGGCCAGGACGAGTTGGTTTGAACAGGACCGGGCCGGCTACAAAAAGGTGGCATTGAGGGGCTCCCTAAATTCGCTTCTCTTCCCCAAGAACGTTATTTTGAAACGTTGGAACCTTCTTTGGAACGATATAATCTTTCACTCGCCATAATAGAACAACTACTCTAAAATAAAAACAGCATTGAGTTCGCAATTGTCGCTACCAGTTGAGTGAGAGGTGCGCTATTATCGGGAAAAAGTGAGCGCCGTCTTCTCATCAATCTATCACAAGATTATTATTATGATCGTCATCGCGTTGGTCCGTTGGACGGGCGAGGCTCGAACTTGGCTCGAATATCGACATCCTCGAATGCAATTCGAATCCGGAATCCGGCATCCGGAATCATCGTCAAAAAATAACACATCACAATGCTTTGATCATGAACAAGTCAGATGTTTGCCACGTGGAACTGCGACTAAGAAAAAATCGAGAAACAAAAAAGACACGATCCAGATTTCTGGATTTGCCAGCGCGTGTGTGCAAGTATCTTTTGGGTCATGACCAAAATCGAGAAGCAAAAAAGACACGATCCAGATTTCTGGATTTGCCAGCGCGTGTGTGCACGTATCTTTTGGGTCATGACCGCGAGATATTACGTGATGATGGGTCGTACCACAAACCACAGAAAGGAGGAAGGTGGGAGACGTGCCCGCATGTCTACTGCAGTGTCGACAAAAGAGACACGTAACCAATAACACAGCCGATGGACTTACTTTGTGTCTTTCCTCTTGATCAAATACAGTAGAACATAAAAAGAGGCCATGATGGAAGGAAACAACAGTCCGCGACGTAATCTGGAGCCTCTTTTGAGGGACGAAGCAGGACCAACGGGCCCTCGAATGGGAGCCTACGCCCCACCCTCCTCCTCATCCGCGGCAGTTCCCCCATCAGCGCATAGCATTCGTCCTCCTATAGTTGACGGCTACGATTTACACTTGACCACCACTGATGCCGCTGGTCAAGTAGTGCAATCTTACACTGCTGCTGAAGAGGATGCCGAGGAAGATCTTCCGCCCCTTCCTCCCTTGGTATCTTACTGCTCCTACGTTCGCTATGGCTGCGTATTTGGAAAGTGGATTCTACTGGCAATCCTATGCAATCTGATTGCCTATGGGATTTGTGTCAAGGGGGGCTACTTTGACTACAATGCATTTTTGCCCTTCGATGCATGGATGGGAGGCTTGTTGGCCGGTGTTTGGATGGGGACAGCCGTCTGGCTCTATCTTTGCGCCAAAGTGGTGGAGCGAGATGTGCAAATTGTCGATCATATGGCTCAATATCAACAAGGTAATCTGTCTGAAGACAATAATAATACCACTGTCGATGGCTCCTCCTCCTCCTTCATCCCCGACTACGAGCATATTTACGGACAAGTCTCTCGGCGGATCGATACGGCCTTTACCCGCAAATCGGCAACAGGAGGAGAAGTGGGCCCTCCTCCAGAAGGAACGAGTAGTTTGGTGAATTTGAGTTTTGCCTTTTGGTCCGTCTTTTTTGCTGCCGCAGTCTACTTGGGCACTGGAAATGTAATGAGCACAACGCACTACATGAAGATTTGCAGCAACAAGGGTAGCCTCCCCGATGGCAACTCTACCAACAATAAGAACGATTTCTCCAACATTCAAAAATATTCTCAAGAAGTCCAAGATTGGATCAAAGCGCAGAAAGATCCCTGGGGGAATTCCATGCAGTTGAACCTTGGCGACGACGACTACTTTGGACAGCCCGATGGTACGGACGTTGTATCTGAATTTCCCAATGGTAACGCGAACAATTTGGGGACCTTTGCTACCATGAACGATGGCACTATCTTCTTCGCGGGCTTGTTACCCATAGCAGCCGAGGCAGTTGATGACGATGATCCTACTACCTCTGACTACAAGATGAGTGATCATTTGGTGCTAGTGGAAAGTCCCGGAAACGGTGGACCCGCCAAGTATCATCTGGATATTGTGAATCCCCGCATGTTCCTTCCCGTCAAGACTACTATACAGAAAGACGGCAAAGGGCATTGGACGGCCAGTCAATATTGTTTCACTGCCGCGAAGGATGCTGCGGAACGTGGCAAGAAGAGACGATCGTGGGATATGATCATTCGGACCACTCCCATGTATTGTATAGTCACCACGAGTGGTTCTACATTTGATATTCAATCGACTCTCCTTGCTTGGAAGGATAAGAGCCGCCAAGGACCGCAAGTCACCGCCGCATCCTCGTCAAATGGAGACATTTTGGTTGCGCATGTGGGCATGGATGATCGGTATACTTATCAAGAGGTGATAAGTCTGAATCCCTCAGGTATGACGAAAAAGTCTGTCTATCACAATACTTTGAGACAAGAGGACATTATTTACGATGACTTTGGTTGGGGGTCTCGTGGTCACGAAAATACCAAATGTATTCAAGATCATGTACAAGTGCCAAGCGCTATTGCCGCCTTGGTAGTGTTGGTCTTGTGTGGGCTCTGGTTAATACTCCGCGAAGGGGTTCCGGCAGGTGTCGCTCCCCTGGCCTTGGCGCTAGTCGGATTGATCCGATCCTTTGTCGGGAGATACGACGATGGTGTGACAGCCTTGTTGTTATGGGCGGGGAGCATATTCTTTCATGGTATTCTTTGCTGTGGGGATGGGCGTGTTTGTCATCTACCCGCCTGGATCGGGCGCGACATGTATATCTGGGCCTTGTACAGTTGGATCTTGTCCTTTTTCTTGATGGATTTCTTCTTTGGCATGTCAGACGGCATTCTTTGGTCGTCCATTGCGTTTGGAATCTCGGGTATCATTCTGAACCATCCTATTCCTCACATCATGGGCTATGCGACGTGTGGTATGGGTGTATTCCATTTGATCCTGGCTCCCTTTTTAGGGCGCCGCGGGTTTGATCCCGCCTTTGGTGCCCTCATGTTAATCTTAGGATGGGGCATGATTGGGGCTGGGGATGTATTATCCAGGAATCGCCGGTACTGTAGGGCCTTTTGTCGGCCCATCTCTCGGGCAGGACGAACCATGATGTATGGCGGTGGATCTTCCTCGGCCGCTTCGGTGACACTACCAGCCGCCGCCGTCGCCCCGTCCACCCAAACAGTCTAGTAAAAGAAATAGTCGTCCAAATAGAAGTTACGTATCCGTTCACTCTTGACTTACGTTAAAGATAAAAATCTAGAAACGATAGATGGAAATCAGTTCTCTCTCTTTTCCAGTCGCGGTATCTTTGATCGTGTGGGGTCGAATATGGATCGGTAGTCAACAGACGCCCGCGCGGGGCCCTTGCTCAGCTACAATACCGGGTACCGGTAGCTCCGGACCAAACAGTGGGCCTACAGATATGGAATAAACGACAGGACCAAATATCTATTGGACGCACAACGGTACCATCCTCCTCGCGTTTCGAGTAGAATCTCCGTTTCCGTCTCCTATAATAGCGCTGGAGATCTCCAGTATGATCAAGCCGTAACTTGCAAGCTAGAGTAGGGTCGTCCTCTACTATTTGCATTTGGTAAAAGTAAATCTCAAGAAAGTACCAATGGTCACAAGAAAAGGCTACACTCGCTGCCTTTTTCGACCTTTGTTTTTTTCGTTCTGGTCGTCACCCCCTATGCCTGGACTGGTAGCCATTTCTATCGCTGGTGGAGTCCTGTATCTTAGAGCCAAGGGTCCGTCCAAAAACAAGCCTTGGACCATGTAATACAATCCATCCAATTGAGCAGCCCCTTCCTGGTCGTCGTCATCGTCGAATAGTGTGTCGTTGCTGGCTTTCTCCAGTACGACGGGCCACAACCCGAGCGGTACCGATGCAGCTACGGATGGATGCAACAATGCTCTTCCGGCAAAGTTACGGCCTAGCCACACTCCGACTTGTCGAATTTCCTGAATAAGTTCGGTGCATCTCTCCAAGGAACCAAACTTTTGCTCGAGCATTTCATCATCACATCCATAAATGCCAATGTAGTAGAGATAAGGCAGCCGCTTTGAAAGCAACCAAATGAGCGTCTGGACATTCCCGTAGCTTTGATCAAGGTCATTATCGATTAAAATGCAATCGATACAATGGCCGAAATCAAACGATCGTATTTGGCAACGGTGTGCCAACGCCATGGTTGCAGCGTCGTCCTCGCCTCCCTGCCGCTGCTCTGGGTCGTAGCCCACAATTTGGGCCAGGTCCCGATAATTCAGGGATGTCATTTCCACTGCTGCTGCCACTGCTACTCCTGCTTCTTGTTCGTCTTCGTCGCCACCATCCTCGCTGATGGTAGAAAGTTGCAGATGACGAATTTGGTTTCCGGGTGTTTGAATCAGGTGAAACAGTCCACGAAGATCATCATTGTCCATGTAGGACCCATCGTCACACACCAATGAGAGATCTTGTACGCTCCGATTTTGTTGCAAGGCACCAATGACATTATCAAATCGAAAGGCGGCTCCTTCCAAAGGATCGGGAGCTTCTGTCGAGACTACATCCTCGTGTGTCAACGTTAAGGTCCGGATGGCACATGCAGGGTGTGGCAAGATGAGAGCCAAAGCACGGGTAGTAGCCGAGGACCTGGTCGTCTCTCGAACTTGTAGCGTTTTCAGATGAGAGAGACCCATTGTGGCACGAATGATGGCCGCCGCCATATGAGGCATAATTCTCAAGCTCAAGTTTTCTAAGAAACATGATGGATTATCGTCGTTCATCCTGATTTCTGCTACTTCCTCGGCCTCTTCTCCTTCTTGTAATAAGCATTGATGCCGTATTGCCGAAACCAAGTGTCCTGTCGATACAATGTGTTCCAAACATAAAAAGTGGTCGAGACATAGATTGGGAATTCGCTTCTTTTCGAGTAACTCTTTGAGAATTTCCGTGTGCCGTGGAAGCGCCGAGACGTATCGAAGCCCGAGACTTTCCATGGAAAGTCGGAGGAACAGATCTTTGAGACTTGCCATTAAATCGTCGGAAATGAGTGAACTAGGCTGATCATGATCATGATCGGCACTTTCGTGAAAGGTAAATACGGGAAGATAGAAGGGAGCATTGAAATGGACATGCTCCGCATCGTAATCTTCGTAGACGTCCATGAAGCAAATGTCGACTCCCCGAAACAATTCCATCGATGGATGGTCTAATATTCGATGCACATCGTTCTCCATGATGATCAGTCGATCCCATTTCCCGCTATGATTTTCGTCGTCGTCCTCATCATCAACATCATCATCGTCGGCGTTGTCATTATTTTTGGATGATTTTTGCGTACCATTTTTCTTTTTCTTCTTCTTCTTCTTTGATAACCTTTTTAATCGCAGCTTGTTGTAGTGATCAAAGGTTTCGATGATAGAAGCCAGCATTTCCTCGTCCCCCACCGATTGTACGACAAAGTTGGAAACGTGGCCTTTTAAATTTCCCGCCCGCAACAGCGATAAATATTGAAGGGTTGTCGTCCCGTTGCTTTCAAACGGTTGATCGCAGTGAATCGAAAATGGTAGAAATCCAGTATGTCGAGTACGTGAACGTGAACGTGAACGTGAACGTGAACGTGAACGTGAACGACGAGCTCTGCTGCTGTTTTTGTCATTATCATTATCCTCTGATGATGTCGACGATGACGTTGACGATGAAGAACAGGAAGAGTCATCATCATCATCATCATCACCATCACCATCGCCAGTATCATTCGTAGCACCCGCTGTATGATGATGGCTGCCGTTTGTGCTTCTTCGTTTCTTGACCACCTTTTGGAACAGCTCTTCACCAAACTCGTTCACCAGTGCCTGGATACCTTCCTCTAAAGCAGCAGGGATGTCATCATCATCATCATCATCATCATCACGATCGGGACCATGATCATGATCATGATCATTGTTTGGAATGTCAGGTTCCATTCTGATTGTTGTTGTTGTTGGAGCTTTCTTGTGGGAGGATATGATACAGTACAAATATGCTTCGGCTGGGAGCTATGGATGAGTGAAGATGATTATACAGTATTATGATGACACAGCGCAAGAAACAAGAAGTGTAATAGATTTCAATTTTTCTTTTGTGAGAGAAAAAGAATGATTGGAGGCGCGGGATGTCGAAGATGCGCGCTTCTGTCGGAAGAGTCGAATACGGAAAGACCGGACGGATGAAGTGCAGACGAAGCGCAATGGTTCGACAACGGAAACATGCCTCTGACTTGAAGTAGTATGACGGATCCACCGCACCACAAACTTGAAGTATGACGGACTGCACTCGCGCACTCACATAAATGTTGATTGGTCCTAACGCGAGTCGGATTGATGTATGATTGGATAATAAGCGAGATCGGACGGCACCCGACCGGGCGCATCACATGAGTCGTATCCTGTGCAGAAGATTCATTCGGGACTTGAATCTATTTTCTATAATCAACTCGGACGATACTATTATGTATGTGGAGGTACAGATCTGATCTTGAAATGTAAAAGTAAGACCAGGAACGAAACAAAGTAAGATCAGATGGACGTTATATCTTGGAAAAATATAAGAGCGGAAAGATAAAGTGAAAGAAAGATCTATGACAGGTTAGTCTTGTTGGATGATCTGGATCTATTCGTGAAGTGAAAATGAACAACAAGAAGATGAATAGTTTAATCTTTATTTTAGCTCACAATTCGAAAAGGGATATACTGACGAGCGTATTCTGGATTGTGCCTACTGTACTTGATCACACAGTATTAGTAACAAGTGAAAGTATATCTAAGCGGAGATATCAAGTTGAGACACGTGACGAGTCACGAGAGGTATTCGACAAAAGAACCTAAATTGAGGAGCCCGCCGTCTTTTACTATTACGAGTATTCAACATAACCAACATAGCGCATCAAAAGCTCTCGCCCGCCTTTGAGGGATATTTAGTTGACCTTCCTATTACACTATCATCCAAACAACAATACTTGTAGCGTGACTTGGCGAGCACCAGAGGCGATGCGTTTGTTGTCGACCATTATAGTATTATGTATGTTTGTATGTTACGCAAGTTGTTCATAAGTTCATTTTTCTCGTATTCTGAAAACAGTGCGGGTTTTGGGCATACCATCATCGAGTCGGAGTGGAGGAGTAGGCGTCAAATACAACGCCGACCTCTCGGTCTTACAAAGAAAGGTGCTGGTATGGTCTGCTGTGCGGAGGAGGGTAGTCCTGATGATAACGTTGAAAAACTTGTTGTTGTTGATCATCCAGCAGAAAGATGGTGACGGGGATAGTACTACAATTACTCCTCACAGCGACGGTTCCGTCTTTGTCGTTCGATAGCCAGGAGTACTGCTGTCTCCGGGTCCACCATACTGGTGGTGATGGGAAGCGGCGATCGGAGAAGAAGTGATGCTGCCGCTGTCGCGGTTGGATGATACGTCGCGGTTCTTGTCTCTGGCAGTGGAGGGGCGCTTCGCAAAATTTCAGCATAGTACCTTTCCCGCAACAACATCTCTTGAAGACGTTGTTGGTCGTGATGCGCATGATAGTGATGCGCTGCCAGTAAAGAAGACGAAGTGTGGAACGGGGGGAATCTTCCTCGAAGAGGATCCAACAAGAAAGACGAAGTTGTTGATGTTCCTGCTGGTGGCGGTAACAAGAACGAACTAGAAGAATGTAGTACTTGTCCACTCAGTGACAAATCTCGATGGAGGAGCCAAGAAGAAGCTGGCCCAAACAGGTGGGAGGAGGGAGAAGCAAGCGCAGGGTTGCCGTACAATAGCGCGGCGCGGCTTGCAATATCATCGAAAGGCATTTGTTGTTCCACCAACAAGCCTGGTGGTACTCCTCTGCTCTTGGAAGAAGCGGAGACCATTCTGCTGACCGTACAGGGATGAGCCAAGCTGGTTGAGGAGAGACGGCTGATACCGGTTGAAATATTGTTTTCGTCTGTTAGAACGAGCCGTCTGGGTTTGCTCGAACAAGGAGGGCCATCGATGGTGCTGCTGCTAGTGTCTTGGCGCTCCTTCCGCTTCTTCGTTTCGGATGACGAAACTGCGGCCTCCTCCTCCTGTTGGGGCCCTCCTCGTCGTCTCGCATCCGGTTCCTCCAAAAACTTCATCATTTGGTGGCGAAAGCTCTGTCTGGTTTTGTCGATAGCCCTAAGATAGTCCACCTCGCGATAGTAGACCGGAGGCGACATGGTAGGAGGCCGAGGACGAGCTTCTCCTTCTTGTTCATCTTGAGCAGGGGCGGCGTTGACAGCAGGCTTGACGGTTCGTTCAAGGAACCTCCCACCTCGAGATTTGACCTTTTGCACAATCTCATTCGCCAAACGGAGATTTATTTGGGATGAGGACTTGCCCACCACGGTCGTCCACCCCGTCGTCCACCCACCATCCTTTGCAAACTTGTTCAAGACTTGCCGAACAACAAGGCGATAGCGAACGTTGCCAATGAATTCGTTGACACCGGTGCCTGGTAGTATACGTGGTGGTGGTGGAATGATTGTTGGTGAATTGTGGAGGTGGTTCGAGGACGACAGAAGAACCCAGCATTGAGCGACAACAACAAGACGTGGGGAACAAGATACTGATGGTGAGGACAGAACAAAAACAATCCTATTGTTGATCGAAAAACACCTGGATGACCGATCGATGATGATTCGTCTTCTCACCTCTTCCTAGCAGGACGTCGTTGTCGCGACGAGCAGTTTGAGAGATCAAATCTCCTGTCGCGCGGTCTTCGTGATCTCGGTGGTTCGGTGGCACTCCTCCACTTGCAGAACCAGCAGCAGATGCTGCCTTCGGTGGCTCGTCGTTTGCAATCATTCTGTCGTCGTCGTCTGTTGATGTCAGGTGTTCTTCTTCTTGTGTGATGCCTGCTGTATCTCTTGTTCCTTTTGTTGTCCCAGCACGGCTCGAGGGATGATGAGGATGAGAAGCAAGAGTTGTGGACAAATGTGTGTACTCTGTACTCTTACAACAGGTACTGGTACGGTTCTGGAGCTGATGCTGGTGGGTTCTATTACGTAATAATAGACGAGCGAACAAGAAGGTTTGACTAGCTCGCGTAGTGTTGCTGGTACTTGTACCGTAGTGTAGTAATTCCATGTCGTGCTCTGATGCTCTACTTTTTCGCTGCTTTACGATATGGTAGAAGTAGTGGTAGTAGGTACCTACGAATGTGGTTTGCACGAGCTCATCACGTACCGGTAGGGAGAACTCCGCGTGGTCGCGCATTGAGAATCGTTAAACACCAAAGCCTCGTCGAGTTGCACCGCGCGGCTTTGGTGTTCATGATGCGTGAAGAATCAGAGCGAAATCATCCAGATGCTATTATAGTACCTGTAGCAGAGAAAATATATTGCGAAAAGGCGGAGTGGTGCTGGTTCTCCAGGCAGGGTTCTCTTCGTTTTTAACATTCTACCGGTATGATTCTTCATCATCTCCATCATCATGCTGTAGACTGCTGCTTCTCCGCCCACATACCACTGTAGCTAGTTGTTCAGTTTCGTATCCTCGAGTCCAGCGACTTGCGATGTGACATCTCCACTCGCGTAGGACCATACACCAGTCTCGGGATCTCTCAAGAACTTGGATCGTTCCTTGACCATCGTCTCTAATCCAGCAACAGCCGCCGCACTCCTTCTGGTGGTGCCTCCCCGAAGTATGTCGTCCTCGGCTCGACCTCTAATGGTGACTTGAAATTCCAAAAACCCTTCATTAGTAGTTTCATGATCATCCGACAGCTCTTCGGGGCCCAGGATTTGTAAATTGACAAATTCAAAGGAATCAAACATTCCATCTTTATTCAAATCCTTGGCCCACGCGATACGATCTACCCTCCAATCGCTACAGGATTCATGGGTCGTATCCATCACATGACGAATATTGCGCCAACAAAAGGCCGAGTACCTGGATCGTAACACATCCGTCATGGTCGTACATTCTCTTTTCTTTTCATGCAGTGGACCGCAACATTCTCCGTATGTCAATGCTAATCCAGTAGTGGGATTTCGATTTCCGCATGGACAATCCAATGTCGCAGGATCCATCACATTCTGTGGAATGCGGGTCGGGAATTTCGCCAAGATACTCTCCAAGGACGGTGGGGGAGCTCCAAATCCCTTGTTGGTACTGCTGCTTCCACTTTTTCCTCCCCCTGATTTTTTCTTGGCCGCAAACGCTTGGACATGAAACGATGGTGTCAGCGGCGGCACCCACGAAGAACAACTGATGACCATTACGAATAGCCAAAATCCACCGAGCATGACCCGAAAATAACTCGTTTGGATTCTGCTGGAAGATTCTTGGCCCCGCCGACAATTTCTCGGACGGGGACCACCAGTGGTTGTTTCTTCTTGTTTGTCCATGTGATTTATTCCTTGTGGTTTTGGTTGTATGAGCAGGGTAATAATAGAGTGTCTACGTAGTACGAACGTAGGAATGCCGATGCGATATGAGAATGGATGATCATGCGGTGTGTCATGATGTCATGCATGATGCGGTTGGTAGATCCATCATCAGATCCGTGATCTGATGATATGCGTTGGGTGTGCGCGGTCGGACCAACGTACCGGGATACGTACCGGTACATGCGTGTACGGTACACGTACGGGTACGAACAGAGCATGATCCGCTGTAGCGCGAAAAGCGCGTTTTTTATTGGCCGGAAATTTTTCAGTTTTTTGATTGAGGGGCCCAGTCAAATTAGTCCTTTAGCCCGAATCCCTGAGCCGCTAGCCACCGCGCCTAGAACTCAAAGATTTTAACACATGTACCATCATGTCGTGCATTTTCTCGTTCAAATATTGCTCGTATTTCTCTACTCGTAGAGGCCGCAAGCTACAGTAATACAGTATACCCCCCATTTTGAACTCCTGCGACTGCACACTTTCTTTTTTATTTTAAAAGACAGACAGAAGAAGATGAAAGTCACTGTGGATGCCTCCCGCATTCTACATTTACTAGTCTTGATTGGAGGTTCGTGGGCCGGGGCTACCTTGTTGGTGTCGTACTTGGAATGGACGCCACTGGCGGCCTTTGGCCTGGCGTGTACCGTAGTGACGCAAATCTCCAATCTACTATTCACTCAGCAACAACAACAACATGAAGATACTAATATTACCCAAGAAGGAGTGACCGGTGGCAAGAAATCGGGGAATCCGAAAAAGCGCAACAACAACAACAGCAACAACAGCAACAAGTCGAAAATTCCCATCAAGAACGCTTGAAACATAATACCGGTACCGCGGAGCTCATATGTGGAACGCACCACTATTTCCTTCCCGATCTCTTGGGTCACTTGGGGTGGTCATCGATCATATATACAACCATCACAGGGGACTATTATGGATCTATGTTTCATCCTCATCCAGAAATCTCCGCATCAGCAGAGCGCACACACACAATCCATTCACCTCCACCGATGGCCCGCAGCTTTGCATTGCGATCTGTGTGGTCTCCCGCCGTCAAGTGGCTAGCTGCTGATGCTACCGTACACGTACGGTATAGTTATTCTATTTGAAGAGATGGATGATGATGATTCATGCATGCATGCATTGCGTATTCATGCATTCATTCATTCATTCAGTAGAATATACAAGTACACACTACAAGTACTTCTATGTATAATATTATTATTATTGTCACAGTGTCACATTCCAAAAATATTTTGCAAACAAGATTTTCACATTGAATCAATGAATGAATGAATGAATAGTATTCGACTTCATGAGCATCATGCATGAATGAAATGAATCATCCTATGTATCTGCCAGAAATCTTTTCTATCGAGACGGCGGCGTTCCCCCATTACTCTCATCAAACCCATACCAAACATAAAACTTATTTCCTGTCAAATCGATGTTTGCAAGATCGGTTCGGTCTGAAATTTGTAAATCGTCCTCATCGGGGTCACAGCTCGTTTCGGTCAAAGCCAAGCAGGTAGGCTCAAGCCCATTGCAAAGTTTTGCATCCTCGTCCAAATAAAACAGAATAATTTGACTGGTATCGCCGTAGGCGCACTTGAATATTGCATTTGGGGACGTTATCGTCTGGAGAAAACCAATCTTAGTCCTCTCTGGACATGAATCAACGAGATTCAATGATATACCATCGAATTTCTCAGTAGATAATTCCATGGCAGCGGTGACGGAAGTGTCCACTGGACAATCCGGTGGGAAAGGCTCGTTCTTAGAGTCCGAAGAATATCGGATCCAATATGTGTCGAAAGATTGGTCTTTGAGGGTGAAGGAAATTTCGCCTGCGACGAAGTTGTTGGGACACCCTTCGGCGGTATAAACGCAGGTGCGAAAATCGCAATCTTGTGGGTCTTGGGTACCAAAGATTTCCACTTTGGTATTTTCCCCGTAGCAACCAACGGTTAACTCGTTGTCGACATTCGATACTTTCAGGAAAGTGCTTTCTTCATCATCGTCAAAGATCGAGGAGCAGCCGGTAGTACTTGACGTCTCGCCCTTCGTGCTCGTTCCTGCAGGTGCCCAGAACGAGACGAACACCGACTCAGATGGAAGAACAACTGTCGGATCTGCCACAGTTGTTACGCTTTTACAGGCATCAGCTACTGGATCCGAGGTCCTTGTTTCAAAGTAGATCCAATAGTCCTGAATGGCAGCATCAAACTCAAAATAGAACCCGGGCACTCCCGCTCCGCAGAGGAAAGACGCTTCACATGTTGGGTCCAAGCACGAGCCCGAGTATATGTTGATATAGCCTGCTTTGAGGCAGGCAAAATAGTGAATTCCCTCCTTGGCAGTACTGTCCTCGAATCGAAAGAAAGTTCCTCTGCCCGAGTTTACCGTTTCGCTTTTTTGGCATTTTTCGACCGGGGGAATATCAGATCTACAAGCTTGATTTACCGAAAAAATATCATTCTTTGCCGCATCGGTCGCCTCCAAAAAACATTTCTTGACGTACTCGGAGGGAAAGTCCACCTGGTATTCTTCCACAAAATAAGACTTTTTGTCTTCCATAGTAAAAGAAAGCTGAAACTGTCGGCTAGGGAATCCACTGGCGGTATTTCCGGCAGGCCCGTTCGCACACAATCCGAGTTGCTCACTCGCACCAAGGCAAATGCAACGCTGGTCGTCTGTGGCACAATCGTCAGCGTAGACTCGGAAAAGAACAAGCTGCCCGTCCGTCAGACATCTCGTCAGAAGCACGTCTAGAGATTTTGGATCGATGGCGGCAGTAATCTTGTATACTACTTGAGGGTCGGTATTGACAGCGATTGTATCTGGAAATCCACAATCCGCCGCACCCACGGATACGTCATTTGTGTTTAAAGACAATGTCAGAAGGTTACTAGTTCCCGTATTGATGATATTCAGGTCCTGAGTGCCGCCGCTGTACCTGAAAACGCCGTTTGGTTCACGTGTTCTACAGACGGACTCTGCCACGCAATTATCTTCAAAGCTGGGCGCTCCCGATGGGAATTGAGATGGGAATTGAGATGGAAAGTTGCTTGGCTGATGATAAGAAATAAAAGTGAGTACCAGTACAGAAATGGAATAAAGATGTGTACAGTGGGGTAGTTTTGTTCAGGGAACTTACAGCGGACAATGAATTCGATAATGGAGTTCGAGAGGGAGAGGCACTCGGTTTCATGGATGCTGTCGGAGACGCCGTTGGCACTGCAACTCTCATGATAGCATCCGAGGGGATATCGGAAGAATTGGTGACTGCCAAATTGAAGGGATCGTTAAACGCTTCTCGGGACAGTCTTCCAAGAATGGCGCCCTTCTTACAATAGCAGGAGAATCCATCGTTATTATTGAGACGACGAGGAGTCGGCAATTGGCTCATAGTATCAGCAGCGAACGGGAATTGATCCTCGTCACGGCTGGTGAGGAATCGGTTGTTGGTATTGTCATTAAACAGGGGTGTCTGACCAGGGCAACCGGAGCATTCCCCTTTCAGCTGAAAGACTAGTGTGAACAAGTCAGCGCCAAGAG